>OX123203.2:50377026-51577026 GCA_944739405.2 Euclidia mi
TATTTACTCCTCCCATCTATTCATTTGCCAGCTGCCTCAGCCTTAAGAAGTTAATCAATCAATCTGTCCGTTGGTCCAGCCTTTACCTAACCTAGTCTCACAATTATTTGTAATTCTAGTGTTCACCCGGTGGTCAAAATTCAACCTTCGTTGTCTAATTTATATAATTGATGTCTCTAAAGTTCCCTAATAGTTACTACAATAAACATGAAAATAGAAATCACTGACTTAACTACAAAGAAAAATGTGTTTTAAACTCTTTTCTCCTCGTTTAATAACATTAACTATGTCTAAAAAATAACGCAAGATTTGAATTTGTCGCCACTGGTATATTCAATTGGTAGTCAATCAAAAAATCTTACTTAACAACCTTTACTTTACTCAGATATGCATTTGGTTTCAATCTTATATATCATCATCGTAATTTACTTCCAAATTTCTTCCAGATGTTTCAAAAATATTCTTAATATAGTCTCAAAGACAGATATTTGTTTTCAAAAGACATTCCCTGTTTGTAAATGATAACACAATGAATTTCCTAACTTAATGTTGAATTCCTTTTGATCATTTCATATCATAAGAAAAGAAATAAGGGGATAAAGGCGCAAACAATGTTAACTTTTCAACCGGAAAATGTTGATGAGGAAAATTAAACTAACTTTATTATTTCCTTCGGCTACAATTTATACTTCAAATTATTTGTATGGAAACTGTATTGTCAAAATTTTTCCTTATTTTCCCCCTGTTGACCTCATAAGTGTTTCTTATAAAGTCAACTGGAAGGAAATATGTATTGTTCAAGTTTTTCTTTAAGTGTTTGTGAAGTGGTGAAGTAATCTCAAAGTTGAAAATACATCGAGAGCAGTAAATTATTTTTAGATTTCTGCGAAATATATTGAATGTCAGTTATATTGAAGGAGTGAATTACTTTGGTTGAATTTGTAAACTTACTTTAGACATTTCTGCGATTTACGGTTATTGAATTTTAGTTGAAAATGAAACTGGTACAAGCTATAAACTGTTACTGTTTTTAATGTATTATTTTATGCGCAGTCTTCGCACGTAGCCCACAAAGTAAAAAGGGCTGTTATCCGCAAGTGCTCCCTCAATCTTATCAAATTGGTGGCCAACATTCAACTTGCTGTGATGAAATCATATTCAGTAGTATTCCTTAAAACTGCATAATAATCACTACATTAATAATAATTATGACTGTCTAATTATTGAACGTGAAAGTCGTAAAGTGTCATCAATCATTACTTTTAATCAAAGAGTGCCTTAAAATTGTCCAATGTCTGAAAAATAGCACACAATATCACGTAACTCGCCAACTCGCTTTCAGTTGTACAACGCTATGTAGTTTTAATTAGAACATCTTCGAATGTAAGCTAACTGTTATACACGATGTAAGTGTTTTAGCGGTAGGCTCAGAATTGACATTGCCCTTTGAATGGGTAGACCATTACGGTTACATGTTTTCCCTCTGGTCCCGACCATTGTAGACTTCGAATAGGCGTCTTCACATTTATTTGTACTAAAGAAACCTTATATTGTCGTCTGAGAATAATTGTAAAACAATTACAATGACATGTATGAAATGTTTTGAGTTTATTATGTTAATATGTTAAGCAGCTTCCACAGGGTGTCATTCTAGGACCAATTATGTGTGCTTTTATCGATATTTTGATCACATTTCCAAGTTTTAGCAGTTAATGTATTTTCATATAAAAATACATTTACGCTGAAATCCGTAAATTACTTATTATTAGGCCAGGAAGCCATTAGATCCTAAGAACCGTGAAAACATTGTAACAACTTTATAGTTGTGCCTCGTTTTTTAAGGTAACGTTTTAGTAGTACTAGCGTGATTGTATGACCGTAGACCCTTTTTGCTTGTAATCACAATGTTAATTTATTTGTGTACGTTTTATATCTACATAATCTACAATAATTTTGGCAAATATTATATTGTGTACCTTTATGATTGCTGAATATAATACTATAAGCATACGCATATATATAGCAATTAACTTTATCCTTTCAAACAAATATTAATGAATCAATATTCCAATAACAGTTTAGATTAAAATGTATTCATGATGTGTCTGTCTTGTCACTCAAGTTTACGTTTACAACCTGGTCTCGATTGCTTGGAGCCGCTCGACTCAGTCGAATCGGCGGCTGAACGTGCCTTCGATTACCAGTTCTATTATCATCACCTTGGTATATACAGAGTCCCACTGCTGGACACGGGACTCTTCTTACTCGCGACCACGCTGACCAAATGCAAGTTGTTAGACAACACATGTCTTTTGGAGAACTGTCAGATATTCAGGTCTCCTCACGCACATAACTCCGAAAAGTCACTGGCACGCCACGTGCGTTTCGACACTAGACCTACTGCGTAGCAGGCTCTCCACTAGGTTATCACTACCTTTTGAACTACTCAATACGGCTAAGTTGTCAAAAGAATAACGTCTAAAGGTGAGCAAATGTATAATACTAGAACAGGTATAGAAATATTGCTGCCCGAAGTTTGTCACTTTTGTCATATCACCACTGAATCAGTCCTCTGATAAAGCCAAAGCACTATTGTAAATCTCAGATCAGCAAAAACCGGATCCAATCACTATAAAGGGAAAGATACGATAACAATTTTATTCTATTCTATTACCTTTATAATCGTTAATATATCGCCAAATGTTGCGGAAAACTGATTCTGCCTACGATTAAATAAATGATGTTGAATTTGCCGGAGGTGTTTGGGGAAATGCTTCGTAGGAGTGGGAAGAGGTTTTGTTTAAGTGAAACAAGTAAAATATATTAAGGGTAAGGTGAATTTTATGTTATGGTGTGTAAGAAAAAAGAACTCATTGAATAATTTACGAACTGTATGTGTCAGTGTCGTATAATTCCTTTCAACCACGTTATCTATTGCTCGCCTTTTTTATTATGATACTGTAATCGAATATATAGTTTTATTTCCAATGGCATGGCAAGACTAATTGATAATCATAATCTGTGACAACTTTATTTATCACTTCTCGTCAACAATTGAAGTAATAATTACCTGTTCTAGACCAAAACATAACATAAAATAATGAAGAATTCTTGACTACAATACGTTAAGGATACACAATTTTGTACCTTAAAAGTTAATTATGGAGTCGTATCCTGCCAAATAGAAACAAAATAAAATTAAAATAAATCTAACAGTAAATATCAAAAAATCTTAATCTTGAGGTCTGAATTCAAGATATTCAGTAATACAAAAGTGATGAATCAATGCCACGTAAAATTACATCCATCTTAATTGGAACGACTTACCCGATTAAGAGGATATATGAGGCCGAACCCAAGCCTTCAGAAACGCTGCGTCAGAACTATCACATAAAGGCTCCTAAGCAATAAATATACTTTACAAAGCCAATTGTGAGCTAAGAATAAGTGAGTCCGCGAGAGAAAGATAGTCTGCAATAAATAAAAATAAAAGCAACCAACTTAGGAGGGTTAGCAAAAAAAATTACTTTATTAAACACAATCGTGCTAATGCAACGTAACGGAGAGGTCGCTTTTTTCCGTTGAATAAAAACAGGGATCTTTTTCTCTAAGTGGTAGCGACAGCAAAAAAAGCACTTTAAATTATTTTTTGTAAGTTTGCTGGGTAGTTTTGGATTAACGTGTCATTTGTTTTGCATAATGCTGCAAGTGTTATGCGTCGTTAGTGTTAGCGGTCTTAGCTCTCTATGCTGAAACGGAATTTTAAAGTTCGTCAGTGTTTGTACAGCGATCTAATGGGCAGTAATAGTGCTTGTGCATTTGATATAGTGGGGAATAACTGGACACAAACACATTTAGTGCACAAAATCTTTAAAACAATCTGGTGTCTTTGAAATTTAGTGTACATTAGCTGGTCATTTTGCTAGCGCTTTGTTTGCGAAGTCAGACGACCGTCGCTTTATGGAAAAGCGAATATTCTATCCAAATCTAATTAGAACAAGGTCTCGTTTTCAAAGTCTACCTAGGACAACGCTTGGATGACGATAGTGATGGACATAGCTGATCATTATGCCACTCAGAAAACTTAGCAGACACTGCGGTACTTAATTTTAGATTGTTACTTGAAAGGAGACGATAATGCCTATGGATACGCTCATCTAAGCCAGTAAATAAATAAAAATAAGAGCCACTAGGCAAATTATGTATTTTGCGTTTCTCTGTAATAACCTTTTTATACAAGATGCAGGGCATTATACCTATTAATCATTCATAAAACTGTCTCTCTCTGCCGAGCACGTATGCACATGTATTTCGAGAACATTATGGAGGACTCTCAGACGTGCAGTATAACTTAGTAAACCTTAGTGGTGTCGTAGTCTGTTAGTCTACTCTATACACTAGGCTATGGCTATCACAGGCTTAAAAACATCTTGACTTAGTGTATTAAGTAATGTATTATTATAATCCGTATTATATGTCGTAATTGATGATACTATCAAATAATCTTCATATTTACCAATAGAAGAAACGCATAAGCCTGCTAACCTCAAAACAGTTCTAATAACTAAATATATTATTAATCACTCTCCTTTGTACGTGCTTACAGTTTCACTCTGTTTTATTCGCTGAAACAAAATCAAATACTCCCTCGCGCAACGAAACAATGTATAACAAATAGTATTCAATAAAAACTAATTACTAATATTGAAAGCCATTGAAAGTTGGATATAGTTAGTTAATTGAGAGAACAATTTGTCGAATTAACGCGCTCTGTAGCTGTGTTTCGTATAGGAATATAGAAATCATTTTTGTTGATTAGTAATAGTAATTGGTCTTATTCATTTGCTTAAGAGTTTGATTGATATTTATGAAGTTGATTGTACGTCATAATGAGAACAGTCTTATAAAGAAATCAATTTTAAACTGTTTCAAAATAGATTTACCAGCTGTTGCCGTTTTGTGATATAATACTCCAAAAAAGAAAGAAGAAGCTATTTGGCCAAGTGCGGTTTGGTAGAGTCCACATTTCTTTCAAGAATATTATAAAAACTCTCAGACAAGCCGGTTTAATGTGTGGTGGTATTTTCATTCGTTGTTATGTAGGCAATAATTAAGAATTTAACACAAACTTAGCTTTGGAAAGTCTGTAATGTACGCCGTAAATTTGTGAAGACTGTGTTTGTTGGTCTCTCCATAAGACTATCGCTGCTATACCTTTACCAAATAAAAGAAATCCAAATCGAAGATAAGCATTTTGATCGTTACATACCAAATTTTCACCAAATAAAGTAATGCAAATCGAAACAGGTATTTTCATCGTTACCTACAAATTTTCTTGCTGTATGCAACGATGTTACAATTAAAAAGAAGTAGATACGTTATAGGCGTACCAAAAGCAGGACGCTAAACATAAGCCAGTTGGCAAGTCTTACATATGTGTGTGACGTCGCGAGCCCGCGTCATAGTGAAACTGACACATCTTGTCAACCGAAATTAAAATAAAATATGGAGTTATCGACGTGTGCGTTAGTGTACCGTATCTACGGATTAATTACTACGTAGGTAACGTGTCTTTGACTTTTCTAATATCATTGGCTGTATTAGGTAAAAATAACCTCATAATTTTATATGGTTGATCTAATTTGTAACGTCAAGTGATATTAATGTCACTGTCAAAATGACATAATAATGGAACATTTTGAATATAAACGTCAATCAGACGAGCTACGACGAGCGATAGAGCTTACGTCTGTCTAACGTTTATATGCTCGTAAATTGACGTATTGGTGAGAATGTCACGTAAGTAACACCAAAAAAGATGACGGGATCAGAGGCTCTTTTTAAAGTATCTGAAGACATATGTATCTACTGACTAGTATATTGGTGTTTTTTTTTATAGTAATAGGCGGAAAACGAGCAGACGGATCGCCTGATGGTAAGCAATTACCGCCGTCCATGGACACAAGCAACACCACAGGAGTCACAAGTGCGTTGCCGCCCCTTGGGGTTGGGAAAAGGGATAGGATAAGGAGTGAGATGAGGGAGAAGGAATAGGGGATAGGGCCTCCGGCACTCTCACTCACCGAACGAAACGCAACAGTTTAGGTACTGTTACTTTACGTCGATTTTCTGTGAGAGGGTAGTACTTCCCCGGTCGAGCCGGCCCATTCATGCTAAAATCAGCAAGGCTCTACTACCGTTAACTGAGGATATTGTTGGGATAGCGGTAAGCGGTCGTATGATTGGGGGCTCGAGAGCATTTTGCGTAGAAAACCTTGAGGTAGGCCTATGTTCTGCAACGGAAGTTTTTCGGTTGAGATGATGAAAGAACAGATAATATAAATGGAAAAATAAAGGAAAAGGTATAGCTAGTACTAGTATTATTTCTGTTGCCTTAAGATTGCGCAAGTGATGCCTGGTAAGCATTACTAGTAGCAGCCCTGTTAGATCAAGCAGCCCGCAGCTTATGTTCTGCCTAAAAAATATTCTTGACTGCCTCGTTGGTCTCGCGGCATAAATGTGCGCGTGGGATTGGGAGGTCTCGTGTTCGATTCCTGGGTCGGGCAAAGTGTTATTGGATTTTTCTGTTGGGAAATTTTCAGTTGCAGCACGGAGTCTGGTAATGTGCCCGGTACGGCAATCGGCTCGCCCACTATTACGTAGGATCTAAAAAAATCATGGCGAAATGTGGGTGTAATATTACACCTTTGCCTACCCCTTCGGGGATACAGGTGTGAGTGAGTCTATAAAAATATTCTTCAAACGACACCACAACAGTCTAACGTTACCCGTAGTTGCCATCTCTCTTTTTTTGCTGTCCGTCCCTCACTCCCGCGACATAATTCGCGGAATCAATGAGCGGGTACACATTGGAGTAATGCACTTATCTTGTAGCGGGTCCGCAATGATTAACTACTGCTCGCCCCTACAGTGTCATTTGTACTCTTGTTGTTAGGGAAAGTATTTCAAGACATTTTAGAAGAATCGCGATATTTGGCGGCGTGTGCTGTAGGGGATATAAGGTCGTCGTTATTTATAGCTGAAAATGACAACTCCTGAATCAGGAATAAATCCTGTCTTAAGGGAGAATTTACAAACATACAACCAGCGAACACAATGAACACCCAGACTCGAAAAAATAATTCCTGGATCCCAAAAAGCGTTGTCTCGTGTGGGAATCGAACCCACAACACTCGGCGCATTGCCCGCCATCGTATAGGTAGTCTCAATCAAGTGGATTCCAAATTAGACAGAATATATGGCAATCAGACAATTTTATAGCTTATCATCATTAACATACAGCTATTTTGCAGTCCACTGCTGGGCATAGACCTCTGTTAATTTGTATCAGTATACAGGGTGTAAAAATACCCTTAACGAAAACTAAAACCCCATATTCTACCAATCATTACGAACATTTTTTACTTCGGCACCATACCTGGGAAATTACCCACTGGTTCAGGAGATATTGAGGCTCAAGGTTACTATACACTTTTTGTAATTAGGTACAAAATCAATGCATTTACCTGGCCTAACTGTTCTATAGATGACCTATAGGTACATCCATTGATAAGTAGGTATTTCGAAAATAGCACGCGCGCACTTTTAATTGCGGATTAAAAAATGATACATACATACATACATAGACTCACGCCTGTTTCCCCGAAGGGGTAGGCAGAGGCATATTAAACGCCCACTTTTCGCCAGTGGTTTGATCCCACGTAATAGGTGGCGAGCCTATTGCCGTTTTTCGGGTTATTTTGTTTGCCAGAACAGAAGTGCTGTAATAATTGAGTGCTGCGCATGTGCTATCGTATATCTGTCAGTACTGTCGCATTATACATTGTCATATTATGCACTGTCATTACATCGTGATCACCAATGATCGTTAAACAGTGGATTGAAAGTTTTACAAATTGATTTGACATAACTATTACTGTCATCATTATCATTATCAGCCCTCTATACTGTCCCGCTGCTGGGCACGGGCCTCTTCTCACTATGAGTTCGCTTATATTGGCTAATCCCTACGAATATTAGATATTTCGTGGTGATGGTGTAATATGTAACAAGATAGCCATAAAATATTAAGAAAGACCACATTGTCTATCTCTTTCTATCTACCCTACTTATGACATCACACCATTGTTATAGTACGCGTAAGTAGAACACACAGTGCGTACAACGAGCCGGTATAATCAGCTTTTGAATGTAAACGGAGAAGTTATTAAAAGTAAACATTGTGTCGTACTCATCATCGCTACGATGGAGTGACACGAATGTGCTCAACAGTGGATGCGTTATTTCTTTTACTAGCTGTGCCCGCGGTTACACCCTCGGAATTTAGGGCTACTGGCGCCCACCCGTGGCATATAGCGTGATGTTATATCCCATAGCCTTCCTCGATAAATTAGCTACCCAACAAAAACATAATGATTTAAATTGGACTAGTAGTTCCTGAGTTTAGCGCGTTCAAACAAACGATCTGTTTAGCTTTATTTTAGAATCTGTAATCTTAATATATAAAATCCTTGCGTTACTGACTGACTGACAGACACGCTACAGCCGAAACTATTGGGCGCAGGAAGCTAAAATTTGGCATGTATGTTCCTTGGGGACTGTAGGGTTGCACTAAGAAGGGATTTCACGAAATTCCCACGGGATCCGCCAAAACGGGTAAATTTATAAAAGTGCAGGCGTAGCTGCTGGCGTCCTCTAGTCTGTTATAACTTTCTTGCGGTGCTGACTGACTGACAGGCAAAGTATAGCCGAAACTATTGAGGGCAAGAGGTTGAAATTTAGGCTTATTTAGGCTCTTCTAAAAGTATAAATACGTAAAGAGCGACAAATGAGTAGACGGTTCGTCTGATGGTGGTGTGATTACCGTCGTCAATAGACACAAGCAGCACCAGAAGAGTCGCAAGGTCGTTGCCGGCTTTTGGCATGGGAAGAGGAATAGGAGTGGGATGACGGGGAATGCGGCTAGGAAATTATATTTATAGGTATTATTTTCTGCTCGTAACTTCGCGCGCCTAGGTGTGGATTATCACATCAAGGAATAGCCAATGTGCTCATTATCATTGTCCTAGCGCCGGATGCATGCAAGACTTTCGCCTTGTCGCCCGTGTTTACTTTCTAGACTAACCAGTTTTTTTTTATAGTCTTACGCCTGTATCCCCGAAGGGGTAGGCAGAGGTGTAATTAATATTTTTTATATTATTCCACATTTCACCAAGAATTTTTAAGTCCCATGTAATAGGGGGCGAGCCTATTGTCGTTACCGGGCACATCACCAGACTCCGTACTGCTACTGAGAATTGCGGAAAACCCAGTAACACTTGCCCGACCCGGGAATCGAACCCGGGACCTCCGATCAGCAGTCGCATACGCTATCCACTGGACCACGGAGGCAGTCTAACCAGATTTGTACGAATATTAGCTTTTCCACAGAGCGACTGCCATCTGACCTCTGCTACCCGAAGGATGGCGAAATTCCATGGCTTAGACCAGTGACATTACGTTTAAGGGTACTGACTCGCTTTAACGACTGTCCAAGATCTTAATGACAGCCGGGAACGGTGTCTTAAGGCACTCTCCAAGGCACGGGCAAGTGATAATTAACAATTGAATACACAAATAACTACAAAAATATGTGACGTCGTAGCGGACGCCGTCCTCTCACCACTCGGCTGGCCCCCGCCCTCAACTCAGGCACTCCACTTCGGGCCCTTAAATACGACCGTGCGGCGATGGACGCCCTTTTCTGGCCGCCGCAGCTACGCAAGTTAAGTCGTCTTTCCACTGAATATCCAGGAGTGCGTTTTAATTGGACTACACGATTTCCGCGACTTCACTATCTTGGCTTAAAGTCAAAATTGTCTAAAGTCTAAAATCAGTTTTCTTTCCCTTTTGCTAAAAGCTGTATAGATTCTTTTTACAGAAATATACATATTGTTATTGTTACCGATATATCGATATTTTATTTATTGACGTGACAACGTCTTATAAATTGGTTTGCCGGGTGACACTTCAAGAAACTGCGTTACGCTACGCTCACGTTATGCGCTCACAATGAGAGCGAGTGAGAGGCACGCGTCCCGCCTAAGAGCGAGAGAGACAGACATAAAAAGTGAAAGGCACGCGTCTTTCATCCTTCTTCCTACTATACGAATGAATATTCACATTAAAATTATTTTACCACTTAAAGTCGTTGTCACGTAAAACTTTCGCCCGTATACCGACTTTACAGGCAACCAATTTTTTAAATAGCGGTGACCCACGTGCAACGTAAAAGTGACCTTCAATGTTACAAATAGGTACTAGTCTACTATAACTGCCGGGCAGAGGAATAAATATATGATTCATCTATGCAGATACCGCATCAAATACTTCTCACATAATGTATACCCCACTACTCATTGGTTTTCAGATTAATAAGGCATTAAGATTTCGGTGTGTTGTCATTACAAACATGGCGGATCATGCACGCATTGTAATTGTGTATCTTAACGCTACTTAATCCTGGGGTATGAGTAGGGATCACGGAGTAATCATATGTGTGACGCAGTTGAGTTGTTCTTGGGGCAGTTTTGGGTGAAGAATCATGATTTAGAGACGTGATAAAATGGAATGAAATAAATATTACTGACCTACTGAAACCACGTCATTACATACTGAAATTTGGCTTATTATTGTATGTTCCTAAGGGACTGTAGTAGGGCACTAAGATAGGATTTTTGTACTTGGGTCTTTGTTTTATAAATCAGGTCAAGTTTAGGATTTCTGGGGGATAGTGTTGTGCTCCCGTCCGGCCTGAATCTCCAAGAAACGGACTGATGAGCTTTGGGGCAATGGCTTGGGTTGGCGAAAATGTCTCATTGTAAAGTATGAAGTTTTTTGGGCTATCAATAAGTACTACATCAAATAAGTAGATTATCATCGTCATAAGCCTGGATTTTCAATATATTCTTTTCGTATAGATATTTTCTCATTGTGAGAAGTGTATATTATTAACCAGCAATAATTAACATTTTAATATGCACTTAACTTCCAAAGGTCAGTATTACGTGCCGTGGGTTTGAACTCGAGATTATGTGCGTAGCAGTAGGTATGTTATTAGTCTAGCATAACATATTTCTTAAAAATACGTCAAACTCTCTTTAGTTTAAGAATCCCTAAGGTGAAATATCCAAAAAACGTGTCTTAAAACACGCGTCTTATCTAATTTGAATCACCCACATTTCCTATCAGAAGCACGCACACAAATTCACTTTCCATGTTGCCGGATGTCGATTATACGGCATTATACGGAGCGTCAGATTGCCACCAGATATTAAATCATAAGGTGATATTTTTTAGACTATAGAGGTCCTTGAAATTGTAATTTTTTATGCAAAGTGCTAAAAGGATTGAATTTGATTGTTGATAAATTTTGTAAGAATGTTAAAGCGAAGTGAACATACTAGCGACTGGCCGCAGTATATACGTTGGGCGAAAGTCAATGTGTTAAAATCGTGTGTTATCATATGGAAATCGAAGTGCGGTCAACTGCATGCGGTTTGCCGCTAGTGCATTCAGGCTCTTATACAGGGGGTCACAAGACCCATCACCAAACCGAAGTCTACTCATTTTGGACATCATGCCAAGTCGTACTAAGTAAAAATAAAACCTGGGCAACGATATTTTTTTAAGGTGAAACTTTTTTAATCCGCAATTAAAAGTGCGCGCGTGCAATTTTCGAAATCTGTTTCGGCGAACCGAATGTTCCTAGTCGATTTGGGAAAACTATTAATATTGTGGACTGTAGGATTTCGGTTCTTATCGACTAGGAAATGAGGAAGTGAAAAGGTGATGTGGATAGGAGCCTCTTACCTTGCACTGCTGTCTTCTTCTTCTCAGAAGGGCAGTCTCCTGGTATCTTCAAGTATATTGAAGCTGCTTGAATCACTACACTTCACTAGTAGCTTCACTCGCGAGCGGTTTTGTTAGGTTTTGGTATAAGCGGTAATAATTATATATGGCGGTGCGGACTGCGGTATACGACGGGAATGAGTTCCGAGCGTCTCGAATCTTCCGGTATGTTCTTCGTCGCCGTTGAGCAGGGCGGCCAATAGCGAGGCGTTTTGGGAGGGGATTCATGAAAGGATCGTTCGGATTGGCCGAGCAGCGACGAACCATTGACGTTGACATAATTAATTCTCGATGGAAAGGTAGATGGCGCTACCATATCCCTATTTATTCATGGATGCATAGGACATCTATAGAATAGGTTGGCGGGGTAAATGCATCGATTTTATAACTACATAATTACAAAGATTTCATAGTAAGTTTGAGCTTCAATATCTCCTGAACCAGTAATTTCCCAGGTATGGTTCCCAGGTAAAAAATGTTTGAAATGATTGGTACAATATGGGGTTTCAGTTTTCGTTAAGGGTCTTTTTACACCCTGTATACTACTGCAACCAACGTAAAAGTTTGTGAATAGGATTGTATCAATTGAATTTGGGAATACATTCTTATTACTGTAAGGGTAGATGAATAGATGTTTGTTACTCTGTGTAAGGGTACTGAAGGCATTTTGTTGAAACTTGAAGTATTGCAGCTAATACATTAGACTAGCACTCAGGCTACCTTTTGTCCACATAACTGATCACCATGCAGCGAAGCACGGGCAAAATCTTGTGTAACTATGTATAATGTTTGTGTAAACAACACACCAAGGATCGTGTAACAGTGGATTGAAAATTCTACAAATTGATTCGACATAGGTATTACTGTACTTTCTCATAATGAGAAGAGCTTTAGCCCAGCAGTGCGCAAATTTCATAAGCAGGCTGATGATGATAAGCGATATTAAGATCTGTTTTTTTGTTGTTTTTATAGTAATAGGCGGCAAACGAGCAGACGGATCACCTGATGGTAAGCAATTACCGCCGCCCATGGACACAAGCAACACCACAGGAGTCACAAGTGCGTTGCCGCCCCTTAGGGTTGGGAAAAGGAGTGGGAGGTTTAAGGAATAGGGGATAGGGCCTCCGCCGCCTCCGGCACTCTCACTCACCGAACGAAACGCAACAGCTTAGGTACTACTTAACGTCGATTTTCTATGAGAGGGTAGTACTTCCCCGGTCCAACCACCCCATTCATGCTGAAATAAGCAAGGCTCTACTACCGTGACCATCTTGTTTAAATAAATTAATTTCATTTAGTTATTTACATTATTATTGTTCTTAAATTATTTAAAACTATAACTAAACGTATAACCCTACAATTAAAATTAAAATATATATAAAGCAAATATAAAACACAGGCTTTTATATTAAAAATGCTTTCTTGTAAATGTTTTAATATAAAAGAAAGCTGTTAACATAAATAGCAAGAATACCGACCCTATAATAGACCTAATTGAGCTCAAAAGAAACAAAAAGCAAGTAAATTATTATCGAAATCAATTTTCATGAATGTGTCCCAAAAGATGATTAAATTCGTTCATTAAATTTTTCACTTAATCGAAAATTGATTGGCGTACCTATTAATAAATTAATTATAAGTTAATTGCTAAGTCTATCTGTTTGTTACATTGAGTGACATTTAATTTTTTTTGTAGACTCACGCTTGTATCCCCGAAGGGGTAGACAGAGGCGTAAAAGGTATTACACCCACATTTCGCCATGAATGTTCAGGTCCCACGTAATACGGGGCGAGCCTATTGCCGTTACAGGGCACATCACCAGACCCCGTGCTGCTACTGAGAATTCGGAAAACCCAGTAACACTTTTGCCCGACCCGGGAATCGAACCCGGGACCTCCGATCAGCAGTCGCATACGCTATCCACTGGACCACGGAGGCAGTCCGACATTTATAAATAGAGTTTTTGAATACGTCATTCAGCTATATATATAGAGTGCCTTGACCACATAGTGTTGTCACAGTGTATTTGTGCCATAAAGATCTTTGACAATTGTGATCGGGAGTCAGCAACTTTGAATATCGTCATCAGCCCTGCATATAAACTGTCCCACTGCTGGGCACGGGCCTCTTCTCCTTATGAGAAGGGTACGGCCATAGTCCAGCACGCTGGCCAAGTGCGGGTTTGCAGACTTCACATGTCTTTCGAGAACATTATGGAGAACTCTCAAACATGCAGGTTTCCTCACGGACTATGGCCTTACCTCTTATCATAGAGAGAAGAGGCCCGTGCGCAGCAGTGGGACAGTATATATACAGGGCTGATGATGATGATGGATAGTACGCCAAAGGACTCGTTGGTCGGAACTTGTCCAGACGTGTCCAGGCGCTGCCATGCAGCCTTTGCGAGATTCGTCACTGCATTGGTGCTGATACACTAGAGCATTCACCTGCAATGAGCATTCTTGCGAATGTTACAAAACAGAAAAACAACCAAGTGTGTTTAAGCGGGCATTCTAACGAACGTTCTGGCTAGCAGTCGAGCGAATCCACAGTAAATTTGATTCGACCGTTTTGCTGAATTCGGATCAGAATCGAACCCACGATCTTTAGCTAAGAAGTCAGTCACTGATAACTAGACAAACTATTTTGTTGACATTGCCTTTGAGATGTTGGTACACTTTAGACATGGCCGTAAGTTATATTTTGGCCCAATGCGTGCTTTTAAAAACATAGCAGTTATAAGTTACGCAGTTATAAAGGCGTGAATGTACATAAATATATTCACGCCTTTTTCCCGCCGGGTAGGCAGAGACAACAGAACGCCACTTATTTTTATCCCTACAAACCTCACGCGCTTCTTTTACATCCCTTATTGTTTTCATACATGCGGTTACGGTTGCTTCGGATTTTGCTGTTTTTCAAGACGCCCCCAATTTGGTCAACGAACGTCTTACGAGGTCTGCCGCAACCGGCTTGCCCACACACGTTTGCCTTATACATATATTTTATGCGTCATTCTTTATTCACTCATTCGCTCCACGTGTCCAAACCATTTCAGCATTCCTTCTTGAGTTATAAGGTACGTTTATGCAAATAAAAAAATATACTAGGTACAAGAAAATCCCGGTGTCTTCAACTAAACTTCATTTAGCAATCAGAAACATAAATTGAATTTGCAATTTATTAATAAATGAATCAATAATTGCCACAAATAAATTCGATTTCAATTTATCAACGAGAGAGTACTTCAAAGACGAAATATAAACGGTTTAGAATAAATTATTAATTCGTCTAATTGTAAAATTGTTTCATTTATTTTTAGTTCATTTTGTTGGCGATGTAATCAAAAAACAATAAAAGTTTTTGAATCGCGTGATTTGAAATGTCTTTAATAATATTGTAAAGGTTGGGGTCCGAGATTTATCAACTTTACTCTCTTTGGAAAAGCTAGTCCGGGGCCGCTCACTAATGATGTCCTCCCGACCGATCCGGCCACAGCAGCTTGTCTATATGTCAGACTTGCCATCTACGCGAGACATATTATAATGCACAAGTGTTTGTGCATACACAAGTGCATTCTCTATGCCTTCACTCTCATAGTCCAATGGGACGCCACAAGCGACACGACCGGAGAGAGATTGGGCGCAGAACAACAGGTTAACGTGCTTTCCGAGGCAAGGGGGTGTGACACCGCCAACTTCCTGACTCCCTCTGGGGTCCTGCGGTAGTGTTAGCGACTGCGGATCATGAGGGCTCGGGTTCGATTCCCGGGTCGAACAAAAAGTCATATTGGGTTTTTCTGTTAGGAATTATCCAATAAAAGTATGTGGCGGCTCACTAGTCTGACCATATTTGATAGAATATTAGCATTCCACAAAGAGATAGCGATATTCCATGCCTTAGGCCAGTGTCAGTTTCTTCATAGATACTGATAAAGCCAGCATATAATAACTGCACGGTTGGCGTAGTGGTTTAAGAGGCCGCCTCAACGCTTGACACTGCGCGGAGTGTTGTGGGTTCGATCCCCACACGAGAAAACACTTTGTGTAATTCATAAATTGTTGTTGCGAGTCTGGGTGTTCAGCCGGTCCCGGTTCTTGTCTCAGGTCAAGACTTGTTAGGCCATGTCGGAAGCCTGCCCTATATGATATTGATGTCAAAACTCGATGTCATAGCTATGGTCACTGCTGCAGAACTTGGCTACACAGGATTCAGTAGTAGGAATAGGAGTAAGATTAGACCTTTGATATCAAATCGTCCGTAGAGGTCGTTCAAAGGTAGCTGTAGAGAATATTTTAACAAATTCAATTCACCATCTGAGTCGCTTTACTAACGTTACAAAGCTTTCTGTATAGTCAGTCTTCATTTATATTTTAAGAGCATTCCTTACTTAGGCCAAAGTAAAGATAGATTCGAGTAGAGAGATCTGTGCAAAGAGAATCTATTCCTACGTACATACACATAGTCACCCGTCTTTTCATGAGGAATAATCAGAACCAGCCAAATACTATTGAGTTTTTCAATTAGAAGAGGTAAAAAATAGAAATTGCAATCAATATCTTATACTAATATATAAAGCTGAAGAGTTTTTTTGTTTGTTTGGTTGAACGCACTAATCTCAGGAACTACTGGTCCGATTTGAAAAATTCTTTCAGTGTTAGATAGCCCATTTATCGAGGAAGGCTATAGGCTATATAACATCACGCTATGAGCGACGGGAGCGGAGCAGTAAGCCTTAAATAACGCGGGTGTAACCGCGGGCATCCTCTAGTATTACATATTTGATATGGAATTTTAAACTTTCGTGTTTGTATATATCAAATAAGTTTATTTGTTAAAACAGGATAACTTATAGCGCATAACATAGTGATGGCCAATTACAAGTTTTCACTAAATACTTGGAATTAGAAGTACTTTAAACAATAGGATTGTTTAAAGTACTCGGAGTTCGCCGTGGATACAAACCCGAAATTTTTTATAAATCTTCTGATTTCTCCACTGAGTTATCACTGCTCCATAAACGATTTTAAACTTTAGCAAAAACCGAGGTATTGATGGCTTAAATACCTATATTATTTATCGCGAGTTAGACCCGCCATATAACCTTGTATACTTAATACACTGCTCCATACTCTACAGATTGTAAAAATACAAAGACAAAAGGTCATTTTGTCATACTAAGGCCCAATTTCACCAACTCTAGATTTTCCAAATAAATTAAAACTATTACAAAATGTGTATGTGTTATCTGACAAATAAATTTAACACGGACTTATCAGACAGCGTTGAAATCGTCCCTGAGACTTGTACGAGTACTTTTTTCTAACATGGGGATGTATCTTATCAGGGGCGCATTTTTGCCTATCGTGCGGGCAAATAGTAAGAATGGACCTATATAAATTATTTAGAATTAAGGGTTTTTTGAGACAAGGGTACTGATTGTAGATAGTCCCGCGGAATACCAAATAAATGTCCTTCTGATGTTATTTTGTGGAATAGTATTCATATATTATAGCTATAGGCAACAACTGGAGCCATCTAGCGAGTAACGACGAAGTCTCAACAACAATTCGGCGATATCTATCGGACACAATGCGACGCAACTAAAATCCTGAATCGCGCAAGCAGAGTTTGCGCACGAAGTTCACAATATTATATACCTAGAACTTCTCAAATATGTCCGTCGGACTGACAGTCCACCAGGCACGATCACCCAGCCTGGTTAGAGGATTCTCCCTCTAGTTGGAGGAACACCACACCTTTCTTCCTCCACAGCCTGATTAGTTGTAGTACCAATTTGTAAAGTATAGCAGCAAACCTTAAGATAAACTAGCTGAGTACGTGGCTATACCCGAGTTATTCAGCTACTGCTCCGAGGCACATAGCGTGTTGTTATATGACCTATAGACATAATTTGTAAGAGAGTTAAAACAACACAAAAATAATTATTCATATCGGACCAATAGTACGTGAGATTAGCGCGTTCAACCAACCAACCAAAAATTATTTTGTTTTATAATATGAATAAGGATAGAAGGTTTTATTATTATATATTATTTCAAAATGTTAATTTAAATTTATAAATGTATATACTGGTACAAAAAAAGGGATAGAGAGTTTTTTTTAAAGTAGATTTCGCCTAAGACATCAACCCGCGTACACGACCTCGAGCTCACCTGCCTTTGATTTGCATAGCCATAACCAATGTGTCAAGATTATTGATAAACATACATATGTATACAAATATAATAATAAAATATAATATTCTACCACATTCACACAACACCATCTAGCCCCAAACTAAGCAGAGCTTGTACTATGGGTACTAGACAATGGATAAACATACATATATACTTTTTTTTGGTAAATACATACATACTATAGATACATAACTCCCAAACACTAACACACATTAGTTAATCATGCTCATATACAAATACTGCCTCCGTGGTCCAGTGGATAGTGTATGCGACTACTGATTGGAGGACTCGAGTTCGATTCACGGGTCGGAAAAAAGTGTTACTGGGTTTATCCGAATTCTCAGTAGCAGCTCGTAGTCTGGTGAAGTGCCCGGTAACGGTAATAGGATCGCCCCCTATAACGTGGGACTTAAAAATTCATGGCGAAATGTGGGCGTAATATTACACTTCTGCCTAAGCCTTCGGGGATACAGGCGTGAGTCTATAAAGTAAATAAATCACACAAATATTTATCCTGCTTAGCAATCATAGCACGAACCAATTGCCAAACACGCTATGTAGTATGCACAATGCCATAAACACGCAAATTAGTAGATCCAGTCCAGCAGTGGAAGCAAAAGGCTGTTATACTGACTAGTTGAAATAGATCCGGTGCTTCGGCTAAGTGGTAGTATAGCTTATAAATCTGTATGGACGGACGCAGGCTCTAATGGAAGCTGAGAGCATTATCATATTCATTATACTTAGTGGCCGCCGGACACACTATGGATATATCAGTATTATCAGCCAATGGGTGAACACATTCATGGAACGGTCATGATGAAAATGATGTGGAGTGTGTTGGATTTTGTTGAGGAATTACGAGTATGAATATGGTGCTTCTGAACTTTTTAAGTTTTTGTGATATAATTATATTTTTTTAAGACTCACCTCTGCCTGCCTTACGGGTTACTGCCCCGAAGGGGAAGGTAGAGGCGTAATATTTTACCCAGATTATGCCATGTTATTAATTTAAGTTGACGACCGGTTGGCGAAGCGGGGGTGTAAGCGACTGCTACGCCGAAGGTCGCGGGTTCGATTCCCTCTCAAGTCAAACATTTGTGTGCATGCACATGTATGTTTGTCTTGGTCTGGGTGTTTCTATGTATAATATGTATGTATTTACAAAAAAAAAGTATATATATATGTTTATCCATTATCTAGTACCCATAGTACAAGCTCTGCTTAGTTTGGGACTAGATGGTGTTGTGTGAATGTAGTTAGAATATTATTATATTATTATTAAGTTAATAAAAGTATAGTGATATTCTATGATAACTTACATACGATCATCTGATTCCAAACTAGGTAAAGCTTAGGTACAATCCGATATGTTTAGCAGTTAAACATACTTATATTATTCTGTAATACATAGGTACATACATATTACAGATAAATTACACATTCTACTAACTTCATAAGCTGTATTTGATAGATTTTCTTACATTTGCCTCCATAAATAAGAATGGAATATTTAAAAGTATTATATATTTTTTTTGTAGACTCACGCCTGTATCCCTGAAGGGGTAAGCAGAGGTGTAATATTACACTCACATTTCGCCATTTTTTTTTAGGCACATATAATAGGGGGCGGGCCTATTGCCGTTAAGGGGCACATCACCAGACTCCGTGCTGCTACTCAGAATTCGGAAAAACCAAGTAACAGTTTTGCACGTATTCATTTGATACACTATATTGTTTAAATAGTATTATGTAATTCAGTCGATTTCGCTCGCCCATGCAATCACATGTTTATCGCGTTTTGTTATCTAAATAGAATAATATAATAAAAACAAAGCGGCGATAGCCCAGTGGTGTACGTAACGGAATGCCGAGACGATGGTCTCGGGTTCGATCCCTAGGTACCCCGGGCACACACCTCTGACTTTTCGAAGTTATGTGTGTATTAAAAACGTTAATTATCGCTCGCTTAATAATGTGCCCGGTAGATGGCAATAGGCTCGCCCCCTATTACATTGGGACCTAACATAACTGGCGAAACGTGGGTGTAGTACACCTCTGCCTACCTCTTCGGGGATAAAAGGCGTGAAGTTATATTGTGTGTTAGAATAATATAATAATCATACTATTCTACTACATTCACACAACACCATTTATTCCCAAACTAAGCCGAGCTTGTACTATGGGTACTAGACAATGGATAAACATACATACATACATATACAGTGTGTAAAAAGACCCTTAACGAAAACTGAAACCCCATATAGTACCATAGTTATTACGATATTTTTTTTACTTCGGCACCATACCTGGGAAATTACTGGTTCTGGAGATATTGAGGCTCAAAGTCACGAATTTTTTTTCGAATTATTCCAAAATCGTGTTTAGAATGATAAATGTACACTTTCTGCCAAATAAACATAAACAAAATTTTCAATATTTCCCTAAAGTAAACGGCGTTAAAGTTCCCGACGCGTAGTAGTCCAAGATCCGTAGAAGAACGACCTTCACCGATCTGTTTATTGGATAAAAAGTATTTCATATAAAATGTTGCCTGTCAAAATATTTATCGCGAATAGCAAAAAAAATCCGGTCCAGACCAGGAAAAGTAAAAAAAAAATATATTTGACTTTTCATTTAACATTGCATTTACGCGTTTAATGAATAAATTTAGTATTAAGCGAATGTATGAACCCTAAAGGGTACGTTAACATAGGGTTGTCAATTTTTCCTGGCGTATTTGGTAGGGTTGCCAGGAATAAACACTTCGACTATTAAGTTGATACTGGTTATATTTATGAATTATTTTAATAGACAAATCTTATATGAAAATTACCGCTACTTCACTGCGATCACGACGATATTGGGTTGCCTACGAAAAACCTGCCAGGAAAAGCGGTTGATATTTTTTTTTAGCCTGGACCGGATTTTTTTACCAACCCATACGCGATATATTTTTTATGATGCTAAATTTGTTATAAAATAATTTTCATCCAATAAACAGATCGGTGAAAGTCGCTGTTCTACAGATCTTAGCCTATAGTGTACGCGTACCATCAATCAGCTGTGAGGTCATTCCCCTCGGCCAAAAACAAATAAATATATACAATAAAAAAAAAATCACACAAATATTTGGCCTACACTATATTGTTTAAATAGTATTGTGACGGCCGATGTCATGTCAAAAGTGCAGTGCAAAAGACGCTAGTGTTGGTGCTGTCCGCGTCGAAATTAAACGGCGCGTCGTGTGTGAAGTCGAATAAAGTGTCATCAGTGCTACTCGGTGTTTCCTTCCAATCCCGTTACCCCGTCCGTAACAGTATTATGTAATTCAGTCGATTTCGCTCGCCCATGCAATCACATGTTTATCGCGTTTTGTTATTTTTTTATCATCTCCTAAGGATCGTGGCGTGATGATACATAGTTTAACATACCTAGTGAATGTTACGACTGCACGGTTGGCACCGATTGTTGTGGGTTGGATCCCCACACGACACAACACTTTGTGTGATCCATAGATTGTTGTTTCGAATCTGGGTGTTCATTGTGTCCGTTGGTTGTATGTTTGTAAAGTCCCCCGCGACACAGGATTTTGTCCTAGTGCGGGAGTTGTCTTTTTCTAAAAGAGATAAAGAAAAAGAGAATGTTCCTATATAAAAAATCTGACTAGTTGTTCCAGTGGTTAGCGCGTTCAAACAAACAAACTCTTCAGCTTAATTACGATAATTGTATCTGACATAGCTTTTATGAAAATTTATAGTTACCCTCGGAATACCTATAAGTGTTAGCTCAGGCATCGTTTGGCTAACAATTTATTGTAATTTATTAGCTTTAAACACGATATACGCAAAATGGACTGCCGGATTAAATTATAGGGAGGGTGTTGACATGGGTTTGTAGAAATAATCAGCAATATATAAACGTAATATTATACAATTACAGATACAAACATTGATCTATGATTACATTCTAAAGAATCTATGATTATATTCTAAGAAGCAGCGATAGCTGAGTGGAGAGACCGACAGACTGCTACGCAGAGGGTCTCGGGTTCGAATCCACGGCGCGCACCAATGACTTTTCGGAGTTAAGTGCGTATTAAATTGTTAATTATCGCTTGCTAATCGGTGAAGGAAAACATCGTGAGGAGACCTGCATGTCTGAGAGTTCTCCATAATGTTCTCGAAAGACATGTGAAGTCTGCCAACCCGCACTAGGCCAGCGTGGTGGACTATGGCCTTACCCTTCTCATAGTGAGAAGAGGCCCGTGCCCAGCAGTGGGACAGTATAAAGGGCTGATGATGATTATATTCTAAAGATGGGACATATCGAGACTCAGGCCTATAGAGATGTAGACTACCATAAAGTCATACTTGCTGTATATATTTTATTTATAAACGACAACTCCCGCTTTAGGAATAAATCCTGTGTCGCGGGCGACTTGACTAACATACAACCAACGGACACAATGAACATCCATGTGTATGATCCACCTATACCGATATGATGTTTGTATACGGCGCTTAAAAGCATACAAACTTAATATTCTACCACATTCACACAACACCTTCTAGTCCTAAACTAAGCAGAAGCTTGTACTATGGGTACTAGATAATCGATAGACATACTTATATACTTTTTTTGTAAATACATACATATTACACATAGAAACACCCAGACCAAGACAAACATCCATGTTCATGCACACAAATGTTTAACTTGAGCGGGAATCGAACCCGCGACCTTCGGCGTAGCAGTCGCTTACACCCCCGCGGCGCCAACCGGTCGTCAAACTTTATTTTTGGGGTTTAATACTTGTATTTGCTTCGACGTGTCTGCCGATGAAAATAAGTATCAATATGGATCCGAAAAATAATGTTATACGAGCATCGCGACCAACGCAAGACGGTTGAAACGTTGGCAATATATAGGTATTTATACCTTCATCATCATCATCAGCCATTAACGGTCCACTCCTTTGAAAGGAGGAATTGGCCTACTATACCACGCTGGCCAAACGGGTTGGTATAGGGTTTGTATCAAGTTTTCCTTCTCTTACAGTGCTGTTCTCTGCATAATATGCTCCCTCTGTCGGCTCTTACGACACCCATGGGATGATACGGAGAGGTGACATTCCGTATTCTTAATCCGTCACCACACGGACAGTTTATACCCACTATTTATACCTTAAATGAGCTAATTTTACGCAATTATGACGCGTTAAATCATTTTCTATAGAATATAAGTATACAAGTCACGGAAATGTAAAATTATGTAGCGTACTTAATTACTTTAAATAACAAAATCTTATTAAATACCGCACAGTAGACTACTATCGAAAATTGTTTCAAATAACCCTTGACAGTTTGCTTGAATAGAAATTTCGCCCGAAATCGTATTCAAAACACAAAATAGTTTTGATAAATAATAATTATCAGTTTCATTTCACAACAAATAATCCCAAGCAAAAATATTAATATTACATTAGTATACAAACGGGGTATATAATCTGTATTCTACAGGGTGTGTCCAAGCCAAGACCTAGTTCGTGGCTATGACGTCACAACAAGAGGGAGGGAGATGGGGGAGGTAAGAGAGGGACGGGTAGATATTCCAGTGGAGGATTTAAATGTAAGTTGAGCTTTAAACAGCAGTATCACTATTAAAATAGGGTAAAGTTGTAGGGAAATGTTAATAGTGTTGGTAAGATTAAAAGTGTTGTATGATTTTTGGTGTTTTATTCGCCATAAACTCAAAGTTAAAGTTATGCCAAGTTTGGCTTACGTCATAAATTATGCACTTAAACCTTAAGATCCTCAGGAAACACCATAAAAAATATTTTTAAAGATTATTGCGTTCATACAGTCAGATAGGAAGAAAAGGGGAGTTCATTTTATAATAATATGCATAGATTGTCAATTCCAATCCGTTCGGGTTCCAATCCGGTCCGAAATAAATAATTTATGAGCAAGGTACAAATATTAGGTATTCCATAAGCTCAATACAATTAAACACGGCTTATATCTAATTATACAAAGTAAATTTTCGATCTGAGCTATATAAACTAACTAGAGGATGCCCGCGGTTACACCCGCGCTATTCAAGGCTACTACTCCCCTCCCATCGCTTATAGCGTGATGTTATATAGCCTTTAGCCTTCCTCGATAAATGGGCTATCTAAAAGTGAAAGAAATTTTCAAATCGGACCAGTAGTTCCTGAGATTAGCGCGTTCAACCAAACAAACAAACAAACCAACTCTTCAGCTTTCAAATTTAAAGCAAGCGTCTTGAAACACAATGCAAAAGTCGCAAGGTGCAGTGACAAGAATGTAATGCGTACGCTGCGGGTCCATGGACGGGTACATTTATACAGCAGAATATTTCTTTGACTGCCACTGTGGTCCTGCAGTAGTGTAAGCAACTGCGATCGGAAGTCTCGGGTTTAATTCCCGGGCCGAACAAAAAGTAACATTGGATTTTTCTGTGTAGAAATATCCAATAGAAGTTCGGAGTCAGGTAGGTGACAGTGTTACACCCCCGTGCTTCGGAAAGACGTTAAGTCGTTAGTCCTGCGCCCAATCTCTCGCCGGTCATGTCACCTGTGGCGTCCCATCGGACTTTGAGAGTGAGGGAATAGAGAGTGCACTTGCGCACACACTTGTGCACTATTAAGTACATGTCCCGCGGAGTTGGTTAGTCTCATATGAGGCTGGCTGCCGAGGCCCATAACGGTCTAGAGGAGATTATGATTACATCAGAATAAAATATTGTATACCTTGTCGCAACAACTGAAACCGACGCAGGTAGAGCCGCAGGCGAAATGTAGCAAGTCAATATATTGAGACAAGATCCATGTAGTTTTTATACACTCACAAGGGATGGCAAAACCCCTAATTTTAACGTAGGGGCTTTCCAAAACGCAATTTTCTGTACAAACACTTGTTACCGAGACCCACTGTTATTTATAATTTAAATATTATCCTTTAACACCGCAGAAACGTAATTGGAAAGATCATGAAACCGTTTTGTTACACGACTTTCGTTGGGAAGGGATGTCTTTTTGCGCAAATATTTTCGTACATTTTGTAGAAGTGGATAATAAAATAATATGGTTAATGGAAAATATAGGCATGTTGACTCATTGGCAGGAGTTTGCTTTAATTTTTTGAGGTTTAATGCTCTTCTGTGCCGCAGTTGCTTGCCTACTCTCTTAGGAAGTAAACTAAGTAAAGGGATTTGGGTGGTCTTGATTGATTTAATGCAAGTGATCTCGTAATTAATGGCATCATCATCAGATTTGTTTCTGAACGGAACAGTCCCACTTTCCGACTGTTGGCCATGGGATGCTGTGTTGATTTGGCCATAGTCCACACCAAGTGCGAATTGCAGACGTCAATTCATTCATTCTTTCTAAGTTTTGGAGAACTTTCAGACATGCAGATTTCTTCACGATGTTCCTGGTCACTACTCCTACCTCTTTCTAATAAGGAAAATAAGCTAATAACAAATAAGTAATTCATTCCACAATTAAAATGGTCGTTAGCGAGCTGCACATTTCAACTGTTACTGTACGCCATTTACAACTGTGTACAAAAGTTTTTGTTCAAAACATTTTTCATTTTTATTCCATATATTTTTGAAACGTTCGGCGTCATAGGACTTTGACGCTTGACATTAACATTTTAGACACTAGATTTGAATGCTGTTTGTGTTATTCCATGTTTGACCAACATTGACTGTGTTTTGGCGTAACCAAACCGCACTAACTTTTGCCGAGCAACATGTCGGAATTCAAGAGCACAACATTTTATAATAAAGCAATTGAGATATCACCTTAGGTTTTCGCTAAAAGTTGTTGTGTCTGCTGTCCGTGTGGTGACGGATTAATAATACGGATTGTCACCACCCCATATCATACCGTGGGTGTCTTAAGAGCCGACAGAGGGAGCATATTATGCATAGAACAGCACTGTAACGGAAGGAAAACTTTATACAAACCCTTTACCAACCCGTTTGGCCATCGTGGTATAGTAGGCCAATTCCTCCTTTCAAAGGAGAGGCATAGTCCAGCAGTGGACTGTTAAAGGCTGAGGATGATGAAAAGTTGTTGAATGTTAACAAATGTGGCTGTGGTTCTCTTCGATACTATGTATTTTTTTAAAGATGTTTAGGTAGTAGTGATAGTACCTAAGTATCAGATACCCGTATGTCAGTGTGGTGACGGATTAAGAATACGGATTGTCACCACCCTATATCATCCCATGGGTGTCGTAAGAGACGTTAGATGGAGCATAATAATATTATGCAGAGAACAGCACTGTAAGAGAAGGAAAACGATTGATACAAACCCTTTACCAACCCGTTTGGCCATCGTGGTATAGTAGGCCAATTCCTGCTTTCAAAGGAGAGGCATAGTCCAGCAGTGGACTGTTAAAGGCTGAGGATGATGAAAAGTTGTTGAATGTTAACAAATGTGGCTGTGGTTCTAAATATTGCCAAAAAAAATAATATATCATTAGGTAGCGTATTTGAATGTACTAGTGGCACAGTGGTTTGAGTAGTTGTCTTATTTTTAGACTACCGCGCGACACGCAAGTTGCGGTTGGAGGTAGCTTTTTTTTAACAACCAAATATGCCAAGGCAGGAGAATGAGAAAATTGAATGGGTCTCGACTGTTGATCCTCCGTTCCTTCCGTATTTACGCAGACGGGTTTATTTCTTCGTAGTTTTTTAATCCATGATTTCTAATTTATTCCTTACTAGCATATTCCCCGAGATTACAACTGCGTTGTATAGCTGGTCTATTTGTAGTGCTACATTGTCTTAGTACTCTTCCAAGGTAGGAATCGAACCCACGACCTCTAGCGCAGCTATCAACCCCACTAACCACTAGACCATAGGGGCTAGTCAAGTATCATGTCATTACCCTCATGAGCTTAATTCTAAAATAACACGACGGTTAATTATTAAATGCGGTGCGTTCTTTCGTTTATACTGTTACATGTAGCAAAAATTACGACGTTTTGTATTACGTGATGTGAATGTGTAATTATGATGTCTTTACTGCGGACAATGAATTATAATTATAAATGTTATGTTAAAACAGACTTTTGTCAAAAAATCCGATTTTTAAAGTGAAAATAAATATGCTAAAAGTTCTCGAACAAAGAAATCTAAGTTCACCAGGAATGCGAAAACATATGAATTTGTTACACTTTTGATGAAGATAATTTGGCTGCAGTAGATTGAAAATTTTGAGCTCATTTTGCCATCATCAGCCCTTTATACGTTGCTGGGCACGGACTTCATCTCAATATGCGAAGGGTAAGGCCATAGTCCACCACGCTGGCCAAGTGCGGGTTGGCAGACTTCACATGTCTTTCGAGAACATTATGGAGAACTCTCAGACATGCAGGTTTCCTCACGATGTTTTCTTTCGCCGATGAGCAATATCATTCAATTATTTTGCCATATTTCCTATTATTATAAATGTATTTTACAAATACCTATAATATAGTGTGACAGACAGCGTCCTTATAGCCAAATTTGGCAGAATATTTTTAGCTTTTCCAAAGAATCATTTCCATCTAGTCTATACATATAGCAATACTCAACGTAACATCGTGTCTACAAAATCAGATTCAGCACAAAGAAATGTAATACCGGTGACTATTGACGAAAAATAAAAGAATTTTCTCCTTTCAACATATAAAACTATTCTCTCTAGAAACGGAAGAGTGTTTCCTATTTATATGACATATGTTGTGTACAGTGGCGTAAGATACGACGCAATTTACACCGCGGTACCTCGTGTCATATAAAAAATTGCGAGCGTATGTCATTTCACCGAATTTCTAACCTCTTTACAGACCGCGTCGTTTCGTAGAGATGTGAGAGTATCGATATTTGTTTATCGATAAATCTACAGTAACCCATTGCAACTTATTCTAAATATTATAACATTTTCATCACATTACAATTCATACTTTTATATGAGATTAATAATTAGAAACTGGAATTACAGTAACAGTAAGTTAATCTATTACTGACACTGTTTCAGTTGATTCATTCTATTAAATGCAAAAGGAGTTAGTAAATACAGATCCAAAGAAATATATTGTACATCATAGATAACATACTGTTTTCTAAAAGGTTTGTAACATCTTACTGAAAGTAGCAATGCAACACTATACTACTCAGATGAGCAATCACATTTTGGTGTATTCAGACCATTCTTTGCCTTTTACTTCTTTTCGTGTGATCGTGTTGTCAAATCTAGTCATCATCATCTTCATCGCCCAAGCATCCAAGACTGGCACGCCTTGGAGCCCGAGGTCCGCTTACTGGTCTAACCAGATAAGTATGACAGAATATCAACTTTTCCACAGAGTGACTGCCATCTGACCTCCGCAACCCAAAGGAATAGCGATATTCTATGGTTTAGGCCAGTATCAGTTTATTTGAGGGTACTGACGCCCCGTAATGACTGTCAAAGATCTTCATGACAGCCGGGACCGACGGTTTAACGTGCTCTCCGGGGCACGGGGCAAGCGATAATTAACAATTTAATACTCACTTAACTTCGAAAAGTCATTGGTGTGCGCCGTGGATTCGAACCCAATATTCTGCTGCCGGTATGTTGTCAACTCTAGTGTCGGAGTTTATAGCCCGCCTGAATGAAGGCCTCAGATGTGGCCTAACGATCCTTACCTTATGACAAAAACTGGGACCGATGGCTTTACTTTCCCTCCAAGGAACGTTAGCGCGCTGATGTAAATACCATAACAAGTGGTCACCCATCCAAAGTTCAACCTGTTCAAACATTGGTTAAGTTTACCGATCTATTACGATCGTCATATCAAGCCACGCCATGATCGCTACTCTGTGACACCACATCATTTCATTCCTGCGGTCTCATCTCTGTAAAACCTTTAAATATTGCTGCATAAACTAGAACGACTACTAAGTAATAAAGTGCAAAATAAACTTCATCATAACGGTCCCTACCGAAGCCTTCAGATCGCCACAAGCCTCCAATATGTTGTATAACTTTACGATACAATATCTATAAAGAATAAAAGCAATATCGATTTCTGTAATATCTAGTTTTAAAATATAAAAGTTTTATAGTTTGATTTCTTATTGGTATAGTCAATTGCAAAAGTCGCTACACAGCTCAAATCTTTTCCGAGTATTTTATGAATTAAAACTCCTGAATCCTGGTCCCACTGCTGGGCACGGGCCTCTTCTCTTTATCAGAAGCGTAAGGCCATAGTCCACTACGCTGGCCAGGTGCGGGTTAGCAGACTTCACATGTCTTTCGAGAACATTATGAAGAACTCTCAGACATGCAGGTTTCCTCACGATGTTTTCCTTCATCGATAAGCAAGCGATTATTAACAGAACGCCTGGATATTTTTCTTAAGTTATAACATAACATAACTTCACGCCTTTTATCCCCGAAGGGGTAGGCAGAGGTGTATTACGCACCCACTTTTCTCCAGTTATGTTTCGGTCCCAATGTAATAGGGGGCGAGCCTATTGCCATCTACCGGGCACATTGTTAAGCGAGCGATAATTAACATTTTTAATACACACATACATAACTTCGAAAAGTCAGAGGTGTGTGCCTATCGAACCCGAGACCATCGTCTCGGCAGTCCGTTACGTACACCACTGGGCTATCGCCGCTTAAGTTATAATTTATGATTTATGCAAGTTTTTTTGTCTAAACATCCTACTACATACCGAGTATAACAATTAGTTGGGACGATATAACCATTAAAAATCTCGTAAATGTATATGAACTTATGAAACTGACTGTACATATATGATTGTAGTTTTTTGCTGTTACTGTGATTTTTTGTTGAATTTCTTGGATGTTTTTTGCAATTTCTAGACGTCTTGGGACTAATATAGATTTAAGCTTAGAAGAAAATATTATCTAAAATAGTTTAAAGACAATGATTTACTTGATTTAGATAACCCTTTCCGTGTGTTTTTAAAATGGTGATTTCTTTTTTATTCTCTGAAATTTTATGTTGCGGAAAGGGAACCTTTTTTTTTATGGAAGATATTTACGCGGTGAATATATTTTAGTGCGTGTTTCACGATGCGGTTTGGCTGTTACCCAAGATCTTAAAATGGCGTCGAGATGGCGATGGCGTTACATTTATTACGAATGGTAAGAAAACAAGGTTTTTATATTGAAAATATTTTGCATGATTTTGATGATATGCCCTCTCCGTGCTACGCGCTATTTCCTCTCTCTCATACCACTGCTTCTCCTATTTCTTTTCCTAATCCGTAAGACACCAACGCACTTCTGACTCTTCTAGTATTACGAGTGTCCATGGGTGGCAGTAATCGCTTACCGTCGGCGATTTGTTTGATCGTTTGCCTCCTGTTACTAACATAAAAAAATATAATTTTCTAGTAAAGAAACAAAGAAATTGTCAGGCAAATCCACGGCACACACCACTGTCTCTTTAAAGTTTTTTTTAGTTGACTCACATTGCTATTGTGATGGAAATGACGATAGCCCTATGACCAGCAGTGGACTGAAAAATTTTGTATAATGAAGACAAAAATAGCGCTCACAGATTTTTAAAACTTGGATCTCACTTTTCCAACCACATCGCAAATATAACGTATATCGATATATAACATCGACATTATCCATCCCTATTTCAATTTATTTTGCAAATGCTATTTAGTTTGTATGTTTGTAATAGAGCCTCCTGAATCCTTTTCAACACACGTTATGTTATAGATGAGAGTAAAAGCATCGTAATAAGATTAATATAAGATCTTCGTTTAAAGGTATATACGGTGCATACATGGATAAGGGTGCGAGTCCTTTAGAGATGAGCGAAGTAGCTGAGCGTTGCGAGGAAGTTCATCTCTATGATATCAGCCCTGTATAAAAACAGATCTACTGCTAAGCCTTCTGTACCTTTCTTATAGTGAGAAGTAGGCCATCCACTTCTCACTATAAGAAGAGTTAAGACACAGTCAACGACGCTGGCCAAGTGCGTGTTCGTAGACTTCACATGTTCCTAAAGAATTTTAGAAGTCACGTCATTTTATTCATGCATGTGATTTCGTGACGCCACTCAATGGACCTGCCAGAATACCAGCGCTGCGGCATAGTTTGTCGCAGCATTAGCTGAGGCAGGCTCCAATTTTGGCCTCACTAATCTTTCAAATTATTGTATTTACCGATCAGATTTAGTACCTAGATATTAATTTAATTTTTATTGTGTTTTCTGTTATTGTGTGGAGCACACAATAAACATTTTCTTTCTTTCTTTCTTTCTTTCTTACATGCAGGTTTTCTCCCCATTTTCTTCATCCCCGTTTATCAAGCGATAATAAACGAATGAATCCACACATAACTTTGAGAAGAAGACGGTGTGCGCCGATGCCGTCTGAAGATAAAAACAGCCTAGCAACCAGCACAACAGTTTATTAGCCTGTCCTCCAGGCTATTGCTCCCTTCTTTTAATTTCAATTGTCACTTTATTATACCTTCGTTCAGCGCAAATGTGAAACTCTCTCGCATCGCTCATCTGTCTTTCCAATCCCTATCTCAGGTGGTTTAATGTATGACGAATTATTTCGAGAAATGCGGTTTTGTGGGTTCTACAAATTGACGGTTTGGTGAAGCTGAGGGTTTGAAGACGCTTGTTAAACAATTCTGATGTAAATTATTCATACTTCGCCCGCCATCTTAGCATGAAACCATAAATCGGATAGCATGGTGTGAGTATCTGTTATAGTGTTACTTAAAACGAATGATTGATTCTGATTAAATTTATCAGATTTGATAGGCTCAAGCTAGCTTTTAACTATTTGTGTCTGCCTGTTGATTAAGTGGTTAGAAACCCTGATTGTTAAGCCGGAAGTCATGAGTTCGAATCCTGCCCAAGACAATTTAGTTGCTATTGTACAAGCTCTGCTCATTTTTGGGATCAGCTGACTGTGTGTGTTTTAATTTGTCAGTTGTTTTATTATATGCTGTGAGAATTTCGGAAAATCCCTTTTTAATGCACCCTTCCGCTTCCCAAGTAACATGCATATCAAGTTTGAGCTCCTTGCGCTCAGTAGTTTTGACTGTGCATTGTGTGTCAGTCAGAAACGCAGGTATTTTATAATGCAAACTAGCTGTTTCCCGCGGTTCCACCCGCGTCCTGAGGGAACTACTTCGCGTACCCAGTTAATTTATAGCCTAAGTAACTCATTGGTACATCAGCTATCCGCCAGTGAAAGTCCCGCCAAAATCAGTCACAAACAGACAGACAGATAGACAGACAGACCGACAGACAGACAGACAAAAATTGTGAAAAATGTCATTTCGGTATATGTACCGAAATGACACATGATGATGGTGATTGTTGGCTATGGCAGGGAACTCCTCAACAGCATACAAGACAAACCTATCTTTTATACACTCGTACAACAAAGACCTTGTCTATAATTAACTAATTCATTGTTATGTCATCAAACAGTATTCAAATAGAAGTTATCTCACAAAGCACTCTATATTTATTACCAATACATATTATATACCTATTCGCTTGTACCCTTATAATATGATTCTAATAACTTATCAGTCTCATAAACAGGCGAGGCTCGTAAAAACTACTATTCCATAGTTACATACGGTAGTTTGTTTAGGATGGGTGGGAATTTACATTTATAGGTGAACTATAAATGGATATAGACTTTGGGTTGGATAGTAAGATGGTGGATGGTTAACTATTAAAAATGTTACGGATCGTATACTGTGCTTGTGAAATTTTGGGGAGAAAATTGTGGTTGTATTCCAATGCTGGAAGGAAAATATGTATTGATTAAAGATGCTGGATGAACATTGGAGAAACCGAGCTGTATTGTGTAAAATACCCTGTCATATCTTTGGACTCTCACATGGTTATTTAATCACAAACTATGTAAGTAAAGCTTGTATTATGGTAACTGGATAACTGATACTTAGGTACTATTATATTATGTACTACCTATATATCTTTAAATAAATACATGGTAGGTACCGATAAATTACACAAAAATACACAACAAATGATTGTGTTCAACATATAAAAATCTCTGGTTTGGAATAAAGGTCATCGGATGACCTCGGCAATGAATACAGATTTACATAATAGAAGCGCATTTCTTAAGGATTTCGTGTGCCGATTCCAACTGGCGTGTTAACGGTTGTCAGTCTAGTACGTAGTTGGCGCCGTTGGCTGGCGTCGTTCTCCGTCTCTTTTGCTCTCTTAGTTTAGATACACAGGAGAAACTTTCGTCTCTCTTGCACTCGTAGAGTCAGCTGTCACAGCGCGACTGCCACGTGGCCAAGCGGCAATATGGGTCACACTGGTCACAGAAAGTTTGTCTACAGAGCGCCCATAAGAAATGTGGCTCTATTTAAATATATATGCTCTATGACCTCGGGCTTGACAGTTGTCTCAGTATCACTAGACTATAAGACGTATACTTATTACACAAAATTAAAATCTTTGATTCGCTTTTAACGTTAATTCAAGCGCAGATTATGTACAGCGAATTCTTCGCCTCAGCTGCAGCAGATGGCAAATCGAAACCAACCACCAAAAACAACAACAACCACTTTAAAAGAAGAAGATTGATGGTGGCAAAAGCAAAAATCGTTACTTGCAACAAATGCTATTTCTAACAGCATAGAGGGTGGCAAAACAAAACATCATTTTTGTCAAAAAATATTACTCCCAGCAGCAAATTCCCTTTCAAAAATGAACAATCATTCAATTACAACCCAGTCCAGCATATTCAGTTCAAATCTCAAAACCAAACGGTTGACAAAAACCGAACCCTACTAAAAACAGAAATTTCAAAACGAATATTCCATAACACGTAGCCGGTCCATATGTTTTCAGACAGACCGTCCCAACGATACAGAAAGTTGATTCTAACAAACGATCCTGTATTCCTATTCATTCGACATTTTTTACGCGACATCCCTCACGGTTACACTCTGGCAGGGTTTTATTCCAACGGACATAGTTGCTTTTGCTAGAAGTGTTATTGGATTCTTGCGTACCTTTTTGGACCTAGGCATGGATGTATGGTGTGGATGTTATTGAAGAAAGATTGATTTTTCGGAAAAAGAGAAACTGTTTCAGGATATACGCACCATAGACATGGAAATTAATGGGTCCTATTTGTATCAGTTTCCCCTAAATAACTAACTGCCATAAGTGCAACTAGAATCAATTTTTACAATTGAAAAGAAAATAATCGGCAGCGATAGCCTAGTGGGAATAACATTATACTGGGACCCGGAGTCTCAATGTTCTCGAAAGACATGTGAATTCTGTTAAGCTTCTCTTGACCAGCCCTATCAAAAGTGAGCAGGGGCTCGTAATTAGCAGTGGGGTATTAAAAATATGGTCAATACTATTTCAGTTAGAAAATAAACTAAAGATATCCAGTTGTGTTATTGGATAAGGGACCATTTTTCCAATCAATTTCTCCTTTGAAGTTTTATTTCGTATTGATGTTTATTATTTCGATTCAGCCATATTTAGTTGTAGTCTGCACAATATTTGAATTGAATGTGATTTTAAATGAATATTAAATTTTCATTGTCTTTGCAGAGGTTTGTTTGAATAAGTATTTTTTTGAAAGGCAAAGGTTAGGATTGGACGTTTATTGATAAGATGCAAATACAATATGATTTTATTAATGTTTGAAAATAAATGTATTTTAAAACCGAAAAGTACGATTTAGTTTACAGATTCATAGCATTGGCGATGTTATGGGTTATATTTTATTATATTTAAAGTTATACAACATTTTAAGTAGGTACCAAAAAAAAAATGACTGCTTAAAATATTGCACTCTAGTAAGACTAGGACATTATTGAGACTTTATTTTGTTGACGCGTTGAAAGCTAGTTGATGCAACTCTGGGATCTCCACCTTGTCGTGGTGGGGGGGCTCAGTAACCGTAGTTTGGACACCCACGGTGAAGCTAAGCGGGTCGCGGAGGAGAGGCGTGTTGGTGTTGCGTTGCCGCGCTCCCTGTCTCCCGCGACCAAATGGGGGCGCACCATTTGATGCGTTGTGGTGGGGCCGCAGAGGAAGAGGAGATGCGGTGTTGTCAGGTTGCCTTTCTCCCTATCCTCTGAGGCCGTTTTAGTGCCTGCGGACGGCGAAAGCTGGGGCTGCTTCCCGTCCGCCAAAAGGCAAGGATGCGGCGTAGTGTCCGCGCCGCCTCCCAAGTAGCATAACGAGGCGGGGCCTGCCAACACCAACGGCGGGCCAGTCCCGGGCGGGGTCACGGAAAAGTATGCTAGCCGCGAATCGCGTGACCCCGCCACTACACGGGACGCGTAGGGGCACCTCGGTGGTTTTAGTGGGTATGCCCCGAACGCCTGGGGAGAGCCTCCACACACCTCCTCCGCCAGTCCCAAGCCCGGTAGATCACACTCTAGCCGGGTTGGCGTCGAGTTGCTCATAAGGAGAGTTTCCACCGTTTTTAGCCAACAAAAAAAAAGTTGATGCAACTCGTTTCTAAGCCTTTTATCGATTGATTTGGGGCTGACGAAGATGTGCGACATCTCCCTTAAAAACATTCGGAGTTTCGTCACTAAAACCACAGCTGTGTTCTCAATATCCCGTTAGTGGTGAGCTATGCGAATTGCGGTTTAGATACTTTACCGGCTACACTTCTCTTACGGCTATTTTCAATATTCGATCCATACATGGATTTTGAGATTCGAGATTCGTGTTTGACATATTTTGAATGAAGCTTATGCCAAAAACGAATCTAAAATGTACAGATCTATCTATACATTGAATATTGAATTCCGCAGTTAGAGAGAAGAAGCCGTGCCGAGCAGTGGGACAGTTTATGTACAGGGCTGATGGTGATGATACTTCCTTCAGTAAATATTATTCAATTCTTTCTATTTATTTGTTAGAATTCTCCCAATAGGTTAGGCTATTTAATGTCTAAGTGGGCCAGACGAAATTTCACCAATACCTAAAAACGAAACCTTTTCCCATTGATGCAAATTTGCAACGACTTTTTCCCAATTTTCTTGGGTAAAAACATTGACAATACCATGTCCCTTCCATTAAAATATGTAACAGGCTGTTGACTAGGGTATTTCGCACCGAAACCTCTGTAAAAAGTGTTCCCAGAACATTATGAGAAAAAATCCATACCGTTTTAGTGTTAAGTGTGCTTTTTCCACGGAACCCTTTTAGATGTGGGTCTTTGATTGTGACAGATCGCAGGGACCTCTATTATATTGCGATTCTAAAGTGTTAGATTCAGAACATATCTAGTTTCGGTAAGTGGGTGGACATTTTAGTTTATTTACCATTCGGACCAACAAGAAATATGTAGGCATATGGAATGTCTTTCACAAATATTTTGTACAAAATAGGCACCCTGGTTTACAGGATAAATCTTGGTACCTATACCAAGATTTATGATTGAATCATGGTGCCCCCGGCTCCAAACTTGAAAACGGCCTGGACAATTGCTAAATATATAGTAGTTGTGCGATTGTGTTTGTTTAACTTGCTTATTTAAGAATTGTGTTGTGTAACTAAGTAGTTTTTGTTGGCCAGACGTTTGCGTCAAAACAAATTGTTGCTCAGATGGAAGGGTCCAGCTGAAAATCAGTATCGTGCCTAATAGGCACAGCATCTACTGACCTGTATCCTTGCCATGCATATCTTTTCTGTATTTTTTTTTAATTTTATAAATTGTTGTTCACGTGTCCATATGTGTGGTTTAAATAAATGGTTTAAATTATCCAGGCCGCTTTCAAGTTTGGAGTCTGGGTCCATTTTCTAGTCGAATTAGATTTATCAGAATATGTGTGGTTGCAAGTTTGATGCGTAGTAATATAATACAATCATTTGAGTAATCACATATATTTGCCTCCAGTTTGATATTCTGGTTATCTCTGAAACTGATTTACAGAAAGTTGATTTAAAAGTAAAATGTTTACTTTTGTTGATTTTGTAACGAATATAAGCCTTTTTTGTGGAAAACTGCACGCATAGCGTAGTAATTGCGCTAAGTGTGGGTTACATTGTTTGTGATTCACAAATGATTCCTTCGCATTTGGGTATTTAAAGGCCGTTTCTTTAATGTCTGTGAAGACTACCGCACACTGCTAACATAGTAACACCTGAAATCACTATTCGCACCATTAAACAATATACATCTTCATAGTAATTAATACACACAATTTCTCGGTAGAACCTTCCTTACTTTTATGTGACAGCCCTTACCTTCACACGTCAACATTACACATTCAAATAAAAATTGTCATTCCCATTCCAACAAGACAGTCTTTGTTCTCCACGTGAAGTTACATTTGTTAATAAAACCCGATGTACGCGTATAACATTACATTTAACCGGGCTACATCTCATTACAGCTGGTCATTATATTGCTTCAGTATTTAATGCGATGTGGAAGATGGTTATTGATGCGTTGACTTTGATGGAATGGGTTAAAAATTTATTTATTAAGGTTTTATAAGGTAGGCAACCTGTTTAGCTGATAGTTTGTAATGGCCTCAGAAGAAATGTGAAATCTTCCAACACGCACTTGCTTAGCATGGTGGACTATGGCCTAACGCACCTCTTAGTAAGAAGAGGATAACTTCCACGTTCAGCAAGGGATAAGAAACAACTTGATACTAGTAACTTCGTAACTAATAATTTAACATTTGTCTTGTCGATCGTCGGGAAACCTTTATATCCTGAACTTTCTCAGAGGCACAATCATCAAAAAATTAAAATGTTAAACAATTCTTCGATCATCAAGACTAACGCTCAGAAAGATTTCGAAAACGATGACATTCACAACCACCAATTGCCTACTTACATCCAACATTTCCTAAAGCCTTAAACCCTAAGTCTACAAATAAATAAGTAGATATTATATAAACTTTTTATCACACGCCACCAGGATCAGAAACATAGCTTGGAATTGGAATGATGTTGTACACTCACAATGGCCTTTTAAAATTCCACATTTCTGAGTTATAAGCCACCATTTTGCTATGTATATTTTTGTTGTGTTTTCAGTTTACTTCACCTTTGTTTTATGATATACATGTTGTAAGTTTTTTCGTGGATTCGCGTTGTTACACTATTATAATAAGCAGCAGTTTTGAGTATAAACTATCCCACTGCTGAGCAAGGGCCTCTTCTCATTATGAGGAGGGTAGCCTTACCCCACGCTGACCAAATGCGGTTTGGCAGACTTTTCACGTGTTTTGAGAACAATATGGAGAACTCGTAGGCATATAGACATTAGACTGAAAGCTAAGTTTAAACTTAAACTGTTTTTGTGGACATGTTGTAAAAAGCATATAACAACCGATTGTTTAAAAAATATATTGATTCGATTTTTGAGAGTGAGTTGAATAAGAAAATTGTTATCACATGAGTAATTTAATAAAGAGAATATAAACTTAACTCATAAAACAGACGATTACAAATTTGATGATATTGGGCTGCTCCATTTTGTCGCCCCCAACATAAATAAAAATCCAACTTAGCACATTGTATCATAACAAAACAGTAATAATTTAAAACAAGCACACAATTACTGTCAGAACAGCACTATTCATAACACCGTCCGCATCCCAAGAGCCTCTTAAAAATATGTCCAAAACGATACTTCACTTTACTCGGGACCCTAATTTCACTTCACCACAAAAGTAAATCAAAACTTTTCTTTCTCCCAAATTTGACCAATTCCACAAAGTTGGAATGCCTTCCTCAAATGTTCTTTACAGTGGAGAAAGTTGTGCATTCAAGTTCAGATTATTTTGGGTAATCAGAGTGCTCTAAGCGCTTTAACTTCGGGTAGTAGATGCTTGCCGGAAAACACAACTGTTTTGGACTTGGAGACAGACAGCCTCATTATTTTGAGATGAGAAAGATGTATGCGGAGACTCCGTGAGAAAAATAAATGTAAATATTTCAAAGACAATGAATGCTCAGACATATTTTCGATAAGCGTTCGGGCTGTCTTCTTGAATAAATGTAACGACTGTTACAAAGACACCTGAGGAAGTGATAGCCCAGTGCTAATACCAGCAGACTGCCAAGTGGAGTAGGCAAGGTTAATACTTTCTAAAATTCTGGTGAAACCAGTAAGCGTACCCCGGGGTTCCAAGACATAAAGTCTGGAATGTAACCGGGTTAATGCCATGCCGAGAATGGTAATTAATGAAAATATTGCCTGTGAAATAAACGTCAGTCAGCTCTCAAAGTACCCTTTCTTTTTTATATTAAATCGTATATTATATATAAGTATGTAATATAATATTCGAATTGTTTTTGTAGATTTTCTCAACCTATTGCCGAGTTTCTTTCACAGAAATGGTGTAATTTAGAATAAACTATTTGTAATAACTGTCAGTTCTATTTCAGTTATAACTGTACGTAGGCAGAGAATCACATAGCTATGAAAGTAAAAATGTTATAGCTAGTTACATATATATGTGTGTCTGATATATTTCTAGGCACTTTAAGAAAATGAGACATTTCAACATAACATATTTCACTTCTGTCAGAATGTCTCTATTCTAATGACTACTCTTTCATACTGTCTATTCTATCTTATTTTATCTGTCTGTATATCTTAATATATAAAATCCTTGCGTTACTGACTGACTGACAGACACGCTACAGCCGAAACTATTGGGCGCAGGAAGCTAATGATGTTATGTTCCTTGGGGACCGTAGGGGTGGACTAAGAAGGGATTTCCTGAAATTCCCACGGGATCTTCCAAAACGGGTAAATTTAAAAATAAAGCAGGCGTAGCTGCTGGCATCCTCTAGTATAATATAAAATTCTTGCGTTACTGACTGACTGACAGACAAAGAAAAGAAGAAGAAACTATTGGGCTCAAGAAACATAAAATATAGAAATCGGATGTAAGCCTAGTTTGGGATCAGATAATCGTCTGTAAGTTATTCTAGCAACTAACTAAAATTATTAAACCCATCTAAAAATCACTCGACGGTAAACACTAACAGCATAAACTAAAACAGACTTATCATCACAACAGCTTCTAAAATTCTGCTCATAGTAATAAGCTCAAAACGAATTAAGCTTGGGAAACCATGCGGAATGAGAATTCACCACCGTATACGTAAAAAGCATGTAGTGTATTCACCAGGTGAAGACGCTTATATTAAAGTATACGCCTCAGCAAACATTTAATTGTGTATAGGGATTTTGTTTCAAGTGGTCTGAATGTAATGGGCATGCATTCGAGTCTGTGTGTTTTGCGCGTTTGTGAATCTTTTGACAAAAATGGGGATTTGAAGAGATGATTATCATTGTGTTTCCAGCCCAGATATCAGATTAGGATTTAGGGTTTTTGGATTTAGCGGTGCATGTGAACCAGGTCATATACATACAAAATATGTGGTAATATTCACTCTTTGAGATGCGATTGTTATTTAAGTTTTATAAATGTTATTTATGTATCTATACATAATATAAAATGAACCTACGCGTCCTGTCTTCTGTATACAAGTGATAATCACTAAAACTACTGAACAGATCTTTGAATGGTTTTTCTAATAGATAATATGATTCCTCAAAGGTATAGGTGCATAATTCACGCAGCTGGAACAGCGAGTGAAGTCTAATTATTTTTATTTGTTTCGTCTACGTATCTATTGATATTAAACAGTATGTTTTGATAAGTACAGATTTTCTCATAATAATTACAAGATGTTGATATTACATGACTGATAGTCTTAATAATTAATGTTATTATATATATATATATATATATATATAGTGCATACCGCAACATTGGAATGTTATTCAAAACGGATCACAATCATAAACTTATCTGATAGTAGCTTTATATTCTTTCACCCCTACATCCAGTAGAGAAGAGAAAAAGATTGACAGGCCTCAGGCTGGAGTTCGTAGTTATGACATCCACGTAAAATAAAAAGAGTTAGCGAAATATGTATTGTATTCTTAATCAGTCACCACACGGACGGATATTTCAAAATTAAATAGGTTTTCAAATTATAACTTTTACTATTTATAAGAAATAAGTTTTACTGATGCTGCAAGCATCTATGTTTGGAGAGGAAAGATTTTTTTATTAGATAATGTCTAAATAAATAGTCTCTGCATAAGGCAGTTGCAGTTTGATATTTCTTTTATCTCAAACCCGAAATTAAATTCTTTGAGTCGCTTTTCCAGTCGCTACTTACGTTCGTTTAATCGCAGTTTATATTCAGAAATGCCTTCGCCTGAGCTGCAGCAGACGGCAAATCAAAACCAACCATCAAAACAATAATAACCACTTTAAAAGAAACCAGAAGATGAATCGTGGCAAAAACAAAACATCGTTACTTTCCACAAACATTATTCCCAGCTGTGAATTCCCTTTCAAAAATGAACAATCATTCAACTACAACCCAGTCCAGCATATTCTGTTCAAATCTCAAAACCAAACGGTTGACAAAAACCGAACCCTACTAAAACAGTCAGAAATTTCCAAACGCATATTCCATAACGCGTAGCCGGTCCATATGTTTTCAGACAGACCGTCCCAACGATACAAAAAGTTGATTCTAACAAACGATCCTGTATTCCTATTCATTCGACATTTTTTACGCGACATCCCTCACGGTTACACTCTGGCAGGGTTTTATTCCAACGGACATAGTTGCTTTTGCTAGAAGTGTTATTGGATTCTTGCGTACCTTTTTGGACGTAGGCATGGATGTATGTCGTGGATGTTATTGAAGAAAGATTGATTTTTCGGAAAAAGAGAAACGGTTTCAGGATATACGCATCATAGACATGAAAATTAATGGATCCTATTTGTATCAGTTGCCTCTAAATAACTAACTGCCTTAAGTGTATTATATGCAATTTTTACAATTGGAAAGAAAATAATCGGCAGCGATAGCCTAGTGGGAATAACAGCATACTAGGACCCGGAGTCTCAATGTTCTCGAAAGACATGTGAATTCTGTTAAGGTTCTCTTGAGCAGCCCTATCAAAAGTAAGAAGGGGCTTATACTCAGCAGTGGGATACTAAAAAATATGGCCAATAGTATTTCAGTTAGAAAATAAACTAAAGATATCCAGCTGTGTTATTGGACAAGGGACCATTTTTCCAATCAATTTCTCCTTTGAAGTTTTATTTCGTATTGATGTTTATTATTTCGATTCAGCCATATTTAGTTGTAGTCTGCACAATATTTGAATTGAATGTGATTTTAAATGAATATTAAATTTTCATTGTCTTTGCAGAGGTTTGTTTGAATAAGTATTTTTTTGAAAGGCAAAGGTTAGGATTGGACGTTTATTGATAAGATGCAAATACAATATGATTTTATTAATGATTGAAAATAAATGTATTTTAAAACCGAAAAGTACGATTTAGTTTACAGATTCATAGCATTGGCGATGTTATGGGTTATATTTTATTATATTTAAAGTTGTACAACATTTTAAGTAGGTACCAAAAAAAAATTACTGCTTAAAATATTGCACTCTAGTAAGACTAGGACATTATTGAGTTTTTATTTTGTTGACGCGTTGAAAGCTAGTTGATGCAACTCTGGGATCTCCACCTTGTCATGGTGGGGGCTCAGTAACCGTAGTTTGGACACCCACGGTGAAGCTAAGCGGGTCGCGGAGGAGAGGCGTGTTGGTGTTGCGTTGCCGCGCTCCCTGTCTCCCACGACCAAATGGGGGCGCACCATTTGATGCGTTGTGGTGGGGCCGCAGAGGAAGAGGAGATGCGGTGTTGTCAGGTTGCCGTTCTCCCTATCCTCTGCGGCCGTTTTAGTGCCTGCGGACGGCGAAAGCTGGGGCTGCTTCCCGTCCGCCAAAAGGCAAGGATGCGGCGTAGTGTCCGCGCCGCCTCCCAAGTAGCATAACGAGGCAGGGCCTGCCAACACCAACGGCGGGCCAGTCCCGGGCGGGGTCACGGAAAAGTATGCTAGCCGCGAATCGCGTGACCCCGCCACTACACGGGACCCGTAGGGACACGGCGGTGATTTTAGTGGGTATGCCCCGAACGCCTGGGGAGAGCCTCCACACACCTCCTCCGCCAATCCCAAGCCCGGTAGATCACACTCTAGCCGGGTTGGCGTCGAGTTGCTCATAAGGAGAGTTTCCGCCGTTTTTAGCCAACAAAAAAAGAAGTTGATGCAATTCGTTTCTAAGCCTTTTATCGATTGATTTGGGGCTGACGAAGATGTGCGACATCTCCCTTAAAAACATTCGGAGTTTCGTCACTAAAACCACAGCTGTGTTCTCAATATCCCGTTAGTGGTGAGCTATGCGAATTGCGGTTTAGATACTTTACCGGCTACACTTCTCTTACGGCTATTTTCAATATTCGATCCATACATGGATTTTGAGATTCGAGATTCGTGTTTGACATATTTTGAATGAAGCTTATGCCAAAAACGAATCTAAAATGTACAGATCTATCTATACATTGAATATTGAATTCCGCAGTTAGAGAGAAGAAGCCGTGCCGAGCAGTGGGACAGTTTATGTACAGGGCTGATGGTGATGATACTTCCTTCAGTAAATATTATTCAATTCTTTCTATTTATTTGTTAGAATTCTCCCAATAGGTTAGGCTATTTAATGTCTAAGTGGGCCAGACGAAATTTCACCAATACCTAAAAACGAAACCTTTTCCCATTGATGCAAATTTGCAACGACTTTTTCCCAATTTTCTTGGGTAAAAACATTGACAATACCATGTCCCTTCCATTAAAATATGTAACAGGCTGTTGACTAGGGTATTTCGCACCGAAGCCTCTGTAAAAAGTGTTCCCAGAACATTATGAAAAAAAATCCATACCGTTTTAGTGTTAAGTGTGCTTTTTCCACGGAACCCTTTTAGATGTGGGTCTTTGATTGTGACAGATCGCAGGGACCTCTATTATATTGCGATTCTAAAGTGTTAGATTCAGAACATATCTAGTTTCGGTAAATGGGTGGACATTTTAGTTTATTTACCATTCGGACCAACAAGATATATGTAGGCATATGGAATGTCTTTCACAAATATTTTGTACAAAATAGGCAACCTGGTTTACACCATAAATCTTGGTAGCTACACCAAGATTTATGATTGAACCATGGTGCCCCCGGCTTCAAACTTGAAAGCGGCCTGGAAAATTGCTAAATATATAGTAATTGTGCGATTGTTTTTGTTTAACTTGCATGTTTAAGAATTGTGTTGTGTAACTAAGTAGTTTTTGTTGGCCAGACGTGTGCGTCAAAACAAATTGTTGCTCAGATGGAAGGGTCCAGCTGAAAATCAGTATCGTGCCTAATAGGCACAGCATCTACTGACCTGTATCCTTGCCATGCATATCTTTTCTGTATTTTTTTTTTAATTTTATAAATTGTTGTTTACGTGTCCATATGTGTGGGTTAAATAAATGGTTTAAATTATCCAGGCCGCTTTCAAGTTTGGAGTCTGGGTCCATTTTCTAGTCGAATTAGATTTATCAGAATATGTGTGGTTGCAAGTTTGATGCGTAGTAATATAATACAATCATTTGAGTAATCAGATATATTTGCCTCCAGTTTGATATTCTGGTTATCTCTGAAACTGATTTACAGAAAGTTGATTTAAAAGTAAAATGTTTACCTTTGTTGATTTTCTAACGAATATAAGCTTTTTTTGTGGAAAACTGCACGCATAGCGTAGTAATTGCGCTAAGTGTGGGTTAGATTGTTTGTGATTCACAAATGATTCCTTCGCATTTGGGTATTTAAAGGCCGTTTCTTTAATGTCTGTGAAGACCGCACACTGCTAACATAGTAACACCTGAAATCACTATTCGTACCATTAAACAATATACATCCTCACAGTAATTAATGCAGACAATTTCTTTGCAGAACCTTCCTTACTTTTTTGTGACAGCCCTTACTTTTACACGCCAACATTACACATTCAAATAAAAATTGTCATTCCCATTCCAACAAGACAGTCTTTGTTTTCCACGTGAAGTTACATTTGTTAATAAAACCCGACGTACGGGTATAACATTCCATTTAACAGAGCTACATCTCATTATAGCGGGTCATTATATTCTTTCAGTATTAAATGCGATGTGGAAGATGGTTACTGATGCGTTGACTCTGATGGAATGGGTTAAAATTTTTGTTTATTACGGTTATGTAAGGTGGGAAATCTGTGTGACTGATAGTTTCTAATTTCTCGGAAGATCTGTGAAGTCTGCCAAACCACATTTAGTAAGCATGGTGGACTACGGCTTACAAACCTCTTAGTAAGTAGAGGATAACTTTTAAACGTGCAAGCGACAAGTGATAAACACTAACTTCAAAGTCAAAGTCAAAATCATTTATTCATTTAGGCCACAAAGTGACGCTTATGAACGTAAAAAATTAAAGTTAATTACTAGATGATTCAACATAAATTACATTTACTGCCACACACATTACTTCGAATTGCCAGTGGTGCCCGTCACGGGTTTGAACTGAACGCCCTCTGCACCAGTCTGTCAGTCATTCACCAGGCTATCATTCCCTCTCAGTTTCGGTGCTTTGTATTTAATAATTTACATATTGTGTAGTTAGACACGAAATTTTTGACATGTAGAACATTCACAGATGTTTATACATTATAAAAATAAATATTTAACTACAATAATTAAATCATTGAGACTGCTCTTAGCGCTCATACATTTAGAAGGTTCTCGAAAACGATGACATTCACAACAACCAATTGCCTTCTTATATCCAACATTTCCTAAAGCCTTAAACCCTAAGCCTACAAATAAGTAGGTAGATATATAAACTTTTTTATCAAATGCCACCAGGATCGGAAATATAGCCTGCTGATGGAATGATTCCGTATCCTCACAATGGCCTTTTAAAATTCCACATTTCTTAGTTCTCTTGTATGTCGCCATTTTGCTATGTATATCTTTGATGTGTTTTCAGTTTACTTCATCTTTGTTTTATGGTGAACACTAATGTTGAAAGGATTTTGGTGGATTTGCGTTGCTTTATTAGCACCATTAGCAGCAGTTTTGTGCACAAACTGTTCTAAAACCCCCTTGTCCAAGCAAGGGCCTCTCCTCATTGAGAGAAGGGTTTGGACATCTATCACGCTGAGCAATTACTGGTTGACAGACTTTACACGTGTTTTGAGACCAATATGGAGAACTCGTAGGCATATAGATTGCCTTAATTACTTTTTAGCAATCGATGTTAAACAATTTAAAACGCATCCACTTCTATAAGTCTGTGATACGCTTCGTGGGTTTAAACTTAAAAGACACTCTGATGGTCTCTTCACTAAACTATCGCTACTTAGGTACTTACCCCAAATATTTAAACTATGGAATTCAATTTCATCATTGAATGTAATTGGGATTAGCTTTAGCCTGGCTATTGTCACGTAAAATACGCCTCAGTCTGAAAGCTAGGTTTAAACTTAAACTGTTTTTGTGGACATATTGTAAAAAGCATATAACAATCGATTGTTTAAAAAATATATTGATTCGATTTTCGAGATTGAGTTGAGTAAGAAAATTGTTATCACATGAGTAATTTAATAAAGAGAAAGTAAACTTAACTCTTTCTAAAGAGAAAGTAAACTTAACAGACGATTACAAATTTTATGACTTTGGGCTGCTCCATTTTATCGCTTCCAACTTAAATAAAAATCCAACTTAGCACGTTGTATCATAACAAAAAAGTAATAATTTAAAACAAGCACACAATTACTGTCAGAACAGCACTATTCATGACACCGTCCGCATCCCAAGAGCCTCTTAAAAAAATGTCCAAAACGATACTTCACTTTACTCGGGACCCTAATTTCACTTCACCACAAAAGTAAATCAAAACTTTTTTTTCTCCCAAATTTGACCAATTTCACAAAGTTGGAATGCCTTCCTCAAATGTTCTTTACAGTGAAGAAAGTTGTGCATTCAAGTTCAGATTACTTTGGGTAATCAGAGTGCTCTAAGCGCTTTAACTTCGAGTAGTAGACGCTTGCCGGAAAACCCAACTGTTTTGGATTTGGAGATAGGCAGCCTCATTATTTTGAGATGAGAAAGATGTATGCGGAGTCTGCGTGAGAAAAATAAATTTAAATATTACAAAGACAATGAATGCTCAGACATGTTTTCGATAAGCGTTGGGGCTGTCTTCTTAAATAAATGTAACTACTGTCGAAAACAAAGACACCTGAGGAAGTGATAGCCCAGTGGTGATACCAACAGACTGCCAAGTAGAATAGGGAAAGTAAATTCTGGTGAAACCAGTAAGCGTACCCGGGCTCCAAGGCAAAATGTCTGGGACTGGAATGCAACCGCGTTAATGCCATGACGAGGATGATAATGAAAATATTGCCTGTGAAATAAACGTCAGTGAGCTCTCAAAGAACCCTTTCTTTTTATATTAAATCATATATTATACATAAGTATGTAATATAATATTCGAATTGTCTATATAGATTGTATCAACCTATTGCCGAGTTTTCCTTTACTGAAATGGCGTAATTTAGAATAAACTATTCGTAATAACTGTCAGGTCTATTTCAGTTATAACAGTACGTAGGCAGAGAATGACATAGCTATGAAAGTAAAAATATGATAGTTAGCTAGCTATGAGTGTATCTGATATATTTCTAGCCATTTTAAGAAAATGAGATATTTCATCATAACATATTTCACTTGTGTCAGAATGTCTCTATTCTAATGACAACACTTTCATATTGACTTAAATCTAAATTTATATGTCTGTATATACAACATTCTTGCGTTACTGACTGACTGACAGGCAATGCACAGCCGAAACTATTGGGCTCAAGAAACTGAAATATGGTATGCATGTTCCTTGGGGACCGTACCGTCACGAAACCGTCAAATTAAAATAAAATGTGCGTGAAGTTTAGGAGCTGCGGGCAGCCACTCGTATATTATACTACTTTTCCGCCCCCGTGGCTCACAGCGTGATGCTATAGAGCCTATAGCCTTTCTCGACAAATGGGCTATCTAAAACTGAAAGAATTTTTGAAATCGGTCCAGTTATTCCTGAGATTAGCGCGTTAAACCAAACAAACAAACTCTTCAGCTTTATATATTAGTATAAGATATCACGGTGATACGTATTTATTGCGTAACGTTCTTCCAGATATGTTATAATAATATAATAATGAATAGTTTCTACATCTTCGTATGCCTCTGTGGCCAACCATTTAGGCGATGTACAACGGTGCCAAAATATCGGAAACAAAGATGCGGTATATTTATCCCGAAAGACAATATGAAACTAAGGTTAAATTAAAGTTTAAATTCATAATTATATCCTACACCACGCATTCATACGTAACCTGAATGGTGACATGACCTAACGATTATTTTCCTAAACCTGGGAGGGTCTGTCAGTTAGGTATGTAATAGCCATACAGACCGATCCTAGTTAGGGTTCAGATAATCCTGTGTGAGTTATCCTAGCGACCCATCCTCCCAGCGTTAGCTTAGTTTCAACCCGGGGTCTGCTTACTAGTTAAACCAGATTAGGCTGAATAACACATTTTCCACAGAGCAACTGCCTGTCTGACCTCCGCAATCCGAAGGGATAGCGATATTCCATGGTTTATACCTACCGGGTATAACGGCTAAAACCGTTTCATCCTAGCAACTAACTAAAATTATTCAACCCATCTAAAAATCACTCGACAGAAAAATCTAGCAGCATGAACTAAAACATTTTCAGAATCACAACAGCTTCTAAAATTTTGTTCATACTAATAAGCAAAATGTTTTAATAACATTTGCTCTAAACGAATTAGGCTTGGGAAACCATTCGGAATGAGAATTCACCACCGTGTACCTACGTAAAAAGCATGTAGTGTATTCACCAGGTGAATACGCTTATATTAAAGTATACGCCTCAGCAAACAATTAATTGTGTATAGGGATTTTGTTTCAAGTAGTCTAAATGTAATGGGCATGCATTCGAGTTTGTGTGTTTTGCTCGTTTGTGAATCTTTTGACAAAAATGTGGATTTGAAGAGATGATTATGATTGTTTCCAGCCCAGATATCAGATTAGGATTAAGGGTTTTTAGATTTATCGGGGTATATGAAGGGTCTTCCAAGTGAGCGATTATTTTAAGTTATGGGAATGAGATTGTTATTATGGATTTATAAATGTTTATTCCTACATATTGTAAAATGTAGTTTACCGGTCGTGCTGTCTGTCGGAAGGCGATAAAATAAAAAACGGCCGAACGTATTTTTGTCCAGTTTTCACAAATAGATAGTGTCATTCCTGAAGACCGTATAGGTGTACAATTCACGCGAGCAGAGCCGCGGGCAACGTCTTTAAAGTTGTAAAATGTAAAGTTTTCACCTACATATCTATAAATATTACACAGTATGTTTTGATAGGTTCAGATTTTCTCATAATATTACTAATATCATCCATGTAAGATGTTTATATTACATGGATGATATTCATAATAATTAATGTTTTTATAAATACAGTGCGTACGACATTGGGACGTTATTAAAAACGGCACACAATCATAAACTTATTTGCTATATTTGTTTTCTTCTCTACACCTATTCAGTCCACTGCTGGACTTAAGCCTCTCCAAATTTGATTCTCAGTAGCTCTGCGAGTAAAGTTTTCAGCTACTTGTCTATAAATATCATACGGTATGTTTTGATAGGGTCAGATCTTCTCATAATAATAACAAGATATTGATATCACAGGGATCACAATTATTCATAATAATATTTTTAGGGTTCCGTAGTCCAAGAGGAACCCTTATAGTTTCGTCATGTCCGTCCGTCTGTCCGTCCGCAGCCTAGCTCATAGACGCCTGGTGCTAGAAAGCTGATGTTTGACATGAATATAGACATACGATATTGCAACAAAACTGTACAATAAAATTTAGGAAAAAAATTTTTTTAAGGGTATCTCCCCTACATATATATATGGGGTTGAATTTTTTTTTGGTTGAATACCCCATTGTGTGTGGTATCATTGGATAGGTTTTAAAAAATTATTATTAGTTTGCTCAAATCATTTTTCGATCAAGTGATTGGTTTGTCAAATATCAAGCTTTGAAGTGAAAAAAATTGTTAGACTCAAGTGTCCCCCCCCCCTGCCGGCTAAACTATTAATTTGGAAGAGGTGAAAAAAAATCACAAATGTAGTACATATAACGAATTTAAAAGGAAAACTATCACGGCTATGTAGACATCACTAGTTTACGAGTAATCGTCGGTTAACTTATAAATACCTATTTCTGTGAGTTTACATTGGGAGCGTTGGCTTAATTTTAAAGATGCCCGTTTTTAGTCCTATGTGAAACGGAAGTTATTATCAATAATGGCCATTATGGGCAACTACGGAACCCTACATTGCGCGTGGCCCGACACGCACTTGGCCGGTTTTTTTTAATAAAAATAGTGCATACCACAACATTGGAATGTTAATTGAACGGTTCACAATCATAAACTTATTTGCAAGTAGCTTTATAATATTTCTCTTGTCTTCAGCTTTTTACAGTCCACTGCTGGAATTAAAGTTCTCTTAATTTGCTTCACAGAAGCTCTGCGAGTCTATTGGTTAAGGGTTAGCACAGGGTTTGATGCCGGCGTTCTGTCTCCTGATGACATGTGATATAAATTATACTTGCCGCCTAATAATGTATTTTTCTTAGTCGCCATATAGGTACGACACCCGCGGAATGAAATGGGGCAGTGATATTTTGAAATCTTAATCTGATGGATTAAGAATACATAGAGATAACTATTATGAAATAAAAGCATATTAAATAAACAGATTTAAACATAAAACATCTCTGGTTTGGAATATTTGAATGACCTCGTACTTAACAGTCTTTCACTAAAATTAAAAATATTGACCTACTTTTCACTCGTTTTTTACGTTCATATAAGTTATATTCAGGAATTTCATCTCCTAAGCTTCAGCAGATGGCAAATCAAAACCAACCACCGACAATAACAACAACCACTTTACAAAATACCAGAAGGCTATGGATGGTGGCAAAAAAAAACATCGTCTCTTTCAACATATGCTATTCCTAACAGCATGGAGGGTGGGGAAAAACAAGACATCGTTTCTGTCAAAAAATATTCTCCCAGCAGCAAATTCCCTTTCAAAAATGAACAATCAATCAACTACAACCCAGTCCAGCATATTCTGTTCAAATCACAGAACCAAACGGTTGACATAAACCGAACCCTACTAAAAACAGTCAGAAATTTCCAAACGAATATGCCATAGCACGTAGCCGGTCCATATGTTTTCTGACAGACCGTCCCAACGATACAGAAAGTTGATACTAACAAGCGATCCTGTATTCCTATTCATTCGACATTTTTTACGCGACAACCCTCACGGTTACACTCTGGCAGGGTTTTATTCCAACGGACTTAGCTGCTTTTGCTAGAAGTGTTATTGGATTCTTGCGTACCGTTTTGGACGTAGGCATGGATGTATGTCGTGGATGTTATTGAAGAAAGATTGATTTTTCGGAAAAAGAGAAACGGTTTCAGGATATACGGTGCGTATAGACATGAAAATTAATCGGTCCTATTTATATCAGTTTCCTCTAAATAACTAACTACCCTAAGTGTATTTACGCAACTAGAATACATTTTTACAATTGAAAAGAAAATAATCGGCAGCGATAGCCTAGTGGGAATAACAGCATACTGGGACCCGGAGTCTCATGTTCTCGAAAGACATGTGAATATTGTGAATTCTGTTCAGCTACTCTTGATCAGCCCTATCAAAAGTGAGAAGGGGATACTCAGCAGTGGGATGTTTAATAATAATTTCAGTTAGAAATAAACTAAAGATATCCAGCAGTGTTATTGGACAAAGGGCCATTTTTCCAAACAATATCTCCTTTGAAGTTTTATTTCGTATTGATGTTTATTTTTTCGATTCAGCCATATTTTGTTGTAGTCTGCACAATATTTGAATTGAATATGATTTTAAATGAATATTAAATTTTCATTGTCTTTGCAGAGGTTTATTTGAGTAAGTATTTTTTTGAAAGGCAATAGTTAAGATTGAACGTTTATTGATAAAATGCAAATACAATATGATTTTATTAATGAAAAACTATATTTGAAAATAAATTTATTTTAACATCGAAAAGTACGATTTAGTTTACACATTCATAGCATTGGCGATGTTATCAGTTATATTTTTTTCTATTTAAAGTTATAAAACATTTTAAGTAGGTACCAAAAAAAATGTTCGTGTTAAAATATTGAACTCTGATGAGACTAAGACATTATTGAGAGTTTTTGTTGTCGCGGTGAAAGCTGGTTGGGTCGTGGGTGATGCAACTCGTTTGTAAGCCTTTTATCGACTGATTTGGGGCTGACGAAGATGTGTGACATTCTCCCTTAAAAACATTCGGGGTTTCCTCACTAAAACAACTGCTGTGTTCTCAATATCCCGTTAGTGGTGAGCTATGTGAATTGCGGTTTACATACTTTACTGGGTTTACCTTTCTCTTAGAGAGAAGAAGCCAGTGCCGAGCAATGGGACAGTTTATGTACAAGGCTGATGATGATGATACTTTACTGCGACCGTACCTGGTAAATGGCTCACGGAAGATTTAGTTAGCAAGGGCTAGCAGCCCCGTATTGTGGAATATTGCAGTTCATTGGCAATCTGCGACTTATAAGTCGACACGGTGTCACATCCTCTGTCATTACTGAGCCTGCTATAGAAGCACAAGTTGCTGCTTCGTGTCAAAATGCTGGACTCCTTCGGGACATTACGAAAACGTAATACGATTATTGCTTTCACGCCAATACCTAGAAATATTGCCCAAAAAAAATATTATTCAAAACTCCAATAGAATAGACGCAAAATAGCTGAAAGTAGCAGTAAATTTTATCAGCCTATACGCATATAAATATTTATTTCTTAGAATTCTCCCAATAGGTTAGGCTATTGAATATCTAAGTGGGCCAGACGAAATTTCACTAATACCTAAAAACGAAACCTTTTCCCATTGATGCAAATTTGCAACGACTTTTTCCCAATTTTCTCGGGCGAAAACATTGACAATACCATGTCCCTTCCATTAAAACATGTAACGGGCCATTGACTAGGGTATTTCGCACCGAAGCCTCTGCAAAAAGTGTAGCCAGAACATCATGAAAAAATTTCCATACCGTTTTGGTGTTAAGTGTGCTTTTTCCACGGAACCCTTTCACATGAGGGTCTTTTGATTGTGCCAGATCACAGGGACCTCTATTATGTTGCGTATTCTAAAGTGTTAGATTGAGAATGTATCTAGTTTAGGTAAGTGGATGGACATTTTAGTTTATTTACCATTCGGACCAACAAGAAATATGTAGGCATATAGAATGTCTTTCACAAATATTTTGTACAAAATAGGCACCCTGGTTTACACCATAAATCTTGGTACCTATACCAAGATTTATGATTGAACCATGGTGCCCCCGGCTCCAAACTTGAAAGCGGCCTGGACAATTGCTAAATATATAGTAATTGTGCGATTGTTTTTGTTTAACTTGCATGTTTAAGAATTGTGTTGTGTAACTAAGTAGTTTTTGTTGGCCAGACGTGTGCGTCAAAACAAATTGTTGCTCAGATGGAAGGGTCCAGCTGAAAATCAGTATCGTGCCTAATACGCACAGCATCTACTGACCTGTATCCTTGCCATGCATATCTTTTCTGTATTTTTTTTAATTTTATAAATTGTTGTTTACGTGTCCATATGTGTGGTTTAAATAAATGGTTTAAATTATCCAGGCCGCTTTCAAGTTTGGAGTCTGGGTCCATTTTCTAGTTTAGATTTATCAGAATATGTGTGGTTGCAAGTTTGATGCGTAGTAATATAATACAATCATTTGAGTAATCAGATATATTTGCCTCCAGTTTGATATTCTGGTTATCTCTGAAACTGATGTACAGAAAGTTGATTTAAAAGTAAAATGTTTACTTTTGTTGATTTTGTAACGAATTTAAGCCTTTTTTGTGGAAAACTGCACGCATAGCGTAGTAATTGCGCTAAGTGTGGGTTAGATTGTTTGTGATTCACAAATGATTCCTTCGCATTTGGGTATTTAAAGGCCGTTTCGTTAATGTCTGTGAAGACTACCGCATACTGCTGACGTAGTACCTTAAATCACTTTGCAAACCATTAAACAATACACACTTTCGAGTAATTAATGCACGCAATTTCTCGGCAGAGTCTTTCTTTCTTTTAAGTGACAGCCCTTACCTTCACACGTCAACATTACACATTCAAATAAAAATTGTCATTCCCATTCCAACTAGATAGTCTTTGTTCTCCACGTGAAGTTACATTTGTTAATAAAACCCGACGTACGAGTATAACATTCCATTTAGCAGAGCTACATCTCATTATAGCGGTCATTATATTCCTTCAGTATTTAATGCGATGTGGAAGATGGTTACTGACGCGTTGACTTTGATGGAATGGGTAAAAAAAATATTTATTAAGATTATATAAGGTAGGCAAACTGTGTAACTGATAGTTTGTAGTGGCCTCGGAAGAAATGTGAAAACTTCCAACACGCACTTGCTTAGCATGGTGGACTATGGCCTAACGCACCTCTTAGTAAGAACAGGATAACCATCCATGGTAACTTCCACGTTCAGCAAGGGATAAGAAACAACTTGATACTAGTAACTTCGTAACTAATAATTTAACATTTGTGTTGTCGATCGTCGGGAAACCTTTATATCCTGAACTTTCTCAGAGGCACAATCATCAAAAAATTAAAATGTTAAACAATTCTTCGATCATCAAGACTAACGCTCAGAAAGATTTCGAAAACGATGACATTCACAACCACCAATTGCCTACTTACATCCAACATTTCCTAAAGCCTTAAACCCTAAGTCTACAAATAAATAAGTAGATATTATATAAACTTTTTATCACACGCCACCAGGATCAGAAACATAGCTTGGAATTGGAATGATGTTGTACACTCACAATGGCCTTTTAAAATTCCACATTTCTGAGTTGTAAGCCACCATTTTGCTATGTATATCTTCTTGTGTTTTCAGTTTACTTCATCTTTGGTTTATGATATACATGTTGTAAGTTTTTCGTAAATTCGTGTTGTTACACTATTATAATAAGCAGCAGTTTTGAGTATAAACTATCCCACTGCTGAGCAAGGGCCTCTTCTCATTATGAGGAGGGTAGCCTTACCCCACGCTGACCAAACGCGGGTTGGCGGACTTTTCACGTGTTTTGAGAACAATATGGAGAACTCGTAGGCATGTAGACATTAGACTGAAAGCTAAGTTTAAACTTAAACTGTTTTTGTGGACATATTGTAAAAAGCATATAACTATCGATTGTTTAAAAAATATATTGATTCGATTTTTGAGAGTGAGTTGAATAAGAAAATTGTTATCACATGAGTAATTTAGTAAAGAGAAAGTAAACTTAACTCATAAAACAGACGATTACAAATTTGATGACATTAAGGCCGCTCCATTTTATCGCTTCCAACATAAATAAAAATCCAACTTAGCACATTGTATCATAATAAAACAGTGATAATTTAAAAGAAGTACACAATTACTGTCAGAACAGCACTATTCATGACACCGTCCGACATCTTAAGAGCCTCTTAAAAATATGTCCAAAACGATACTTCACTTTACTCGGGACCCTAATTTCACTTCACCACAAAAGTAAATCAAAACTTTTTTTCTTCCAAATTTGACCAATTCCACAAAGTTGGAATGCCTTCCTCAAATGTTCTTTACAGTGGAGAAAGTTGTGCATTCAAGTTCAGATTACTTTGGGTAATCAGAGTGCTCTAAGCGCTTTAACTTCGAGTAGTAGATGCTTGCCGGAAAACCCAACTGTTTTGGACTTGGAGACAGACAGCCTCATTATTTTGAGATGAGAAAGATGTATGCGGAGACTGCGTGAGAGAAATAAATTGGAAAATAAATGTTAATACTTATACTTCAAAGACAATGAATGCTCAGACATGTTTTGGATAAGCAACGATTAGCAAGTGGATGGGTTGTCTTCTTTTATTATTAATTTTACTATTGTCGAATAGAAAGACTCCTGAGGCAGTGATAGCCTAGTGGAGATACCAGCAAACTTTGCCAAGCAGAGGGTGGTAACTCTGGCGAAACCAGTAAGCGTACCCCGGGCTCCAAAGCAAAATGTCTGGGATGCAACCGGCAAAATGCGACGAATGACTATGAAAATGAAAATTTTGTCTATGAAACAAAATTCAGTCAGACCTCAAAGTACCCTTTCTTTTTTATATTAAATCATATATTATATATAAGTATGTAATATAATATTCGAATTGTCTTTGTAGATTTTCTCAACCTATTGCCGAGTTTTCTTTCACAGAAATGGTGTAATTTAGAATAAACTATTTGTAATAACTGTCAGGTCTATTTCAGTTATAACTGTACGTAGGCAGAGAATGACATGGCTATGAAAGTAAAAATGTTATAGCTAGTTACATATATATGTGTGTCTGATATATTTCTAGGCACTTTTAGAAAATGGAATATTTCAACATAACATATTTCACTTCTGTCAGAATGTCTCTATTCTAATGACAACACTTTCATATTGACTTAAATCTAAATTTATATGTCTGTATATACAACATTCTTGCGTTACTGACTGACTGACAGGCAATGCACAGCCGTAACTATTGGGCTCAAGAAACTGAAATATGGTATGCATGTTCCTTGGGGACCGTACCGTCACGAAACCGTCAAATTAAAATAAAATGTGCGTGAAGATTAGGAGCTGCGGGCAGCCACTCGTATATTATACTACTGCTCCGCCCCCGTGGCTCACAGCGTGATGCTATAGAGCCTATAGCCTTTCTCGACAAATGGGCTATGTAAAACTGAAAGAATTTTTGTAATCGGTCCAGTTATTCCTGAGATTAGCGCGTTAAACCAAACAAACAAACTCTTCAGCTTTATATATTAGTATAAGATATCACGGTGATACGTATTTATTGCGTAACGTTCTTCCAGATATGTTATAATAATATAATAATGAATAGTTTCTATATCTTCGTATGCCTCTGTGGCCAACCATTTAGGCGATGTACAACGGTGCCAAAATATCGGAAACAAAGATGCGGTATATTTATCCCGAAAGACAATATGAAACTAAGGTTAAATTAAAGTTTAAATTCATAATTATATCCTACACCACGCATTCATACGTAACCTGAATGGTGACATGACCTAACGATTATTTTCCTAAACCTGGGAGGGTCTGTCAGTTAGGTATGTAATAGCCATACAGACCGATCCTAGTTAGGGTTCAGATAATCCTGTGTGAGTTATCCTAGCGACCCATCCTCCCAGCGTTAGCTTAGTTTCAACCCGGGGTCTGCTTACTAGTTAAACCAGATTAGGCTGAATAACACATTTTCCACAGAGCAACTGCCTGTCTGACCTCCGCAATCCGAAGGGATAGCGATATTCCATGGTTTATACCTACCGGGTATAACGGGTAAAACCGTTTCATCCTAGCAACTAACTAAAATTATTCAACCCATCTAAAAATCACTCGACAGTAAAATCTAGCAGCATGAACTAAAACATTTTCAGAATCACAACAGCTTCTAAAATTTTGTTCATACTAATAAGCAAAATGTTTTAATAACATTTGCTCTAAACGAATTAGGCTTGGGAAACCATTCGGAATGAGAATTCACCACCGTATACGTAAAAAGCATGTAGTGTATTCACCAGGTGAATACGCTTATATTAAAGTATACGCCTCAGCAAACAATTAATTGTGTATAGGGATTTTGTTTCAAGTAGTCTAAATGTAATGGGCATGCATTCGAGTTTGTGTGTTTTGCTCGTTTGTGAATCTTTTGACAAAAATGTGGCTTTGAAGAGATGATTATGATCGTGTTTCCAGCCCAGATATCAGATTAGGATTAACGTATTTTTGGGTTTATCGTTGCAAATAAACCAGGTCATATAAATGAGTGGTAATGTTTAGTTATTGAAATGCTGATTATGTTTTATAAATGTTAATTATTTATCTTTACCTACATACTCTTAATATAAAATGTAGTCACCTGCGTGTCCTTTCTGTCTATATAACGTGATAAACTCAGAAACTACTGAACATATTTTTGTACGTTAAGTCGGGTTCTTTTCTCATAATAATTACAAGATGATGAAGAATGATATTCATAATAATTAATGTTTTTATAAATATAGTGCATACCACTACATTGGAATGTTATTTGAAACGGTAAAGAATTATAAACTTATCTGCAAGTAGCTTTATAATTTTATCTTTTCTACAGCGCGTAGATAAGAGTAAAAGATTAGCAATCCAAGCTAGAGTTAGTCGCGTTTTATGCCATCTACGGAATGAAAAGATTGATTGACATTCTGTATTCTTAATCTGCAACCACACGGACATATTATAAAATTAAATACGCTTTAATTAGATTTATTTAAATTATAGCAATTTAGATAGGAGAAAAGTACTATTTTATGAATTTCTAAATGAATAGTAATTACAAGACAGATCATTATCTCAAAAACCGACGTTCACGCGGGTGAAGCTGTGGAACAAAAGCTAGTCAGATATAATAAATAACGCAGTAGTTTCTGTAAGTCCGCTTGAAATTGAGCTCGCATTCCAACACGTTTCACCTCAAGAATGCTTCTCTGAATCATTTATTACAAATGTGAATGATCTCATGTTGTTGAATTTATTTATATTTTTATTGTCAATGCTATAATCGTAAACAAAACAAGACACATCTTATAAACCTACATATCGCTTAAACAGTGCTGTCATAAACCCCTGTAGATCATCAGAACACAAGTGTTCATTGAATCGTAGTGGAATTTGGTGATCGTAGTTGATATTATTTTAAGGTAATTTAATTGTTTGTTGAATTTTGTGTTCTATTTGATTGTGTGTTGTGTTTGTTTTTGTGTTGTGTGTGTTTTATGTAAGTATGTAAATTATTGTAGTATTTGGACATAGTAAATATATAGGTATGTCGTCACCTATTTACTATGTCAACACATAAATCGATACAAGAGGCACGTCGTCATTGTATATCGTATTATACAAAAAAATTCGGGCAAGTGCGAGTCTGACTCGCGCACCGAGGGTTCCGTACGCATTTTACCTTATTTGAGGTTGAATTACGCTAGTCCTCTAAATCTGTATAAGCGCCCATACAACTTAGAGGACTATCTTAAATGGAGTCTACTATGTATGTATGGGGACACCCTTAAATTTTCCACTTTTTTATTTTTTGTAATTTTTCCTTTATTTGTGCTTTTGGCCAAATTTCGTAATTCTAGTTCAACGGGAACTACCATATAGGTTTTCGACCCAAAACCTATAGGGTACTTACGGTTGACCTAGAATTGTCAATTTTGGTCAAAACCAAGGTCTTACAGCACAAGTAAAGGAAACATTCCGAAAATTAAAAAAAGTTGAAAATTAAGGTTAATTTTGGTACTTACAAGTTTTCGCAAAAATCTAATTTTGACCATATCTTTTTATTGGGTTGACCCAGGACCCTGATTTTCATACACCTAATAGCAACCATAGACCTCAGTATCTGGTATAAATTTCAATTTGCTAGGTCCACCAAAATCGGTGGTGACACACGGACAGACAGACAGACAGACAGACGGACAAGAAAGTGATCTTATAAGGGTTCCTTTTTTTACCTTGAGGAACGGAACCCTAAAAACGGAAAATTTCTTTAATACCTATGCTTATAGTAATACTAGACTTCATCTACGGCCCCGCCCGCGTGCATTATATACTTACAACCTTCCTCAGGATCACATTTCTGCTATATATTGATACAAACCATCCAAAACTCAGATCGATAGTTTTGAGTTTTTAGCATTTTCACAGACAAACAGAACGAAAAGAAGTCTTTGTTTTATCTTCTTAATATATAAAATCCTTGCGTTACTGACTGACTGACAGACACGCTACAGCCGAAACTACTGGTCGTAAGAAGATGAAATTTAGCATGTATGTTCCTTGGGCACCGTAGGGGTGCACTAAGACGGGATTTCCCGAAATGCCTACAGGATCGGGCAAAACGGAAAATTCGAAAATATGTGCGTGCGAAGCCGCTGGCGTCGACTAGTTATAAATATATTGATTTATGTAACGGGTGTATATTGCGTATTATTATTTGAAACTATAGATAGTTAAAATACCTTATGTTTGCCTTCAGTAACTACACGATATAGACTCGATACATAAACATTACTATGTATACAAGTCGGGAAAGTTTTAAAATACCTATGCTTATCTTTCTGAAAACAACAAATATGAAACGATTAATGCATACATAATGTACCTATTCAGTTCAGCAGTGGAATATTTATTAGCAACACTGTAAGACTGTTACAATACGTGTATTATAGTAATTTCACCTCAGAACAACTTCCTTGCATAAGTTAGATTGCTATAATCATGCAATACAAGGTAACAACTAGGTTATTATTTATATTTTAAGTGGATACAGCTCGTGGTTACACCCTTATATGTTCATTTAAAGTAGTAAAATAATACAGCCTTTCACAGTACATTGCAGTTGGCGCAGCGGGAGTGTAAGTGACTGCTACGCCGAAGGTCGCGGGTTCGATTCCCGCTCAAGTCAAACATTTGTGTGCATGAACATGGATGTTTGTCTTGGTCTGGGTGTTTCTATGTATAATATGTACTTATGTATTTAAAAAAAAGTACATATTATGTATGTTTATCCATTATCTAGGACCCATAGTACAAGCTCTGCTTAGTTTGTCTATATATTTATATATATGTTTCTTGTGTGCGTGTGTATGTCACTGAACTCTTCCTAAACGACTGGACCGATTTTGATAATTTGCTTGTTCAAGGGGACTTTAGAATGGTTTAGATACACAAAAAATAGCGAATATTGAAAAACAAATATTGCGGTACCAAGTTCGCCGGGTCAGCTAGTTATATTATACTAGATGAGCCCGCGGTTACACCCGCGCTATTTAAGGCTACTGCTCCGCTCCCGTGGCTCATAGCGTGATATTTTACAGCCTATAGCCTTCTTCAATAAATGGGCTATCTAACACTGAAATAATTTTTCAAATCAGACCAGTAGTTCCTGAGATTAGCGCGTTCAACCAAACAAACAAACAAACTCTTCAGCTTTATATATTAGTATTAGAATATTATATATTATATTGCTGAACATTAAATTTTCTTCTCCTAATTTTCGTCACAATAGCATTGTGAGTGAATAAGAGGATTTGGTCTACTATAGACGTGTTGGTATTGGGTTTGATGTCGAGTTTTTCGTCTTTTACTATTTGTTTCGTGTTTTATGTATCCTTTCAGTTTCACCACTGTCTGATAAAACATCATCAGCCTGTAACAGTCCATTGCTGGACTAGGCCTCTTTTTTGAAAGGAGGAACTGGCCTACTATACCACGCTGGCCAAACGGGTTGGTATAGGGTTTGTATAAAGTTTTCCTTCTCTTACAGTGCTGTTCTCTACATAATATGCTCCCTCTGTCGGCTTTTACGACATCCATGGGATGATATGGGGTGGTGACAATCCGTATTCTTAATCCGTCACCACACGGACAACGGACTGTCTGATAAGTTTCTGTTAAATAAAATTGACAGATAAATCATACAAATCAAGTTTCTTGAATTTACCTTACAGATACGGGTTATTCAAGGGTAGTGAAACTAGATATATGTATGTATTCTTAACCATACGGAGAACTAGTAGTGACGGATTAAGAATACGGAATGTAACCACCCTTTATCATCCCATGGGTGTCGTAAGAGCCGACAGAGGAACCATATTATGCAGGGAACAGAACTGTCAGAGAAAAAAACTTGAAACCAAAACCTTGACAACCCGTTTGGCCCGCGTGGTAGTAGGCCCAATTCCTCCTTTCAAAGGAGAGGCTGATGATGATGATGTCGGAGACACATGCTAATATAGATATTCTCTTCCAGCATGCCAATGTGGTTCCTAGTCATCACGACGCTGTTACCGATGGGTTTGGCAGACAACAGTGCCGAGCTGGTCATGTGTGATGGGATCGTCTTCCATAACGTGTACTATGACAAGGAGCTACTGTTCGAAGGGCTAGGAAGACCTTATAACTTGATGATGCATAAGTAAGTGGATAGGAAAACTTGTTTCAAATTAATTCAATGTTTTAAACATTTAAAAATTCTAAAGATAGAGAAAGGCAGATATTTTAAATTCCGGCAATTTCCGGCACGAGAAATCAACATTATATTACAATAATTATAGTACATTAAACTGAATGCCCAATTTGCCAGCTATTTTTCTACAAACACAATTAATGTAGGCCGTGTGGTTGACGGCATAGAATACAAGTGTCACCACCCCCTATCTTCCCGTGGGTGTCGTAAGAGGCGACTAAGGGATAACACGATGCAAATACCATCTTTGCGTAGAGACGGAAAACTCGACATCAAACCCTATACGACTGCCTCGTTGGTCTCGCGGCATAAATGTGCGCGTGGGATCGGGAGGTCCCGGGTTCGATTCCTGGATCGGGCAGTGTTATTGGATTTTTCTGTCACGAAATCCTTAGTAGCAGCACGGAGTCTGGAAATGTGCCCGTTACGGCAATAGGCTCGCCCCTTATTACGTGGGACTAAAGTATATCTGGCGAAAAGTGGGTGTAGAAGTACACCTCTGCCTACCCCTTCGGGGATAAAAGGCGTGACGATATGTATCTATGTGTACACAATTAATGTCTTATCTCATTAATGTATGTACATAGTGTATTTTTAAATACATTCTGCACTTTATTATGTCTTGTATCGCTGAGAACTGTTCAATCGTCGTTCAATCAACGCACATTTATAAGGACCACCCTTGTGACTTTGAACTGTGATTTGTGACACCGGTGACTTGAAACAAAAATTGGTGGATCACACAGAGTTACTCCGTGCGGAGACCGAGTCCACAATACATAGCGTATTTCTGAACGGCAAAGTGACTACTTTAACCACTACGCCATACGTGCAAATAAAGTAATCAATATGGATACAGTTGAGCATTCGCCTGTAATGAGCATTCTCGCGAATGTTACAAAACAAATGAGTGTGTTTTAGCGAGCATTCTCACGAACATTCGGGCGAGCCTTAGAATATAGATAATACATAGAATTCGCGCTACAATGGCGGTTAAACCCAATATATTTACTTCACTTTGACTTATGATTTTAATCTAGGGAATAATCTTCGTAGTTTGTCACTAATTTTAACTTGACTAGTGATGGGCTTACTCAGAATAAATATCGATAATGTTTACATTAGATACTTAGATTTGGTTTACTCAGAATTAATTTCAATAGAATGTTGATAAACTCTCGATATCAATAAATAAATTTTAACGTAGGAACAGACACTTGCGTCATTATTAAACCTGTTCAAATTAAAATCTGCCTTTTATTATTTAGAAACGTCATTTGTTTATCTTTACTCTGAAAATAATTCATAAGTGAAACTGAAGTAAACATATAGGGTAAAACTGCTGTTGTAGTGCGATTTCTATATTTTTTCTATATTCTACGGACTATTTGAATTTAGAATGTTCGCTAGAGTGATCGTGCAAATATTCGGTTCGACAAAACAGAAAACGGCGAATGCTCGCTGTTCTGTTACACGTGAATGCTCACGTGTATCAGCGCCATATGTACAACATAGATGCAAGACAAAATGAGTCAATTTTATAAAAAAAAATCTTTTGTAATAAACCATGTTTCCATACAACATGATTTCAATTTAAGCAGACTTGGTGCAGTCACGGACTATAACTCTTGCACTACAATAGGGTAGTTTCCAGGGTCAAAATGATTACATTTTATTTAGTCCGTATTTTAGATTATAAAAAAATATTGGACACGTATTTTTTTCTTTTTCCGATTAAATAAAAAATAACAAAGATATAGCCCATTAAAGTTACGTGTGACGTCACCTAGTGCGAAAAAATGCAGCACGGTGTGACGTTATACGTAACTTTAATGAGCTATATCTTAGTCATTTTTGGTTTAATTTACAAATAAAAAATACGTATCGCTTATTTTTGAATAATCTAAAGGACGGCCTTATAAAATTTTTTTCGTCAACTGGCCTATTACGTCAAGTGTAGCGGTTTGGACCCCGCACGTGATAAAAATAAACAAAAATTATTTGTAGCCAGCTCTCAGAAACACTTTCCATTAATGGCATGTCCATCAGGCAAGTGATTTAAAATATTTAAAGCCATTTCACTGTTGTATAGTGGATGCTATTTTCGATGACTCTCGGTGACAAAATTTTACGTGTTGCGTTTGCATCGAAACTGCTATTTATATGCACATGTGAAAGTGTTTTTACACAATATGCAGATAGGCCAAAAGTTTCTTGCTATAAATACTTTCAGACTTACGCGAAATGGAAATATCACTATATTTATGAAACGGTACCTATCCAATCGCGTAAAATAAAAATGATATATCTTCTGTATCTCTCAACATTTAAGCAAACCCGTCGTAGATACAGCAATTAGAGAAAGAACGAAAGGCAAAGTATTTCGTACCTAATTATTGTATCTATATCTTTACAGGTTTTCTGGTGTCCTATTCTTCAGCCACACTATCCAAAATGGCACGCAAGTTGACTTCGGCATAATGGCTTGCCACGTTGAAAAAGGAAAAAGAAGCTGCAGAGACATCAAAGGAGTTCCTGGAGGATACGCAGTAGCCTATGACGCCGGTAACGATGACATATACTTCGGCGGCCATGATGGTATTTACAAATACAATTTTCTCACAAAAACTGCCGAATTCTTCGCCGAAGAAGGCAAATCAATATGGGGCATATTTGTGCGCCGAAACTTTTACTACATTGAATACCCAACGCAGAAACTTTACGTGTATCAAGACGACGTCTTTGTCAAGGTTGCGGAAGCGATTGACATCGAGATAGACAATTTTTATATCTCAAAACATGTAGACATTTATTTTTCAAACAAAACTGCATTGTATAAAGTTGAGAAACCGCATAGACAGCCCTATCTTTTGAACGATGAAATAGCTATCAGACAAATTGCCGAAGATATGTACGGTGATATATATTTTTGTGCAAGCGATGGAATTTATATAGAAGATAAACCTTATCACAAAGTTAAAAAAGTGGCATCGATCGATCAAGCATTTGGTATGACTTTCGATGAAAAGGATCAAATAATATATTCAGACAAAGACGCTATTTATAGACTACTGCCAAGCAAACATAGTCGGTTGTGTTTAGATGCTATTATGAATGCTAACGAGAAAAAAGAGGAGAGAAGACTATCTGACGTAATGATTAGTTAGATAATGATGAATTTATGTATTTAAGTTATAAAATATGTAAATGCACTTAGTAGTAAGTCTTAGAACGTTTACTTGGACAGGTTGTCTAACAAAGTTTGAATAAAACTTATTAAAAAATATACTGCTTTTTCACATTTTAGCCGCTTTATATTTTTATAAAGTAGAATAAATAAGTCTTATGAATAATATCCTATCATGTCATTTCTTCTTCACTGTGTCTGGTTATGGCAAATATGCCTAATTTTGGTCCAGGCTATAACGGTGGACTTGTAAGTGAAATATCGACGAAAGTAGGCTGGGGGCTACAGTTTTACATTACGTAATTCTAAACATATACAGTCGATAAATATTAGATATTTAGCCTAACATACAAACCTAAAAACTAAACGCCCGAAACAAATAACTCTTAAATTGTTCTCAGTATTCATATTTGTTTTATTATTGATTTATTATGTGTCCTAAATCAGAATAAATTTCTGGGTCGAGCCGAGTAGATGTTTACAATTTATTTGTCAATAACAAACATTATTGCGCACCCTCTAGACTATTTATAAAAGGTCTATCTTTCTAAAAACTTTCGTGATTGTATTACACTATTCACAAATAGTAGAGTTAAAAATAAACAATATTCCAGTGTGTGGATTAAATTGTTAAATATTATCGATTGAACGAAACAGGAAAACATCCTAATGAAACCTACATGTTTGAAAGATGTCCATAATGTTCTCGAAAGACATCTATTATGAAAACTGTTAAACTGCCAGCATGGTGGACCTAATGTGTGTAGTTGTGTGAGATACTGTGCCTATAATGAGAAAAGACTCGTGCCCAGCAGTGTGACAGTTAATTTATGGAGTTCGTTGTATAATTATAAAAAAAGGACCTTTCTTGGATTGTATAATTGCCTGCGTGATTTCCAAAGATTGCCTTACATAACAATTATTGTTTATCTATTAGCTAATCTTATCTTCGTCACTAATAGCATAATGTTTCTCATTCTCACAATAGCATCCGATTGTTATTCTTTCATTCATTGATTGTTGATCTGATTCAATATCAGATGAGTAAACAAATGGAGTAGTGATCGTAATAATATTTTTAGTACTAGGCTCATTCTTCAAAACGTTTCAACATCGAAACATGTGTTTGATAGTAGGTGTGAACAGATTAAATTTGAAATTATATCGCCATGGATTGTGAAGACATAAATTCAACGTGAGTAGTATCTTATTAATTTTAGTTTTATTATTGGTTTCACGCAATTTAGAACATTGTTTTATAGTCTCAGGCTTGTATCCCCGAAGGGGTAAGCAGAGGTGTAAATATTACACCCACATTTCTCCATATATTTGCTATTTCAGTATTGCCTACTGCCGTACCGGGCACATTACCTAAAAATTCATGGCAAAATGTGGGTATAATTTTACACCTCTCCCTACTCTTCGGGGATACAGGCGTGTGTCTATGAAAAAAAAATCGGATCTCATTCGGATTAATACTATAATTTTACTATATATTATTATGTACCATAATAATATATTGTCATTATATGTTTTCAGAAAACTAATTATGATCAGCAAGTTGTATTTTATAATGACAATAATAAATATGTCAAACGCAAAAGCAGTCCCAGATGTACCTTGTGACAGAATTAAAATGGGAGAAAACTGGTACGATAAAGAAATTGTTTGGTCAAATCAAGGCAAACCATACAATTTGAACATCCATAAGATGTCGAATATACTATTCTTTAGTTATTCCGTACCAGAATCTTACTCAGACATGGACTTTCAACTAGGACTATATGATTTAGACTCAAAGGAGCATTATACTATAGCTGGTATAAAAGGAGGATGCTCCGTAGCAATAGATCAATTGAACGATGATATATATCTCGGAGGAAGTGATGGTATATACAAATATAATATGCTAACGAAGCTAGCAGATTTCTACGCAGAGAAAGGCAAAAACATCTGGTCAGTATTCTTCAAGAAGAATTTGTTCTACATAAGTTATCCAGATCAAAAGTTGCATATACAGTTCGATGGAAAGTTTGCAAAAGTAAAAGAATTTGAAGACATTGAAATAGATCAATTTCATGTGAGTAATAATAATGTTATTTATTACGCGAACAAAACTGGTTTCTACAAATATGACAATGAAAAAATGTATGCAGAAACACTATCAGATCTGATTACAGTGAGACAAATTGTTGAAGATAACGAGGGGGTTACATATTTATGTACTAATATTGGACTTTTTGTCGTAAGCAATAAAGATGGTTTCAAGAAAGTGATAGATATTAAAAATATGTTCGGTCTTGCGTTCGACAGAGATAACAGAATGATTTATTCCGACGAGAAAAATATTATAAGGCTGAAGTATAGTGTGGCTCGATGTGATAAAAAACTTGCTCAGTGGTAATAAAATTGTTTTCTGGATTTTTGTATCTGTTGTTTTATTTATCCCAATTGTCAATGGCAGTCCCATAGTACAAACAAGTTTGGCTTAATATAATTGTTTACATCAGATCGATTTTCTATCAGACTCAGAATTTTTTTTATTCAATTGCAAAATTAAATATCTGTATCACATAATAATATGTCCGATCCCTAGTTGCTGATTTCACTTTTTTAACTTTTTTGTAATAGGCGGCAAACAAGCAGACGGATCGCCTGATGGTAAGCAATAGGGTTGTTTCCAGGGTCAAAATAATTACATTTTATTTAGTCCGTATTTCAGATTATAAAAAATATTGGACACGTATTTTTTCTTTTTTCGATTAAATAAAAAATAACAAAGATATAGCCCATTAAAGTTACGTGTGACGTCACCTAGTGCGAAAAAATGCACCACAGCGTGACGTTATACGTAACTTTTATAAGCTATATCTTGGTCATTTTTGGTTTAATTTACAAATAAAAAAATACGTATCGCTTATTTTTGAATAATCTAAAGGACGGACTTATAAAATATTTTTCGTCAACTAGCCTATTACCGCCACCCATGGACACAAGCAACACCACAGCATTCACAAGTGTGTTGCTGCTCCTTAGGGTTGGGAAAAGGGATAGGATGAGGAGGGGGATGAGGGAGAAGGAATAGGGGATAGGGCTGCCGGCACTCTCACTTACCGAGCGAACCGCAGCAGTTTAGGTACTGTTACTTTACATCGATTTTCTGTGAGAGGGTAGTACATTCCCGGTCAAGCCGGTCCATTCATGCTGAAATCAGCAAGGCTCTACTACCGTAAACTTCTAAACTTCTATGATAAATCTTCTGCTGTCTAGGGAGTATACATAATTGTGAAATGTATTTGCGCTACCAGTTGATATATACCAAGGCTTTGCTAAAAGTGTTCAAAACTGCATTAGAACAGAACTTTTTCCCATATAATTTATTAACTGTTCCTAGCTTTGCAGTGCTGTCAGGAACTAATCTATGTAACTTAACCTAAGTAAGAATTTCAATCTCGAAACAAAGAAGTGAAAGCTCACCAACTGTGGCGCAATATAATAATGTTATTGGACTTGATTGTTACAGTAGAGTCTCCGTCACTTACTACGGAATTCAATATTCGAACTATAGATAGATCTGTAGATTTTAGATTCGTTTTTGACAGTTTTTGACATAAGCTCCATACAAAATATGTCAAACACGAATCTAAAATCTACAGATCTATCTATAGTTCGAATATTGAAAACGGCCGTTAGAGGGTAAAGTCACATACAATCATACGTTTTATAAAATGATGTCCACTTTTCTTCCTGTCTGTCTGTTTGAACGTCATAAACTCAAAAATACCGAACGCATTTTTGTACCATTTACCACAATAGAGTGTGTGATTCTTGAGGAAGATTCATGTGTATCATTGACGCGGGTGGAGCCGCGGGCGAAGTATAGTAGTATATATAATTTCATAAACATAGCATAGGGGGTTCCAACCAAGAACATAGGGTCCCAAGCCAACCTCACCTGCAAGTGGTGCACCTGCCGATCAACGGACGAGGCTCTTTCTCCGTGCCTCTTCCCATATCATTTGGGGTCGGCCCTCTGAATATGTTTGCGCCATTCGGCTCTGTCATTTATATCTGCTGGGATCAAATTGCATAGTTGGTTAAGGTTTCTCCACCAAGTAGCTTTTGGGCGTCCTCGGGGTTGTTTGCCTGTGTCAATTTTAAGCGCAATTTTAACAGGGTGGTCTTCCTCGCGGCGCATCACATGTCCGTACCAGCGAAGTTGGGTTTCCTGCAGTTTATCTGGTATGGCTCGAACTTTGAAACTTCCTCGAACATGTTCGTTTCTGATTCTGTCCAGCTTGGTTACACCGCCTGCCCAACGTAGCATTTTCATTTCAGTGGCGTGAAGTTTCGATTGATGATCGCGTTTTGTTGTCCAGCACTCCGCGCCGTAGAGTAAAACCGGCCTAACGCAGGTTTTATATACTTTCCCTTTGATCTTAATGGGCATCCTGCGATCGCAGAGTACACCTGTCAACGATCGCCATTTCATCCAGCCGGAGTTTATCCGTTGTATAACGTCGGCATCGCAGTTGGCGGTTACATCAATGGTTGAGCCCAGGTAGTTGAATTTGTTCACCAGGGGCACAGGAATACCATCTATCTGTAGGCCTGACGTGCACGGTTGCCCGTATATGAATTTCATATACTCTGATTTCGTTCTGCTAATCCTTAAACCATTGCTTTCGAGCGCGTCCTGCCACTTATTTAAAGTTAGCTGAAGCTCTTCCAGTGACTCTGCAACTAAGACGATATCATCCGCGTACAAAAGGCACCATGGTAACTCGCCTTGTATGTCCCGTGTAAGATAATCCATCACGATGATAAATATAAGAGGGCTGAGAGCCGATCCCTGCTGGACTCCCACTTTTACGGGGATAGGATGAGTGGTCCCGGCTGGGCTGCGAATTGAGGTACTGACGTTAGTGTACATGTTCTGAAGAAGCCTTATATAATGCTCGGGCACATTTTGACTTCTTAGGGCTTGCCAAACTAGTCGACGAGGTACTCTGTCGAATGCCTTCTCTAGGTCAAGGAATGCCATAAATAGGTTTTTCTTCATCGCTCTGTATTTTTCCGTCAATATCCTCAGTGTTTGTATGGCATCTGTAGTTCTCCTGCCTTTCGTAAAGCCCAACTGGTTACATGTTAAGGATGTTAGATCAGAAAGCTTCAGTTTCAGAACCTGTTCCCAGATTTTTAGAGTATGTGAGGTGAGTGTTATTCCTCTATAGTTTGAGCAGGACTGGGTATCTCCCTTATTTTTATAGATGGGGACGAGAAAGCTTTGTCTCCACGAGTCAGGGATCTTACTAGATATGACGATGTCATTGAAAAGGTTAGTGAGCCAGACAATTCCAGTGTTTGCAAGTTTCTTCCAGAGATCCGCAGGTACACCATCCGGGCCAGGTGATTTATTATTTTTCATTTTTTGAATAGCACTTTTGACTTCATCAGCTGAGAACAGATTTATAGGCCCCTCTGTGGGTGGCGCCGGTACAAACTCGTGACTGGGGTATTCCTCATTCAATAAGGTATTAAAATAGGAGTACTATCTATCATTGATTTCTACATTGGACAGTAAGAGGTTGTTCTGATCATCCTTTATATATTTATTGCTTCTATAATCCTGGGTAGCAATTTGCCGCCGCCTTGCTATTTTATAGATTTCGTGGTCTTTCTCTGCTTTTTCCAGGCTGGTATATATATATTGTTCAGCAGTAGCTTTAGCTTGGGCGACTGCTTGTTTCGCTGCCTTCTTTGCAATATAGTAGCGCTCTTTATCCGCATCTAGTCTCGTGCTTTGCCAAGGTTTGAACAATACTCTCTTTTGGGAAATTATTTCTTTGACATTGTCATCCCACCAGTTAGTGTTTACCTTGTCTTTGTATCCTCCTTTCGCTACACCTAGGGCCGCAGATGCTTTTGACTTGCATTTGTTCTCAAAGTCATTCCATCGATCATTTACTGATTTATCTTTGTGCCTTATATCTTCATCGAGGTATTCAATTAAGGATTCGATGAACCCTGTACTTCTTGGTGTGTTCAGTTTGCACCATTTGATCTTCGGGGTGCGGTCTTGTTCGATGCGTTGGGGTTTCTGGAGTTTATAATACGAGACAAGGAGTCTATGTTGGCTGGTGAGGGCTTCCCCTGGAATAACTTTGCAGTTTTGAAAGTATTTAAGAGTATGTCTTTTGGCCAGAAAGTAGTCTATTTGAGTGCTATGGTTTCCGGATTTGTACGTTATAAGGTGTTCTGGTTTCTTTTGGAAGTAAGTATTTACGATGGCCAAGTCATGAGTGCTGGCAAATTCCAAAATGGACAGTCCCTGGCGATTTGTTGTGCCGTATCCGTAGCCACCATGTTGTTCGGAGTAGTCTGCATTCATAGCTCCGACGTGTCCATTCAAGTCTGCTCCCACGATGGTTTGTTCTTGGGCTGGGATTTCTTGCATCAAACTATCCAACTCGTCCCAAAATTGCTCATGCTCGGCTTCTGGGCAACCACTTTGAGGAGCATAAGTCGCTATTATATTCAGTGGAGATTGTCCGTCTATTGCAAGTTTTATGGACATGATGCGGTCCGTGCGCCGTTCCACGTTTACCACCCTTGACTTAAAATGCTTGTCAACTACTATAGCTACTCCATTCCTCTGGGTTGAGGTACCGTGGTAAAAGAGTTTTGTAGTCGTGTCCTATGTTTCTCGCCTTAGAACCCTTCCACTTTACCTCCTGTAAGCAGCAGATGTTAAAAATTCTTCTGCTTAGCGTTTCCGCCAATTCGAAGGTCTTTCCTGTCAGAGTTCCAACATTCCAAGTAGCCAGTCGTAGTTTATTGCATGCTGTTTGCGAGTTGCGACTCTTGTCTCTGTCGTCGCCTTGGGGGTACGATCAAAGGGCGAGGCTCTGGCAAACAAAATATCCCGACAAGCGGCAATAGGCTCGCCACCTATTACGTGGGATCAAAACACTGTCGAAAAGTGGGCGTTTAATATGCCTCTGCCTACCCCTTCGGGGAAACAGGCGTGAGTCTATGTATATGTGTATGTATGTAAACATAGCATAACTTCACGCGTGTATTACACACCCACATTTCGCCAGTTATGTTTAGGTCCCAATGTAATAGGGGGCGAGCCTATTGCCATCTACCGGGCCCAATATTATGCGAGCGATAATTAATATTGTTACGAATTGAAAATAACGCCATCTATCAGTGAATGGGAGAACTACATGAGATTAGATGTATCGGTTGTTTAAGGCTGTTTCATCTATCCTCTAATAGATGGCGTAGGTGTAAATAGAACATTTACGCAATTCTAGAAACACCTTACACGTTTCCAGAAATATCGTGAGTCGTCTCGAAAAGCCTAGTGATGTTATCCGGCCAGTATAAATAGAGCGGGAGCGAACGGACCGGACACAGTTCAATTGAATACGGAAAGCGATCAAGATCAAGCGAAGGGAAATAAGTCGGAAGTGTTTAGTGTTGTTCTATTGGTGTGAATAGTGTGTTTTATTAGTGTTGTGAATAAAGTGCAGTTTTTCTGGCATAGTGTATATAATTTATCACGAACCCCAGCTCGTAACAATATTTTTAATACACACATAGCTTCGAAAAGTCAGAGGTGTGTGCCCGGGGTAATTGGAGATCGAACCCGAGACCATCGTCTCGGCAGTCCGTTACGTACACCACTGGGTTATCGCCGCACTCTATATATTTAATATAATGCATAAAAATAAAATCTGAAAGCCTGCTTCTGCAAATTAAAAATCACGATAAAGACTGCGGATTAATTTAATATTCACTTTCTCAGTTTATCAAGAAACAGTTCTCATGAAGCTAGATTTCTTCTTTTCCTTTTCTATAATTTACAATTTAGAGTACTTTTCCGGACGAACGAAGTCGGAGCTCACAATTAGCAATGGCGCTTGCGGCTAGAAGATCAACGAGCCAGTCATAATATCTGTGGCAGTAAAAGGCACAGAGTAAAAAGAACCGGCGACACTGTGTAATTGCATTTTCCATTACAATCCAACAATCTCGTTTCATCAGATTCCGAGTAATTATGCTTTAATTAACAGGCAACACTGGCCAAAATTATGCTGAGTGTTGCACAGTTGAATTATTTTGGTATCGCTGAAATGTTTCATTTTTATGTTCGAAGAATTTGGCGGCAAATTGACTGGCGATCAAAGTTATGGAAAATGTTGAGATGAGATTTTGGCTGTCTCAATAGATTTTGATACCTTGGATAATTAAATGACTTCCATATGATGTTTCCCACATTATATGTGTATGATACATGATTTTCTTAGACACCGTATACTACTAATAGCGTATGAACTGATTGCCAACAAATATGTCAGCAAAAGAACTTATTATAATTTTTTTACATCGTAATTGGAAATATGATTACAAAAAATCTCTTTCTATTAATTAAGCTGCAATACTGCAGGATCACTGGCATTTCCCAACCGCCTCGAGGCAAGCTCTGTAACATTTTAAATACCTAGTAGTTTTCTGCTTGTAAATACCGCTGATAAATAATATCCTTTCCATTAATGCACTTGCAACACTGTAGTAATAAGCATGCGATCATCATGTTTCCGAACCGCCCCAAGGTTTGTTCTACATTTTAAATTTTAAATTTCGTACTGCGTGTAACGAATAATTGAAAAGTGAACGTGTTTTTATTATCTGATTGTGTACCGCGACACGTTATGTTCGAAATTTAAAATTTAAAAAGTGTTCGTTTAAATGTGTTTTGTGTGTCATGTTTGCAGCGTTGTGAGGTTAAATTGATGGACGTGATCCCAGAATATCGAATATGATTTTTGAAATAGAATGTCGGCGCATTTATTTTAATTTAAGAGTAGAGTGTTTTATAACGTAATTCTAGTGCAATTTTTTTTTAGTGAATGTTAGTAGTCTTAGGCATAGGCTAGGCCTAGTTTAAATTTTCTGTTGCAGTACACTGGGAGTACAGAAATTTCACTGTGCAAAAAATAGTGTGATCTGCAACACAAAAAGTTACTTTAAACTTATGACATAATGACATAGTACATGCCAAGGAGGTCATGTAACGACTTTTAAATTAAATTTGGAAACAAGTTATCTGAAAAACCGTTAGACATGCAAAGAAGTAATACAATATTAAACTTTGTAGGCGTTCTACAAATTCAATAGGTAACTACTATTCTTCTCGATAACTTCGAACATTAACGAGAGCAAAAATTTAACCAAGGTCCCCGACCTTGCTTAATTTTTGCAGCTGCAAACAAATAGAAGATTGATATTTTGTTCAGGACTACAAATAACATTTTTATACAAAAATAAGCATTTCTCCAGTTTTTACGAAGTTCAACCCTATTTTTATACCCTGTACAATAGTGTTCATGTTGTACTAACAATTGTGTTGTGTTTAGGTACTTAAAGTTTTTATAATGTTTTTAAAATGTAGGTGGGTTATCTTTAATCATCATCGCCCTAGCGTTATCCTGGTTGCATCTGTAAACTTATGTGTCTTATGTTGTTGTGGTAGCGCTTCAAGGTTGCGTGTTCACTGTGCGTATGAATTTACTATCTGACTGTCTACTGCGTGTTCACTGAGTTACGGTGGCGAGGGTATATTTTTGGAGATAAATGAAACTTAGAGTTTGGTCAAACACAAGGTCTATTCGCTTTCACAATAGTTCTTATGCTAGCACATTATTCTAGGAGGCTAAGGGACGACTGGCGTGGCTATGGGCAATCGGTACGGGGGAAACACAAAATGTGTTCTCAGCAAAATACAATATAATGTGGCACTCACAGCATCCATGACTCACACGCCTTGGAGCCCGAGGTCCGCTTACTGGTCTAACCAGATATGACAGAATATCAACTTTTCCACAGAGCGACTGACATCTGACCTCCGCAACCCAAAGGCATAGCAATATTCCATGGTTTAGACCTGTATCAGTTTATTTGAGGGTACTGAATCCCCGTAATGCCTGTCAAAGATGTTTATGACAGCCGGGACCAACGTTTTAACGTGCTCTCCAAGGCACGGGGCAAGCGATAATTAACAATTTCATACGCACATGACTTCGAAAAGTCATCGGTGCGCGCCGTGGATTCGAACCCGATACACTCTGCATGGCAGACCGTTGCTATATCTCTACTAGGCTATCGCTGCCTACCGTCGCGTTATTTTAAATATGGAGACTTCTTATATTTTTATTTCTCTGCATTTTGCATAGGAATCGAAATAGTGTGTGTTAATGCACATGTGTCAGTTATACGCTCTAAAAAATCTCCGATACCGCTACGATTCACTCAATGTTTGAACACAATTTTCAATAGAATAGACAGTGATAAAAAGCCGTCAATTGCAATGCACATTTTTAGTTTCATCTATTTATTCGATACGGGATAAAGCTATATGCAGTAGATATTGCTGAACAAGCTATTGATGGTTGGGCTATTACCTGAGCTATTGATGCTCCAGCTATGATTTTTGGTATTATTTTGGCTATGTTACTCGGCTTTCAGGTTTTGTTTCACATTTTAATAGTTTTGTTCGTTTCTCTCTTTTTAATTTTGTTTATTTCTGGATATAGATTTTTTACATAAATGAAACGTGCTTTTTATGCAAATTTGTATAGCTTTTGTTTGCCTGTTATGAATAAATGTTTTTCTTTATCTCCTTTTGTATAAAAAATATAGTGTAAAATTTATGTGCAAGTTACCACAAGTGTCTAGTTACTAAGAATTTATAAAAATACTAGAGGACGCCAGCAGCTACGCCTGCATTTAATTTACCCGTTTTGGCCGATCCCGTGGGAATTTCGGGAAATCCCTTCTTAGTGCACCCCTACGGTCCCCAAGGAACACACATGCCAAATTTCAGCTTCCTGCGTCCAATAGTTTCGGCTGTAGCGTGTCTGTCAGTCAGTCAGTAACGCAAGGATTTTATATATTAAGATTATCATGACCCTCTGCTCAATTTGATTATCCATTCCAAGCGTTCTCAAGCATCCGAGCAATTTAATACCATGAGACTGATTAAGCACTACCTCATAATATTAAGTAGAAAACGAAACTAAAGATTCTTTAGTAAGCGATGCTCATAACTATTCACAAAATTTAAAACGACACTTCTGCAATGTGCTTTTTTTAAAGGATACCCTGGCAGAGTGATGTTTTGATTCTATTTTAAATTTTAATACATTAAATATTTATACATGTCACACGACGCATCTTGGGGATTATGTGGTGGGTTAACAGCTAACATATAAGTCAAATAATGTTAATGATTGCCACCTAAACATATCAAGAACTCCTTCAATGAGGCTAACTGTCCTATTGCACTGGTCTGCTGTTACTGTGGGAGTGGCGAAGCCACAGCTTAGCAGCGAGCTGGACAAGTTTAAGTTGCCTAACTTTGCACTATGTCTTACGAGAACATTATGGAGGACTCTCAGTCATACTGGTTTCCTTACGATGTTTTCTCTTTCTGAAAGTAAGGGATAATTAAGATTTGATACGCGCATTGTAAGGATCAAGGTATATGGTAGAGATTTTTTACAGCCGTAGTGCGTAGGTTTGATGTTGAATCCAAGATCCGCCGCTTAGTAGTGTCTCAGTCTCTTTACTAAGCTATATTAAACACGTTCCGGGGGCTCATCACTAAAAACAAAACTGAGAATTTTCAAGCTGGCTATTGTAAAGCTTGGTTACACTTGTACATTTGAGGATTACGGATAGAATTACTCACAAAGAAAAAAAACATTTTGTACAAAGTTACAAACAGAAAAATATTTAAAATTCGACATGTTCCATTCAGAAATTAAATTTAACAATTGCAGGCAGAATGCATGCGCGTCTGTGCCTTTTATTTTTTTGGCGGCCATTTTGTTTTCGTAATATGTCGGCTTTTTCATGTCAAAATACGGAGTGCTTTTGGGGCTTCCCAATTCGGTTTGATGGTATACTAACTGGATGCAATAGTTGTTGTTTTGTGAATGTAGATATGGTTTTTATTGCTTTCCGGCCATCTGATGGATGGTTCAAAGTCGTTAAGTGACAGACAAGCTTTCATCGCACTTTTTTTAGCTGTCGCAGCATGTTGGTGGCTTTTGTTACAACAAAAAAAATATTGCCTAATTGTTAGACTCCATCATAGCCTTGTAAAATATTTAGTAACAAGGTGACAAAAATAGCTTGTATACGCCATGTTTTGTATCCGTGTGGTGACGGATTAAGAATACCGAAAGTCACCACACCATATCATCCCATGGGTGTCGTAAGAGCCGACAAAGGGAGCATACTATGCAGAGAACAGCACTGTAAGAGAAGGAAAACTTGATACAAACCCTATACCAACCCGTTTGGCCAGCGTGATATAGTAGGCCAATTCTTCCTTTCAAAGGAGAGGCTTAGTCCAGCAGTGGACTGTTAAAGGCTGATGATGAACGCCATGTTTTTGGTGATGCTGTAGAATCTTGGTTCTCTCTCAGTACCGACACTCAGCCGTATAAAGTGTGATCGAGCGGGTAAGGACTGGTGGAGAAAGTGTCTGAGACTCTTCTGATATAGTTCCTGTCTTTTTTTCCAATCAGAATGGCTGTATGCCGCCTGATCTTAAGGATTCATAGCTGGACCGTGTTATTCTGGAAATGAAGAAGGTTCACTGAAGCCACGGCGGTATTATCTACTTCCCTTATCAGCGGGATCATGCAGGAGCTTCACTAATGTGACCAGTCACTACTATCTTAATATATAAAATCCTTGCGTTACTGACTGACTGATAGACACGCTACAGCCGAAACTATGGGGCGCTGGTAGCTGAAATTTGGCATGTATGTTCCTTGGGGACCGTAGGGGTGCACCAAAAAGGGATTTCCCGAAATTCCCTTATCAGCGGGGTCATGCAGAAGCTTCACTAATGTGACCAGTCACTGCTATCGCTTTATAAAGAACCAGGGTCTATATTCGAACTAGAGGGTGCCCGCAGCTACGATCGCACTTTTTTTTTATTTATCTATTTTGCCCTATCCCGTGGGAATTTCAGGAAATCCTTTCTGTGAAAGTGCACCCCTATGGTCCCCTAATTTCAGCTTCCTGCGGCTAATATTTTTGGCTGTAGCTTGTCTGTCAGTTAGTCAGTAACGAAAGGATTTTATATATACAGACTCACGCCTTTATCCCCGAAGGAGTAGGCAGAGGTGGTGGTAGCAGGCACATCATTGAGACCAGTTACATGAATATCTATTATTATATAGAGAAATCACAATACATAAAAAAATAAAATAAAAAATCTCTTTTAAAGGAACATAATATATTTTTATGGCAGTGGTATTTAAAAATCGAGAAAATTTTAAAGTATTTATCACATAGCTATGAAGTCTGCCCACCCTACAAGAATGCGTAATTCAAAGTGTGATATAATGCAACACTCACTATTTATGTATATTATATATTATTTATTGCCGTGTGGTTGACGGCATAGAATAAGAATACAAGTGTCACCACCCCTTATCTTCCCGTGGGTGTCGTAAGAGGCGACTAAGGGATAACACGATGCAAATACCATCTTTGCGTAGAGACGGAAAACTCGACATCAAACCCTATACGACTGCCTCGTTGGTCTCGCGGCATAAATGTGCGCGTGGGATCGGGAGGTCCCGGGTTCGATTCCTGGGTCGGGCAGTGTTATTGGGTTTTTCTGTCACGAAATTCTCAGTAGCAGCACGGAGTCTGGAAATGTGCCCGGTACGGCAATAGGCTCGCCCCTTATTACGTGGGACTAAAGTATATCTGGCGAAAAGTGGGTGTAGAAATACACCTCTGCCTACCTCTTCGGGGTTATAGGCGTGAGACTATGTATGTATGTAAGGTCAATGGAGGCTATTGCAACTAAAAAAAAAACATATTGACATTTTAGCCTGCCTCAAAAATGACTACCTGTCTTTATTCGGTATTCTATTACATCTATATAATTAAGCATATATCTGGGATTAATTTCGATTTGAAAGTAATATCAAAAAGCCCTAGGATTTAATTTAAATCTCATAAGTAACTCATGCGGTCTGCAAAAGTCACATTAGCCCCATATTGGGGTAAATGCTACTGTCTAACCTAACCCATTGGTTTTTGTAGCAAATACGCTCATAATTGGAGCACATATCTCTCAGTGTGAAATTTTAGCAAAAATATTCTCTAAGTTAAACCAGTAGAGTCCAATACGGACTAAAATAATGTTTTGTATATTTTGGGGCTAATGTAACTATTTTCCATATAATTAGTGTTGTATAGATGTAAAAAATATCGATAATTGTAAATATGTAGGTATTTACCTAATCGATAATGACAAAATTATGTTTCGTTTTTAATATTTATTTGCAAATTGTTATTAAGTCCAATAATCCAATAAGTAAGTAATCCATACATCAAAAAATTAAAATATGTAATCCTTTTTAAAACAAAATAATTTTAGAAAATTGTATGTACTTTAAAGTAATGAATATAATATTTATATAGCAATCTTTTTCTGTATTGCAAAACTAAGTTTGTTTTTATTTTAAAATAAACTTGAAGAACTAAAAAAGTAGACTTTATAATTAGGTAAATTTTAACTTTTCTTACAACGCATTCTGATACCAATCCTTGGATTTCTTTTTATTTAAAGGAAAGCCATACTTTTCTTAAGTATGTAGAAACGAAGCCAGGTTTTGGTATATCAATTGATAAATTGAAAATACAAGTCTTCATTCCCATGCATTCTCCTGTTTTTAACCACGTGTGCCATATAAATGTGAAATTATTGTTTTTTATTATTTATTAATTTTCTTTTGAATAGGTCTTTTCATTTTTCTTAATTTAATTTCGGACCATCTAAAACAAGTGAGATATCAAATTAATTCAAAGTTTGTGATAGTCTGGCTAGATATAAGTAGTAAGTAGATTAAGTTCTTCAATTTTATAGACTGTACCATAGGTATATCGATTTACAATTATCGATATTTGACATCACTAGCATCTTCATTTTTGCTACAAACACGAAGGGGCTATTGCAACCAATAAATGTAGTTACAATCGCCCCCCCCCCCCCAACGAGGCAAGATGAAGCTAATGTAACTATTACATTAAATTACGAAATATAAGGCATAACGTTGTAAACATAAGTGTATGTAATACTTCCGAGACCCTCGCCAACAAACACGTGATCAAAATGGCGATAAACAAAAAAGCTCTGTAAGTCAAACAGTTTTTATCCTTGTGATGCCATCTATTTATTATACAATAAACTATGATATTTCTACAGACCAATAGATGGCCAAGTATTGATAAACAAGAGAATAGAAGATATTTCTGTTGGTTGCTTTAGCCCCACAGTTGCTATAGCCTCCATTGACCTTATGTATAATATTGTATTTGTGTATTGTCAAAGCATGATTGATAATTTAGGTCACGGCCGCTGCAGTTCGGTCGAAGCGTTTGGTTATAAATAGGTATTTCTGAATCTAAATATAGAATCGTCTGTCTAGTTGGACCTATAGCACGGTAAGCTTGCGCTTGAATTTATGGTAATAATATTGCCAATATTGGGTCCTTGTGGTGAAAGACTAAGTATATAAAATGTTGCTACCCTGTATAGTCATGTGAGTGTCGTAAACGGCGACTAAAGATAAGATACACGATGCAAATAGTAGCTTTGCGAAGAGACGGAACCTCGACGTCAAATCCTGTATCAACCGGTCTGGTCAGCAGGGTTTAATTGGTCAAATCGTTATTGACTCAAAGAGCTGCTGTAAAGCAAATCAGGAGATACTTTAGTCCAGAAATGCGCTGCGAAAGCCTATTTAAGAATATAGTGTACCGTATAGGAATTTTAACTTTCTTGGTCATTTAAACTTATTATAAATTGTATTTCGGGATATATACCACGTACCGTTGTTTGGAGTAACCGTACGTGCATTAGAACGGAACTTTTTTTCCCATGTAATTTATTAACTGTTCTTAGCTTTGCAGTGTTGTCAGGAACTAATCTATGTACATCGTATATTATACTTACTTAACATAAGTAAGAATTGCAATCTCGACGCAAAGAAGTGAAAGCTCACTAACTGTCAGGCAATATAATAATGTTATTGGACTTTATTGTTACAGTAGAGTCTCCGTGACTTAGAGGGTAGAGACACATACAATCATCTATACGTCTTATAAAATGATGTCGCCTTTTCTTCCTGTTTGTCTGTTTGAACGCCATAAACTCAAAAAATACCGAACGGATTTTTGTATTGTACCATTTATAACAATAGACTGCCTCCGTGGTCCAGTGGATAGCGTATGCGACTGCTGATCGTAGGTCCTGGGTTCGATTCCCAGATCGGGCAAAAATGTTACTGGGTTTTTACGAATACTCAGTAGCAGCCCGGACTCTGGTGATGTGCCCGGTAACGGCAATAGCCAATAGCCTCGCCCCCTATTACGTGGGACCTAAGAATTCATGGCGAAATGTGGGTGTAATATTTACGCTTCTGCCTGCCCCTTCGGGGATACAGGCGTGAGACTATAAAAAATAATACAACAATAAATTGTGTGATTTGTGAGGAAGATTCATGTGTATCATTTACGCGGGTGGAGCCGCGGGCGAAGTATAGTAGTTAATATAACTTCATAAACATAACCTAACTTCCTACCTTTTATCCCCGAAGTGGTAGGCAGAGGTGTACTACACACCCACATTTCACCAGTTATGTTAAGGTCCCAATGTAATAGAGGGCAAGCCTATTGCCATCTACCGGGCACAATATTAAGCAAGCGATAACTAACATTTTTAATAACCACATAACTTCGAAAAGTCAGAGGTGTGTGCCCTGGGTAACTGGGGATCGAACCCGAGACCATCGTCTCAGCAGTCCGTTACGTACACCATTGGGCTGTCGCCGCTCTCTATATAGTTAATATAATGCATAAAAATAAAATCTGGAAGCCATTTTTGCAACTCAAAATCACGATTAAAACTGCAGATTAATTTAATATTCACTTTCTCAGTTTATCAAGAAACAGTTCTCATGAAGCTAGATTTCTTCTTTTCCTTTTCTATAATTTACAATTTAGAGTAGGTACTTTTCCAGTTTTCCGTACGGGCGAACTGAGAGCTCACAATTAGCAATGGCGCTTGCGGCTAGTAGATCAACGAGCCAGTCATAATAATAATTATCTGTGGCAGTAAAAGGCACAGAGTAAAAAGAACCGGCGACACTGTGTAATTGCATTTTCCATTACAATCCAACAATCTCGTCTCATCACATTCCGAGTAATTATGCTTTAATTAACAAACAACACTGGCCAAAATTATGCTGAGTGTTGCACTGTTGAATTATTTTGGTATCGCTGAAATGTTTCATTTTTATGTTCGAAGAAAAGATATTCTTTTGCCAGACTTTTTAGCGCATTTGGCGGCAAATTGACTGGCGATCAAAGCTATGGAAAATGGTGCGATGAGATTTCGGCTGTCTCAGTTGATTTTGATACCTTGGATAATTTAATGACTTCTATATATGATGTTTCCTACATTATATGCGTGTGATAGATGATTTTCTTAGACACCGTACACTAATAGAAAAAATAGCGCACCGTATAAAACAGCGTAAGAACTAATTGCCAACAAATATGACAGCAAAAGAACTTATTATAATTTTTTTACATCGTAATTGGAAATATGATTACAAAAAATCTCTTACTAACTAAGCTGCAATACTGCAGGATCATTGGCATTTTCCAACCCCCTCGAGGCAAGCTCTGTAACATTTTAAATATCTAGTAGTTTTCTGCTTGTAAATACCCCTTTCCATTAATGCACTTGCAACACTGTAGTAATAAGCATACGATCATCATGTTTCCGAACCGCCCCAAGGTTTGTTCTACATTTTAAATTTTAAATTTCGTACTGCGTGTAACGAATAATTGAAAAGTGAACGTGTTTTTATTATCTGATTGTGTACCGTGACACGTTATGTTCGAAATTTAAAATTTAAAAAGTGTCCGTTTAAATGTGTTTTGTGTGTTATGTTTGCAGCGTTGTGAGGTTACATTGATGGACGTGTTTCCGGAATATCGAATGATTTTTGAAATAGAATGTCGGCGCATTTATTTTAATTTTAGAGTAGTGTTTTATAATCAAATTCTAGTGCAATTTTTTATAGAGTATGTTAGAAGTCTTAGGCACAGGCTAGGCCTAGTTTAAATGTTATGTTGTAGTACACTGGGAGTACAGAAATTTCACTGTGCAAAAATATAGTGGGATCTACAACTCAAAAAGTTAATTTAAACTTATGACACATAGTACATGCCAAGAAGGTCATGTTAAGACTTTTAAATTAAATTTGGAAACAAGTTGTCTAAAAAACTGTTAGACGTGCGAAGAAGTAATACCATTTTAAACTTTGTAGGCGTTCTACAAATTCGATAGGTAACTACTATTCTTTTCGATAACTTGGAACATTAACGAGATCACGGTAATATAATCTAACAGTATTGTAACTCGGCCGTCTTCGTGAGTTATATACCTACCAGACGCGCTGCATGCGAGCTGTGGCACGATAGCGGCTGCGGGTACTGTAGGTACAGTCCGCCCAGTCTGATGGGTACTCTGCTCGCGGCGCGTAGGTATAACTCGAGTTTCGTGCGTTTGTATGGAGTTAGAATACTGTTAGATATTATTACCGTGACGAGATATTCGGGGACCTTGCATAATTTTTGCAGCTGCAAACAAATAGATAGACTTTTGATATTTTGTTCAGGACTACAAATAACATTTTCAAACAAAAATAAGCATTCCAGTTTTTACGAAGTTCAACCTATTTTTATACCCTGTACTACAGTGTTCATGTTATACTAACAATTGTGTTGTGTTCAGGTAGGTACATAAAGATTTTATGATGTTTTTAAAATGCAGGTGGGTTATCTTTAATCAACATCGCCCTAGCGTTATCCTGGTTGTATCCAAGACTTGGAGCCCAAGGTCCGCTTACTGGTCTAACCAGATACGACAGAATATCAACTTTTCCACAGACTGGCTGACGTCTGACCTCCGCAACCCAAAGGACTGCCAAAGATGTTTATGACAGCCGGGACCGACGTTTTAACGTGTTCTCCAAGGCACGGGGCAAGCGATAATTAACAATTTTATACGCACATATCTTCGAAAAGTCAGTGGTGCGCGCCGTGGATTCGAACCCGATACACTCTGCATGGCAGTCCGTTGGTATATCTCCACTAGGCTATCGCTGCCTACCGGCGCGTTATTTTGAATATGGAGACTTCTAATATATTTATTTATCTGCATTTTGGATGGGAATCGAACTCACAAACTCGACGCAGTCCTAAACGTCACCTCGCTGACCGCTTATATTATGCCAAACATGCAGTCGTTTAAATCAACAAAGCTATTTTCAACCTTTTTTTCTATTTATGGTATGAACAGTTCTTCTTTATGAGAATCTAGTGTGTGTTAATGCACACGAGTCAGTTATACGCTCTATAAAATCTCCGATACCGCTACGTTTCACACAATGTTTGAACACAATTTTCAATAGAATAGACAGTGATAAAAAGCCGTCAATTTCAATGCACATTTTTAGTTTCATCTATTTATTCGATACAGAAGAAAACTATATGCAGTAGATATTGATGAACAAGCTATTGATGGTTGCGCTATTTATAGCAGAGCTATTGATGCTCCAGCTATGGTTTTCGGTATAAATTTGTCCATTATTTTGGCTATATTACTCGGCTTTCAGGTTTTGTTTCACATTTTTATAGTTGTTCGTTTCTTTCTTTTTAATTTTGTTCATTTCTGGATATTGATTTTTTACATAAATGTAACGTGCTTTTTATGCAGTACAGCTTTTGTGTGCCTGTTATGAATAAATATTTTTCTTTATCTCCTTTTGTATCAAAAAATATAGTGTAAAATTAATGTGCAAGTTACCACAAGTGTCTAGTTACTAAGAATTTATAAAAAGATTATCATGACCCTTTGCTCGGTTAGACTATCCAATCCAAGCGTTCTCAAGCATCCGAGCAATTTAATACCATGAGACTGATTAAGCACTACCTCATAATATTAAGTAGAAAACGAAACTAAAGATTCTTTAGTAAGCGATGCTCATAACTATACACAAAATTTAAAACGACACTTCTGCAATGTGCTTTTTTTAAAGGATACCTGGGAAGAGTGATGTTTTGATTCTACTCTAGCACTAGAAATAAATGCTGTAACGCTTAAATATTTGTACATGTCACACGATGCATCTTGGGGATTATGTGGGTTGGGGTAAATCTCCTCAGCTAACATATCACTCAAATAATGTTAATGATTGCCACCTAAACATATCAAGAACTCCTTCAATGAGGCTAACTGTCCTATTGCACTGGTCTGCTGTTACTGTGGGAGTGGCGAAGCCACAGCTTAGCAGCGAGCTGGACAAGTTTAAGTTGCCTTACTTAACACTGTGTCTTACAAGAACATAATGGAGGACTCTCAGTCATACTGGTTTCCTTACGATGTTTCCCTTTTTGAAAGTAAGGGATAATTAAGATTTTGATACGTGCATTGTAGTGCGTAGGTTTGATGTTGAATCCAGAATCCAAGACCCGCCGCTTAGTAGTGTCTCAGTCTCTTTACTAAGCTATAGCTGCCAGCTCCAATATTCATATTTTTAAACACGTTCCGGGGGCTCATCACTAAAAACAAAACTGAGAGTTTTCAAGCTGACTATTGTAAAGCTTGGTTACACTTGTATAATTGAGGTCCTGATAGGATTACTCTCAAAGAAGAAAAACATTGTGTTCAAAGTTACAAACAGAAAAATATGTAAAATTCGACATGTTCCATTCAGAAATAAAATTTAACAATTGTGGTTAGGCAGAATGCATGCGCGTCTGTGCCTTTTATTTTTTTCGGCGGCCATTTTGTTTTCGTAATATGTCGGCTTTTTGATGTCAAAATACGGAGTGTTTTTGGGGCTGCCCAATTCGGTTTGATGGTATGCTAACTGGATGCAATAGTTGTTGTTTTGTGAATGTAGATATGGTTTTTATTGCTTTCCTGCCATCTGATGCATGGTTCAAAGTCGTTAAGTGACAGACAAGCTTTCAACGCACTTTTTTTTAGCTGTCGCAGCATGTTGGTGGCTTTTGTTACAACAAAAAAATACTGCCTAATTGTGAGACTCCACCATAGCCTAGTAAAATATTTAGTAACAAAGTGACAAAAATAGCTTGTATATGCCATGTTTTTGGTGATGCTGTAGAATCTTGGTTCCCTCTCAGCACCAACACTCAGCCGTATAAAGTGTGATCGAGAGGGTAAGGACTGGTGGATGAAGTGTCTGAGACTCTTCTGATATAGTTCCTGTCTATTTACTTTTTTATTCCAATCAGAATGGCTGTATGCTGCCTGATTTTAAGGATTCATAGCTGGACCGCGTTCTTCTGGAAATGAAGAATGTTCACTGAAGCCATGGCGGGATTATCTGCGTCCCTTATCAGCGGGGTCATGCAGGAGCTAAACTAATGTGACCAGTCACTGCTATCGCTTTATAAAGAACCAGGGTCTATATTCGAACTAGAGGATGCCCACAGCCACGAACGCACTTTTTTTTAAATTTATCTATGTTCCCCTATCCCGTGGGAATTTCAGGAAATCCTCTCTTAGTGCACCCCTACGGTCCCCAAATTTCAGCTTTCTGCGCCTAATATATTTGGCTGTAGCTTGTCTGTCAGTTAGTCAGTAACGAAAGGATTTTATATAAACAGACTCACGCTTTTATCCCCGAAGGGGTAGGCAGAGGTGGTGGTAGCAGGCACACCATTGAGACCAGTTACATGAATATATATTATTATGAACAAAACATAACAAAATAAAGAATCTCTTTTAAAGAAACAATATATTTGTATGGCAGTGGTATTTAAAAATCGCGAAAATTTGAAAGTATTTATAACATAGCTATGAAGTCTGCCCACCCTACAAGAATGCGTAATTCAAAGTGTGATATAATGCAACATTCACTATTTATGTATATTATAGTATTGTATTTGTGTATTGCCAAAGCATGATTGATTATGTAGGTCACGGCCGCTGCAATTCGGTCGAAGCGTTTGGTTATAAATAGGTATTTGTGAATCTAAATATAGAATCGTCTGTCTAGTTGGACCTATAGCACGTTAAGCTGGCGCTTGAATTTATGGTAATAATATTGCCAATATTGGGTCCTTGTGGTGAAGGACTAAGTATATAAAATGTTGCTACCGTATACATATAGTTACGTGGGTGTCGTAAAAGGCGACTAAAGACACGGTAATATAATCTAACAGTATTGTAACTCGGCCGTCTTCGTGAGTTATATACCTACTAGACGCGCCGCATGCGAGCTGCGGCACGATAGCGGCTGTGGGTACTGTAGGTACAGTCCGCCCAGTCTAACGGGTACTCTACTCGAGGCGCGTAGGTATAACTCGAGTTTCGTGCGTTTGTATGGAGTTACAATACTGTTAGATATTATTACCGTGCTAAAGATAAGATACACGATGCAAATAGTAGCTTTGCGAAGAGACGGAAACTCGACGTCAAATCCTGTACTAACAGGTCTGGCCAGCGGCTTGTAATAGGTCAAATCGTCTTATTGACTTAAAGCGCAACTGCAAAGCAGGTATTGCAATCAGGATATACTTTAGTCCAGCTGCGAAAGCTTATTTAAGAATATAGTGTAACGTATAGGAATTTTAACTTTCGTGGTCATTTAAATTTATTTTAAATTGTCTTTCGGGATATATACCACGTACCTTTGTTTGGAGTAACCGTACGCAAAAAAAAACGAGTAAGAAAGCGGGTAGACCGCTATACATGCTAGTAACATTCATCCACCCGCAATACCCTCAGTACATCCGTAAACATGGCGTTTGCAACAGTGCCGAAATATCGGTTACTCCAAACAAAGGTACGTGGTATAAATCCCGAAAGACAATTCAAAATATAGTGTACCGTATCGTCCAAAAGCTACAGAAAAAGTGGTTTCACTTTGAAGATTGCATTGAGTGTATAAATATATTTTGTAGCTGTTGCTATATAAGTATTTTGACCCATGCAAATAGGTATAAAATAACTTATCCTGACTTATATCATCTACAGAAGCTAGAAACAGGAAATTTCCAAAATAGGCTCTTTTCATGACGTCAGCACCACTAAGGTAGGATTTTAGATATTCTAGCCTAAAAAGGTGAATGGGGTTGAAGGCTCCTTTATTATAAATATGGAACCAGTAAGCTTTTAAAAATTGGATTCACGTTTCAAATTGGCACCTACGAAAGTAGGCCATACCTACCTTGTTAGCAAAATGTAATATAAATGTGTTACGCAAGTACCTCTCTTTAAAAGACATTTGGGCGTCACATTTTCATGATCCTCACGTCACTATTTAAATACTTTATTGTATACTGAACGTTACTTCTGCAAAACGCAATCCCGATTCTGATAGTTTTATTGTGAGAGAGAGAGAGAGAGAAATGCATTTATTTTTACAACATACACAATAGTTAGATATTACATAAAGATGAGATACTACAGAATTACACAAGTAGGTATGTTATAAAAACTAGGTTACCACTCAGTTATGTTGATTATGGCGAAGACCACAAACTAAACCCACAAACCCTAGTCTTAGGTGGTGTCGCGCGGGTGCCTTGCTGCTGCCGTACGACACACTTGCTGTATCTTGATAAATGAAAACACTTGAAGTTGTTCGTTATAAACTGTTTATTTCCTTGACACGGGTTTACCTTGTTAGTGACTTATTGTAAGTGATTTAATAAAACAATTGTGCATACGTGCATGTACAATAAAATGCTGACGCGGTGACATGTGCGGTCATTGGACCGTACATATTCCCGGGCCAGAGAAGATGAGATGCTGAGCTACCTTTAACAAAACAAAAATAATTCAAAGAATATTACGATATAAACTTTGAAAACAATAATTAAACAGGGTTATCAAACATCCCATGATATTTCTGTAAAATTGGACTTGTTGATTGGTGTCGAAATCTTGAAGTGCGCGCGCTGGGTACAGGTTCGATGCCGTCGCTTGCTCGACGCGCTCCCTCCGCCACAGCTGCCGCCGCGTGCGCCGCCTGCTCCTGGGTTGGTTGAGTTGTTACTTCAGAATGTCGATCTTGTTGTCTTTGCGTACAACGCCATGTGTATGGTATGCGTCGTACTAAAATCACAGTACCAATCACCACTAACATTCCAAATATGACGTAGATCATTGTGTAGTGGTGTATATCGTGAAAGGTTATTGTATCTGGTAGCAAACTTTCACTGTTCTCCAAAGCTTGTATCTTGCTTTGTATTTCTGTGGCTGCTTCTTGGAATATCAAGTGTGATTTGTTTGATGTTTTATACGTAGGTATACTAATGTTGATTATATGGTTAATCGGTGCAATGGTCGGTGTATATAAGTCCGGTGAAAGACGTACTTCACTTGTATGAGCCTTGTGAGGATATATAGAGAACTCGTCTGTCTTCAATAAGCAGCCTTGACCTACACTCAGTAGTCCAGTGCCCGTCAGTTCATTCGCCGTAATCCGTTCGTCGCACATTGTTCGTACATTGCAACGTTTGCAGCACGTATAAATATATGTGTTCATAATGTAACTTTCTTGCCATTTATCATTACATAATATTTCTCTTGTTATGCATTCTTGGTTTTCTTGTACACATAAACTTTTGTCACTCTTCATCTGGTATTCAGGCTTCTGACTGTGACAAAAATAAGTTTCTTGTACGATGCAATCCTTTATGTCTGCTTCGCTCATAGGTATAAATGTCCCTTTTCTAATACTCAAGGCCACGAAGTCCGATATAGGTGATATCGCGTAGGTTTTGTTTTCATGATGCTTAGGGATTGGTATCAACTTGAAGATCTCGTACATATCTCGACTGGTGAGCGGTATCCTTATCTCGAACAATAGGTACTCTTCCAGCATCCTTGCTTTGACCTTGAAGAGATTGTACATCTTCCGTATGTCCGAATGGATATTCTCTACGGGCAAAGAAACATCTTTGGGCAGCTTGCTTGAAATAGTTCTCAACTCATTGATGAGTTGGTCCGGTGTCACTAAGTGTACATTGAAGTGACCTTGATATACATCCATAATTGTATCCATAATCGTATCTTGTAATCCTTTCAAGTTGTTAAGTACATTTGTCGCTATGATAGACCCAATAGTAAAATCACTTAGAATGCTACTTGTTTTAGCAGTGTTTTTCAACTCGAATACAGCCTTGTCTAATGCCATCATATGTTGATTTATAATCTTGTGTTGTTGATTCATAGTACTCTCAGTACGTTTTAGTAGATTGTTTTCGGCTTCTATGATGGTTGTTTGATTTTTCCAGAGATTAAGTATATGGTTCTGATCTTGCTGAAGTAAGGTAATGTCTCTCTTGTACTGTTCGGCGAATCGGCTGTCTAATACACCGAACAAGGTGTTGGCGAGATATCCGACTCCGTTGACAAGGCCTCTCTTGTGACGTAGCAGTCGGGCCGGCGCCTGGGTCGCATCGAATTGCTGACTTGCCAATAGTTTGTTGTAGTGCGAGAGTTCATCGTAGCCGTGACGTAACTGGAGTACTATTGCATTACATTGACCTTGTTCTTGTATTGTTTTGCATGTTGTATCGAGCGCTTGTATGTATGATTCGAGTGCCTTGTTGCCTCGGAGAAAGGGGTCCATGTCATAGTAAATGACGAGTTTCCATTCATCTTTTATAAGTAACATGCTCGATAATTTATCTAGGTATAGGCCTTGATTTTCCCTGAGTTGAGTAATATTAACATGTGCGGTGCAGGTTGTTATAAATAGCAACAATGTAAACATCAAAGTGGTAAGAAGACTTCTGTTAGGGCTTTTTCTTGTCGCACTAGCCGGTTGCGCTCGACTGCTGGATGGGTTTTCATTGCAAATTGTTTCAGTATCGTGGCTGACCAGTCTCGATAGCTTGATTATTGGTCTCCTCATGTAGCCACTCTTCGTCTTTAGGGTGACAACACGCACATACCCATCGTTGCCGGGATGTAGTTCAGTCACTCGGCCCATGATCCACTTGCCTGGAGGTAGGTTTTCATCGTGAACGAGAACCACATCATTCGACTTGATGTTTTCCTTTGGATTTTTCCATTTTGACCTTGATGTCAGCTGGGATAGATATTCCGAGTGCCATCTTTTCCAAATGTCTTGTGTTATTTTTTGCGTAAGACACCAACGTGTTCTCAAATCTCTCTCAGTGGGTACGATTGTCAACAGTGGCCCGCTTGTCAAAAAGTGAGATGGGGTTAGGTACTCTAGATCGTCGGGATCATCAGTTAAGGCGCATAAAGGCCTTGAATTTAGGCACGCCTCTATCTGTACCAGTAGCGTGGAGAACTCTTCGTAGGTAAGCCTCTGTTCTCCTATCACTCTCTTGAGGTGAAACTTGAAGCTTTTTACAGCCGCTTCCCAGAGACCTCCCGCCGATGGCCACGCGGGAGCGTTGAAGTGGAACGTGATTTCCATGTCAACTAACTCTTGCTGTAGCTCTTCATTGAAAGTTTGCAAGATTTCTTGATATTCTTCATGTAAAGTTCTACATGCGCCAACAAAATTGCGTCCATTGTCGCAATAGATAGCGCTTGGGGTACCTCGCCGTCCGGCCATTCTGCGTAGAGCCGCAATGAAGGATGATGTTGTCAGGTCGGACACCAATTCTAAATGCACGGCCTTGGTTGCCATGCATACGAAGACGGCAACATATCCTTTTGTGGTTTTCACTCCACGGCCCTTGTTAGCTTTCAAAAGGACATGTCCGGTGAAATCTACGCCCGTATGTTTGAAAGGACGAGAAGGACAGACTCTTGAACCAGGTAAGTCTCCCATTATTTGCTCTTGCATGCTGGGTTTTTGCTTCTTACATGTTATACAGCTGCGTATATATTTTTTAATTCTTCTAGTTCCGCTTAGAATCCAATATTTTTGTCTCGTGAATGCTAAGGTCACTCGAGCGCCGCCGTGCAATGTGTGTTCGTGTGCATTATTTATTATCAACTCTGTTAGGCGATGATTTTGCGGTAAAATAATAGGGTTTTTCATTTCAGGGCTAATGTTGGCGTTACGCAGCCTCCCTCCGACGCGCAGGACATCGTCTTCATCTAAGTACGGATTCAAGCTTAGAATCTTGCTTTTTGTAGAAATAGGTTTCTTTTGTTTCAGGTTGCATATGTCATCTTCGAATATTTCCCATTGAACTTGCTTTATTATCCTTTTTCTTGCTTCTCGTAATTCCGGTATAGTGAGCCAGGATACGGATTTTCTGTCTTGTTTTTTCGCCATAAATCGGTACACCCATGCTAGTACCTTCGTAAGTTTTGAAAATGAGCTGTACTTTTCTATCATTTCCTTGATGAGAATGCTGTCACTGCACTGCGTAATGACGTTGACTTGCTTAGTCATTTTCGCTTCTTCTTGCGTAGTATAGGTACAATTTTCTTGTGTAAAATTGTCCGTGGTGGACAGCCATGCTGGTCCTTGCCACCATAATGGATGTAGTCTCAGTTGACTTGCTGTCAGGCCGCGGCTGGCGCAATCGGCAGGATTCTCTGCGGACTTGACGTAGCGCCAGCATTCTGGCGGCATGATTTCAACTATTTGACGTACTCTGTTGGATACGAACGGCTTCCAGCGATCGGGATTTCCTTGTAGCCATCCAAGAGCCGCCATGGAATCGGTCCAACCATGAACCTTGACGTCCACGTCTGGTGATATGGCTTGCTTGATTTTCACCATGACCTTGGACAGCAGTAATGCTCCACACAGCTCTAGTCGTGGTAAGGAAACTTCTTTCTTGCAGGGAACGAGTCTTGATTTCCCAGCGACGAGTTTTATAACAATTTCATTTTGTTTTATTAACTTGCTATAAACGACACAAGCGAACGCCTTTTGCGAAGCGTCGCAAAATCCGTGCAATTCGAGCTTACACGTGACCTCGCAACCGAGCCACCGTGGTATTTCAATATTATTTATGTCAATAATATCGCTCTTTATTGTTTGCCATTCTTGATAAATATTTTTGGGAATCTTGTCATCCCAAGCAATGCTTGTTTTCCATACTTCTTGAAAAAGCAGCTTCATTTTGGTAGATAGCGGAGTTAGCCACCCAAGGGGGTCAAACAGTTGAGAAATAGCAGAGAGCAGTGATCGCTTCGTGTCTTGAACCTCCTTGTTTATCTTGCATTGGAAAACAAAAACATCCCTTTCAGGGTTCCAATATAAACCTAGTGTCTTGGTAGATTCGGCTTGGGTGAAGTTGAAATTACTTTGTCCTTGCTGACTTGAAATGTCTGATAACTCTTGATAGTTAGACTTCCACTTCCTTAAATTGAAGCCACCAGTTCTCATAAGATTTATAAGATCTGTCTTAATTTTCAGCGCAGAATCCAAACATGGAACAGTTAGAATCAAATCATCCATATAAAAATTGTTTTCTACAATTCTAGCTGCTTCTGGATATCTTTCCTTTTCGTCACTTGCTAATTGACGCAACGTCATCATTGCTAGATAAGGTGCGGCCTTGGTACCGTACGTTACCGTTGTCAGCTGATAATGTTGCAATCGATCCTGTGAGTTATCTCGCCATATTATTCTTTGTAGAGGCTGGTCATCTTCATGCAACCAAATGGCGCGAAACATTTTTTCACAATCAGCGGTCAAGGCTATCTTGTATAGCCTCCATCCTAATAGTAGCGTGAAGATATCGTTTTGTAAGTTCGGCCCCGTATACATACAATCGTTGAGACTTTGTCCACTTGATGTTTTTTCCGATGCATTGAAGACTACACGTAGCTTGGTCGTACTAGAGTCGTTTCGTAGCACGCAATGGTGCGGTAAGTAACATACGGGTCCGGTCATTGCACTATTGTAGCTGTCGTAGCCGACAAGTTTCATATGTCGTAATTCTTGATATTCGTGTATGAATGACTTGTAGGCTTTTTTTAGCTCGCTGTTTCTATTCAACTTTTTCTCAATTTGGTGAAATTGGGCGATAGCTTTGTACTTCGATTGGCCCAATTGATCAATGTTAGACTTAAGAGGCAGTCTAACTATGTATTTTCCGTCCTCTGACCTTGTTGTCGTAGACTTATAAAATTCAATACAGCGATTTTCCTCTGTTGAATATGAATGGTTTCCAGATACATCTTCTATTTCCCAAAATTTTTGTATGTCTTGCATATTGCTGAGAACTACGTTGCACTGTAGAGACTGTACTTTGCCGCACAAAAGCCATCCTAGACGCGTTTGCTGGGCGACTGGAGACATGTTGCCAAATCTATATATTCCATTCATGATAATATTTGCGTAGACATCGGCTCCAAATAAGATGTCAATGGGCTTGCTCACATTGAAATCGGGATCTGCCAAATCTATATCTTGTAATAAGTCCCATGTTGGACGTGTAAATGACACATTAGGCAAATTTCTTGTTAAGCCTTTCATAATGTAAACATTCGTCGTAAAGACATAATCTTCGTGCATAGAATTGCAATGTATTTCTGCCATACCATTGCAGATGTTGTCCTTGGCGCCAACACCTGTTATCACACCTCGACATTTTTGACGGGGTAGGCACAGAAGCTGCGCTGCTCTTGTGGTGATGAGAGACACTTGCGAGCCTTGGTCTACGAGGGCTCGCATAACTAGGTATTCTCCATCTGCTCTCTGTACCTTTATCAGAGCTGTAGATAATAGAATTTCGGGCACGTCACATTGCTGGGCCACGTGCATATTATTGCTGATTTGTTCGGTTCGCCGTTTTGATGCCGCGTTACCAACCGCTGGCCTAGATGTCGTGTCGGCCGATGTCACGTTTTTCGTAAACGCTGAGTGCAGCAAAGTGTTGTGTCGCCCGTTGCACTCGCAGCACCGTTTGTTAGATAAACAAGATTTTCCATGATGACTATGAAGACAATTATAACAAAAATTTAGCTTCGAAATCTCTTGTCGTTTTTGTGACGGTGACATTTCTAGGAATTTGTCGCAATAATAGATTCTATGTTCTGCGCTGTTGCAAATTGGGCATGATATCTTGTTTTTCGAATACGAAGCAGCTTGATTGCTTGAAAAATTCTTGGAATAATGCGATTTTGTTTGTCTATCGGATGCTGATGACGACGACTTTATTTGATGATTTTCTTGCTTGCGGCGTGCTGTTTCCATTGTAGTGAATCTGTTTTCTAGGAACTTGAGAAATTCTTCTAAATTTGGCAATTCGCGTGGCTCTTTCACTGACTCCAGATAATCACTATGAGTTTCAGTGTCTATTTTCTGTACCAAAAGATACACCAAAATGGGATCCCAGGTGTCGATATTGACACCCAAGTTTTTGATTGCATTTAAGCATTCCGTGGCAATATCATGGAGACGTTTTATGTGATTCACGTTAGCTTGTTGAGTCACAGGCAGGTTCATCAAAGTGTTCATGTGAGTTGTAAAAATAAGCTTCTTGTTATTGTACCTATGGTTCAATATTTCCCAACAGGTCAAATAATTTTCTGAACTGATTTGTAGGTGTTGTACTAAGCGCTCAGCTTCGCCCTTAAGCTTGCTCTTAAGAAACTGCATTCTTTGCGCGTTAGATAAGCTTGGATTGTTGTGTATTGCTTCGGTGAAGAGGTCTTTAAACGACACCCACAGCTGGTAGTTGCCGTTGAACATAGGAATGTCGAGTTTAGGCGTCGACTTTTCACGGTGCGATACAGACCATAACTTGCTATTTATGGCCTTCTTGATTTCATAATACTTTTGTTCGTGCTCTGTGAACCTTTCTTCGTATTGTAGGTTAGATCCGTTTGTCTCACTGTCTATTTCCCAGTGGAGTAGATCAATTGCCTTCCAGCGCACCTGAAGAGTTTTCAGTGTGTCTTCAAACTCCCATCGGTCTTGTAAGATGTCAACGTTGATGTTAGAGACTGTTCTCGCAAATGCCTTGAAGTTGCTCAACTGTTTTCTATACATCTCGTCAAGCTTGCTAAGATTTCCTGAGTCTGAGGTGTTTGCCATCTCATTCCAGTCCTGCTTGCTAGGAGGAACGTTTTTCTGTTGAGTAGCAGCGTCCTCGAAGGTGCTTTCGTCTTGCTCTATTACTTCAGATGTAGATGCTGCGCCACCCAAATCGGACTTGATAACTTTTTGTTGATCGGAACCTTGTTGTGCCGAAAGAGGTTTAGGGGTGCTTCTAATGCTCAATTTCTCAATGTAGAGCCTTGCTTCTAAGTAGCTTTGCCTTGTCTGTTGGTAATAATCACCAACCAGATATTCATGATCACCTGGTAAGCGCTCCGAAAGCTTTGCTTGGTTGGACTTGAACTCGTTCCAACTTCTTTCCAAAGTTTCGAGACGTCTCTTGACTTGTTCAGGAGTCCTGCGAGATGGGCCATCCTTTTTGAAGTTAACTAAAACTTTTTTAATCTCATCTGATAGGAGAGATTGTTGATAGAGTATATCACTTGTATCCATCTTGATATAGCTTGCTGTAAACTTGATAAATTAGTAGCCTTGATGCTTGTAAACCCGCGAAATAAACAACGAACACAAAACTTGATAGATAAGGTACCTTATTTGCTTGATATTTGTATTTGGTGTGCACAAACTTGAATCACTTGATAATAAGGACTTGTATTTCACAACAAAGTTCCACAGTGTAAAACTTGCTCTTGCTAGCTCTTGATAACTTAAAACTTGCTGGTTGAGTACTTGATTACCCTAAACTTGCTGGTTCTCATATACTTAGTGGTTAAAGCACCTCCGCGTGATATATGCGCCTTCTCAATTCAGCCGGTGAGACCCGCTTCTGGGAGGCCGGCCAAACCGATTCGCTATCACACGGAATCACAGAAAACCACTAATATACTCCTACGAAGGACCACAATGTCGCGCGGGTGCCTTGCTGCTGCCGTACGACACACTTGCTGTATCTTGATAAATGAAAACACTTGAAGTTGTTCGTTATAAACTGTTTATTTCCTTGACACGGGTTTACCTTGTTAGTGACTTATTGTAAGTGATTTAATAAAACAATTGTGCATACGTGCATGTACAATAAAATGCTGACGCGGTGACATGTGCGGTCATTGGACCGTACAGGTGGTAACCCCAGATGACGATCACAGATATCAGAAAATCGTTCGAATTTCATCGCCCACATTTTCGAATTTTATAAGTCATCGCCAACATTTTCGAATTTATCATCATCATTATAATAATAATATATCGATACATATAGTCCTCTTCCTCCTCTTAGCGTTATCCCAGTTTCAATCTGGGGTCCGCTTACTAGTCTAACCGGATTTGGCTGAATATTAGATTTTCCACGGAGCGACTGCCTGTCTGACCTCCGCAACCCGAAGGGATAGCGATATCCCATGGTTTAGACTAGTGTCAGTTTATTAGAAGGTTCTGACACCCTGTAACAATTGTCAAAGATCTTCATGACAACCGGGACCGACGGCTTAACTAATAATTAACAATTTAATACGCACATAACGCCGAAAGTCATTGGTGCGCGCCGTGGATTTGAATCCGATACCCTCTGCATGGCAGTCTGTTGGTATCTCCACTAGGCTATCGCGATACATATAGTCCTAACTGACATAAATTATTATCATCACAGATCCTAAGCTATTGCAGCATGTAATTTAGACAACGGGTTACTTTTATGTTGAAGGCGTAGTACGATTTCATTAAGTACACTATTTAATGCCGTGGGTGACTTAAGAGCCGACAAAGGGAAAATACACGAAGCAAAAGGATCTTTGCATCATCATCAGCCTTTAACAGTGGTCTAGGCCTCTCCTTTGAAATTAGGAATTGGCCTACTATACCACGCTGGCCAAACGGGTTGGTATAGGGTTTGTATCAAGTTTTCCTTTTCTTACAGTGCTGTTCTCTGCATAATATACTCCCTCTGTCGGCTCTTACGACACCCATGGGATCATATGGGGTGGTGACATTCCGTATTCTTAATCCGTCACCACATGGACAATCCTTTTCAATATGAGTTACAATACACAACAATTTGCGTGACGCAAATTATGAGAGGTCTGAGTCCAACACTGGACTGCTAAATGCTATTGTAGTAGGGGGGATATTAACCTTAAAGGCATTAATCACGGGTTGAAATTATGAAGAATAAATGATTTTGAAGGTAGGTCTATAAAAATGTGGACAACAGCATACTTATCTAAGATTACAAGAAGTCAGCTTTGGTAGTCCTTTGACATAATTTTGTTTACGCTTATGCCCGATTATTTTGTAGGTAAAAAGTTTTAAATACATACTAAAATTCCGGCAGCAAGTTAAGCAGTTTCCGAAGCAGAAATATGCTTGCAATTTCGCCACCCACACTTAAACCTACGAAAATAAGCCAGAATATTTGTTGAGGAACAAAATACGAAAACATCTTCAAGGTTGAACTTATACATTCGGTATTTCATTGCGAACCACCGCCAAACTCAAGTGGTTAGTGACACTGCCAGTGACTGCTAAGCTGGGTCCTGGGTTCAATACCCAGGAAAAAAATCTGTGTAATTAGCAAGATTAATTATTTATTCTGGGTGACATTTAAAGATATATAGACATCGTCCGTGGCTTTGCCCGCGACGAATTGATCGAGTTTTTATCCCCTTAAAGAGGAAACTTGAAAATCCTCTTCTACACTCCTCAAGGAATATACATTCCAAATTATATTTTTCATATATTTTTTATAGACTCACGCCTGTATCCCCGAAGGGATAGGAAGAGGTGTAACATTACACCCACATTTCGCCATGAATTTTTAGGTCCCACGTAATAGGGGGCGAGCCTATTGCCGTTACCGGGCACATCGCCAGACACCGTGCTGCCACTGAGCATTCGGAAAAACCCTGTAACACTTTTGCCCGACCCAGGAATCCGGGACCTCCGATCAGCAGTCGCATACACTATCCACTGGACCACGGAGGCAGTCCGTGAAAAATCATTGTGCACTTAATTATTATGATTTATATTTTTTCCGCCTCTGAATGACATTTTAATATAACCAGACTTTGTCGTCGGCTCCGCCCGCGTGGGTCTGACACCGGTTTTACCCAATTAGCAAGAAAACCTTCTTCTACACTCCCCAAGGAATATACATACCAAATTAATGTTTCGGCTGAGCATTGTACGTCAGTAAGTAATTCAGTAGGTCACTTAGTAATGGAAGAGATTTATATATGTATAATAGTATGTATATATTTTCTTTATGCATCTGTGGTACGTATGTATTAAAGAAAATTATAATTTTCAGTGATCTGGTTCCCATAGTAGCACTGCCACGTTTGGAGTCAACCATGTGCAAATTGTCAAATGAAAATTATATATAGGTAGGTAAGTATTATAAGTATGGAAAACATTTAGCATTAAGAGAAAATGCTTGAAATTCTTCTGTATAATTCTACCAAGAATTTAAATAAGAAACAACAATTTCCTGCATTCATAGTTCCCAAAATTTAAATTGTGTAAATAAGGAGTGTTTTTGCTCGCTATTTCCCGAATATTCCGTCGTTCAAAGTTGTTGAGAGTCTTAAATGTCTTGACATTCGCTTGGCTTATGACGCCTGGTATTCTTAAGGCGTTAGAACATGCCAGTATTTTTGTAAGATCATCTAAGTTTTGTTGTGCAGTTTTTGTAGCACATTGTACATTTGAAAATTCGTATTTTTTAGAAATCTTTAATGATTTTGTTAAGACAAAGTTTCAAATACTCACAAACAGCACACGTAACAAAATTAAAAAGATCTTTGAAAATCTCCCAACAATCGACTGGTCTGACAATATGACAACAAGATTTGCAAGCTTGCAAGCACTCATGTAGATAATCTTAATATTATTATATAAAATCCTTGCGTTACTGACTGACTGACAGACACGCTACAGCCGAAACTATTGGGCGCAGGAAGCTGAAATTTGGCATGTATGTTCCTTGGGGATCGTAGGGGTGCACAAAGAAGGGATTTACCGAAATTCCCACGGGATCGGCCAAAACGGGTAAATTTAAAAAAAAGCAGGCTAAGCTGCTGGCTTTCTCTGGTATGTATATATTATTTGTAGAATGTGGATGTACATACATCCACATTCTTCAAGCTTTACCTTTATTTACTGAGTAAAATCCAAAGTATATATTAGGATAACTAATGAAAACATAATATGATATGAAAGAGGAAATACGCATCTGCTACACTTTCTGTGATCTCGTATTAAACTTACCTCAACCGACTGAAATATTTGTCAAAGAAATAAATATGACAATACCTTTATGTTGTAATAGACCAAATAATAAAACTGTTACATAGAGGAGAAAAACCTTTATGATTTCATCACTGCAAAGCAGAAGTTACAATTATATGTATAGCTTAAATCGTTAGGCCGCAATCTATGCCATAATACTCTTCAGAATAGCCTCCTTTTATTTCGTATAACACCACATCTCATTACCCCATAGTGCCATAAAAGCACTTCCAAAATGGCTGACATTGTCCTCGCATAAACTTTGAAAAGGAAACGAACATTTTCTAGAAGAAACGTTGTCAAACGTCCAACTTTTATGTTACTTACAGCACTTTTTATACAAAACTTTATATTGGGGGCCATTTTATGTTCACAACAGTACCTGTAACAATAAAAAAACAACATTATTAATCATATTCGATAAGATATGGCCGTCGTAAGCAGTTTAGAGTTGTTTCTTGCGAAATTTTGTTTTATTGTTTAGTGTCAAGGTGAAAGGTTTTTTCTGTGTTATCTGTGGTCGGTTAGGCTCCTTTTATTTGATCTATGATATTGGTTTTGAGAACGTTTGTGATGTGTTTGAAGTTGTTGAGAGTATAGTCAATGAATACAAATTTACATATAAAAGCGCATTTCTTAAGGATTTTGTGTGCCGATTCCAAATGGCGAGTCGGCGACTGTCGTCAGTGTAGTACGTACTCCGTCTCTCTTGCCCTCGTAGTTAAGATACACAGGAGGAACGTTTGTCTCTCTTGCACTCATAGAGACAGCTGTCACAGCGCGACTGCCATTTGGGTCACAGAAAGTCACAGGGTCACAGTTTGTCTACAGAGCGCCCATAAGAAATGCGCCTCTATGTCAATATCTATGCTTTATGCTATGGTATAGTCTCAAAGAAATATAATACCAGGGCAGTCCCAGAAGTATCCGACCTGACACACTTAAAGAGGTATTTATCTCAAATAAATACTCTTTTTAAAAATAATATACTTCATAAAGTTTAAATTTGAAATTGGAACACGTAGCGTCGTTTGTCTTTTGTTTAGTAGCCATCAATAGTTGGCGCTGTGAACAAATTTTCAGACATGGAGAAAATTGGCCATCATTATGTGATACAATACTTTCATTTGAAAGGTTTTAGTCCAACTGATATTAAAGCGGAGCTAGATTCTACTTTGGGGGAGTCTGCTCCATCGTTTACAACAGTAAAATATTGGGTGGCAGAGTTTAAACGAGGTCGCTTGAGCTGCGAAGATGAACATCGATGTGGTCGACCAAATGAAGTGACAATACCAGAAACCATAGAAAAAATCCACAAAATGGCATTAGATGACCGGCGATTGAAAGTACGCGAGTTAGCAGACATGGCAGGGATTTCAAAAAGTGCTGTACATCGCATATTAACCGAAAATTTGGATATGAAAAAGATGTGCGCAAGGTGGGTGCCGCGATTGCTCACAGAGGACCAAAAACGACGTCGCGAAGTTATTTCGACCGAGTGTTTGGCAAAATTTCACATTCAAAATTTCACATAATAAAGCGGAGTTTTTGCGGCGTTTTATTACTATGGATGAAACGTGGGTGTATTATTTCACACCAGAGACTAAAGAACAGTCGAAGCAATGGACTCGTAGAGGAGAACCAGCCCCAAAGAAGGCGAAAACCGTTCCATCAGCGGGAAAGGTCATGGCCTCCGTTTTTTGGGATTGTCGTGGGATAATCTTTATAGATTATCTTCAGAAAGGACGGACTATCAATGGTGAGTATTATGCTAACCTGTTGCATCAATTAAGTGAACAAATCCGTCAAAAACGACCGCACCTGGCGAAAAAAAAAATTTTGTTTCACCAAGACAATGCACCAGTACACACGTGTGCCAAGGCCATGACCAAAATCCGCGAGTTAAAGTTCGAACTACTTCCTCATGCACCCTATTCGCCCGACTTGGCCCCTTCGGATTATTTTTTGTTTACAAATTTAAAAAAATGGCTTGCTGGTAAAAGATGAAGAGCAATGATGAAGTGGAGGCAGCGGTTGATGAGTATTTTCACGAGCTCGACAAATCTCATTACAAACAAGGTGTTGAAGCTATCGAACATCGCTGGGCCAAGTGCATCGAACTAAAAGGAGATTATGTAGAAAAATAATAAAAAAAATAATTTGATTTTCTTTTGTTTTCCTTGTCAGGTCGGGTACTTTTGGGACTACCCTCGCAGTCTTGTATATTCGACTACCGCAAACGGTTGATCTAGTGGTAACTGACTGGACGCGCATACTGGGTGCTCTCAAATACATCGAGTTTATACTATCTACTTACAAACGTAGCTCTGTGTCATTTTATTGTGTATGGTGTTTATGTTATACATTGTTAAATTATTAATGCAGATACAAATTACTGCATTCGTAGTCCAAAGCACAGCATAATACTGCTGATCTCCGATTGGCTTCCTGGGTCGCACAAAAGTGTTAGGTACTGAGCTTTTCTGAATTCAGTAGCAGCACGGAGTCTGGTAATGTGCCCGGTAACGGCAATAGGCTCGCCCCCTATTAGGTGGGACCTAAAAATTCATGGCGAAGTGTGGGTGTAATATTACACCTCTGCCTACTCTTTTGGGGATACAGGCGTGAGTCTATAAATAAATTTAAATAAAATAACTAAAGTATGTTTATTAGTTCTCTGGCTACCATAGTTCATTCTGTCTTCTCTTCTTGTTGCAATATATTAGGACAGCGCACACAGAATCATTTGATTGTGTGTGCGTTGTCCTAATAATATATTAGTTATATTACGCTGTAGGTTAAACCAGAAAACGGAACTTGGGCTTCAAGGCAAAGTCTATTGCAATCAACATAACACATGATAAGAGATTATTCATCCTCGTCGTTTTTAACTGGTCTTACCGGTTTTGCCTGAATATTAGCTTTTCCACAGAGCGACAGCTGACTGACCTCCGCGACTCAAAGGGATAGAGATATTCCATGGTTTAGACTAGGATCAGTTTATTTAGAGGTACTAACTGTTACTGGGACTGATAAGAGTGTTATAGGGATAACAATAAGAAATTATATGGTTTTTTTTTAATTTTGCTGAATTCTTATTCTATGTATAATCAATTTATGACATTGTTTTCGCACAAAATAATCGATTTTAATTTTATTAAAAACTTTGCATGCCTATAGTGGTAGAACACAGTGAACTGCGCATTCACTCAACATCTTGCAATCTAAAAAATTATGTACCTATGTTCAGCAATAAATGATTAAGATTATGATCAAAAAACGCAAGAAGTTGATACAAAAATCAATGTGTGCACTTACCTAGCTTTTAATTTAGGCAGCAGCTTGTGTATAATATCTTCTGTTAAGCCTACAAATAACACATAACGTTTCGATAATAGCAATCCAACTGAGTATAACTGTTACTGTGAACTAAAACAATGTGTCTCTGTTATTTTGCGAGGGACTAACAAAACGCATAAATAACAACTTTCCCGTTATTGCTTAACGTTTAGCTTGCTACAAACACACTATTGATTAGTTTTTCATGTAGGTTTCGAACTTGTGAAATAGTTTTGTTGGCATGTTGTGATTAATTTTTCGGAGGATTTCATCTCAGATGTCTTTGCGTTACATTGAAAAAAGATGAGCAAAAGAGAGGCTTTCAATTAATTAAATGATGGCAGACGAGTATAGTCTGCTCCATCGCCAGAGCAAGAGTAGCCATGAGTTTCATTGCCTGTTTTTTAACTTCCTATGCTTTGCGAATGTGGCAGTAAATGTCAGTATAGAATCAATAAGTAAATTATAGAAATAGTAATTTTGACGTTCATAAGGGTCACATTGTGACCTAAGTGAACAAATTATTTTATTATAATTTTCACGGTAGTAGAGTCTTGCTGATTTCAGCATGAATAGGCCGGCTCGACCGGGAAGGTACTACCCTCTCACAGAAAATCGACGTAAAGAACCAGTACCTAAACTGTTGCGTTTCGTTCGGTGAGTGAGAGTGCCGGAGGCCCTATCCCCTATTCCTTCTCCCTCATCCCACTCCTCATCCCTTTTCCCAAGCCCAAGGGGCGGCAACGCACTTGTGACTCCTATGGTGTTGCTTGTGTCCATGGGCGGCGGTAATCGCTTGCCATCAGGCGATCCGTCTGCTCGTTTGCCGCCTAATGCTATAAAAAAATGATTTTGACTTTACTAACCGTACCTCTGAACGACTTCAATAGATATGATTGTATAATAATAGTAAAATTATGTTGATGATATGATGTTAAATCCGCTTCATAATCAACTTGCTCATTACAAATGTAAGCAAAGGCTTGTCATGCATACTGGCCATAAAAAGTCATTTAAAAAACAAAAAGAAGAAACAATTACATCAGTTAAACAACACTGTACAAACGGGCCGTCTCATTACACTGGCGTTTAACCGTTCTGGTTACCACTTATTCAAATAAGCCTAACCTCTTCGGCTGTTTAAAAATAATTACTCATTTTTTATTAAGCTGTCTTTACTCCGGATGAAGTTTTCGCGTTGAACTTTACTCCTTTACTTTAGAGTGCAATTAAAGCAATCAAGGCAGCGATAGCCTAGTGGATATACCAACATACTGCCATGCAGAGGGTATCGGATTCAAATCCACGGCGCGCACCAATGACTTTTCGAAGTTAAGTGCGTATTAAATTGTTAATTATCGCTTGGCCCGTGCCTCGAAGAGCACGTTAAACCGACGGTCCTGGCTCTCATGAAGATCTTTGACAGTCGTTACGGTGAGTCATACATACATATACTCACGCCTTTTTCCCGTCGGGGTAGGCAGAGACAGACGAGGTTAGACGGCAGTCGCTCTTTGGAAAAGTTGATATTCTGTCATATCTGGTTAGACCAGTTAGCGGACCCCGGGCTCCAAGGCGTGTAAGTCTTGGATGCAACCGGGATAACGCCAGGGCGATGATGATGACATCGACTCACAGGTAGGTTTATATTCAAGAAACTTACTCGAGTCTACTAGCTAACTAAACGGGTCTTGAGTAAACCGCCTTCCAAGTAATGTTTAATTAAAATTAAAATTCTCTATTTAGATTATGTTAATTTCTTCGCTCGCGACGAGGGCTTTTGGGCAGTGAAATGAAAGACGCAGTAGCAGAGAAAACGACTCTTAATGCTTGTTACGGAGTCTTTTCAGAAAAGAGACAGTACAGTTTAAGTAGAAAAAATACTTTTAGTTTTTGTCCGTTGCAGAATTTATCGACTGGTCTAGTGGTTTATTGTGGATGAGAAAACTAGTCTTAATGGCTGTTAGGGTTTTTTGAAGAATAGAGTTTGGAATGTATGTAGAAAGACTTAGATTCTTTTTTGGTAGTATGGATGCAAAATCTAAAGACTTCTATTATGGCAGATGAATCTTTTAATGCCTGTAATTGACTATTTGAAAAAATGAGTCAGAGATGTATGAGGAAAGAGTAAATTTAGATTTTGGTAGTATGGATGCACAAAGTGTCTAATGGTTAAGTAATAGTTTAGTTTTTCATGCAAGACCATATCGTATTGTGACGAATACAAATATTTGCATATTTTGGATATACACATGTCACAAGACCCATCACCAAGCCGAAGTCTACTCGTTGTGGGCATCATACCAAGTGATACTAACCAAAAATAAAACCGATTTGTTTTTAAGTTTTCACACTTTTTAAACCGCAATTAAAAGCGCGCGCGTGCAATGCTCGAAATACCTACTTATCCATGGGGTCATAGGGCATCTAAAGAACCTATTGGCGGGGTAAATGCATCGATATTGTACCTAGTTAAAAAAAAACCATACTTACTTTGCGCCTCAATATCTCCTGAACCAGTAATTTCCCAGGTATGGTGCCGAAGTAAAAAATGTTCGTAGTGATTGGTACAACATGGAATTTCAATTTTCGTTAAGGGTCTTTTTACACCCCGGTTGGCGCCGCGGGAGTGTAAGCGGCTGCTACGCCGAAGGTCGCGGGTTCGATTCCCGCTCAGGTCAAACATTTGTGTGTGTGAACATGGATGATTGTCTTGGTCTGGGTGTTTCAATGTATATTATGTTTGTATTTACAAAAAAAAGTATATATATGTATGTTTATCCATTAGCTAGTACCCATAGTACAAGCTTCTGCTTAGTTTGGGACTAGATGGTGTTGTGTAAATGTGGTATAATATTATTATTATTATTTGTATTTGAGAATATTTTTCAGTTGTCTGAATGCCATAGTACATCAAAAATAAAAAAAATAAAACTTTTATGTTATTCGAAGCTGCGCAAGTCATGCAGATTTAACTGATTGAATAACCAATTTTATTAAATAGGTACATAAAACCCTTTTAAAATGTGCTTTTGAAGTTTCAGTAACAGTCCACAGCTGGGCTAGGCCTCTCCTTTGAAAGGAGGAATTGGCCTACCTCACCTCGCTGGCCAAACGGGTTGGTATATGGTTTGTATCAAGTTTTCCTTCTCTTACAGTGCTGTTCTCTGCATAATATGCTCCCTCGGTCAGCTCTTACGACACCCATGGGATGATATGGGGTGGTGACATTCCGTATTCTTAATCCGTCACCACACGGACAATCCTATTCAATATGAGTTACAATACAAAACAATTTGCGTGACGCAAATTATGAGAGGTCTGAGTCCAACACTGGACTGCTAAATGCTATTGTAGTAGGGGGGATATTAACCTTAAGGGCATAAATCAGGGATTGAAATTTTGAAGCATAAATAATTTTGAAGGTAGATCTATAAAAATGTGGACAACAGCATACTTATCTAAGATTACAAGAAGTCAGCTTTGGTAGTCCTTTGACATAATTTTGTTTACGCTTATGCCCGATTATTTTGTAGGTAAAAAGTTTTAAATACATACTAAAATTCCGGCAGCAAGTTAAGCAGTTTCCGAAGCAGAAATATGCTTGCAATTTCGCCACCCACACTTAAACCTACGAAAATAAGCCAGAATATTTGTTGAGGACCAAAATACGAAAACATCTTCAAGGTTGAACTTATACATTCGGTATTTCATTGCGAACTACCGCCAAACTCTAGTGGTTAGTGACACTGCCAGTGACTGCTAAGCTGGGTCCTGGGTTCAATACCCAGGAAAAAAATCTGTGTAATTAGCAAGATTAATTATTTATTATGGGTGACATTTAAAGATATATAGACATCGTCCGTGGCTTTGCCTGCGACGAATTGATCGAGTTTTTATCCCCTTAAAGAGGAAACTTGAAAATCCTCTTCTACACTCCTCAAGGAATATACATTCCAAATTATATTTTTTATAGACTTACGCCTGTATCCCCGAAGGGATAGGCAGAGGTGTAACATTACACCCACATTTCGCCATGAATTTTAAGGTCCCACGTAATAGGGTGCGAGCCTATTGCTGTTACCGGGCACATCACCAGACACCGTGCTGCAACTGAGCATTCGGAAAAACCCAGTAACACTTTTGCCCGACCCGGGAATCGAATCCGGGACCTCCGATCAGCAGTCGCATACACTATCCACTGGACCACGGAGGCAGTCCGTGAAAAATCATTGTGCACTTAATTATTATGATTTATATTTTTTCCGCTTCTGAATGAGATTTTAATATAACCGGACTTTGTCCTCGGCTCCGCCCGCGTGGGTCTGACACCGTTTTTACCCAATTAGCAAGAAAACCTTCTTCTACACTCCCCAAGGAATATATATACCAAATTACTGTCTCTTGAATCGAGGTGTTTTGGCTGAACGTTGTACGTCAACGTCGTACGTCAGTTAGTCATTGAGTAGGTCACTTAGTAATGGAAGAGATTTATATATGTATAATAGTATATATATTTTCTTTATACATCTGTGGTATGTATGTATTAAAGAAAATTATAATTTTCGGTTATCTGGTTGCCATAGTATAAGCACTGCTACGTTAGGAGTCAGAGAACCGTGTGCAAATTGTCATATGAAAATTATATATAGGTAGTTAAGTATTATAAGTATTGCAAGAATTTAGCATTAAGAGAAAATGCTTGAAATTCTTCTGTATAATTCTACCAAGAATTTAAATAAGAAACAACAATTTCCTGCATTCATAGTTCCCAAAATTTAAATTGTGTAAATAAGGAGAGTGTTTTTGCTCGCTATTTCCCGAATATTCCGTTCTTCAAAGTTGTTGAGAGTCTTAAATGTCTTGTCATTGGCTTGGCTTATGCGCCTGGTATTCTTAATGCGTTAGAACATGCTAGTATTTTGGTAAGATTATCTATGTTTTGTTGTGCAGTTTTTGTAGCACATAGTATATTTTGCTAGGTGATTTCGATTTGAAAATGAGTATTGTTTTAAAATCTTTAATGATTTTGTTTAGACAAAGTTTCAAATACTCACAAACAGCACACGTAAGAAATTTAAAATGATCTTTGAAAGTCTCCCAACTATCGACTGGTCTGACAATATGACAACAAGATTTGCAAGCTTTGCAAGCACTCATGTAGATAATCTTAATATCTTAATATATAAAATCCTTGCGTTACTGACTGACTGACAGACAAGCTACAGCCGAAACTACTCGGCGCATGAAGCTGAAATTTAGCATGTATGTTCCTTGGGGACCGTAGGGGTGCACTAAGACGGGATTTTCCGAAATTCCCACGTGATCGGACAAAACGGGTAAATTAAAAAATATTGCGGGCAAAGCCGTGGGCACCCTCTAATTATTATATAAAATCCTTGCGTTACTGACTGACTAACAGACACGCTACAGCCGAAATTATTGGGCGCAGGAAGCTGAAATTTGGCATGTGTGTTCCTTGGGGATCGTAGGGGTGCACAAAGAAGGGATTTACCGAAATTCCCACGGGATCGGCCAAAACGGGTAAATTTAAAAAAAAAACAGGCGTAGCTGCTGGCTTCCTCTAGTATGTATATATTATTTGATGTGGATGTACATACACCCACATTCTACAAGCTTTACCTTTATTAACTGAGTAAAATCCAAAGTATATATTAGGATAACTAATGAAAACATAATATGATACGAAAGAGTATTACGCGTATGCCACTTTCTCAGATCCCGTATTATACTTACCTCAACCGACTAAGAAATATTTGTCAAAGAAATAAATATGACAATACCTTTATGTTGTAATAGCCCAAATAATAAAAGTTACATAGATGAGAAAAACCTTTATGATTTCATCACTGCAAATCAGAAATTACAATTATATGTAAAGCTTAAATCGTTAGGCCGCAATCTATGCCATAATACTCGTCAGAATAGCCTCCTTTTATTTCGTATAACACCACATCTCATTACCACACAGTGCCATAAAAGCACTTTCAAAATGGCTGACGTTGTCCTCGCATAAACTTTGAAAAGGAAACGAACATTTTCTAGAAGAAACGTTGTCAAACGTCCAACTTTTATGTTACTTACAGCACTTTTTATACGAAACTTTATATTGGCGGCCATTTTATGTTCACAACAGTACCTGTAACAATAAAAAAACAACATTATTAATCATATTCGTTAAGATATGGCCGTCGTAAGCAGTTTTTAGTTGTTTCTTGCGAAATTTTGTTTTATTGTTTAGTGTCAAGGTGAAAGATTATTTTTCTGTGTTTTCTGTGGTTGATTAGGCTTCTTTTATTTAATCGGTGATGTTGGTTTTGAGAACGTTTATAAAGTGTTTGAAGTTAGGTATTGAGAGTATAGTCAATGATTACAAATTTACATATAGAAGCGCATTTCTTAAGGATTTCGTGTGCCGACTCCAAATGGCGAGTCGGCGACTGTCGTCAGTGTAGTACGTAGTTGGTGCCGTTGGCGGCGCTGGCGTCGTTCTCCGTCTCTCTTGCTCTCGTAGTTAAGATACACAGGAGGAACGTTCGTCTCTCTTGCACTCATAGAGACAGCTGTCACAGCGCGATTGCCATTTGGATCACAGAAAGTCACAGGGTCACAGTTTGTCTACAGAGCGCCCATAAGAAATGCGCCTCTATGTCAATATCTATGTTCTATGCTATGGTATAATCTCAAAGAAATATAATAGTTTTGTATATTCGACTAGCGCAAACGGTTGATCTAGTGGCAACTGGCTGGACCCGCATACTGGGTGCTCTCAAATACATCGAGTTTATACTATCTACTTATAAACGTAACTCTGTGTCATTTTATTGTGTATAGTGTTTATGTTATACATTGTTAAATTATGAATGCAGATACAAATTACTGCATTCGTAGTCCAAAGCACAGCATAATACTGCTGATCTCCGATTGGCTTCCTGGGTCGCACAAAAGTGTTAGGTACTGAGCTTTTCTGAATTCAGTAGCAGCACGGAGTCTGGTAATGTGCCCGGTAACGGTAATAGGCTCGCCCCCTATTACGTGGGGCCTAAAAATTCATGGCGAAGTGTGGGTATAATATTACACCTTTACCTACCCCTTTGAGGATACAGGCGTGAGTCTATAAATAACTTTAAATAAAATAACTAGAGTATGTTTATTAGCTCTCTGGCTACCATAGTTCATTCTGTCTTCTCTTCTTGTTGCAATATATTAGAACAACGCACACACAATGATCTGATTGTGTGTGTCCTAATATATTACGCTGTAGAAAACACAAAACGGAACTTGGGCTTCAAGGCAAAGTCTATTTCAATCAAGATAACACATAATTAGAGATTATTCATCCTCGTCGTTTTTAATCCTCCTGAAAAATGGACAGGTCAGAAGTACCCTTAACAAAAGAGTATGCATGAGAAACTTGATGGGAGTGAATGAAGCAAGAGAGGTTTGTCAGGATCGTTGCAAATGGCGTTCCGTATCCGTAGTCTCTGCCTACCCCTCCAGGAAACAGGCGTGAGTCTATGTATGTATGTATGTCGTTTTTAACTACTTAGTCTTATCGGATTTGACTGAATATTAGCTTTTCCACAGAGCGACTGCCGACTGACCTCAGCAATTCAAAGGGATAGAGATATTCCATGGTTTAGACTAGGATCAGTTTATTTAGAGGTACTTACTGTTATAGGGACTGATAAGAGCGTTATGGGCATAACAATAAGAAATTACATGGATCATTGTTCTTTTAATTTTGCTGAATTCTTATTCTATGTATAATCAATTTATGACATTGTTTTCGCACAAAATAATCGATTTTTAATAAAACTTTGCATGCCTATAGTGGTAGAACACAGTGAATTGCGCATTCACACAACATCTTGCAATGTAAAAAATTATGTACCTATGTTCAGCAATAAATTATTAAGCTTATGATAATAAATCACAAGAAGTTAATACAAAAATCAATCTGTGCACTTTAATTTAGGCAGCAGCTTGTATATAATATCTTCCGTTAAGCCTACAAATAACACATAACGTTTCGATAATAGCAATCCAACTGTATAACTGTGAACTAAAACAATGTGGCTCTGTTATTTTGCGAGGGACTAACAAAACGCATAAATAACAACTTTCCCGTTATTGCTTAACGTTTAGCTTGCTACAAACACACTATTGAGTAGTTTTTCATGTAGGTTTCGCTTAGCTTGTGAAATAGTTTTGTTGGCATGTTGTAATTAATTTTTCGGAGGATTTTATCTCAGATGTCTTTGCGTTACATTGAAAAAAGATGAGCAAAAGAGAGGCTTTCAATTAATTAAATGATGGCAGACGAGTATTGTCTGCTCCATGGCCAGAGCAAGAGTAGCCATGAGTTTCACTGCCTGTTTTTTAACTTCCTATGCTTTGCGAGTGTGGCAGTAAATGTCGGTATAGAATCAATAAGTAATTTATATAAATAGCAATTTTGACGTGCATAAGGGTCACATTGTGACCTAAGTGGACAAATTATTTTATTATAATTTTCACGGTAGTAGAGTCTTGCTGATTTCAACATGAATAGGCCGGCTCGACCGGGGAAGTACTACCCTTTCACAGAAAATCGACGTAAAGTAACAGTACCTAAACTGTTGCGTTTCGTTCGGTGAGTGTGAGTGCCGGAGGCCCTATCCCCTATTCCTTCTCCCTCATCCCACTCTCAACCCTTTTCCCAAGCCCAAGGGGCGGCAACGCACTTGTGACTCCTATGGTGTTGCTTGTGTCCATGGGCGGCGGTAATTGCTTGCCATCAGGCGATCCGTCTGCTCGTTTGCCGCCTAATGCTATAAAAAAAATGATTTTGACTTGACTAACCGTACCTCTGAAAGACTTCAATAGATATGATTGTATAATAATAGTATAATTATGTTGATGATATGATGTTAAATCCGGTTCATAATCAACTTTCTCATTACAAATGTAAGCAAAGCCTTGTCATGCATACCGACCATAAAAGTCATTTAAAAAACAAAAAGAAGAAACAATTACATCAGTTAAACAACACTGTACAAACGGGCCGTCTCATTACACTGGCGTTTAACCGTTCTGATTACCACTTATTCAAATAAGCCTAACCTCTACGGCTGTTTAAAAATAATTACTCATTTTTTATTAAGCTTTCTTTACTCCGGATGAAGTTTTCGCGTTGAACTTTACTCCTTTACTTTAGAGTGCAATTAAAGCAATCAAGGCAGCGATAGCCTAGTGGATATACCAACATACTGCCATGCAGAGGGTATCGGATTCAAATCCACGGCACGCACCAATGACTTTTCGAAGTTAAGTGCGTATTAAATTGTTAATTATCGCTTGGCCCGTGCCTCGAAGAGCACGTTAAACCGACGGTCCTGGCTCTCATAAAGATCTTTGACAGTCGTTACGGTGAGTCATACATACATATACTCACGCCTTTTTCCCGTCGGGGTAGGCAGAGACAGACGAGGTTAGACGGCAGTCGCTCTTTGGAAAAGTTGATATTCTGTCATATCTGGTTAGACCAGTTAGCGGACCCCGGGCTCCAAGGCGTGTAAGTCTTGGATGCAACCGGGATAACGCCAGGGCGATGATGATGACATCGACTCACAGGTAGGTTTATATTCAAGAAATTTACTCGAGTCTACTAGCTAACTAAACGGGTCTTGAGTAAACCGCCTTCCAAGTAATGTTTAATTAAAATTAAAATTCTCTATTTAGATTATGTTAATTTCTTCGCTCGCGACGAGGGCTTTTGGGCAGTGAAATAAAAGCAGCAGCAGAGAAAACGACTCTTAATGCTTGTTACGGAGTCTTTTCAGAAAAGAGACAGTACAGTTTAAGTAGAAAAAATACTTTTAGTTTTTGTCCGTTGCAGAATTTATCGACTGGTCTAGTGTAGTTTATTGTGGACGAGAAAACTAGTCTTAATGGCTGTTAGGGTTTTTTTAAGTATGGAGTCTGGAACGTATGAAGAAAGACTTAAATTCGTTTAAGGTAGTAGGTATGGATGCAAAATCTAACGACTTCTTGGTCTAATATGGCAGATGAATCTTTTAATGTCTGACTATTTGAAAAAATTGAGTCAGAAAAACGTATGAAGAAAGAGTAAATTTAGATTTTGGTAATATGGATGCACAAAGTGTCTAATGGTTAAGTAATAGTTTAGTTTTTCATGCAAGACCATATCTTATTGTGATGAGTACGAATATTTGCATTTTTTGGATATACAGGGTGTCACAAGACCCATCACCAAGCCGAAGTCTACTCCTTGTGGACATCATACCAAGTGGTACTAACCAAAAAGAATACCTGGGAAACGATTATTTTTTAAGTTTTCACATTTTTTCAAACCGCAATTAAAAGCGCGCGCTTGCAATGATCGAAATACCTTCTTATCCATGGGGTCATAGGGCATCTAAAGAATATTTTGGCGGGGTAAAAGCATCGATTTTGTACCTAGTTAGAAAAAATCCATACTTACTTTGAGCCTCAATATCTCCTGAACCAATTATTTCCCAGGTATGATGCCGAAGTAAAAAATGTTTGTAGTGATTGGTACAACCTGGGATTTCAGTTTTCGTTAAGGGTCTTTTTACAACCTGTAAATATATATAATTATATGTATTTGAGAATATTTTTCAGTTGTCTGAATGCCATATACATCAAAAATAAAAAAAATAAAACTTTTATGTTATTCGAAGCTGCGCAAGTCATGCAGATTTAATTGATTGAATAACCAATTTTATTAAATAGGTACATAAAACCCTTTTAAAATGTGCCTTTGAAGTTTCATACTTTGCCTGCCTACAAAATATAAAGCTGTCCAATTCATACCGTTTTCAACTCCGTATTAAAAATATACTGTTTTAACATTTCACTCATAAAATGTTCGCGGAAGAGACGTTTTAAAATAATTTAATTACGCTCAAAAGTTAAAAGTGTTACCTTTTTTAATTATAATAATTAATGTGATTTTTATAATTTGCTTTACAAGTATAATTAGAAGCTCTGGGGTAGTTATTTAATTATTTTTATTTATGTTTTTTTTTGAGTTAGCTGCGTAATTGAGTATCGTTGTAGGGTATGATAGGTATATTAATTTAAAAGGTCTCGTTGACATTTTTAGGCAGGCTTTTTATAACATTCCTCATCATTACCCCCTGTATACCCTTTTGTATAAACTGTCCCACTGCTGGGCACGTCCTTCTTATCCTCATGAGGAGGGTTTGGCCATAGCCCACTGCACTGGTCAAATGTGGTTTGTCGTACTTCGCATGTCTATCAAGAACTTTATGGGAGTTGGACTTGCAAGTTGCCCTACGAATTTCCCTTCACTCTTTCACTCTTTAGCAAGCGATAACTAACAATCTATTACGCACTTATTTCAAAAAGTCAATAGAGGGCACCGTAGTCTGACATCCGAACCCCTCTACGTAGCTGTCTGTTAGTCCCGCCAATAAGCTGTCGTTGCACTTATTAAATACTAGAGGACGCCAGCAGCTACGCCTGCAATTTTTTTTTTAATTTACCCGTTTTGCCTGATCCCGCGGGAATTTCGGGAAATCCCTTCTTAGTGCACCCCTACGGTCCCCTAGGAACATACATACCAAATTTCAGCTTCCTGCGCCCAATAGTTTCGGCTGTAGCGTGTCTGTCAGTCAGTCAGTAACGCAAGGATTTTATATATTAAGATTATATAGAATTTCCTAACGGAAAAACCCAATAACTCTTTGCCCGATCCGGGAATCGAACGCGAGACCTCCCAATCCCACGCGCACATTTATGCCGCGAGACCATTTTAATAAATAACTTTTTAAAGATTATAAGCTATGTAAGAGAAGAGAGAAGTAAGAGAAACGTTTAATACAAATATTTGTTTAAATCTTACCCTAATATATATAAAGCTGAAGAGTTCGTTTGTTTGTTTGGTTGAACGCGCTAATCTCAGGAACTACTGGTCCAATTTGAAAAATTATTTCACTGTTAGATAGCCCATTTATCGAGAAAGGCTATAAGCTATATAACATCACGCTATGAGCGACGGGAGCGGAGCAATAGCCTTAAATAACGCGGGTGTAATCGCGGGCATCCTCTAGTGGTTGGTATATAGCGGCAGAATACTATTATCAAATCTTTTCTCTACAATACTTACATACTTCTATTTATAACGCTAACTCCATAATGATTACTCGCTCGCAGTGAGACCTATACCTTACAGTAACGTTAGAGATTATTTGCATAGGCACACGAGGTGTATCCGCCAAATATTTTAGCATGTGTGTATTCTATTATTACTTAGTCTATATTGTTTTAGGCTTGAAGATTCGTACAACGTACTATGGCTATTGGAGTAATGTTCGTTCTGTATTCAATCTAATCAAATATAACTGGAGTTGTATGAGCGTCGTTGTTGGAAGGATTAGCGAGTTTTGCGAGTTTCTGAGCGCTATGTGCAAGTTGAGTCGGTTGGAAGTCATGGTATTGTGTTTGAAGGCAAGGTTTTTGCAGAAGAATGTCAGGATAAGGTCAGTGGATGACAGTAAGTGACTGCCTCCGTCGTCCAAATAGCGTAGGTATGCGACTGCTATCAGAGGTGTCCGGGTTCGATTCACGGGTTGAGCAAAAGTGTTACTGGGTTTTTCCGAATTCTCAGTAGCAGCACGGAGTCTGGTAATGTGCCCGGTATTGGCAATAGGGTCGCCCCCTATTACGTGGGACCTAAAAATTCATGGCGAAATGTGGGTGTAATATTACACCTCTGCTTACCCCTTCGGGGATACAGACGTGAGTGTATAAAAAAAAGTAAGTTTGCTTGGTTTGTGTTATATAGATTCTCATTATCATTTTGTTTCTTTTATGTGATAGAAGGCGAACGATTTTAGATGCGGGTTATAAGTATTATGATATTACTAAATTCCGTCCGCAACTTCACCCTTGTATCGGCTATGGTGACAAATTTTTACCGATGTTTTAACGTGCTACTACCCAACAATATTGCAATGCATGCGCAGTATATCTGTAAACACCAATAAATAATGAACTTTTAGTACATAGTAGATATCTAGTATTCATATTTTCAATTCACGCTTTCGGTCCGAAATATTTTTTTCACATTTGCCTTCACCCGTAGGTGCCTATCATAATTGGAAGTCAGATTCAAATTTACGAATTAAATTACTCCTCCTTATTTTAAGTCACGTATTCTTTGTATTTTAAATACCTAAAGGTCTTTTTTTTTAGGTAAATCGCCTTGAATATATTTAGGTAAATCGGCACAGTATTAATTAATATTAAATGTCCAGCATTCTACGATTTAAATAATACCGAGCCATTTTCCCACTAAAAGCTGCCTTAATGGGGATTCATATTTAGCAAACAGCATTTTTGCATCGTCGCTACGAAGGTAAATAGCGGGCTGAGATAAAAGGAGCTGAAGCGGAAAGCGGACAACGTATTTACAAGATACATTTTATTACTTTGCTTAGGCCACAATATATTTTTTTATTTAGACTCACGCCTGTATCCCCGAAGGGGCAGGCAGAGGTTTAATATTACACCCACATTTCGCCATGAATTTTTAGGTCCCACGTAATAGGGGGCGGACCAATTGCTGTTACCGGGCAATTCTCAGTAGCAGTACGGAGTCTGGTGAGACTCCGTACTGCTACTGAGAATTTTGTGATAGTAAAACCCAATAACACTGCCCGACCCAGGAATCGAACCCGGGACCTCTGATCAGCAGTCGCATACGCTATCCACTGGACCACGGAGGCAGTCCACTATTTATTAATTTATGATTCTTAATAAGCACGTTGAAGACGCCTATCTCCGCTATTATGAAGGCTTTTGACGGTCTGTAGAAGAAAACGCCAATAGTTTGAAGTGCGCCTTTTGCGCCGTATATCTGAAGTAGGTACAAGAAGCTGTAATTTGGCATGTATGTTCGTGGTCTTCTGACACAAGTATTTCGATACTTAAAAGAAGGCCTCCGAAACGTTTTTGTAAGAATTGTTGATGGAGATAAAAGTTATATTATTAAAAAAAGTATTATTATTATGTTCCTTGGGAACCGGAGGGGTGCCGTAAGAAGCGATTTCTAGAAATTTCCACGGGATCAGGTAGAAACGGTTAAATTAACAAAATGGTTTTCTGGCATACTCTAGTAGGTAAATAACAAATTTAATATTATTATAGATATTCAAATCGCTATTCTCCTCACAGTGTCCTACACTTTACTTCTGTTTGTTTAAACTCGGTCCCAAGTGTCCATTCCCAATTGGTTTTAGGTACCTATCTCTTCACTGCAGATGCCACTTTATTATGATGGAATTTTCCTAGTGGGGACGTACTAGGATAATAGTGGCATATTATCATGTGGGATGGTGTGGGAAAATATTGTTAAATAACATTGAATACTTGGTTTTTGAAAATGTAAGTTGGTATTTTAAGTAGTTTAATTATTGCCCAAAACTACCATCATCTCCGTGTGGTGACGGATTAAGAATACGGATTGTCACCACCCCATATCATCCCATGGGTGTCGTAAGAGCCGACAGAGGGACCATATTATGCAAAGAACAGCACTGTAAGAGAAGGAAAACTTGATACAAACCCTATACCAACCCGTTTGGCCAGCGTGGTATAGTAGGCTAATTCCTCCTTTTAAAGGAGAGGCCTAGTCCAGCAGTGGACTGTTAAAGGCTGATGATGATGATGACCATCATCTATTCCAAAATATTAAAAATGTTTTACCTTATTATTATTTTATATTGGAGTTTAAATTGACATAAAATGTGTTTTCATTATATTGTATTCCTCTCAGGCTAAGAGGTAACCACACGATTATTCGGTTTAAACAGCGCGTAAGAAAATACTAAAATATTAGAAATATATTTGACTTTCAATACAAAAGCCATCAGTTGATTAAACAATTTGTATTGTGGGACGAAAATGTTGCTTCCGTATTACTTAGTGCAAACCCTTGTAGCGGGTGATTTAAGTATTTTTATAGTAATAGGAGGCAAACGAGCAGTCGGATCGCCTGATGGTAAGGAATTACCGCCGCCCATGGACACAAGCAACACCACAGGAGTCACAAGTGCGTTGCCGCCCCTTGGGGTTGAGAAAAGGGATAGGATAAGAAGTGGGATGAAGGGGAAGGAATAGGGTATAGGGCCTCCGGCACTCTCACTCACCGAACGAAACGCGACAGTTTAGGTGTACTGTTACTTTACGTCGATTTTCAAAATTTATACTCGTTATAAGATTGCACTCGTTATTATAGAAAATACATACATACATACACACATAGACTCACGCCTGTTTCCCCGAAGGGGTAGGCAGAGGCATATTAAACGCCCACTTTTCGCCAGTGTTTTGATCCCACGTAATAGGTGGCGAGCTTATTGCCGCTTATCGGGATATTTTGCTTGCCAGAGCCTCGTCCGTTGATCGGCAGGTGTACCACTTGCAGGTGAGGTTGGCTTGGGACCCTAAGTTCTTGGTGGGAACCCTATGCACCCACCATATATTATGGAAAATATATGTTTTATACTGAACTAGTTGTGGCCATGGTTACGCCCGCGTTATTTACAGCTACTGCTTCGAGCCCGTGGCTCATACATATCTATTAATAGTATAATATACTAACAAACAAACAAACTCTTCAGCTTTATAATATTAATATGGAGTGACAGATTGAACCTTAAAACAGAACATAGAGCAACTTATTTTCTTTCGCGAAATTGATGTCTTAGAGCAAAAATGGTTTTTTTATAGACTCACGCCTGTATCCCCGAATGGTTAGGCAAACCGCAGAGGCGTAATATTACACCCACATTAGAATTTTTAGGTCCCACGTAATAGGGGGCGAGCCTATTGCCGTACCGGGCACATTACCAGACACCGTGCTGCTACTGAGAATTTCCTAACGGAAAAACCCAATAACACTTTGCCCGACCCGGGAATCGAACCCGAGACCTCTCAATCCCACGCGCACATTTATGTCGCGAGACCAACGAGGCAAAAATTGATCATTATAACAAACCCAATACAAACAGTGCTAACTATAATTTTGCACGGAACCATATTCTCATCCAAATTCTCCATCCAATAGCAGCTTTAGCCATTCCATAACATCTTTCTGAAATGCAAAAACTACAGATGAATTGCAACAATGAATCTGCAACAGATTTATCTCTGGCTTCGCGCCATAGATGTACGTAAGACAATATATGTACTAAAATAATCAGATATATCACTTCGTTTCTTTATTTATTGACTTTGGAACCAAAGTAATGGTTCTCGAAACTGAATTGTTAACATGGTTTTTTTTTCCAAATATGTAATAATATGGTCTCGCGGCATAAATGTGCGCGTGGGATTGGGAGGTCTCGGGTTCGATTCCCGGGTCGGGCAAAGTGTTATTGGGTTTTTCCGTTAGCAAATTCTCAGTAGCAGCACGGAGTCTGGTAATGTGCCCGGACGGCAATAGGCTCGCCCCCTATTACGTGGGACCTAAAAATTCATGAGACGCGCTAATTTTTCGAAATTAAGAGCGTATTTAATAGCTGTTTATTGCTTGCTAAACGGCGAAGGAAAACATCGTGAGGAAGCCTGCATGTCTGAAAGTTCTCTATAACGTTCTTGAAAGACATGTGAAGTCTGCCAACTCACACTTGGGGCAATGCGGTGGGCTATGTTTTACCCTTCTCATAGTGAGAAGAGGCCCGTGCTCAGCAATGGGACAGGTAATATACAGGGCTGATGATGATACAAAAGAGCCCTTTTGCACTTAGACGGACCGGCTGTTTCCTCTTAATAGTAGTCATCATATCAGCTGAAAGACGACCAGTGCTGGACGAAGGCCTGCCCTACTTGGTAGCACGGGCTGTTGCCGCAACTCTACGTCCTGGCGTGTATTTTGCGTGCGGGTGGGAATGGTCTTGTCAATCGAGCCACCCCAGCTCTTCGAGGAAGGCCAGCAGACTCTTGATGTGGCCCACTGCTTTCTTCAGGGTGCTGTATCTGGTCAGGTACTGCTGCCTGTACTGTGCGACCTCAGGACAGTCAGACAGGAGCTGGTGGGCTGCCGTCTCGTCTGCTGCCATACAGGCCCTGCACAGCGGGCTGTTGGTGATACCTATAGTAAATAGGTGTTTATGAAAGAATCCGAGTCCTGTGTAGGCGGCCGTGACTGTCCGCAGTTGTTGTTTGGACAGCCGGCGAACTTTTTTGGCTATCTTACCGTCTGCTGCGGGAAGAGCCTCCTTGGCCTGCCTACATGTTTCAATACCAATTAATGTTGTGTGCTCTCCAAATAGACTGATCCTGAGCCACCCGCATACATCCGCCGCCCGCGATGCCATCAAGATCGTCGGTCCACTTTGCCGGAAGCCTGGCCTATCTCTGCTGCGACGTCCGAGGCGTGGCCGTCACTCCAGAACCTTTCTGCTCCAAGGACCATCGGTTTTTCTGGCTATGTGCCCTTTTTTTGGTGACTCATGGAGGAAACCAACAATTTACGGGCTAGACTGAGACCGAGGTGTCAGCCTAGGGGGAGTGTGGGACTCCCCGATGAGAAGCTTCGGGACTACCCACTAAAACCCCCATGTTGTTCCACTAACCGATTCCATTAACAGCGGGGCCACAGGAAATGCGTTGCATAACATCCGTGACCCCGCCTGATTTGACCCGCCTCAGACACGGCGCGCCCCGTCTACGCTATGTGCCCTGCTCATTGCCACTTTTCTCGACTTTTCGGCAACATAGTAGTAGTAATCATTACTAAGCGTATAGTATACCTAATATAATAACAAATTTTATTGTATTTTTCTCCTGCTAATATCCTATAAATTATCGGCACTGTAAAAGCTTCAATTTTATTACTTTAACAAGGTAACCCTATGGAATATTTCATAGATTAAACGTAGACTTTTGGCAATCAGCTGTGGTCATTCCTCCCGATGTAACTTGGAATACTGCCCGGCCCATTTGTGAAGACGAGCGTGAAACGGAACGTGGCTGGCGTTTTATGTGCATATGCACCTTTTGTAACAATTTGTTTATATTTTGTACAAGATTTTAGAGGTTCCGTAGCCAAAAAATGGCAAACAACCGCACCCTTACAGATTCGCCATGTCTATGTCTATGTCTGTCTGTCTGTCTGTCTGTCCGTATGTCATAGCCACTTTATTTTTGTCGACGAAAAAGTGATAGTAATATGTGGTTATGTATTATGGTATGTTAAGTGGATACCTCGACTACAGAACCCTTCATGAGCGAGTGGCTCATAGCGTGATGTTATATAGCTTATAGGCTTCCTCGATAAATGGGCTATTTAACATTGTAAGATTTTTTCAAATCGGTCAAGACGTTTCTGAGATTAGCGGGTTCAAACAAACAAACAAACAGACTCTTCAGCTTTATATAATTATTAGCGTTAGATAAGTATTAGATAAACTTAGAATATTGTTAAGTAACAAGAACCTCCGAGTTCATTGGGTTTAAAAATGTTGGACTGAAACTTGTATAGGTTTTGAGGAATAAACACTTTTAAACAAAATTTAGTTGTTAATAGAGTGTTAAATTTACTCGATGCGAGGTCAAGCGATGCAAGACATACAAACTATCTAACTGACTCTACGAGAGACAAGTACCTAACTTAAGACACAACTTAACAAGTCTTAGGAGGAGCATTAAGTCAAGTGTAGGAATTGACGACCGGTTGGCGCAGCGGGAGTGTAAGCGATTGCTACGCCGAAGGTTCCTACGCGGGTTCGGTTCCCGCTCAAGTCAAACATTTGTGTGCATGAGTTGGATTTTTGTCTTGGTCTGGGTGTTTCTATGTATCATCAGCCCTTTATACTGTCCCACTGCTGGGCATGGGCCTCTTCTCACTAGGTATGAGAACGGAAGTAAGTTTAAAAATATGGTTTAAGTAAGGATTTCTATGTATTAAAAAAAAGTATATAGGTATATTTATCCATTATCTAGTTCCTATAGTAAGCTCTGCTTAGTTTATGGTACTAGATGGTAATGCGTGTATGTGGTAGAATATTATATTGGTACTTTCGTTAGAGTAAAGCCAAACGAGTGTTTAAGACCTGAGACTATGAGTCGTGTATTTTGAGAACGTAACTCTGCACTCGGTGTTCACTAAAGTCCGGTTTGTGCCACTCGCCAACACAAAATAAGATATTAGCAGATTTGCGCGCATTATACAACCGAATTGCGCTTAGGTAAGATGAGCAAATTAAGCGTTATTTACAGCATGCGCCAGTACATACGTCGGATACCAACTGAAATTACGCCCGTCTCTCCAGCAGCCTAACAGAATTTCAGTTAAACGTAGCGGCTAGCTTCTCAAAATACGGCTTTCACAACCTTTTTGTTTGTCTGGCCTCACCCGAATATGTCAGGACATAAATGAACTCAATATTCACTTATCAACTGATAGCGATAGCCCTGTGCAGAGACCGACGGACTGCTACGCAGAGGTCTCGGGTTCGAATCCACGGCGCGCACCAATGACATTTCGAAGTTATGTGCGTATTAAATTGTTAATTATCGCTTGCTTAACGGTGAAGGAAAACATCGTGAGGTAACCTGCATGTCTGAGTTCTCCATAATGTTCTCGAGAGACATGTGAAGTCTGCCAACCCGCACTTGTTCAGCGTGGTGGACTATGGCCTTACCATTCTCATAGTGAGAAGAGGCCCGTGCCCAGCAGTGGGACAGTGTATGTATAGGGCTGATGATGTACTTTTTATAGCGACGTAGCAGTGTCTTTTGCTACCATAGCTTCCATAGCATACACAGGTATTTGTTTTTATATAGGTATGTGTTGTATTCTCTTAATTACTCACAGATTTTTAAAGTCATTGTTTTCTATTTATTGTTCCATAGTACTCTCGCAAACACCATATTATTCACTTATCAACAATAGATTACAAACCGTAAGCCTAGCAGGATAGAGACTATTTTTCTTCATTCATTATAACGAACAATGCCTTCAGTTTTCTGTCGTTCATGAATGCCATCGAATTTTTATGTTTTGAAATATATTTTCATTCATAATTTATATGAACGGTATATCGGATGTTGGGTTTCCGTAATTCAGTTAATATTTTAATTATTTATTAAGCAAAATTAAATGGATTTTCTTGTTTGAAATGGATGTGTCAATAGCAAATCTGTGATGTTGTACGATATTTATTATTGTTGGATTTTACAGTGTAAATAAACATCTTATTACCCTAGGTTTTGACCAGGAAATTTATACTAATACTAGAGGACGCCAGCAGCTACGCCTGCTATTTTATTTAAATTTATCTGTTTTGACCGATCCCGTGGGTATTTCGGGAAATCCCTTCTTAGTGCAACCCTACGGTCCCCAAGGAACATATATGCCAAATTTCAGCTTCCTGCGCCCAGTAGTTTTGGCTGTAGCTTGTCTGTCAGTCAGTCAGTAACGCAAGGATTTTATATATTAACTAGAGGACGCCAGCAGCTACGCCTGCATTTTTTTTTAATTTACCCGTTTTGGCCGATCCCGTGGAAATTTCGGGAAATCCCTTCTTAGAGCACCCCTACGGTCCCCAAGGAACATACATGCCAAATTTCAGCTTCCTGCGCCCAATAGTTTCGTCTGTAGCGTGTCTGTCAGTCAGTCAGTAACGCAAGGATTTTATATATTAAGATAAGATTAATATAATATTATAAAGCTACAAATTTTATTTCTTTGTTTGTTTATTTAGTTTGACGCGTTAATCTCACGAACTACTCATGTTGTATGAATATTTTTTTTGTTGGGTGGCTTATTTATCAAGGAAGTCTGTAACATCAGAAGGTCAATTCTCGTATTTTATATGGCATTGGAACTATACTTTAAAGAAATGAGATTAGATTTTGTTCACTTAGAATCGGTATTCTAATTTAATGTCATTACAAACATTTACATAGTCTCACGCCTATAAAACCGAAGATGTAGGCAGAGGTGTATTTCTACACCTTCTTTTCGCCAGATATACTTTAGTCCCACGTAATAAGGGGCGAGCCTATTGCCGTACCGGGCACATTACCAGACTCCGTGCTGCTACTGAGAATTTCGTGACAGAAAAACCCAATAACACTGCCCGACCCAGGAATCGAACCCGGGAACTCCCGATCCCACGCGCACATTTATGCCGCGAGACCAACGAGGCAGTCGTATAGGGTTTGTTGTCGAGTTTTCCGTCTCTACGCAAAGATGGTATTTGCATCGTATCCCTTAGTCGCCTCTTACGACACCCACGGGAAGATAGGGGGTGGTGACACTTGTATTCTATGCTGTTAACCACACGGCTCATAAACACACGGCAATTTAATGTCATTATCGTCTAATTTGACTTCTATAGTTCGACGTTGACACATTGCTCAGTTTACGATCTAGTCACGTAACATTTCAATAACATTCAAATATCAGTTAATTTAGATTATATTTGTTGTTTATAGTTAATTATAATTTCATTGCAAATAAATAATATTTTGTTACTAAACCAAAAAAAGAAAAAAGTCAATTTAAGAGAATACCATTTGTGACATAAGTATGACACTGACATTAGATCGAAACTGCATTTTGAATAAATGTAATTAGGAGAATTGGGCCTCTAATATCGTAAGCAACGAGCTGTATATATGTAGTTTCCATTGAGGTAGACAGATCAATGGTAGTTTCGATAGTTTTATCGCTAGGCTATCAGCGAGAGGCGACAGGCGATGGGCGAATACTTGAACAAATCGCTTGAGGTGGTTAGATTAGTACCGCGTAACAATGCGCGCGCGCCTACGTGTTCCGAGCATCACTTTGCGTGTACCGCAGAGCGTAGTACCTATATCTAACATAATCTATAGGGGTACACATAAATATAATTGAAGTGTCTGTTTGTAATATTAAAATAACCGCCTTTTACTAAATCCATATGGATGTACACACGGTATATATACCGAAATGACAATTTTTACAATTTATGTCTGTTTGTCTGTCTGTTTGTTTGTTCTCACTAATCTCTGGTACGGCTGGACCGATTTTGGCGGGACTTTCACTGGCGGATAGCTGATGTACCAAGGAGTAGCTTAGGCTATAAATTAACCGGGTACGCGAAGTAGTTCCTTCAGGGTAGGCTTCAGTAGTTGTTACACGCGGGTGAAACCGCGGAAAACAGCTAGTAGGTACTAATATATGCATAAAGCTGAAGAGTTTGTTTGTTTGCTTTAACGCGCTAACCTCAGGAAATACTGGTCCGATTTGAAAAATATTTCAGTGTTGGAAAGCCCATTTGTCGAGGAAGGCTATAGGCAATATAAAATCACGTTATGAGCCACTGGCGGGTGTAACCGCGGGCTCATCTAGTCTTTGACAGCTCTTGTCGCACAAAGGCATTCTAGTAAAGCGGGTAATTTTATATGTAACGGTTAGTATTGTAGTGTATTTCAAAATCTAGGTAAAATATCTTGGATATGTCTCGACGTTTCAGCATAAGTTACACCGTTAGCCGCAGTCGCGAGATGACTGATGTTCTGTTTTGGGTATAATTACGCGATGTAGACCCATTACATAAATATTCCTACAATAGAGTGAGTCCTCGTTGGTCTCGCGGCATAAATGTGCGTGAGGGATTGGGAGGTCTCGGGTTCAATTCCCGGGTCGGGCAAAGTGTTATTGTATTTTACCGTTAGAAAATTCTCAGTAGCAGCTCGGAGTCTGGTAATGTGCCCGGTACGGCAATAGACTCGCCTCCTATTACGTGGGACAAAATAAATCTGGCGAAAAGAGGGTCTAGCAATATACCTCTGCCTACCTCTTCGGGGATATAGGCGTGAGACTATGTATGTATGTATGTAGAGTGAGTCCTATGTGAACACTCAGCCATCAACTATTAATAATCATGTATCTTATAGTATGATTCTTGAACTAGAAAACACCCAACAGTTCATCGCTTTCAACCGGCAGTGAGACTATAGCCATACGCGATAAGTCATTTCTAACAGCACTTGAAGAGAAAGATTCTCACACCCGCTCCGCTGAAAGAAGAGAAATCTCCAAAGAAATATTCACTTATCCAACAAAATTGCGTTAAGCCCCATATATCATTATAACCGGTCTGGCGAGAACTATGGCTCTCTTGGGTCCAATACTGCTTGTACCCTTAACCAATATACAAGAACCTCACTTTATTTACGGATAAGTTAATGGTAATGTTGTTTTGTTGAATATGTCGGTTTTATGTGGAAGGATAGAATATTTAGACGGTTTTAATGTGCTTTGCATAAGCACTAAAGTTTTTTCTATTTTTATTGGTCTAAGGCTGATTTTAGTCTCACGCTCACCGTCAGCGCTCATAGCTCAGCGCGTAGGTTGTCAGCGCTGAGGCTCAGCGTGGCTCGTTTTAGTTTCGTACTGACCGCCTTACTGTACAGTCGACGATCAAAATGCGGAGTGTACTAGTGATTGCTGCTTTGTACTATCTATCCCAAAATTAATAAAAATCGGCGACGACGAAGACTCTATGTTCATCCATTGATTGAGCAGAGAGCCGTTGCAGGAGAATTTGTCTTGTTATATGGCACTTTGAGGGCTGATAAAAGTAAATTCTTTAATTACTTTCGAATGTCAAATAAAACTTTTGACAAATTACTGGCAAAGATACAGGATAAACTGGTCTATTACAGCCTACGAATTGTGCCTATACCACCACTTGAACGACTCATCGATAACTCGACCTGTACCTACTTCGCGATTCACCATAACTGTACGCGCTGATGACATCCGCTCCGCTCGACACTAAAACGCTCACTGAAAGCAAAGGCGCTCGAGCTATCGTCAGCGCTGACAGCTACGCGGGGCCGACGCGCGACGCGTACGGCTGCGTAGCTATCAGCACTGATCACCGTGCGCGCTGATAGCTACGCGTCATTCAAAAACGCTTCCTAGAAGTTCATATATCTCGGCCATCAGCGCATGCCGTCAGCGTAAGACTAAAACCAGCCTAATAGCGGATGGCTTAAGTCTGGTCTGTGTGGTGAGTTTTAGGGGAGGCCTATGTTCATATTTAGCTGTGGCCGACTTTCTGATGAGATGATAATGAATAGCAAATAAGGCATGGTAGCTTATATAATAATAATAATAATAATAATAATATAGTTTATTCAAGTAACCATAGACTCATTTTTGTTAGTAACAGAAACTTAACCTATGTTAGTAAAAAGAACACGTTACAAAATTATCACATTCTAAAAACAACCGTTCCATGGGCAATTGCACAGCAGTGACCTACGTACCGGCAGTCAAACCTGCCCGCTATCATTTTCAGAAGGCTGTTGGAGCTAGCCCACACTCTGCGCACCAGGGATGCACACCTTTTGCGCATTGTGGTATAGAAACAATCCACACGCGCTTCAGCGAACATCCCTGATGCGCTACAAAAGCGAGGAAGCCCCAACAGCACTCTAAAAGCATTGTTATATTGGATACGGAGGGCATTGTAAGACTTTTGAGTATATCTAGCCCACAGGCTACTGGTATAGCTTAGTGGTGTGGATATCCCACACGAGACAACACTTGGTAATCTTCAAATTGCTATTTGAAGTCTGGGTGTGCTTTGGGTCTGCGACACAGAAGTTATTCTCAAATCAAAAGTCGTAGAAGTTAATAGTCAGATTAGAGCGGTGCTATGGCAGTACCTGCATAATGTGCCATGATCATTAAGTATTCCTCTCGATAAAGGATCTGAATATAGGACTAGGATTGCTATATTTAGTCATTGTCTAAAAATAAAGTTTTATCGGAACTTTATTTAAAACTAATACATCAAGTTTATAAGCTTCCAGAAACTTTGACAGTTTGCCCTTTGGAACAAAATCACCGATAATTAATTCCTGACACGTTAATATTGTACATTAATCACAGATCATCCAAGACACCGTTGTGTAAGTATAGATAAGTATGATAACAGAAAAGCCGGGCACGACAACTGGGGCTGACGTCTCGCCGAAGTTTAACGAATAAAGTTCTGGCCATGTTAAGGAATTAGTTTCTTCCGCTGGCGTAGCCGCGGGTGCCGTAAGTTATAAGCGATAGCGGGTGAACTTGATTGAATGTTAGTGCTACAATGGCTGCTGCAGCGCTGCTTGAGCCTTTGTAGGCTGTTGCATCGCTGATAAAACTGGTTTTGGGCAGAAAAGTCCTGAAGTGCTTAAGTTGTGTCTTGTCTTTCGGGGTATATACCACGTATCTTTTTTTCGAGAATCTGATATTTCGGATTTTTGGATAGTCGAAACAAAGGTACGTGGTATATATCTTGCGGTGCTCATTGACATCCAGAGCTAGTTCAGGCTAGTTTCCAAACATAATATACGTACATTATTAGAAAGCTTTGTTACTTCCTGCTTAAGTAATAACTCTTTCTATCTGTAACCTAATGGCACCTAATAGTAAGTAATATAATAGATATTGCAATTATTCGCAACAAACGTTGAAAATGCTACATATTTCACCATCGTAAGCGCATTTTATTCCTACCAGCCTCAACGCACGCAGTACTGAGTATGTAACTGTGTACCAAAGCACCTTGAGCTTGGTATGCAGTAGGTACTGAGCCCGACGCTTGTAGGTATAACTCGCGTTCCGATCGTTTGTATGAAGTTAAAATGTTCTGTATATTATATAAATTTCTTGCGTTAATGACTGACTGACAGACAACCTACAGCCAAAACTATTGGGCAATAAAAATAAAATATATAAACTATTTATTATTTAACTATGTTCTTTAGGGATCGTAGGGGTGCAATTTGAAAAGATTTCCCAAAATTACTACTAGGCTCTAGTACTTAAATGTATTGATTACATTACCGTGTCTCAACACGTGGAAAATTCTACATTTAGAGCGAATTTTTGACCAACTAAACTACCTGCTAGTAAATCGCTACACGCTTTCATCTTGTACCATAATCTGTCCACGCCCGTATTGTCCGGGCAGTACGTACTGGGGCCAAGTTATGAGTGGGGACTTTTGTGTCATTCCCCGGATTAACTTTCAGTCGACATACATTCTCAAGTAAAGGGGGTTTTGTTCATATTTCTCTCTTTGTTACAATATATTTGTTTTTTTTTCAACCGAGTAGGTAAATAAGGGTGTACCTAAGTTTGATTATAACTTTTTATTGTACTGCCGTGTCGCTGGATTTGAAGGTGTATTATTTTAGTATTAGTGGAATTTAAGCTTTCGTGGTCATTTAAACTTATTTTAAATTGTCTTTCGGGATATATACCACGTACCTTTGTTTGGAGTAACCGATATTTCGGCACTGTTGCAAGCGCCATCTTCACGGATGTACTGAGGGTATTGCGGGTGGACGAATGTTACGAGCAAGTATAAGTCTACCCGCTTTCTTACTACACTACAATTAAAAATAAGTATTAGTGGAATTGTGTTCTTAAGGTAGTGTGCAGTAATTAGTAAAGGTTGGAATTTGGTAGAGTGCTATATAAAACTCAATACCTTATTCCAATTTCTAATAAGTTGAAGTAGGTAATTATATAGTAGGGCCATGATTCTACATAGCGACTGTCTGTCTGACATCAGTCCGACAGACACTATGTGGAAAAGCTAATAAAAGGTTGGACTATAAGTAAAAGGGTCCCGGGTTGCCACTGGGATAACGTTAGGAGAATGTAGATTGTATACCAAGTAAGGCAAGGCACACAGGTCGGAGATCTGATGGCCATCGTGTCATGGAGGTTTTATAATTGTGGATGCATTGGACGACGACGTAGTAGGTCTTCCGAAAGTGGACAGCTTGGTTGGGATCACGGAAAGCCGTTGGTTTTAGACGGTACACAAACTCAAATAAGGTTTGTAGTGAAAAATAACTCTACTCAAGATGCAAGAAAGATTTTTGAGCTTCTATCTATCTTGGACAGTATTTTTGACTTCGCGCATCTAGGGGCTATACATGCCTGCATAAAAACCTCAAAACTCATAGACTGCCTAATACCTAGTGCCACATACATCCAAAATTCGCGAACACTACCCCGTGAAATTCATGCAGCGATGATGTAGGCACGAACTACTAAACTTGAGCTGTTTTATAAAATATTTACCGCGTAGGCCTTGGCATTTAATATTGCTCAGTACCGCAACGTTAAATGCTCAGCAAGATGCTCAGATTTTGTGCTGTATTTTGGGAAAATAGACGCGCATTTTGTAGAGGTGTGTGGTATTGCTAGCATGGATAACCTTCATAAAATTTGCTTATATTGACTGACTAGCTGTTGGCAGAATTTTCATAGTGCTTTAAATCAGAGGCTTTTCAAACAACTGTCTACTTATTCCCATGTTACCCCTTTAAAGGTAGAATGTAAAAACACTTTCGTTAGTGGGTATCAGTGTTATAAAAGCAAACTACTGACCAATTATATTATCATGTATTCAACTTCAGTAGCTTTGCAATTATATGTTAGACAGGACAAGTAATTTTATGTAACATAAAAAATATTACATAAAATTACTAAGACTGCCTCGTTGGTCTCGCGGCATAAATGTGCGCGTGGGATTGGGAGGTCTCGGGTTCGATTTCCGGGTCGGGCAAAGTGTTATTGGGTTTTTCCGTTAGGAAATTCTCAGTAGTAGCATGGAGTCTGGTAATGTGCCCGGTACGGCAATAGGCTCGCTCTCTATTACGTGGGACCTAAATATTCATGGCGAATTGTGGGTGTAATATTACACCTCTGCCTACCCCTTCGGAGATTATAAATAAAAAAAAAAAATTTCGTATCTAATAAGAAACGGAGAAACTATGTGCTATAACGATCAGGTACCAAAGCCTTGTATAATCACATACTGCGGGGCTACCATGACTGCCTATTAAGCAGCTTTTGGATCATAGAGGTCTTTGTTGAGATTGGGCGCTTGCCTCCCAAGAAACAATATCGTGCAGGTAAGTAGCGAAGTGAGTGTGTAGCATAGTAAGCTAAATCCTACATATAGGTCGGTTCACGAAAGATGACCACTGCGCAGAAATCATATTTTAGGTCCCCGTGGAGGTGCGGGGTGAGGCGCGGGTGGAATGCCAATGGTGTGGCTCCCTTCTTGACGCATTCCCTAAATGCGTCAAGAATGGAGCCACGCCATTGGTGCACGAATATACATATGCGCGACGGCCGCCATTTGTGGTCAACTTTCGTGAACCGACCTATACTCACAGTTGTAGCTGTATAGCAAATAAAAAGACGCTTAAGTCCAGCAGTGGACTGCAAAAAGCAATAAAGAAGTACCAAAGTGACTACACACCAACACATTCCTCTACACTGTATTTGCCTTTAAAATAATAAGACGAAGAGCATGTTTTAATAACAATAGGCAGCCATATTGTTATTAAAACATGCTCTTCGTCTTACAAATCGTCTTCACAAGAATATCGCAATTTGCCAGCCACAATTCAAGTTTCGCGCTATATAACTAAAGAGAAATTTTCAAATTGAAAAACTTTAGTCAGACTTCGCTCAAGGCTTTAAAAGTATTAATGGCTTCGGCTGCCGGTATTTATTCTATCAGGCATAGTTGCGACTTTGTAACACTTCGCTTATCTTAGTATTTTGTGCTGTGATGGGCGATGGATGAAAGTAATGGAATTATTCGAGTTATTGAGCTGGGCGCAATTTTATTGGAATAGCTAGCTTGGTAGCTAGCAGTCTGGTTCTTTCATGTTTGATTGTGTGAAGACTTACATATGCATCTAAACTTACGTATATTGATCATCGCAAGAAATATAAAAACAACTCGTTGAAATTTATATCTGACTACAGAATAGCCGCAACTACTACGCCCGCACATTGTATTTTAATTTAGGTAACCGTTTCTTTGCCAAAACAAAGAAAAATCTGTTAATAAATATTATAATACATAATTATGAAGTCCCTCAGCTGCATTTGTCTCGCGTCGGTATTAACGCGATGAACTCAGAAACTAATTAACATATATTTCTAAGGTTTACAGTAATAGCTGAAGCAGCGCTGCCTGAGGAAGGTTTAGGTATAATTCACTCGGGCGAAGCCACCGGCAAAATCCAGTATTATCTAAAACATGTTTGTTTTAGATAATGCTGGATTTTGCCGGTGCCGGACTACAATCTAAAACCTATTTATACACTGGACACAGCCCGTACGCAGTAAACAACGCTACAAGGTAGTGTATCAGTTGCTTGTTATCCCGCAGTGTCAATTAACACAACTTACGACCGCAACTAACAACTACATCTCACTGTTTATATTTACTACTAGTGTAGCTGTATATAAAGTACAAGGGTTGAAATAAATTGGCATTATGATGAAAGTAGAATATTATTTTTATATATTCTCTACTTGAAGAACCTACAAATAAATTGAACGCAGACAACAAACTTTATAATCGGTCCTTTCGCTTAAGGGCTAAGATTCCGCAGACCACCCACACACGTCTTACTATTGGGCCAGGTGTTAAAAATAAATATTGTACATTTCAATATAAAATTACACCATTGCCAATATCGCAAAATATTGCGACAAAAATTATAATAGTGCCTTAAAGATACACTTTTGAGACTGTCGTTGGTCTCGCGGCATAAATGTGCGCGTGGGATTGGGAGGTCTCGGGTTCAATTCCCGGGTCAGGCAAAGTGTTATTGGGTTTTTCCATTAGGAAATTCTCAATAGCAGCACGGAGTCTGGTAATGTGCCCGGTACGGCAATAGGCTCGCCCCCTATTACGTGGGGCCTAAAAATTCCTGGCGAAATGTGGATGTAATATTACACCTCTGCCTACCCCTTCGGGGATACAGGCGTGAGTCTATAAAAAAATTACAGCTTAGTAACTCCAATAATTCCAGTACTTTCATCACTGCACAAATATAAATAAAATACAAAAGAGACATTTTTCGCAGTGTCTTTTAATTAGGCAGCTACCTCGTCGATACGATGTCGCACGGGTTATTGCGTTATATTTTTCTACAATCCACAAATGATTGTTTCGATGGGAATGTTGATTTTGTTGAATGCTGGTGATTAGATGTATGTAAAGGTCAAAATGATACAAAATTTCTTGAGCACAGGAGTTACTGTTTTGTTTAAAAAGGAAAATATGCATTGAATTACTGTCGATTTACCCGGAAATCAAATCCAAAACTTCCAAACCCACAAACGGTAACGAGCTAGCAGCTTCACTGCAAAATAATGACTGCAAAGAGAAACCCGGCATTATTCTTCGAATTGGCAATTTCAATGATTGCAGACGAACTCAGAACTTCCAATTCTTTCATTTTGCTTTTGTAAAGGAAGTTCGAAGGAAATTAAGTTAAGCTCAACGCTTATTCGATGCCAAACTATTCTAAAGATTTGGAACATATTGTTGGGAATACCGGACTGGCATTGAAGTGTAAAAAATCTACACTAAATTGTATGTGTGGAAGGGTAGGCAGTGACGCACGCTTAGCGAAGTTTAGGTATGTCTTACGTGAAACATAATAAGGACCATTTTCATCAGTAGGGAACTTCATAAAAGAGATGTATTTCAAATCAAGGTTTTGAGTGGTATTACTTGACCTGCTACAAATAAGGCTTAAAAAGAAAATGATCGAAAGAGCAGTGTGTACACTATGCAATAACTGTTACTTAGGTAGTATCTAGATATTAGCTCTACCAGCCTGTTGATCCAGCGGTAAGCTAGCCCAACTGTTCAGCCGGTATGCCGTCTGCTGAGTAGGTTCGATGCCCAACCAGGATCTGGTATATGATTATTATTTTAGCTTACCTCGTGATCAAAAGATTATTGATTTTTGGAATTTAATGTCAAAAGCAGCGATAGCTTAGTGGAGAGACCGACAGACTGCTACGCAGAGGGTCCGGATTCGAATCCACGGCGCGCACCGATGACTTTTCGGAGTTATGTGCGTATTAAATTGTTAATTACCGCTTGCTAAACGGTGAAGGAAAACATCGTGAGGAAACCTGCATGTCTGAGAGTTCTCCATAATGTTCTCGAAAGACATGGGAAGTCTGCCAACCCGCACTTGGCCAGCATGCGGGCCTTACCCTTCTCATAATGGGAAGAGGCTCGTGCCCAGCAGTGGGACAGTATTAAGCGCTGATGATGAATGTCAAATTTGGACAAATACTTTTTGATCAATTCGGACATCAAACTTCACACGACATCGACAAACATAAATACATGCATATATAACAGGAACACAAAAAATAAACATGTATACATAGAAAAAAAACAAAATTGCCTTTGAACACCCGCTCCTACGTCTCCATTCAACAACATAAAAGCTTGTAACGCACCGAATAGCCATAATTATTGCTAACGCAATAATTGTTCCACTAAACGGCCAAAGGAGAGAAGCCCTTAATAAATAACAACCCATGTGTGCTTATCCCGTCCCGCCGTCCAAATATCGTTAATGTGCCCTTTAACGAGCTTTTGCTTTTAGCACCATTACTGAAAAAAAATGTACAAAATATAATAAAAGTATTTTCAGAACTCGGTAAAACTTTCAGGGAGAAATTCGTCATGTTTTTAGGGTTCTGCGGTGCGGAGACGAAGTTTTATCCGTTTCATTAGATTAACCCAGTATTGTATTTTGTACTAGTGACCGGGTAAACGGAACACGACATCAAACCCTTTGGACATCATGTTATAGTAGGCCAAATACTTCTATTGACTTATAGTGCTGCTGTGAAGCAATTTCCAAAAGCTTTAAAAGAACTCTCCGAGGTCTCGACGTAGTGTTTTTTTTTATGGTAATAGGCGGCAAACGAGCAGACGGATTGCCTGATGGTAAGCAATCACCGCCGCCCATGGACACAAGCAACACCACAGGAGTCACAAGTGCGTTGCCGCCCCTTGGGGTTGGGAAAATGGATAGGATAAGGAGTGGGATCAGGGAGAAGGGATAGGGGATAGGGCCTCCGGCACTCTCACCCACCGAACGAAACGCAACAGTTTAGGTACTGTTACTTTACGTCGATTTTCTGTGAGAAGTACTTCCCCGGTCGAGCCGGCCCATTCATACTGAAATCAGCAAGGCTCTACTACCTCCTAAAGTGTTATCCTAGTGTCTATTTGCTTTCACAGCGTGACTTGGTTTGCCAATCCTAATAGTTCGACAAAAAGAAGTTAAGCTAGGGTTGCAGAAGCCAAGGCTTGGGTGGGTGACCGCTCGTTGTGGCATTTATTTATTATTTATTTCAGAGCGATGCTATGTTGAGACTTTTGCCTTAGGACAAAATCTGTATATATAAAATTCTTGCGTTGCTGACTGACTGACAGACCAGCTACAGCCAAAACATTTAAGAAAATAAGCTGAAATTTGGCATGTATGTTCTTTAGAGACCTTAGGCGAGCACTAAGAAGGGATTTCCTGAAATTCCCACAGGAACGGCCCGAATCAGTTAAATTTGAAAAAATGTGCTGGCATAGCTGCGAGCATCCTCCAGTATCCTATATTGGAGACCTTTAAAAGCATATGCCAGATATAACACCCAAAGAAGAAATATAAACGATTTTGACCAACTGAAGCCAAAAGCGCAAGGACGTTTAAATAGCCCGATAGCATGCAAGTTGGCAGTACGGCAACAGGTTACGGACTGCTAGCAGTATAGTTTCCTAACTTTCAGTTAAGAACTTAATGTACTAAAGTGGAAAAGAATACTTATCATCGGACAAATAGTCATGGGCAGATCCAGAAAAAGATTCCTCTCAACTCTCAAGTTCTCTCGAAACATGAGTCTACCCATGTCAAATTACTTTAGTGTTGCCCTGATGAAACCGACCCTCACCAGGGTAAACCAAAGTAAACCACTCAAAACAATAATACGCCCCTCACCCCCAAAAAGAAAATAGTGGACCCGCCACGACAAACATTACGGTAACTATCGACTGTACGCATGCCATACAGCAGTTTGATTCTGTAAGACTTCATTTTAAACTTCGAATCTGAATCCACGGTGAGTTTCTTGATTGGCATTCTAAAACTCGGTTGATAATTCGAATCTACACTAGCGCTACTCTTGCGAGCGTGTTTACGAGTTGAACTAAATGGACCTCGAGATTTTGACAGATAAAGTATGAGATGACGTAAAAATTGGCATTCTAGAAGGTAATTCCCCCGTCAGTTCGACGCTCACTTCGCACTCAAAATCAAGGTCATTTTGAACCTTATGCGAAGTGAGATCGAATAGTGACGTGACATGCGAGTTGTTGTTTGAATTTTACAGAATCGACGTGCTGATGATACTTTTTGTGACCCACAAATGGTTGTTTCGATTCTGGGTATTGCTTATATTCGCTGCTTCACTGTTTGTAAAGCTATTCTTCTATATCATGGAATGAGTAAACACTTTTTGGGAAAATACTGACAACACAATTATTCCGGGGAAACGGCGCTGTCTGTAAAATTCGTTTCTGCTTCTTGAAGCCAGAACAAATATGAAAAGCAATAGGCTTGTGTCCTAAAATGTAATTAGCGATTGATTCGTTCTTTTATTAGATGTTAAACTGAAATAACTGATTTTTCTTCAAAAATCGATCAGCAACATTACTAATTACAGATTTTTAAAAACCTTTTTAAATTTAACACGAAAACGCTGTAAACCATCATGGCGGTTGAGTGATATAACAAAGTCCAAAACAAAACAAACCGTGAATGAGGTCTGGTCTAATGTACCCACTTTTATTTTGTTATATTTGATTTGACAGGTAGAAAGTTTGACGTTTTAGTTGTATTTACTACTAAAACGTCAAAAACATGAATGGCGGACATACTGTTTGACGTAATGCTCTCTGATTGGTGTTCACTGTCACAAGAATAAATAGATTATTTTTAGTTTTGAGAATCCTAAAAATAGCATTAATCTTACCTTTTTATAGATAATAAATAATAAACTTTATTGACATCTTAAAATCATAATAAATCTATAGATACTACAATCAAACCTATTTATTCTTAGTGGACACAAGCCTATTCCAATACCTAAACTGTCTGCAGAATTCCAAAAACATGAGATGCATTCTCACTTGCCTCATGTTACTCGTATTCAGTTATTTAGGTTTAAGCAAGCGAGTCTGTAATTAGGAGTGTAAAACGTTGCCTAATGACTTCGTGAACGTAGTGTACTACAGCAATGCTTTGGCAAGTGGTATTTCACTTAGGGCTTTTGTAAATACTCAAGTATTTGGTTTGGTACACGTTTATCACGGCGTCTTAAAAACATGACTGGTTTTGTGTAAAAAGGAAACACCCATAACACGATTATGCTATACTAGAGGATGTCAGCGATTACACCCGCGTTATTTAAGGCGCTACTGCTCCGCTCCCGTCGCGCATAGCGTGATTTTATATAGCCTATAGCCTTCCACGATAAATGGGCTGTCTAATATTGAAATAATTTTTCAAAACGGACCAGTAGTTCCTGAGATTAGCGCGTAAGTGAGACTGGAAAAAATATTTCAGTGTTAAAAAGCTCATTCATTAAGGAAGGCTATAGGCTATATAAAATCACGCTAAGACAAATGGGCGCGGAACAGGCATGAAAAATGTTACAAAAATGGGGGATTTTTTGCTTTTCGCCTTTCACAGGAACGAAGTCGCGCGCAAAAGCTAGTGTCAAATATGTATGTCTAGTAGCTTAATCCATAAATAGTTCGAATATTGAAACCCGCTGTAAATGAACTGCAGGAAGATCTGAAAACAGCATTTGCTCTAAAATGTTTGCCAAGTAGCGTAGAAGGTATTAAAGAATGCACTTTAGATAGAAAACATTACTTACACGCCATAAGCTGTTCCCGGCAGTTACTTTTTATGGAAAGTGACTGCAGTATACTTTTAAATACCACCTTTAATTTTAAGGGTTCCTCCTTATAGTGCACGTAACCAGCAAAACCGTAAAGGAAGTCACAAAATCTTTTCAGATCAATACGTAACATAAAACTATCTTCTACCCGCGACTTTGCCCGCAAATTTATGTACTTACGATGGTTTGGACGTTTGGCACGGATGGATGGAAGAAGAAATACAAAAGAAGTGTATTGTGTAAGAATGAATGGAGATGTCGGTAGGGGACGCCCAAGATGGACGTACGCTGACCAAATAGGTGACGTATTAAAAAAGGGCCAAATTAATAGTACCCATAACCGTCGAGCATGTATGATGAGGTTAATGAATGTCAAGGAAACGAAAGAGGTGTGTTTAAACCGGAGCATTTGGCGTTCCATAGTCTCTACCTACCCCAATGGGAGACAGGCGTGACGATAGATGGATAGATGTATGTACTTACTATTCTGACGTCTTCTGATGCGCGAAAGACTAACAAATATCCATTCAACCATCCTCAGCAACTTTCGCATTTATAATACTAGTAAGTATGTGTTATTAGTTAAGTGATTCGTGGAAGTAAATAGAAAATCTCTTGAGCAATCAAAAGCAAATGGCAATCTAAGCAATTATTCTCATTAGTTAACACCACAACGCCTCCATTATCTTGATATGATTCGTTTTAAAACTGCGATCGATTATTGTAAAAACCTTTTTGAAAATCTCAATTCTTTCATAAAGTGCCCCAGTATTGCAAAACTGTGCCTAAATATCAATCAAAATTCTTAAATATTATGACCAGAATTTTAGTAGTCTTACAATAGATGTAACAAATAAGAGTCGGAAACCTACATTGTACACTTGAACCTTATTAAGAGAGATAATAAAGGTAACGATGCATATTTATGAATAGTCCACTTCAACCTACACATTTCCAATCGGCAACCCAACCGAAAAGAATAGGTATCAATATAGAACTGTTCTAAAAGGTCAGAGGTACTTTTTAAATTTGCCGTTACTATTCCTGAATCCTCTAATCTTGGCTTGCTAAAGGTAGTATATTGGAGCTTAAGTGCTCGGGAATTTAGGGCCTTCTCGGCAGCCAGAACGAAGGCAGCCTAATGAAAGTTGGCTGAAGTTATGTGGGCGTTTAAGCCCTTTTGTTTATAGGTTTCACAAGGATTACAGTAGATTAAGGGTGGTGTAATTTTTTTTGTTTTTTTTGTATTGATCAACTTTAGTATTTTTTTGGTAGAGCTGTGTTTAATATTTTTTTATATCATAGGACAACTCAATGATGTAAAAATAAGTAGATATGTTATAGGCGTACCAAAAGCAGGACGCTATATATAAGCCAGTTGGTAAGTCTGACATATGTGTGTGTGACGTCGCGAGCCGGCGTCATAGTGCAACTGACACATCTAGTCAACCGTGTAGTGTACCGTTTCTACGAATTTTTCTTGTAATATCATTGGGACAACTCACATGCGTTCTACATCTGATAACTACAGTACAAGTTTTGCTTAGATTGGGATCAGATAACCGCATGTGGGTTTTTTATAGAATCAGGACAGACTCCTCGAAGGGGTAGGCAGAGGTGTAATATTATACCTACATTTTACCATGAATTTTATGTCCCACGTAATAGGTGGCACATTTCCAAACTCCGTGCTGCTACTGAGAATTCGGTAAACTCAGTAACACTTTTGCCCGACCCGAGACCTAGCACACGCATACGCTATCAACTGAACCATGGACGCAGTCAATTATATTTAGACATATTACAAATAATCGTACTCATCACAGAAAAATGTGTCCTGGATGGGAATTGAACCCACGACCTCTAGCTTAGCAGCCGGGGTCACTAACCAATAGACCAACAGAGCAATTAACAGATAAAGTAAAACTTATAAGTCATCTCACATTAATTTAACACGAGCTCGTCAGAGAGCAGTAAAACCGGCCCTGATCAAGTTACATAAACTTCACGCCTTTTAGCCCTGAAGGGGTAGGCAGAGGTATATTACACACCCACATTTCGCTAGTTATGTTTAGGTCCCAATGTATTAAGGGGCGAGCCTATTGCCATCTACCGGGCACAATATTAAGCGAGCGATAATTATTATAATAACATTTTTAATATACACATAACTTCGAAAAGTTAGAGGTGTGTGCTCGGGGTACCTGGGGATCGAATCGTTTCGGCAGTCCGTTACGTACACCTATTCGCTATCGCCGCCTTAAATTACATCCATAGATGTTTTCTACCTATTTCACCTCTACACTTAATATCAACAAATACAAGTGATTTAATTCGCGTACAATCCCCCGTAACCTTCTGCGTAAAGGTCAACGCCAGCGGAATCCCGATTACTCAGAACTAATTGGAATTCTAGTGTCCACTGGCACGTCGGCATTCGTTACAGCCAGCGTGAATGGTGTTTGTTCATGTCAAACTTCGGTTGTGGCCAACGTTGTCAACCTGGTTTAGTGGTAGTGTAATGTAGTATGTGTTGACGGATTGTTGCGCGGAATATGGGTGTCTTTTTGCTGTTTCGTTATTAACAAAGGAATTTAGTTGCAAGTTGCATGTGAAGGATTGTTGTGTATTGGTGGGTTACGCAGAAGTAAACATAACATAACTTCACGCCTTTTATCCCCGAAGAGGGAGGCAGAGGGGTATTACGCACCCACTTTTCGCCAGTTATGTTTCGGTCCCAATGTAATAGGGGGCGAGCCTATTGCCATCTATGCACATTTGTTAAGCGAACGATAATTAACATTTTTAATACACACATAACTTCGAAAAGTCAGAGGTGTGTGCCCGGGGTACCTGGGAATCGAACCCGAGACAATCGTCTCAGCAGTCCGTTACGTACACCACTAGGCTATCGACGCAGAAGAACTATGTTCTTATAATTCTTATTTATAGGTTCTTTGATAATAAAAGTTATTACAGTAGCTACAATTTCGAGAACTCTATCATGTCTCGAGTGTCGATTAAAAAGTGCCGGGATCCGAGAAGACAAAATTCACATAATGTCCCGGGACATGAGACGACCCGGGACAGAAACCCTTATTGATTATCGTAAACAGTGAAGGAAAAAGAGGGCTCTCTATAATGTTCTTGAATGACATTGACTTGTATACATACAATTCTTGTGTCGCCTTTTACATTTCTATCGCGTACCTGAAAAAGAAAACAAATTTGTTAAATATCATCATCATTATCCAAAAAAATCGCACCCACTGCAGGCATATTGAAATCAAGTGCGTATTCATTGTTAATTCTCTTCCTATAAAGAAAACGACTGTCTCCGTGGTCCAGTGGATAGCGTATGCGACTGCTGATCGGAGGTCCCGGATTCGATTCATGGGTCGGGCAAAAGTGTTTCTGGGTTTTACCGAATTCTCAGTAGCAGCACGGAGTCTGGTGATGTGTCCGGTAACGGCAATAGGCTCGCGCCCTATTACGTGGGATCTTAAAATTCAAAAGGTGAAATGTGGATGTAATATTACACCTCTGCCTACCCTTTCAGGGATACAGGCGTGAGACTATAAATAAAAATAAATAAATAAAATAAACCAGTGTCAATATATCCAAGCGTGGCGCATAGCAACTGCCAAACTAACTTCATACTTACTTTATTAAATCAAAGACTAAGTGAGCACATTGAATTACACATTAGCAACTCCTCTAATTAATATCCAAACAACTTAAAATATAACTCGAATAAATAAGCTGGTAAAATACTAATCCATTTAGTATAACGCTTCCTGCTCGCTTGCCGTCCTATACGACAAAGTTGTTTGTAACTTCGGCAATAAAAGCAACAAGAAGTTAAGTTGTAATCGTTACTTACATAATTGCTTCTGTGTTCAATAAATAATCATGCTTCTATAGCCTTATCAGATTACGGAGTAGGAGTTCTGTGCCGGCAATTGGCTGGGAGTATGAGCTTCGCATTATGGTTTCTGATTTTGGCTGGACATAGGCCTGATTGTTAATTGTCGCTTGCTAAACGGTGAAGGAAAACATCGTGAGGAAACCTGCATGTCTGAGAGTTCTCCATAATGTTCTCGAAAGACATGTGAAGTCTGACAACCCGCACTTGGCCAGCGTGGTGGACTATGGCCTTACCCTTCTCATAGTGAGAAGAGGCCCGTGCCCTGCAGTGGGACAGTTTAAAGGGCTGATGATGAGGCCTGTTTTCATTATGAGAAGGGTTAAGCCTATAGTTCACCGTGCTAGCCATTAATTTCACATTATTTTGAGAACATTATGGATTACTCATTATACATGCAGGTTTCTTCACGATGTTTTCTTATTTTTTTTATTTTTTTTTATGCTCACGCCTGTATCCCCGAAGGGGTAGGCAGCGGTTTAATATTATTTTACACCCACATTTCGCCATGAATTTTTAGGTCCCACGTAATAGGGGGTATTGCCGATACTGGGCACATCACCGGACTCCGTGCTACTACCTACTGAGAATTCGGAAAAACCCAGTAACACTTTTGCCCAACCCGGGAATCGAACACGGGACCTTCAATCAGCAGTCGCATACGCTATCCACTAGACTACGGAGGCAGTATCGATGTACCTAAATATGTAAAGACAAGATTACTTGCTCGTTTGTAATAGTTGTAATAATGTTTTCTCTCAACAGTAGTACGACTAGATATTAAGATTGAACTTAACTAGAACTATTAGACTCTGTCTCCTTCCCTGAGTCAATATTTACATTACCCGATTTTGTAATGTTAGTTCTGAACTAATAGGTATGTTATAGTATAGTTAGTCCCATATTTGAAATTATGTTTCAAGGTTAGGCTAAAAGGCTTTTAAATACACATTCGTGGTTGAAATATCATACAAAGTGGTTACATTTTCGTAGTCTTCAACACCAATTTTAAATTGTCTTTCGAGATATGTATACGTACCTACCTTTGTTTCGAGAATCGGACATTTCAGTAGATCGTGTGCTAGTAGCGCTTATAGCGTGACTCGGTTTGGCGTTCATAACAGGTCGGCAAGTTAAGCAACCTTACACAGCCATCATCACATCCACCATCGGTGGATGGGTGACCGCGTGTGGGATTTTACATCAGAGCGGTCGCGTTTTACATCAGTCGGTATCGGTTCTTGTTTCAGGACAGGAATAGTTAGGCTATGTTTCCGGAGGTCTAAGAACACCGACATCAGAGTTGAACGCATACTCACACGACAAACAAAAAAAGCATGAAATACCTCCGTGAACATAACGCTTGCAATATTGCCGAAATATCGAAAATTCTGCCTGCCTATATCATCGTCATCATCATCAGCCCTGTATATAAACTGTCCCACTGCTGGGCACGGGCCTCTTCTCACTTTGAGAAGAGTAAGGCCATAGTCCTCCACGCTGGCCTAGTGTGGGTTGGCAGACTTCACATGTCTTTCGAAAACATTATGGAGAACTCTCAGACATGCAGGTTTCCTCACGATGTTTTCCTTCACCGTTTAGCAAGCGATATTTAACAAATTAATACGCACATAACTCCGAAAAGTCATTGTTAGCGCGCCTTAGATTCGAGCTCGGACCCTCTGCGTAGCAGTCTGTCGGTCTCTGTACTAGGCTATCGCTGCCATTGCCTGCCTGTTTGAATGCGATAAACTCAAAAAATATCGAACTCATTTTTGAACGGTTTTCACCAATAGATAATGCAATCCTTAAGTAAGCTTTAGGTGTATAATTCACGCGGACGTAGCTGCGAGCGAAGGCTAATAATACATAATATTTATTTTATTTTATAGACTCACGCCTGTATCCCCGAAGGGGTAGGCAAAGTTGTAATATTACTCCCACATTTCGCCATGTTTTTTTTTAGGTCCCACGTAATAGGGGGCGAGCCTATTGCCGTACCGGGCACATTACCAGACTCCGTGCCATAGAGGTTGAACTAGTAAGGTTATATTTCTTTGCTCCGTGCTGTTACTGAGCGTAGCTAATACATAATAATATGTCCTTTAGAACTATCATCACTAAAATTAAACATTTACAACCGTATTACATACTCTCAATTAATTATTACATAAGCCTACTCTAAATAGTTTAGTAACACTCAATGTCTGAGACAGCTAGGTAGCTTTAATAAGATTTGAGAGCAGCCTATACACTGGGGAATACCCTAAGATTACAAAGCAACCTAGGCTTGGTACAGCATCACATTATACAATGTAATTCATGGTTAATTTAATTTCAATCTGCTTACGTGAATTTATAGTAGCAGACGATTAGACTGTTTGAATAATATGTTTTGGGAATGGTTTTTGGTAATTTAAAATTATTTTAAACGTATGTGTTGAGCCCATAAATAAAAGCTATCTTTCATGTAAAAAAATATGTTAAAAAGAAAACATTTTCGATTACAGCATTTTCGTCAACGTCAAAATTTAACAGCACGACAACGAGACGTATATGGTACGTTCTTTAAAAGTGCATTGATCTAACGCATTAATCGTCATTTTGCGTTGTAGTGCTGTTAAATGTTCATTTTGACGAATATGCATATTTTGTAATAAATTTTCAATTTGCAATTCAGCCATTACGTGTTTTTTTATATATACCTAATGTGGGAACCAGGAACACTTATCAGCATTAAACATGGCAGGTAACTAAAAGTACAATAGTATACAATAGGTGCGACTACGGCTCTAGCTTGAGCATTTCTGTACTTATACATTTCTGGATTTATGTCTGAATGAGCTATTTTCTTGTTTCGTCCTTTTTGGACCCCCTTTTTTACGTACTCCGGTTATAGTTTTTAAACTTAATTTTTTTCCGTATCCCCATGAGGCATGTAAACTAAACGTGCAATATTTACATTGTTACATATAAAAGAAGAAATAAAGAAAATAGGTATCGCAAAACGTCTGAACCGCGAGAATTGTAAGTACAGCCGCGTTTTTAGCTTATATTTTGACTCAAGCTGAATAATATACGTACATATTTGTGATGTGTTCACCAATACCTTTCTTCTGATACCAAACACGTAATGATTATCTGAGTTTAATTTTTTTGGAGCTTGAAATCTGAGGTGTTAATTCCGGAATAGAAGAATTAGTTAAAATTTATATAGCCTATGTCGCCCGGGCCCTTATTACGCATCTATTGACACCCCATTTATTATATACTAGCCGTTTCCCGCGGTTTCACCCGCGTCCTGAGGGAACTACTTCGCGTACCCGAGAAACCCAAATATCTTACGGACCCGTATTTTTTCTAAAATATAGCCTATGTTACTCGCAGATAATGTAGCTTTCTAATGGTGAAAGAATTTTTAAAATCGGTCCAGTAGTTTTTGAGTTTATCCATTACAAACAAAAATACAAACTTTTCCTCTTTATAATATTAGTGTAGAAAGGCGGTTCATTAGTTTAGGCTCTACGATGGAACATACAAACATAAATACATACTTACATTCATACATACTTACATTCATACATAGACTGCCAAAAACATTACCCTGCCTTTTGGCTTCGCTGTAGTCGGGTAAAAGTTACTCTTCATGACTGACGTATCATCGGAGAGTCCAAACTATTGAACCTAGAAACATGTTTTTTTATGGTAAGAGACGGCAAACGAGCAGACGGATCACCTGATGGCAAGCAATTACCGCCGGCCATGGACACAAGCAACACCACAGGAGTCACAAGTGCGTTGCCGCCCCTTGGGTTTGGGAACAGGGATAGGATGAGCGCAACAGTTTAGGTACTGCTACGTCGATTTTCTGTGAGAGGGTAGTACTTCCCCGGTCGAGCGTAGAGAACATTCATGCTGAAATCAGCAAGGCTCTACTACCTTGATAAAGGGACAGGGCGTTCCTTTTATATAGTAAGCACCCACTAAGAAAGCATTTTTTAATATGCCACCTCTAAGGGGGTAAAATAAACTCTGAAATTATAGGGCAGGTAAAACTTCGGGTGACTGCTTGTTCAATATAAAATACTTTCCACCCAATAATCAGACGGATGGAAGTAATTCTTCTACGGATCCTCTACTATACGAATTAACAAAGTAAGTCCAGATGAAATCTTACCAAATTGTAACGCAAACAGTAAAACAGTAATAAGGAAATCGCATTTAGTTTGAACATTATTTTTACAACCGAGAAAATCTTCGCAAGTAATGAAACCGAGCTTAGTAATCAACATTCTTCGCGTTTTATTCGTTCGTCTGTTACAATTAACTGCGAAACTGAGAGCATCTCACAGTTTCTTAACCTGCGAGTTTCTGTAAGGACTTTTGGTTGTGTACTTTCCAGAGAAGTGCATATTCGTTTTAACAGTTCGTCAGAAATATTTTTGAATGTTCTTCACGCTGGTTTGAGCGTGAAGAAATTCCACAAATATTACGAGAGGATATGAATTTAGCTTATGCGAAAAGGATACGCATCGTTCATTAGGCATGAAACCAAAAAAAATAGAGAGCAAATTTAATTATTTATCTATCTTAATATATAAAATCCTTGCGTTACTGACTGACTGACAGACACGCTACAGCCGAAGAAGGTTCGAATCCACGGCGCGTACCAATGACTTACCGAAATTATATGCGTATTGAATTGTAATTTTTGCTTGCCTCGTACCACGGAGGGAACGTTAGGCATTTGATCCCGTTTGTCATAAGGATCACTGACGTCACTATCTCTAAATAAACGGATACTAGTCTCAACCATGGAATATCGCTATCCCTTTGGGTTGCGGCGGCGGTCAGACGGGCAGTCGCTCTGTGCAAAGTTTATATTCAGTTAGATCCGGTAAAACTAGTAAGCTGACGGGATAGGAATTGTGATCATGTTAGATATAATCATTGCAGGCAACGACCTATTAGGATAAGGTTTTCTTTTTGTTTTTTTCTCTGTACTTATTTTACGAATAAGTTGTGATATCTGTATCGTCACTTGGGGTCACCAAATAAAATCAGGGTTGATTTGATTGGGAGTTGGATTTGGTATAGCCTCAAATCAACAATAAGCCTGAGTGGTAACCTCGATTTCACAGCGTGCATACTGTCACTGTATTTATAAATCAACTAGAGGACGCCAGCAGCTACGCCTGCATTATTTTTAAATTTACCCGCTTTGGCCGATCCCGTGGAAATTTCGGGAAATCCCTTCTTAGTGCACCCTTACGGTCCCCAAGGAACATACATGCCAAATTTCAGCTTCCTGCACCCAATAGTTTCGGCTGTAGCGTGTCTGTCAGTCAGTCAGTAACGCAAGGATTTTATATATTAAGATATGCACAGGTTACCCTACGCCATAAAAAATAACTATGTATTTTGTGAAAATAAATGCTTTCTTATACACTGCGGAGTTTATTAAGAACATACAAAATACTTTTCCTGGCTGACATATTGATTGGCGAGAAGTGGCTAAAGATCGGGTGAAGTGGCGTTCTCTCGTATTGGAGGCCAAGGGTCATTTTGGGTCGATGTGCCGTTGTAGTAGTAGTAGTAGAGTAGTAGGCTGACATATCATCGCATAGCCCAAACAACTGAAGCTAGAAACACTATTTTTTTATGTTAATAGGTGGCAAACGAGCAGACGGATCGCCTGATGGTAAGCAATTACCGCCGCCCATGGACACAAGCAACACCACAGGAGTCACAAGTGCGTTGCCGCCCTTTAGGGTTGGGAAAGGGGGTAGGATGAGGAATGGGATGAGGGAGAAGAAATAGGGGATAGGGCCTCCGGCACTCTCACTCACCGAACGAAACGCAACAGTTTAGGAACTGTTACTTTACGTCGATTTTCTGTGAGAGGGTAGTACTTCCCCGGTCGAGCCGGCCCATTTATGCTGAAATCAGCAAGGCTCTACTACCTATAGAGTATAGTAATATGGACAGGTGGTTCCTTTATGACGTAGTGGCTTCATTGATATGCCCTTACCCTTAAGGGGTAAGTTAGTTTAGTCATGGTTGAATGTTTAGTCATCTGCAAGTTAGGTGTAAAACGAAAAAACCTTTTAAAGAAAATATTTCTTTATATTAACATTTAAAGTATAAAAGTGATTAATTTCTACCTAGTCTATAGATGCGAAAGAAATAGATAGCGCATTTCTATACATTTAAGCAATGAATATCGCCTTACCCGTACTTACATACGTATACCCAGATCTTATTTCAATAACTCCAACCCAAAAAAACTGGTCCTGGAAAACCGATCGCTGGGCCATTTTCCACAGTTCAATAAAATAGGAAAAAACCGTGCTGATCTATTTGTAATCATGCTGTATAATATTTTATACAGCGTGTTACAGGTGTAACGCACCTGTGCTTGGGGACATCCAGTGTTCAGAAACGCGTACTCGAAAATTCTATTTCTGTCACTGGTGTAATAAAAAAGCTTGGTTCGGATTCACAGTTTTGACGTTTGAAAATATGAGCTTGGTTTTCGTGGTTTTGTATAGTAACAAAAAGCAGGACCGATAAGATACGACCTACATTGATTAGAGCCTGGTGTTCTGGGCTTTGAGCCACGAAATTTTAAGATCCATGCTTGTTGCTGCAAAAATGGCGAAGCGGCATAATTATAATATTGACTTAGATTTCGCATCGAGAGAGAGCATTTTTAGGGTTTCGTAGTCCACAAGGAACCCTTATAGTTTCGTCATGTCCGTCCGTCTGTCCGTCCGCAGCCTAGCTCAAAGACGCCTGGTGCTAGAAAGCTGATATTTGACACGAATATAGACATAAGATATTGCAACAAAACTGTAGAATAAAATTTAGGAAAATATTTTTTTTAAGGGTATCTCTCCTACATATATAGTGGGTTTGAATTTTGTTTTGGTTGAGTACCCCATCATGTGCGGTATCATTGGATAGGTTTTAAAAAAATATTATTAGTTTGCTCAAATCATTTTTCGATCAAGTGATTGGTTTGTCAAATATCAAGCTTTGAAGTGAAAAAATTGTTAGACTCAAGTGTCCCCCCCCCCCCCTCTGCCGGCTAAACTATTAATTTGGAAGAGGTGAAAAATCACAAATGTAGTACATATAACGAATTTAAAAGGAAAACTATCAAGGCTAAGTAGATATCACTAGTTTACGAGTAATCGTCGGTTAACTTATAAATACCTATTTCTGTGAGTTTACATTGGGCGCGCTGGCTTAATCTTAAAGATATACGTACTTTGGTATGTAATGTGGAAACCACATTTTATGTTTACAATACATAACTGGATACATACCTAGTATTTTTCTAAACAAAACTTAGGTTCTTATAATAGTGTTATTAAAATTATTTTTGCAGCAAAATAAACAGTCGGATTTGTTGTACGAGTACATTAATACCCTTTGCAGCAAGTCATTATGGGCAACCACGGAACCCTACATTGCGCGTGGCCCGACAGGCACTTGGCCGATTTTTCATTGTCGAACTATTGTCGATATTTTCTATAATAGTGTTCAAACTCAATAAACATAGCAATTTTGTTCTATTGCGTGCAGGCGTGTGCCATACATTATTGCGGTATTTTGATTTGGAAAATGTTTTTCGGTATGCTTTACTAAATTTGCGCAGCCCGTTAGAGTACCTATCTATATTCCTACATTTGCGTTTCGATCGGAGTGTGGAAGTACCGAATGTACATATTTTTTTTAAATTTCCTGTGGGACAAGGGTAAGTTAAACTGAGAAGAGGACGAAAAAAATATTAACGGTCTAAGAGCAAGGATAGCTTTATTTTTTAGCGTACATTTGGCTTCACTTCCGTGAAAGATGCCCCATACATTATATTCTTGTTTTTGGTGTTAAAAAATACCTCAGTAAAATTCTCATTGATACAACATCCTTTGCCTCCAGAAGTCGTTTTTACTCATCAACGAACTGTTGGAAAATACTTGTTGCTACACACATTTATTATTTATCCAATGGATCTGTTATACACCAGTCGAGTTGTTCCATAGTTTTACTCCCCCCATGGGAGGTAAGTATGAGCTCGTAAATATGCTATGAACTAACTTGGAGTTTCGAGTTTCGGAATATTAATGATCTCAATGGCCCAGTGGCAGAACTTTCGTTGTAGGTATATGAGGCGGGTTCGGTTCTTGTTATTTAAATTTTGTCGTGTTATGAATATCTACATCTTCTGTGTATATAACATTCTTGCTTTACTGACTGACTGACAGACCATGCAGAGCCAAAACTATTGGGAGAAAGAACTGAAATTCGGTATGTATGTTTCTTGGGGACCACGATACCGCACAGAAAAGCTGAAATTAAAATAAATGTGCGGTCGTCGCTGCGAGCATCCTATAGTCTATCTGTCTGTCTCATCATCAGCCTTTAACAGTCCACTGCTGGACTAGGCCTCTCCTTTGAAAGGAGGAATTGGCCTACTATACCACGCTGGCCTAACGTAGACTCACGCCTGTTTCCCCGAAGGGGTAGGCAGAAGCATATTAAACTCCCACTTTTCGCCGGTGTTTTGATCCCACGTAATAGGTGGCGAGCCTATTGCCGCTTATTGGGATATTTTGTTTGCCAGAGCCTCGTCCGTTGATCGGCAGGTGCACCACTTGCAGGTGAGGTTGGATTGGGACCCTAAGTTCTTGGTGGGAACCCTATGGCCTAACGTATACCAACCGTATGGGGTTTGTATCAAGTTTTCCTTCTCTTTCAGTGCTGTTCTATGCATAATATGCTCTCTCTGTCGGCTCTTACGACACCCATGGGATGATATGGGGTGGTGACAATCCGTACTCTTAATCCGTCAACACACGGAATGTCAACTGTCTGTCTATATCTATAAAATTCTCGTGTCATAGTATTAGTTATAATATTCCTACGAAACGGGACAACCGATTTTTATGAAATTTTATATGTATACTAGAGGATGCCCGTGGTTACACCCGCGTTATTTAAGGCTACTGCTCCGCTCCCGTCGCTCATAGCGCGATGTTACATCGCCTATAGCCCTCGTCAATAAATGGGCTATCTAACACTGAAAGAATTTTTCAAATCGGACTAGTAGTTCCTGAGATTAGCGCGTTCAAACAAACAAACAAACAAACTCATCAACTTTATTTATTAGTATTAGATTTAGTAGGTCTCAGAATAGGTTGTGGGTACTCTTGCCGAAAAATTTCAATTACTTGTCAGTTTTAATTTGGCATTAAAATACCGTGTGGTTGACGGCATATAATACAAGTGTCACCACCCCCTATCTTCCCGTGGATACTAAGGGATAACACGATGCAAATACCATCTTTGCGTAGAGACGGAAAACTCGAAATCAAACCCTATACGACTGCCTCGTTGGTCTCGCGGCATAAATGTGCGCGTGGGATCGGGAGGTCCCGGGTTCGATTCCTGGGTCGGGCAGTGTTATTGGGTTTTTCTGTCACGAAATTCGCAGTAGCAGCACGAAATCTGGAAATGTGCCCGGTACGGCAATAGGCTCGCCCCTGATTACGTGGGACTAAAGTATATCTGGTGCAAAGTGGGTGTAGAAATACACCTCTGCCTACCCCTTCGGGGATAAAAGGCGTGACGATATGCATGTATGTATTAAAATACCTTTTAATCCAAATACGAGTACCTATACGGCAAAAAAACTTTAGCTATATCAGCAACTTGTTTTTATAGCATAGGAAGACAAACGAATAAGCACAAGCTTGTTCGTTTGTGATGGTAAGTAATCACCGCCGCCCATAGACACCTGCAATACCCGAAGCTCATTTTACCACACAGGTCTTTCTGAAATGTTTCAGTTTAGTAGGTACGTAGAAGGTAATTTAATTTAATATTTTCTTGGGTTTACGCGAATGTTACACATTGAAATTAAACTACAGTTTACGGATTTTATCGCGTTATATTGGTTTCACTGGTTATTTGTTATTACATTTAAGAGTCCCTATCAAATTCGCTGCGCTTCGAGTTTAGGTAAACAATGTGCGTGTGAGTATTCTAAATTTAAAAATTGTCTTAGTGTGCGTAATAGGACAATACAGCCGGTGCAAACAATCTTGATCTGTCATCGCTGTAGCCACAGTTAGGGCGGTTTCAGATTAGCGTATTTTTCTGCGCGTATACGGTCGTTTCTGCATACGCGCCAGACTCACGTAAACGGGCGTGTTCGCTCGAAACGGTAGTGACTTCTTGTCAGTGTCAACATGGATTCTGACGGTTGGTAGTTATACGAGCTTAGAGGCGCGTCAACGCTCGTACGAGTTGCGCGTGTGCCAAAAGGCGCGTCTATACGCGCCTAGACGCGCTTCTAAAAACGAGCTTATACGCGCGTATAAAACGCTAATCTGAAACCGCTCTTATAAAATTAGTGTATTCATGTATAGATTTGCGTAATAGTCACAGCCCTTCCTATTCTATTAAAATTTATATTTGCTCGTATCTTACATGGTTTTCTGTTTACGTAAATGATCAATTACCGCGATGAAAGCTATTTAAAGTTATTTTTATTCAATGCAAGTATTTTTAATACGTGCAACTATGGGTATCTTGCAAACCTATAAAAGTATAACCTGAGTTGCTTATCTTACCGTACCTTCAAAATATATACGGGTAGATAAAGATAGGATATTGAAAGAGTCCATGAAGGGTGTAAAATAAAAGTACCTAAGATTGAAAAATAATATATTTATATAAAGATACTTAAAGGCTAATATGAAATATTTCAAATATCCATGGAACGTGCTTTCCTCGAGTCAACAATCTGGGACAACAAACATGACATATAAAAAAATTCAGTTTCAGTTCCATTTTATTTATCCAGAAATCGTAATCTTTAGTCATTCTCTCTACTTTCAGAGGTTGATCCGGTGCAGTTCACACAGCAAATAAACAAAGGAGTTTGCGAGTGATATGTAATTGACTCTGAATTTGATAGAACCAATCATGTTTGATATTTATTACAGATTTTCAATTTTTCAGAGTCCAAAGTTAGATTTTTTCGCTCTTACGGCTCGCTCACGGCCTACAGCAGCGGGCGGCAGCGGCGAGCGTTTTCGATGTACATGGCGCGTTTACTGTGACGCGGCGCGCGGCCGCCTCAGAGTAAACGCGCCATCTATATCGCCCTGCCGCGCCGCTCGCCGCTTAGACCGATCTCGTGACCAGGCCGTTATTGCGTCATCAACACTCATACCGAAAGCGGATATAGGACATTTCACTTCTATGATGCCTTTGTCAAATATATTATAGAGCATCTGGCCTAGCACCCAAGAAAAAATACTGACATCTCATACTGACGTCATATGCAACCCACATTTTTGAATACTTATATTTTCTTACTTCGCTAACTGCTCTAAAGCAATAGACTCGCTGGCTTTACCAGTCTTTTTGCTTTGTCCCCAATTTTTGCTCCTTGATAGTAAGTATCACCTTTGCGACCCATTTTCTGAAATATTAACAATATTTCATCATACGTACTCTGCTAAACATACAAGGTGAGTATAGTATTCATAAATGAAAATACACAAAAAATACCTACGGGCTCAAATCTGGTTAGTCGATGTATAATATTAGTTCGAGTCGCGAAATACGATCGGGAGCGGTGGCAGTCCGAGCGACACAGGTCCGTCGCGTTGGAGCCCTTGGGCGCGACTAAACTCAGCGCGCTTGCGCATCGCTTTATAAGGCATTATTTCGATATTTTTTTACTAATAAATGTGCAGATATAAATAAAATTCAATTATTGTTATTTTTAGATAAACATCTTTAAATTTAATATATTTAATACGTATTGCTCTATTTATTGTAATCTTACGTATACATGACGATTTTACTTGCGTAAAATTTCAGTTTTTTTAGTGCGGGGTACATTGGTTTTGAAATATAAATTCAATTAACTTTACAAAAATCGAATGACCATTTACTAATATAGTACATACACAATACGTGTGATTATTTTTTTTATTCCTATTAGCTATAAATAAGCTAAATAAGGAATTTAAAACCAAAGCGTTTCGTGCTTTCGTGAAATCGTTGTGTTTATTTTCGTGTTTTTTAGTTTAAATTGGTTTCTAAATCATAATTTATTTTTGTCAGTTTACTAGATGAAGACACGTTTTATAATAGTACATCAGCAGAATTATTAAATAACGTGTAGTTATTCCAAAATGTGCGCTGGAAAACGTCTATTTTTTCCATTTTTGACCGAATAATTGATAGGGCCTCTTAAACCGAAAGATCAAGAAACTACATTTTTATTACTAGCCGACGTTTCGAATTCTTTACAGGATTCGTGTTCACGGCAGACTGAGGTGATATTTGTCTTTGTCTTGAATTTATAAGTTATCTCAAAGTACCTGAACATTTTTCAACTATTGGTGTTACTATCTACGCAGAATGTGCTATATATATATAAGTATATATATAGCACATTCTGCGTAGATACTATAAGTGCCCAGTAAGTGTCGCCGTTACCATATTTTATAGTAATAATACTTCATAATAATATAATTTTATAATTAAAGCACAATAAACATTCTCATTCTAACTTATTAAGCTACATAAAATTACATTACAATAAACCTTAATAATGTTAAATCTAATAATTATTTAGCTAATGTGTGAACTGGTCGTAATAGGTTAATTATACTTTAAAGTCCGGATTTTATTAGCAGCTGCGGGAACTAGATTTAGACCTCTGTTTCAGACTATATTTCTTCTAAAATAATATATATTGTGACGGCCATAGCCCAATGGTGTACGTAACGGACTGCCGAGACGATGGTCTCGGGTTCGATCCCCAGGTTATCCGGGCACACATCTCTGACTTCTTGAAGTTATGTATGTATTAAAAATGTTAATTATCGCTCGCTTAATAATGTGCCCGGTAGATGGCAATAGGCTCGCCCCTATTACATTGGGACCTAAACATAACTGGCGAAGTGTGGGTGTGTAATACACCTCTGCCTACCCCTTCGGGGATAACAGGCGTGATGTTATGTTATGTTTTATGTAACGGGTCTATATCGCGTAATATTATCAAGTCCAGAAGTCGGTATACTGGCTTAGAGATAATGTACTTCTGTAATCGGGCACTGCAAAAAATACGTGATTTAGTATATCCCAATAAACATTTTACAAATTATGCTTATAACCAGTTAAGTTAAAACTCCTCTGTAAACTTTATTTATTTTAAGTTTGGTATATAAACAGCATACATATTAAAAACTGTTTAGATATGACACTGAAAATAAAAAAATACTATATGTATGTATAATAGGGTTGTTTCCAACGATTGTATGAAATAAGACCTAGTGACGTCATAGTTTTTTGCTGTCAAATAGAATACTTATCCTATCCTATCCTACTAATATTATAAATGTGAAAGTTTGTGAAGATGTATGTATAGATGGATGGATGGATGGATGGATGTTTGTTACTCTTTCACGCAAAAACTACTGAACGGATTTGGATGAAACTTTACAATAATATAGTTTATACATCAGAATAACACATAGGCTACAATTTATAAAGATTTTGTATAATGTTGTCATAATATAAGGAAAAGTATCAACTAAGTCGGCAAAATCCGAGCTGAGCTCTGAAAGCTATTAATTGGAATTCTACCCCCTTTCTGATGACAGATTGATCTGATATTTGGTATACACTCATATTGTCATCAAGATTAAAAGATAATATTTAAATGATTGTAATTTCAAGATGGCCGCCGATACAAAATGGCGGATCATATTATATTACTTAACAACAACCTCAATATGGGTATCAAATGAAAAGGCTTGATTGGTAGAATAGAGCTCACTATGAAAAATCCAAGATGGCCGCCACCACAAAATGGCGGATTACATATTTTCCATAAATACCTCAATATGGGCATCGAATGAAAGGGCTTGATTGGTAGAATAGGGTTCACTATGAAAAATCCAAGATAGCTGTCGCCACAAAATGGCGGATTACATATTTTCCACAAATAGGTAGGTACCTCAATAAAGGTATCAAATGAAAGGGCTTGATTGGTAGAATAGAGCTCACTATGAAAAATCCAAGATGGCCGCCGCCACAAAATGACGGATTACCTATTTTCCACAAATACCTCAATGTGGGTATCAAATGAAAGGGCTTGATTTGTAGAATAGAGTTCACTATGAAAAATCCAAGATGGCTGTCGCCGCAAAATGGCGGATTACATATTTTCCACAAATACCTCAATATGGGTATCGAATGAAAGGGCTTGATTGGTAAAATAGGGCTCACTATGAAAAATCCAAGATGGCTACAGCGACAAAATGGCGGATTACATATTTTCCACAAATAGGTAGGTACCCCAATATGGGTATCAAATGAAAGGGCTTGATTGGTAGAATAGAGCTCACTATGAAAAATCCAAGATGGCCGCCGTCACAAAATGGCAGATTGCCTATTTTCCACAAATAAGTACCTCAATATGGGTATCGAATGACAGGGCTTGATTGGTAGAAGAGGGCTCACTATGAAAATAGAATAAGAAGTATCAACTAAAACAAAACTAAAAAATTGAAAATAAAATTAACTAAAAAAAAAATTTGGGCTTAGCGTATTCTGAGTAAATGTTATGATAGAAATTTTACTTGCGCAACAATTTTATATTTATCGGATCAATACCCCAGACTGATGAGAAGATTGGTGCGATCTGGTAGCTAGAACTTACCGAATTACTTTTTAGCTTTTAGTACATAATCAAATTTTTTATTGTAATAAAACAGTATAACATCAAAAAATATACAGTGTGTTTCATAACCCCCTGTCCGATCCCGAAACCACATATTACTGACTTGCTAGACATACTTGGAAAAATAATAAAAAAAATCCAGGTCTTCATAAAACATCACAATTTATTTCCTTAGTATAGTATTAACGAGAAACATTACCCCGAAATTAGGGAAAATTCCCTAAACTAGCAACACTCCACTCAGCGGCGGTATCCTTTATGATTCTATCAATTCTATTAAAATATTGTCGGCTTTTCGTGTCAGATCATAGGGCATGCCGCCTTTAAAATAGTGCAATTTTATCGTCAAACGGGCCGCTCGACACAATACCGAAACGCGGTAGAGATGTTAACGTTCGATAGCAGCTAATATCGATTTAATACATTTTAACATGTAATGTGACACAACATTCATTTTTCAAAGAATTATTACATTAATGATATTACGATATCGACACATTACGTAAACAAGACTTAACTAATACTTTTGTGTTATAGATCTTAGTAGATCATAGACAAAAGACTATGATCTACTAATTTCGGTAACCTAAATCAAATGAAAAGGTTACATCATTTTTATGTTATAACAATAATTTAAAAACAAACAACAACTTTGCGTTGGATACGTGCCCATCTCGTACGGGGACAATAATAACATATCGATAAAAACAGAACTCCAATAAATATCATTGGTTACATCCCTAGCTGGCTATTTTTTACGACTTCAATTTGCCTACTGATCACTCAGTCTTACCCTAGGATTATTTTCGTTCGGACTTCCGGAATAACTTACGTTGTGAAATAGTTACGTCGTCGGTCGTATTCAAACTCTGAATACTTTAGCATTTCGATGTGTTTAGGTAGGAGTGAATGCAATTCATGCAGGTGCACGTAGTGATAAGGAGGAACAGTTCGCTGGACCACCAGGTCTGCTAGTGCCTTTGGAGCGCGTTGTTCAACGGCTTCACCACCTCGTGAACTACAGTGTGCTAGTTAGTCTGCTTTCAAATAGGTACCTTTGATGAAAAGGTACCGTAAGTGTCTTAACCTTTCGACATGTGGAGCATGATCGTCGTACGCAGCTTACAAGTAAGTTGATGTTTTTCGGAATTAAAGGTAACCTGCCTAAGTAAGATTTAAACAATTAGTAATTACCATAAATACTGCAGCGCTCATAGCGTGACTAAGTTATTGGATCGTAATAGTTTGGCAAAGTTAAGTAACTGTTGCACAGCATGGGTGCCCACGTACTCAGAAGGCACTTAAAACTAAATCTAAGAATCGGAAGGCCACGTCGTAGGCCTTCGGGTGATCTGAAATGTCTGAATACACGGACACCAAAGTTGGCTACGCACTCTTACGAAACAAACAAACAACGTAAACAATACCGTCCGTTTTACCTAATGCAATAAACCAGCTGTTGCAACAAGCTCATAAATAAAATGGGTATACCTACCTACCTAAATTAATGGCACGTGTAAAGTTGACCTTCGGCTTTTGTCAAAGGATTAGGTAACTAGACGCGGCTGCCGGGCGCCGGCCGATGCACTCAACGACCTTTTATGAACTTTAGGTAGTGCCTGTGCCTAGTTATTACGATTTATGAGTCTTCAGTGTTGCCATGGGTAATCTGATGTGATATTATTTAAAGTTAATTAAATTTACCAGGGAAAAATTTATCTTTAATTTCCGTGAATTAATGACAAATACCTCATCATTTTACTCTACCCTACAACCCCTTCATTGATCGGATGGGGGGTTATGAAACACCCTGTATAGGTATATGTCTTTTACAATGCTCATTCTAGAGTAGTTATCAAATTGTTTTCAAAATTGATAGATTTATTGCCTTCAGTATTTAATGTAGATGAACTTTGTCTTTTAAAGTAAGTAGTTTGGACGAATAGTTAAAAGTTATCACGATATATCTGACCTAAACGCAGCGTCATTAAAAGCGTTTTCTATGAGTTAGTGCGCTTAAGCACAGCAAGGTGGAGGGACGGTCCGATTGTCGGATATGTACTTTGTGGTAATGCTTTCAGATTTTATTTTTGTTGCTGTTATATTCAGTAGGTATATAAGCTCTTCATAACTTCAATAATACACTTACATACTAGTCTTTACCTGAAGTTCAACGATTATGAAAACAAAAGTAATATTTCAGTATTATCTGTTTCTATGTATGCTACACGGCTAATTTACAGAGCCGTTTGTGATGAAATTTGACATGGATAGTCTGAAACCCGGGGAAGTACATAGGCCACTCTTTATTAAAATATTATGCTGGCGAAGCCGCGGGCAAAAGCTAGTTATCAATAAATTGTCAATAAAAATGTTAAATAAAGTTTTAACATTAATTGATGAATGAAACTACCATTAATTTGACAAATTTCACTGGATAAAAATACTTGTATAATTTATTTCACTTGCAGGAAACTTCCCTAACAACACTTCACTCATCCATAAACCGCAACGCATACACTAGAACCTAAGGGCATTCTAGACATTTTGACCTCCTAATAGGCTTGTGTCCTCTAAGAATAAATCGGTTTGATTCTAGTATCTATAGATTCAATATGATTTTAAGATGTCAATAAAGTTTTTTATTTATTATATAAAGGTAAGATTAATGTTATTTTTAGGATTCTAAAACTAAAAATAATGTATTTATTCACGTGACAGTGAAGACCAATCAGAGAGCATTACGTCTAACAGTGCGTCCACCATTCCTGTTGTTGACGTTTTTGTAGTAAATACAACTATAAAACGACAAACTTTGTACCTGTCAAATCGAATATAACAAAATAAAAGTGGGTACACCAGACCAGACTTCATTCACGGTTTTATTTTGTTATGCACTTTGTGATATCACCCAACCGCCATGATGGTTTACAGCGTTTTCGTGTCAAATTCGAAAAGGTTTTTAAAAAGCCGTAATTAGTAATGTTGCTGATCGATATTTGAAGAAAAATCTGTTATTTCAGTTTAACATCTTATAAAGGAACGAATCAATCGCTAATTACATTTTAGGACACAAGCCTACACAACTTATACACACACAGTCTCAACACACACACACTTCTAAGGCCGCCCAACAACCTTGCATCCATTTTCACGGGCGAGCTGTCACTGTAACGAAAGTTTCGCAAATTTTATCAGACTTTCATCTTCGCGCGCAATTTGTTAGACCCGTTCCCATGTTTGTGCTATGCTAGTATTTTCTATGTATTTCACGAGATAAACTTGCCTTTCTACCCTTTTTCTGCTTCGTATTATTTTGGTATATTTGTAGGATTTTGTAGGTTTGTAGGTTGACTGCCTCGTTGGTCTCGCGGCATAAATGTGCGCGTGGGATTGGGCGGTCTCGGGTTCGATTCCCGGGTCAGGCAAAGTGTTATTGGGTTTTGCCGTTAGTCTGGTAATGTGCCCGGTACGGCAATAGGTTCGCCCCCTATTACTTGGGACTAAAATAAATCTGGCGAAAACTGGGTGTAGCAATATACCTCTGCCTACCTCTTCGGGGATAAAGGCGTGAGACTATGTATGTATGTATTTGTAGGTTGTTATGTGATGTAGGGAATGTTGGTTAAATATTTTTGGACTGCCTCGTTGGTCTCGCGGTATAAATGTGCGCGTGGCAGGTCTCGGGTTCGATTCCCGGGTCGGGCAAAGTGTTATTGGGTTTTTTCTGTTAGGAAATTCTCAGTAGCAGCACGGAGTCTGGTAATGTGCCCGGTACGCCAATAGGCTCGCCCCCTATTACGTGGGACCCAAAAAGTCATGGCGAAATGTGGGTGTAATATTACACCTCTGCCTACCCCTTCGGGGATGCAGGCGTGAGTCTATAAATAAAAAAAATTTTGGTTGTAGTTTGGGAAGAAAATTATCATGAACAAATATTTAATGCCTAACAGATTGTACGACTTCAATTTAAACTTAGATTGGAACGGAAGGATATACTGGCAAACTAAAACATAGTTTTTAAGATCAGTTAATAAATGACGGCACTTTGAAGTGATTAACCTGATAAACTCCAACCAAATTGAGAACCATCTTTCTTTTTAGCTCGGTTCAAAATGTAATGTGAAAACAAACACTATTAGTAGATAACTTTCAGCATATGCTCGTACTAATATTTATGCAATGGATCTTATAGCTTCATTATTTGAAAAGAAAGGTGCTTAAATATCTTCTATTTGTCGCTACCATAATAACATTTATTTTCATAAAATATATATTAGATTTGTAACTTTCATATTATTATATAATCCAACTCGGTTGGGCGGCGTTCGGGCAGTTACGGCATATCTTTACGTCCGATATCCCGCAGTGTCTCAAGACGAAAGTCTTTGACCAGTATGTGTTGCCAGTGATGATCTACGGCGCTGAGACGTGGTAGCTAACTATGGGCCTTATCCGAAAGCTCAGGGTTACTCAGAGAGCGATGGAGAGAGCTATGCTCGGAGTTTCCCTGCGAGATCGTATCCGCAAAGAGGAGACCGCAGGAGAACCAAAGTAACCGACATAGCTCTCCGAATAGCCAGGCTGAAGTGGCAATGGGCAGGGCACATAGCGCGAAGAACCGTTGGCCGCTGGGTCAGGCGGGTTATGCAGTGGCGACCACGTACCGGACGACACAGCAGGGGTAGGCCTCCCGCAAGGTGGACCGACGATCTGGTTAAGATCGCGGTGCGCGGTTGGATGCGGGCGGCTCAAGATCGGTCTGTGTGGAGCACCTAGTGGGAGGCCTATGTCCAGCAGAGGACGTCTCTTATCTAGGTTGACATGATGATGATGATATTATTATATCCAAATATTTTAAGGCATGTACCTACATGTTTCAAGCTATGGGCTGATAAAAACTCACCGTAAACATGACACTTCGTTTTTGAGCCGTGGTGCAAAAGCCTTATCAATTGCACTTACTAAGCTTTAACAGCACCTTTCAACAGGCAGAAATCCTGCCATAATGAACATTTTTCAAGATAAACATATTACTGCATGCATACCTACTCCGTACTACAAGGTAAATCGGTATTACCATAAACATTCTTTCTCCACTCTAACTAAAGAGCAAATTTTCCCCGGAAAACTTTGTCATATGCCAAATTATATTACTGCCGATAACATCCTTATTTATGACACTTTAAGACTCGATTTCGCTTATCTCAATTTCTATTTTAAATTGGCCGTGTTTAGTGATGGGCCTTGAATTTTTTTCGGTACTCGCGCCGTGTAGGTTTTTTGCTGATATATATTTAAATTGATTTTTATAGGCCTTGTTGCTGTGCGGAGATAGTTGGATTAGTTTTGGGTTTGAAAGTTGCATTTGTCTGGTGTAGCTACCGTAAATGATTTTTTATGGAATACATTTTTACGATGCTTGCTGGTATATTCTTTGTTGTGAATATTTGAATGTACTTTTAGAATTGATCTAATTGTTAACATATATATGATATGATATTAGGGATATTAATTAAATTCGACAAGCCAGATAATGAAAACAATAACGCTTTTAAATCATTTTCGTAAAAATATAAGGCCAAAAGGCTGTATGAAGGTAAAACTGTTGACAAATAAGTAATTGGTCTAAAACTACTTCAGCCAATATAAGATCCAATCGTACAGACATAATAAAATTACAACATAAATGACAATGGGCAAAATGGTACCCGGCTCCAATAGATATGATTGAAGTGTCGTTTAAAAGGTCTTACCGAGAGGAACAATATTTACTAGAGCCGCCAGTCTCAAATCTGATTGCGTTTGGAGATAAACGACAGTCTTACTAACTAATAAAAACCCTGTTCCTTCTGTTTCCCTTTGCGTTCCAGGGCCAAGGGAAACTGGTTTAGACAGTCCTGGCCCCGGTGATAAACATACATATGTGAGTATATAAGGTACCACTTATCTATGTAAGAAAATGAGTACCAAGGTAATATTTTCTGCATTTCCGTTTTTGTTTTCTATTAATTACTCTTTAAATGGAAAAGGAGAGGTGCATGGCAAAGTCTTACTAAGACTTTGCCATGCACCCTCCTTTTAACTCAACTCGAGCTCCACTGCTCCCGAGCGTGAGGTGTGCGCAGGAGCAGCGCGGGAGGCGTCGGTGTCCGCGTCAGTCGCTCATTCGTTTCGCGCTCATGACGACGTTTAGCTGCTGTTTGAGTTTCTTTTGTGCTTTCATAACTCGCTTTTATTAATTACTGACCCCTGCGCTTCTACTGGACTTGTTACCCGCTATTATTAACGTTGACCTGTGCTAGCTCACCAACCCATCGTCAGCGTACACGCAGACGAATTCGTCAATACCATAAAGCAAAAAATATATATGAATCCTGAATCTTCTGCATATGTATGTAGAAACCGGCTTAATCACAGAAGAGTAGATTTTCCGTTGATCGGCAGGTGCACCACTTGCCCTCCCCGTAGGATCTCCACCTTGTCGTGGTGGGGGGGCTCAGTAACCGTGGATTGGGCATCCGCGGTGAATCTAAGAGGGATCCAGGAGGGGACGCTCCGCGTGGGCTTGGAGGGGCCTGTGCAGGATGCGTCCAACGGTGCGGGTGCGGGGGACAGTTCTGTCTGTCCCTCGCAGTCGGGTGCGGTCGCGGGAGGAGAGGCGTGTCGGTGTTGCGTTGCCGCGCGCCCTATCTCCCGCGACCAAATGGGGGCGCACCATTCGATGCGTCGCGGTGGGGCCGCAGAGGAAGAGGAGATGCGGTGTTGCGTTGCCGTCCTCCCTATCCTCTGCGGCCGCTGAGTGTTTTGGCGGCGGAGCCCAACACCTTAATCCGCCGCCAAGGGGGTTTTGTTCGGGGCCCGCCTGACCATCTGGCGGGCTAATACCCGTCGGGGGGTAGCGATGAATACTTATGCGAATCCCTACCCTCCGACACACGGGTACATGAGGAAAACGGGTTGGTTTTTAGTCAGTAAGAGTCTGACAGTCCCCTTCGTCCTTCCCCCGAGGCGGAGGGACTCCATGAGGATTTTCCAACCCAACACCAAAAAAAAAAAGGTGCACCACTTGCAGGTGAGGTTGGCTTGGGACCCTAAGTTCTTGGTGGGAACCCTAATGCTAGGCTCTGGCAAACAAAATATCCCGATTAACGGGAATAGGCTCGCCACCTATTACGTGGGATCAAAACACTGGCGAAAAGTGGGCGTTTAATATGCCTCTGCCTACCCCTTCGGGGAAACAGGCGTGAGTCTATGTATGTATGTATGTATGAGTTGATTTCAAAGGATGGAAGCGAGCCGAATAGAAACCTTCCCTTCAATGACAGAGGAGGATATAATCCTACTAGCGCTAGGTACATACGAACTCAAACTGGCAAGATCTTACTGTGCCGAGCATTTATCTAATGGTCTGTATATAATTGATACGTACAGAGCGGGAGCACTTGAAAATCTGCCAGACTACGGCATACACGAAGATGCCTGGCTTTTGCGTGGACGAATCCAGTCGCAACATGTCCATATAAAAACATATTTATGTTATATATTAATCAACAGTGCAAATAATCTTGTCCAACAGTATTGCACATGTTTAACCGGGCGACGTACGATGGGAACTTGTGCACATATAGTGTCCATCGTATGGTACCTGGGCTATGCGAGGCATACGGGATTTACTGCTCCGGCATCTTTCCTCAATGCTGTTATAGTGGATACCGATATAATGTTTTAGATCTTACTCACTATTTTAAATTAAAAATGTAAAAAATAACTAAAATATATGATTTTTATTTGAAGAACGCTTGTTTTCTTACCTCTTTTATTATTAGAATCCTAAGTGTGTTATATCAGCGTCTAATTCTATCTTATTTCAGCTTTATTTGACTAATATAAGTAGTTTGTAGTAAATACTGATTTATAAAACTTAGTGTGATTACTGCTTCCCAAACGTGAATAAGGACAAGCACCATGGTAGACGTTTTACTGGATCAAAATGTATTTTCAATGATAATATCAATGATAACTATTGGAGCGGGTACCATGTTCCATACATTTTTGCCCATTGTCCTTTGAAAATGTATGATGACATACAGCAAACGAAATCAACAATGGTAAAAATATTTATTTTTTAATTTTACGTCTTTAAACACCTCTTTGTATAATAATTTAAGAAAGCATTTCCATTTGTTTAGCATATTAACTATAAGCCGACCCAATACCAATAAGAGCGTACACTTCCAACATAAAACATCTATATAACACCCAGGAAATATTACATTTGCCTAATGAACCTTACGTTGCCAAGCTTTGCTACTACATCAACAACTTAATCATTACCTTAACCCTTCCACAAACATCCTTGGCCACCATCCAAATACTGCCGAACCAAATTTAATTAAGTACCGAATATTATTTTCTGAATAATCCTTCATTTTCCCATCACTATTGGCAGTCGCCCAGGTAGGGACACAGGTGGCTGCAAAGTTTATTAAAGCGAGAGTTTTGAGCACAAAATTTTGTGTCTAGTTAAATTTGTTGAAAAATGCGAGACAGTAGGGCTATACTCGTACGTAGGTCATATCATTGACAATGATATTTTTAAGACTAATTTTTTTCGTGGTTCAGTGGATAGCGTATGCGTCAGCTGATCGGGATCGGGTCCCGAATTCGATTCCCGGGTCAGGAAAAGCAATTACCGAGTTATTCCGAATTCTCAGTAGTAGCACAGACTCTGTTAATAGGCCGGTAACAGTATGGGCTCGCCTCCTGTTACGTGGGATCTAAAATTTATAATATGGTGAAATGTGTAATATTGCATCTCTGTCTAACTCTTTGAAGTATTGAAAAAAAGAAAATTGTTTTATTCCTAGCAGCATGCAGCAATAGCCTACTGGAGAGACACTTTGCATACTACGCAAAGTGACTATATTATAAACTTATTTATATTTTTTTTATAGACTCACGCCTGTATTCCCGAAGGGGTAGGCAGAGGTGTAATATTACACGCACATTTCGCCATTAATTTTTAGGTCCCACGTAATAGGGGGCGAGCCTATTGCTCCGTGACTCTGAGCTGTTACTGAGAATTTCCTAACGGAAAAATAACACTTTACCCGACCCGGGAATTGAACCCGAGACCTTTCAATCCCACGCGCACATTTATGCCGCGAAACCAACGAGGAAGTATTATAAACTTACGGTACCTTTATTGATTTTTATGCGAATTAAATTGTGAGTTATCGCTTGCTAATTGTTTAACATTCCTTCGTTGTTGAAGGAATACATCACGAGGAAACCTTCAAGTGTGAGAGAGCTCCGTAGTGTTCTCGAACAACTTGTACGTATAGGGTAGGGTACTTACAGACTAGGGTAGTGGACTAACCATAGAAAAATAAATAAGAGTAGAAGTGCCAAGGGAGCGTGTCGGTGTCCGCGCGAAATGCACCCAGAGTGCATATCGTAAGCAAATGGCCGTTGCCGCGAATTAGTACACTTTCGACCGTGATCACGACAATTTATAAGAATGCCGTCTTGCTCAGTGGTTTTCTGTAAAAACCGAAGCTCAAACCAAAATTTTGTGAAGAATTGAATCACTTACCATATAAAACTACAAGTATTTTACTATATTTGTCTTTAAAAACATGAAAAACAACAATTTGTAAAATATTCCTTGCTCTTATTATGTTATTATTGTTTGCAAATCTCACAACGACTATATTATTTTTCAATAAATACATTGCTCTTTAACTACTACCAAAATTTGTCGCGAAGTGACTAGACAAGCAATGTCCGAACGATACTTTATTAAGGGAATGCATCGCGTAGTACGGCCACTGCATCTAGCAACGAATTAGTGTCACATTTACTCATGTGTTAGCACATGAGTTATTTACTCATGTGTTAGTGTACAGTTCTTTTGCATAGCACAACGATAGTTGCCGATGTTTTTTTGTGAGTAAGTTGAACGTTGCTTGATAAATACACGCTATGTTCGATATGATAAGGTTTATAATTGAATTTTTTGTAAGTTTTGATTTAAAAATGCGAGTGTGTGCGCGAATGCGTTTTCATATTGCTTTTACTGATCTGCATGTGTAGTAGAAGCCACGTGGTAGTGGCAAACTGGCGACACAGGTTGCCGATACATTTTCGTCTACAGGCTTAATATCTTATTTAATATTACTATATCTATGGGACAAACCAAACTCTTCTCATACTGAACAGAAGCTTGTGCTCAAGAGTTGGAAAGTTTATAATAATATGCAAGACTGGTGGTGATGAAGTAAGCTTACGCCTGTACTGTACCTTCTTAAAAGAGCAATCTTTAATCAAAATTCTCAAAAGAAATTTCGAAATATAAAATAACTTCAATCTTTTTAACACAAATTCTATCACAATCCCTCAACATTTTATTCAAACTAAATCTTTGGAATCTTAAAATAAGTTACGAAGCAGGAAACCTTAAAGAATTAGGTACAGTAGGTACGTGTCGAGGAATATCTGAACAGATACCATTAGGTACCCGAATTATTCATGAGCAAAATATTACTGATTTCAAATTTGTTACAACTAAATTTGATTGTTTTTTCGTACGATATTATCGATTGATCTTATGAAATATTTATTAGACGAGACCAGAGACTAATTGAGTGACAAGTTTTTGGTGAAAACACTTAAGATTTTGAGGAAAAAGGAATTACTTCTTTTTTTGGTACTTATTTTTGATCTGGGAAAACCAGCGCTATTTATGATTCCTGTACTACGGAGGGCTTTACAAACAGTCAAAAAACGTATACAAATAATATCTAGATTTGGAACATCAGTTTATGGATAAAACAAGTGTTGCCCATCGCGTGTGAGACGTGAGCTTCTTTTTAAGACTCGAGCTTTTTTTGAAATACGAGTTCTATTTTGGCGCTCGAGGTTTTGCGAGAAAGGACTGGAGCTCGGCTCGACTCAAGGCTCTGAGTTTTGTTAGTACACCGAGTCTTGTAAAATTGAGCCGAGTCTATCGAATTAAGACTCAAAGACTCGAGTTCTTTACATCTCTACTATTTACCCTGTTTATACTTGCGAAGCGAACGGCAAGGCAACGTAAATAAATAAAAAAAAAATATTTTACCGCATTAAAAAGCCCATAAACTTCTAACGCTTAAACAATATTACACATAAACTAAAAACTTTTCCCAAATGAATTATACGCAACGTTTTTCGTGCGATCGCTTATCAAACTTTGGGAACAAGTGTAAACGGTCCTTAACGGGTAACAAATAGGCGTTTTATTCATGAGGCCATCGTATAAAATTAATGCGTGCGTATCACTCACTGGTTAAAGACGAAACACACTTTGTCGCAGTCCAAATGCGTGCGATATAAATAATGGCAAGATTTTATCTGACAGGTAATAAAAGTAAGTTCTTTTTTTCCGACTGAAAAAAATTGGTAGATAGGCAAAGGTAGAAAATATGGACAGTAACGAAGAAAAATGGTTGGATAATTTTCGTGCCGATATCTGGATAAGTTAATTCTGCTCATTCTTTCATAGTTTGACATTTATTTCTTACTCCACTATTTTATGACTTTCTAAATGAATGCCGAGATATTTTTACTGAGAAATATATGCTGTAATGACAGAGTTTTTATTTCAGGTTCATCTCATATCACTATTTATATTTATTTATTTATAGTCTCACTCCTGTATCCCCGAAGGAAGAGGTGTGAATATTACACCAAAATTTCGCCATGAAGTTTTAGGTCCCATGTAATAGGGGGCGAGCCTATTGCCGTTACTGGGCACGTCACTAGACTCCGGGCTGCTACTGAGTATTCGAAAAAATCCAGTAACACTTTTGCCCGTCTCAGGAATCGAACCCGGGACCTCCGATCAGCAGTCGCATACGCTATCCACTGGACCACGGAGGCAGTCATAGCACTACTATACCTATATCCGAACCTGAACTTAAATGTGTGACGTTTATAAGTGATCTGCAACCTAATTGAATGAATAACTTTAAAATTTAAGAAGGCTATTAAAATATTTAAATATTATGTTATGGAATATTTTCATAAAACAGTACAAGAGAAAATGTTACGAAAGCATTGATTTATGAAATTACGAACTTGATTACACATTATTTGTCGACGAACCTCAATACGTCAGCACATGCATATGCTATCCACTGCATCACTGAAGCAGTCTCCAAAGTTTAAGGATATAAATACCTCTTTTTAGTCCAAAGATTCTACATCGCTACACCTGCCATTAACTTAAAAAAAATAGTTATTGTTACGTCATGTAAAAATCCGACAGCATATTATTACAAACTTAATTCACAAACCTATTTATCTCTGAAACGAACCGTTCTCACCTAGGGGTAAAGCGATCCCTGTCTATCCCCTCTTATAAAGCGTGGGGTTAAACTAGATCGTTTCCAGCTCGAGTACGGCACATATGTCAAAGCAAGCATGAGGGATGCATCCAACCGTTTGTAACATTACTATTTTTAGTATTCCTGCTATAAATGTGAATCAAGGATGCGGTGGCTCTATAAATGTGTTAGATACGCGCATTTAAATACCCAGGGGGAATTATATTTTAATCTCGTATTCATCAGTTAAAATAACGGTAGTATTCTAATCTTCTTAGAAGCTTACCTAACTAACACAATTGCGAGATTGATTTGAAAACAAACAATCTCTGTATTTTTAATTTTAGTGCTAGGCTCTATCATATAAAATAATAGAAGGAAAAATGAAAGCCCGAAGAAAGAGTGAAAAATCAAGGAGGAATTATACAGATCAGCTAAAAGGAAAGGTTAGTGTCAGTAACTTTAGAACGTAAGGAGGTATGACGCTAGGTTACGATATATTTTGACTTTTTTCCAAGAAAAAGAAGTTCGAATTGTGAGAATAACAAGTTTAGTCCTAGGCATGCCTTTTAAGTTCTGTCGTTTCCATATTTCCCGGCAATTTTGAATTTGGAACTGTGAATATTCATATTTGAATGTGTTTAAATTTTGAATCTCAAAACAGTTGAAAGTATTAGGATTAATGCTATTGTTTAGTCACTGTGTCGATTGGAATCTGTCAGGTTACGTACGAAAATGAATCTTTCTACGGAAAATGTTCATGCAATAATTTTCTACAACTTTAGAAGAAGCCTGACACGGCTTCAGTGTTTTGAAGAGCTAACATCAGAGTTTAGAGATGAAGCCCCATGTCTGCGGACTGTTGAACGCTAGTATTTAGAATTCCAGCGTGGACATACTAGTGTAAGTGACAAATCTCGCGTAGGACGCCCAAAATCCGCCTTCACAACCATTCAGAATATCTTGCATGAAGCGCTTGGTGTGAGAAAGCTAGTTTGCCGTTGGATACCACAAGGCGGCTCGCGTCAGATGGTGTAAGAAAACTCTACAAAGGTTCAACCGAGGAGATCAAATCAGGTCTACGACATCATCAGTGGTGACGAATCTTGGATCTATGCCTGCAATCCTGATTCCAAACAACAGTCTATAATCTGAGTGTTTCAAGATGAGCCAAAGCCGACTAAAGTTGTTCGTTCTCGAAGTACTTCAAAGAAGATGGTGGCCACGATGGATGGAAAAACCGGCCATGTTGCGACTATTGCACTTGACGATCGTAGAACGGTTAACGCAGAGTGGTAGGTCTGTATACCACAGTTTGTTTGCCACAAGTCATCGCCGAACTTCGAAAATCTAACTTAAAGCGACGCATCATCCTGCACCACGACAACGCAAGCTCACACAGCGCTGGTCAAACGATTGAGTATTTGAAGCAGGAAAAAGTAGAAATTCTTGACCATCCTCCATACAGTCCTGACCTAAGCCCTAACGATTTCTTTACATTTCCTAAAATTAAAAAACGTCTTCGTGGTCAAAGGTTCCAGTCCGGTGAAGAAGCAGTCGACGCTTTCAAGTCAGCCATTTCGAACACGAGGGTGTTCTTTAGAGTGGAATAAATGTTATAACTAGTTTGAGCGAATGGAAAAGTGTATTAAGCTACGTGGTGAATACTTTGAAAAACAATAAAAAGTACTATAAGGTTCTAGTTGTGTTTTTTTCTTCAAACGACAAAACTTAAGCCTCGTATTGATGTTATTTTCAAAATTCATGCTTTGATAAGTAATCAGAAATTCTTGGGATTATAATTGTTCTAAATTCAGTTTCGATCAAGTATCGTTGTCCTAAATGGTATTCGCCACCGAGAGGCTTATCCGCATTTTTCATTTCATGGTATACCTACAGTTACATATAAAAGAAAATATCCCAAAATACACAAATAAACACTTAACTGTATTAACACACTCGCACTCTTTCAACACCTTTTAATAAAACAACCGATAAAACTTCGATCAATCACACGAAACGCGTATCAACAGAATAGTTGCCAAGGCCGCCAAGTTTGGCCAAGCACTTGGCAGCGCCGGCCAAGTTCTGCCAAGTTACGAAATACCGAACATATTGACGGTGGTGATGTTTTTACTCCTTGTCGAGCTTTCGCCAAGTTAACCAAGTTCGCCAAGTTTAATTAGTAAAAGTTTGAGAACAACTGCGATAAATATCTTTGTATTATTACGATATAGAAGGTTTTTAATTAAATATAAATTATTAGATGTTTGTTATGGTTTTGGTTATAAGAACCGTGTCTAAGATACAGCCACAAAAAAGTTGTTTTTGAAAGTATCTTTATTCTATAAGAAAAGAGGTTTCCTAACTGTAACATCCATGAAATAGGTTAAATCCATTTGAGCTCAATAGACTACAATAGACAGTTTTCTTGAACATGGCACTTAAAATATTATACCACAATGGGGATGCAAATACCTTTTCTTTAATTTTAATACCATTCTTTTTTCGATTCGTGAGTTGCTAACTCCCTGAAATAGCTATTAAATATTCTTGGTTTATTAATTCTCGTACCTTCTGACACGTTGACTCTTGTATGATTAATTAGATTTTAGCTGTTAGGTATTGTTAATGTTTGTCTTAATAATGTCAATGTTAGTATAAGTTACTAAAATTTGTATACCTACATAGGCGTGTTTGTCAAGCTTTTCTTTCGTATGTAACATTTATTATGTATGTATCATATTCTCCTTAGACTATATATATTATGTAAATCCAACCTCTCTGATATTCTCAGCGAATAACTATTTATATTTCTCATTATATCTATGGATATCCGTAAGCTTTTAGCAACTTTGTGGTCAAGCGTCAAAACTGAAAATGTTGCGGTATGACATCTATATATATAACTATACGATGCCCGCGGTTACAGCCGCGTTATTGAAGGCTAATACTCTGCTTCCGTCGCTCATAGCGTGATGTTATATAGCCTATAGCCTTCCTCGATAAATGGGCTATCTAACACTGAAATACCGTCCCTGGCCAAATTATTAGACGCACTATAAGATTTTATCAAAATTTTAAATATCGGATGATACTACACAGGTTTATTATAATTACCAAATACAATGTTTATTTTTTTAGTATCCATTTAATTTTGACTAGTTATTTATTTACATTTAAAGATTTAAAGATTGTTAGATTATTAATTTTAACTATATACATTGCTATTTTACATAATCATAATATCTAAATATATATATAGGTACATAAATCTAAAAATAAAAAGTGAAAATATGTACAGGTGTGTTTAGGCGTTGTAGAATGCCTCCGCATCAATATCATCGGGTAACGTGCCCAGAAGGCTGGCAGCATTGCCACGCTGGATGGCAATGCTGATTCTTTGAGCAAAGAATAAACTAGCTAATTAATTATCCATTTAATTATCTTGTTTTTGTCAGAAATAAAGTAGAATTATTATAGAACCAATAAGTATTTATTGACTCTGAAAGAAAATAGAAATCAATATAATTTAATGTTTAAACTGCAGTGCGTCTAATAATTTGGCCAGGGACTGTAATTTTTCAAATCGGACCAGTAGTTTCTGAGATTAACGCGTTCAACCAACCAAACAAACAAACAATTCAGCTTTATTTATTAGTATATAATCGTAAGATACTAGCTGAGCCCGCGGGTACACCCACGTTATTTAGGGCTACTGCTGCGCATCCGTCGCTCATAGCGTAATATTATATATAGCCTATAGCCTGCCTCGATAAACCGCTAACACGTGGCTTCCAAATAAACTACTAAGCCATACCTGCAGTCCATGATTATTAATGATCTTTAACCTTAGGTGACAGAGAACCAAGGTTATCGACATAGCTCAATGAATTAGCAAGCTGAAGTGGCAATGGGCCGGCCACATTTGTCTCAGAACCAATAACCGTTGGAGTAGTCGTGTTCTAGAGTGGAGACCGCGCCTTGGCAAACGTAGTGTAGGACGCCCTCCGGTTAGGTGGAGTGACGATATACGCAAAGTGGCTGGCAGCGGCTGGACACGAAGAGCAGAAAATCGGGCTTAGTGGTGTGCCATTGGAGAGGCCTATATCCAGCAGTGGACTCTTGCAGGCTGATGATGATGATGAACCTTAGGATATTAGTACCAAATTATTTTCTACTCTAAAAATCTAATTATTTTAACTAGCACGTTATTAGTACGCATTACTGTAATATTGGTCTCCGCTCACCTGTAACAGGTGAGCGTATTTCAATAGTAACAGTTACTATTCAAATACTTCCTTATTAAGCACACAACCCTTCCCTACGTACTCGAGTAAACAACTACACATTAATAAAGCTGTTATAAGACGATTACTCAAACACATGTTGCGTTAATATATACATAATTTGTGTGTGGTTTTCAACCGAATATATTCAGTAATCTAATATATTTAGGTTAGTAGGGCGAGAGTTGTTGATAATGTGCATTGCGCGGATTAAATAGAGGCAGAGAGGAGGCTGCCTACCAGAGAAATACAAGGCTTATACACCAATTATGAAACATGACTTGCAACAAAATAGCAAACTAGGAAACCAACCATTTTTTTACAAAACTAACCTACGAATAAAGAAAATGCGAATGAAAGAGAAAAGAAAAGTCCATGTATATTGCATCCAAGAGATATATATTTAACATAATTATATGTTTAATATATATAGGGTGCATAGGGTTCCCACCAAGAACTTAGGGTCCCAAGCCAACCTCACCTGCAAGTGGTGCACCTGCCGATCAACGGACGAGGCTCTGGCAAACAAAATATCCCGATAAGCGGCAATAGGCTCGCCAACTATTACGTGGGATCAAAACACTGGCGAAAAGTGGGCGTTTAATATGCCTCTGCCTACCCCTTCGGGGAAAAAGGCGTGAGTCTATGTATGTATGTATGTAATATATATTAAAAAAATCATGGCGAAATGTGGGTGTAATATTACACCTCTGCCTACCCCTTCGAGGTTACAGGCGTGAGTCTATAAATAGATAAAATGAATATATGTTTAATATATATGTCTAGTAGTTGAATCTATGGATAGATCACACAATGAGAACGGCCATAAGACGTCTGGACGATCGATTGCAGCACCAGACAAAGCTTTTGGTAATTCCCAATGGGTTGTTAGTAGAGGAATACCCCGGTGATTTTACTGGCGACTGAGAGACTCACAGTATTTTATCTGTGAGCCCCAAAACCCGGAGAGAGGACGTGACATCACAGTTTCTAGCGCAAATTCAAAAAAATGTATTATTTGACGTCGATATGCACTGAGATGTTAATAGTTTTCTCACGAGAAGACCATCAAGAAACCAAAACATGTCTGCAGCTTTTCTAAATATACTGTGCTAAGAACTTAAGCCAAAGAGCTCAGATATATACATAGAGGCGCATTTGTTATGGGCGCTCTGTAGACACGAACGTTCCTCCTGTGTATCTTAACTACGAGAGCAAGAGAGACGGAGAACGACGCCAGCGCCGCCAACGGCGCCAACTACGAACTACACTGGCGACAGTCGCCACTTGGAATCGGCACACAAAATCCTTAAGAAATGCGCTTCTATGTAAATCTGAATTCAGTGCTTTAGCATATCAAGAGTTCAAAGCACTGTGGCTAAAGATAAGACTAAATGGAAGAAGCTTCACCGACAAGAGCTCAGCTCTTAAATTGAAAAATCACGATATAGGAATTTAAACTTTCGTGGTCACTATCATAACTTTTTACTGTTCCTACGGGATATATACCACGTACCTTTGTTTTGAGTACTTAACCGATATTTCGGCACTGTTGCAAGCGCCATGTTCACGGATGTACTCTACATCCAAGTTCACATCAAGTTATGGAAAATCACGATTTTACTTTTCCTGATGTAGAATTCTTAGCGTAATTTTATGCTCGGAAAAGTTAGGTCTTACGCACAAATGTTGATCGATCTTAACATTTTACCTGAAACAATTAAAAACTCAGATTAGTTTCTATAAAATATAAGTTGGTAGCTAAAGGAACAGTATCTGGAAAATCTCGATAGTTAGGGAAATTTCATGCTTCTTCTTTTGTATTATGATACGCTACACATAATATTTCTTAGTTTGTTTCAAATTATTAATATCTATACATATCTATACATCTAAATAAATTGGAGTGTCTGTTTGTAATATTAATATAACCGCTTTTTACTAAATGCATTTGGATGTATACACGGTACATATACCGAAATGTCATTTTTTACAATTTTTGTCTGTCTGTCTCTCTGTCTGTTTGTTCTCGCTAATCTCTCGAACGGCCGGACCGATTTTATCGGGTTGTTCACTAGCGGTTAGCTGATGTACCAAGGAGTAACTTAGGCTATAAATTAACCGGGTACGCGAAGTAGTTCCTTCAGAACGCGGGCGAAACCGCGGGAAACAGCTAGTTTGTATATAAAAAGCTCTTCCGTTACTGACCTATGAAAGACAGCGCACAGTCGAAACTACTAAGCACGAGGAGCTGAAATTTGGTATGATTTATATTTCTGGTAGAGTGTACAGGGGTATTTTTTGTACAGTTTACAAATTTTTTAGCTTACAAATTGGTAGTCATTGTTCTAGTTAATCCCTATAAAAATTGCCGCGACAAAAAGTCACATCTTTCCGTGCTTAGAAAAGCTCGTACAGCCGTCGCCGGTCTTGCCTATCATGAAGATCTGCCAATCGTTACAGATAGTGTAATATACAGATTTTCGCAGTTCATTGCTGAACGTTTTATTTATTTATTTGTAGTCTCACGTCTGTATCCCCGAAGGGGTAGGCAGAGGTGTAAATATTACACATATCACCTTGAATTTTTAGGTCCTACGTAATAGGGGCGAGCCTATTGCCGTTACCGGCCATATCTCCATACTCCGGGCTGCTACTGAATATCTGGAAAAACCCAGTAACACTTTTGCTCGACCCGGGAATCGAACCTGGGACTTCCGATCAGCAGTCGGATAAGCTATCCACTGGACCACGGAGGCAGTCCTGTTGAACATAGGCCTCCGTTAATTTGATCTATTGTACCGTAAGGTTATTTAAATTTATTTAAAATGTATGCGAGTGTATTCACGGCTTTGTTGCCAGGCTTATGAAGCATGGGCAGTAGTTCGAGACAGTTTAGTACATAATTCTCCTTAGTTACCTTTCTTACACATCGTGTCGAAAGCAACACTTCAGGTTGGCCCAATAATCTTTGGCCCAATAATCGGCCACACAAAAGGCGTTGCCTGACTTTCGGACCCGTTTCTTGTCTCTGGTCAAGAACCTTTAAGCTATGTCGAAAACTTTCCGGCGGTCTGAGAACTCCGACACTAGAGTTCGCCACACACTCACAGAAACAAACAATGTATAATCAAACAAGTCAGCGCTGGACCAGTTTAAAAAAAATCCCTTGGCTCGCTCATAAAGTCGAGGCACACTAGAAACTAGTTTTGTATACGAGTGTCAATCTGTGTGTAAAGTAGCACTAGAAGCGACGATGACTTGCTGAGCGATTCTCGCCCTTATGGTGTTCGAGCGGGAAGTTGCTCGACTGTACTACTAAAGCAACTTATTAGCACATCGTACTATAGTTACATTTCGTATCCACTTCAATCCAAATGACAAGATAATTCGAATTGAATATTCCCGTTCCACCTTTCGTATACAGAAGATTAATTCCTTACACTTAAATAATAATAATAATAATAATAATTTTATTTATTTCTCCTCACATAGATCATGCAAAATAACAATAAAAAAATAAACTTATTTTCTAAAATGGAGCTTGAATACAAAATACATTTTTTTATATTAACTTACTAGTCTAATTTAGTTTATGTGAGAAGCTGGTGTCCGTAGTAGGAAAAACCTGTATCACGGATCACCAGGTCCCGCCCCCTATAGAAAAAGTACTTATATAATTATGTGAAATTACAAAGCTCCTTTGGATAAAATTATAAAGTTATTAAACAATTAATATTTAACGTATAAAAAAAAAAAAATTACATAAATTCTGCAATCAAAGCTATGAAATAAATTTTATCCGAATTTGATTGTATATAAAATGGTAGAATAAAGTTATAAAAAAACTAAATAAATATTAGCAATAATTGTTACACGAAATCAATATTTTATTCAATTTAAATTTTAATATATAAATATAAGCATTGCAATCTTTTTATTTATTTTTATTTTATTTTTATTCCGAAGATAACTTTAGACAAATTTCACCCTGTGTTCATGTGTGTGTATGTGTGAGTGTGCGTGTATGTGTGTGGATGGTGTGATTTGGCGCTTATTATTTTCAATTCAGGTTAATAAGTTTTCTGTTTCTTTATAATCGAGGCTTAACAACCATTCCCTAATTGCCGATTTACATTTGTCCCTTGTGAGCGAATATATAGATAGTATTCTATTTAGCTTATTGTAAAGATTCTTACCTTGGTAACAATAAAATCGATGTGAGAAACTTGTATTTAAACGCTCACTGTCACATACCCTGTCCTTCCTTCGCACGTCTTTAAATTTTTCCGGTTCGTAAACAGTAAGGGAGTGTTTTTTTATAAGAGTGTGGAAGATAAACAATTGTCGAACCGTTAGCACTTTCGTTAATTTATAAAGATCGGCGGTGGGGTAAATGTACGGAAGAAAATTGCTAACTTTTAAAATAGCTCTCTGAGCTCTTTCAATTTTAATGAAATGTGTTTTTGTCGCACCGCCCCAAGCTATAATACAGTATGTTAACTGTGACTGACATAGCGCTAAGTACACTGATTTGATTAACTCCTTATCCGCCACATGTCGTAAGTTTTTGAAGATGACAATGAGTTTACGAGTTCTTGCTGCCAGCATGTCTATATGACTGTGGAAATTAAGATGTTGATCCACAATGACACCCAGATATTTGATTGTAGTGGTATTTTGAAGCCTGTTGCAGGAACAATTAGTGCTGTTGACCTTACTACATGTGTGTGATATTAACTCTTTATTTGCAAGTACGGTAGTTTCGGGATGTTTTAGGGAGAAAAGCATATATTTTGTTTTCACCACATTTAATGTTAGGACGTTATTATAAAGCCATTTTGTTACAATATTAAAGCCACTCTGGGCACAAGAGAACGCTTCGTCCCACGTATCACCAGCGAAAAGTAGGACAGTGTCATCGGCGAAAGTTATGATTTTAGCGTTAGGGAGTTTGAGTTGACATAGGTCATTTATGTATGCCAGGAACAATGTTGGGCCCAGTATACTGCCCTGGGGAACACCATAGCTTGTAGAAATCTCATCACTAATCAGGTCATTAATTTTGACGCATTGAGATCGGTTAGATAGGTAGTTTTCAAAAAGTTTCAACTGAAGGCCCCTTATGCCAAGCGATTCCAACTTTCTGATCAGGATTGGGACGGAGACTGTGTCAAAAGCTTTGGCAAGGTCTAGAAATATTGCGATAACTTTCTTTTTCTTGTCTACGTTTGTAACTACAAAATTTGTTACTTCATGAATCGCATCTGCAGTTGATTTTTTTGACCTGAAACCATATTGAGACGCTGATAATAAATTATTACCTTCTAGAAACTGCATTAATCTTATGTTTAAAATACGTTCTAGAACCTTTGAGACGGATGAAAGGATCGAAATGGGTCTATAGTTATTGACACAGCCTCTGTCCCCAGTCTTGTGTATTGGGTGGATTCTGGACCTTTTGAAAGCTCTTGGGAACACTCCAGTCGAAAGAGATAAATTACAAATATACGTTACAGGAGCAACTAAGGAATCTTTATTTGATTTTAAGATATTTGCTGGTATCATGTCCAACCCTACAGCACTATCAGATTTTAAAGTACTAATAATTGCCTCAACTTCTTTTTCATCCGTAGGTAAGATAACGAAAGATTTAGGATTTGATTTTAAATATGTTCGCTCTGAATCCTCTGATTGTGTAAGAGTAGAAGTAATTTTTTCAGCAAATGTTTTCCCTATAGTGGCAAAGAAATAGTTTACATTATTAATGGATTGCTGTGGATCATTTGACATTAACAATTCACTAGGACTCTCGTTAGGCTTAACTGTGTAAGTTATTTCTTTTATCGTTTTCCAAAGTCTCTTATTGTCTTGCCGTGCTATTTGGAGTTGTTGTTTTTCATAGTCTCTTTTAACTTTTTTCAATAACGAGCAACAAAAATTCCTGTAACGTTTATATGTAGTCTCGATTAAATTATTCTTAGGATCCTTTTTAAATTTTTTGTATAAATTATCCCGGTTTTTGATACACCTTAAGAGACCTGGTGTGATCCAAGGTTTTAACAAACGCTTTCTTCTAGACGTTTTAATTTTTTTAGAGTTTGTCAAAATCAAGGTGCTCAATGTTTTTAAAAAGTACTCAGTTGCGTTATCAACATCTGTTATAAAGTAAAGTGGACTAAAGTCCGTGTGTTTGAGATCGTTAGCAAATTCAACATAATTTATACGACTTATTACTTTGGACTTTATTTTTTGGTTGGTGGCAATGTAGAGAGCTACGGTGTGGTGGTCTGTGAGAGTCGTCTGTATTATTAGGCAATGCGCGGATAGCTTAGTTCTTAGCATAACGTGGTCGAGGCAAGTTTTGTCGTGGGTTGGCAATATGTGAGCAGGTAAGATGCCATGGAATGCAAGCATGTCCAGGTAGAGGTCTGAATTTCTGTCCGTGGTATTTTCAGTGATATTTATATTAATATCGCCAACTATCACGATATTTTGTGTAGAGGAGTACTTTAGTAGCAAATTATTCAGTGCTTCAATAAAAATGTTCACATTTTTATATCCCGGTGGACGATATATTGCAAATATAACGGTATTGCTATTTGGTTTAAAAGTTAAACAATTTGCCTCTGATAGTACTACTTCTTCCACCTGAACACATAATTCCCTCCTATAATATATGACAACGCCCTCATTTTGTGTGATATTATTTGTTGTAACCGAGTGATTGAAGCCGTCTAAATAAGGAATATTGTGAGTGGATGGTAGCCAACATTCAGTTAACACTATGTAATCCCAGCAAACTTTACTACTGGTGATTATAGGTAAAAGCCCATCAAAGTTTCGTTTGAGACTTCTTATGTTCTGTTGTAGAAGTTTGAGATAGAGTTTAGAATCCGGTAGAAAATTATTACATTCACTTGTGTTACAAATTGAAGTTTGGGCTACCTTGTAGGCATCGATATCATTTTGTATGTTATTAAATTTATCGAATGTTATACTGAAAATTTACAGTAGAATCTGAAGCATTGAAGGTCATAAAATTATTTTGACGTGACAACGTCTTATAAATTGGTTTGCCGGGTGACACTTCAAGAAACTGCGTTACGCTCAGCTCACGTTATGCGCTCACAATGAGAGCGAGTGAGAGGCACGCGTCCCGCCTAAGAGCGAGAGAGACAGACATAAAAAGTGAAAGGCACGCGTCTTTCATCCTTCTTCCTACTATACGAATGAATATTCACATTAAAATTATTTTACCACTCAAAGTCGTTGTCACGTAAAACTTTCGCCCGTATACCGACTTTACAGGCAACCAAATTTTTTTAAAGTGCCTGTAATTTAAAAAGCGATTTTTAGCATTAATGAATTTAAGTTTTATTCTATTACTAACTAAAAGGAATTTTAAATTAATGTTAAGCGCTTGGTGTGTGCTAAAAGTGTGTTTGTTTGTGTTTCGTGTGAGTGTAAGTAGTTTAAATTTCATTAAAATGTGAAGAATGTACTTTTTTTCAGTGCTTACTTTAGTGTGACACAAGGGATTACATCTATCTAACATATCATTAGTTAAACATGCAATTAGTTTAAAAAGTAGCGGAAATATACAATACGAGTTTTCTAGTCATATAGATCTTCTGAGCTTCTGCAGGCTTTCTTCACTGTCGATTCGTATGCGGGTTTCTACTGAGTTGCGCCTCAGAAATACTTTTCCATATGAAGTCCAGCAACTTTCATAGTTCTGATCTTTTTGAAACAATCTTGCTAAGTAGAACAAATGCTTCGTTTTTTTGGTCAACGCTTCCGCTATATAGACAGGCCTTACTTGGCCATCTATATTCAAACTTGCAGTGCTCAGCCGCTGTTCAGAACTCTTCCCCTTATTGTACGTCCTTGTAGCTTTGATGACATTTTCTTTCTTAATTGTAGAATTTAACTCGACCATAATCGGACCATCAGATTTTTCTTTCAGTCTCAACCGATATACGTCACAAATATCCGCATCTTGAATTGGTTCACTAATAACCGAGCCAATTTGTTTTGTTAAGTTTATGAGCTCTTGTTTATTCTCAGAAACCGTTTTAGGCATGTTTCGTATTTCAATGCAGGTTGAAAGCGAAGCCCTTTCTAACAGTTCTACTCTAGCTTCTAATGTTTGTATATACTGTTTATGTTGTTTATTTTCCTGTTCAAGTTTGTTCAGTTTACTCAGAATGTCATCATAATTGTCGGATAAATGTTGCATTGACACTTTAATATCTTTATTTTGGTCTAAAACGACATCCATAGATAGTTTTAATGAATCAAATTTTTCTGTCTGCTGGGTTTTAATCTCTTCAATCATGGCTCTTAGTTCAGACATTTGAGCGTTATCACTATCCGTTTGATTATGGTCAGGTCGTCGCCTTGTTCTTTTAGTGATGTTCGAGTCGATGTTTTCATTATTTTTTGTGCCTTGAGCCTCCGGCTTTTGGTTTTGGATTCTAGCTCCACTTTTTGGTGGGGTATGTTGGGTAGACATTGTTGCTCGTGATTTCTACTAAAATGATTTTTTATTTTACGCTGGCAACAATTTGTGATAATCAAATGTCAGATGACAATGACAGATGACGTACTGCTGACAGACGGCACTCGCTTTGTGATAATCAAATGTCAGATGACAGTGACAGATGACGTACTGCTGACAGATGACACTCGCTTAGTAACTCAGTGTGTTACCTCCGTCGCCATTGTTGTTGTCCTTTTTTAACACTGACTCTAAGTTCACTTGTTTAGTTATGCGCGCCTGGTACTTCACGGTATTTTTTGAACGTTATTTAAATTAAAATTATGGATATTTATTTAATTATAGAACTTGTAACGTGCACACGTTAGGTCGCTGTCGCGGTCCGGGGGAAAGGCAAAAAATAACTCCGAAACGTCCAGATGCCGACCCAAATGCCCAAGATTCCATTGAGTCAAAAGCCTAAAACTGTCACTTCCAGCACCCATTGATAAGGCACGCACTTCTCAACTGTATCTCTGTCTGGGTACAATTTATTGGACGCATTTTTATTGTGTACCCTATGTCAACAGTGCATGGGAGGTTGGCAGTAAACTGACTCCGTATGGGTGCTAAGGATAAGGCAAGTGTGAAAATCCTTAGGAGTTTGTTTGGTATGCTGTGTGGAATATATAAGTGATATAGATAACTAGGGGATGCACGCAGCTAGGCCCGCATATTTTTTAAATTTACCAGTTTCTACCTGATCCCATGAGCATATCGACGACCGGTTGGCGTAGCGGGAGTGTAAGCGACTGCTAAGCCGAAGGTCGCGGGTTCGATTCCCGTTCAAGTTAAACATTTGTGTGCATGAACATGGATGTTTGTCTTGGTCTGGGTGTTTCTATGTACAATATGTATGTATTTACAAAAAAATATATGTGTATGTTTATCCATTAGGTATCAAGTACCCATAGTACAAGCTTTGCTTTGTTTGGGACTAGATGGTGATGTGTGTATGTGGTAGAAAATTATTATTACATCGGCAAATCCTTTTGTAGTGCATCTGTACGGACCCCAAGGAACACAAATGCCATTTTCAGCTTCTTGCGCCCAATAGTTTCGACTGTGCGTTGTATGTCAGTCCTTCAGTAACGCAAGATTTTTTATATGTACAGATAAGTGATGTATGTAGATTATTTTTGAGGAATGTTTAGTTATTCGTTTTGATATTTTTTATAGACCCACGCCTGTATCCCCGAAGGGGTAGGCAGAGGTGTAATATTATTACACCCACATTTCGCCATGAATTTTTAGGTCCCACGTAATAGGGGGCGAGCCTATTGCCGTACCGTACATTACCAGACTCCATGCTGCAACTGAGAATTTCCTAACGGAAAAACCCAATAACACTTTGCCCGACCCGGGAATCGAACCCGAGACCTCCCAATCCCACGCGCACATTTATGCCGCGAGACCAAAGAGGCAGCCGCTATCATGGTACCACTAATTGTAAGATTAAGATTCTGATTTAAAAAAAGAGTGGCATGAGTTTCTTCCAGTCTCTTCTCATAGCCCTACCATCCCGAACCTGGTTGTAAAAAAAAAGAAATTACGTTCATAAGTGTTGCTTTTTTAACCTATATGAATAAATTAGTTTGAATTTGAATTTGTGCGTTGCATGGCAGTCCGTCAGTAATGCAAGATTTTTATATGTACAGATAAGTGATGTATGTAAATTATTTCTGAGGCTTTCTAGAAATATTTAGTTATTTTTTTTATAAAAGACATTTTCGCACTTACGACAGATGCTTGTCTAAGCATAGCGGCACACCTGAACCGCGTGATATTCACCGATTAATTTTCGTAGTATTCGTTTGGCATGACATATCAAACGTGCCGACAGTCAGCATTGTGTGACGGCGGCAGCAAAAATTTGTTCAATCGCTCCGCGCGATGTGACGCTCGGCAGAAGTTTCGGTGCTGCGCTGAACGTGACGTAATTGCGGCTGTAATGATGATGATGATAATATTATATCCAAATCTTGTAAGGCATGTACCTACATGTTTTAAGCTATGCTCTGGTAACAAAACTCACCGTAAACATGACACTTCTTTTTTGAGCCGTGGTGTAAAAGCCTTATCAATTGCACTTACTAAGCTTAAACAGCATCTTTCAACAGGCAGAAATCCTGCCATAATGAATATTTTTCAAGATAAACATACTACTGCATGCATACCTACTCCGTACTACAAGGTAACTCGGTATTCTCCACTCTAAAGAGCAAATTTTCCCCGAAAAACTTTGTCATATGCCAATTATATTACTGCCGATAACATCCTTATTTATGACACTTTAAGGCTCGATTTCGCTTATCTCAATTTCTATTTTAAATTGGCCATGTTTAGTGATGGGCCTTGAATTTTTTTTCGGTACTCGCGCCGTGTAGGTTTTTGCTGATATATATTTAAATTGATTTTTATAGGCGTTGTTGCTGTGCGGAGATAGTTGGCTTGGGTTTGGGTTTGAAATTTGCATTTGTCTGGTGTAGCTACCGAAAATATTTTTTTATGGAATACATTTTTACGATGCTTGCTGGTATATTCTTTGTTGTGAATATTTGAATGTACTTTTAGAATTGATCTAATTGTTAACATATGATATATCCTCAATTAGAAGGTATAACTCGAGGTTTTATTTAATACTAGAGGACGCCAGCAGCTACGCCTGCATTTTTTTTAAATTTACCCGTTTTGGCCGATTCCGTGGGAATTTCGGGAAATTCCTTCTTAGTGCACCCCTACGGTCCCCAAGGAACATACATGCCAAATTTCAGCTTCCTGCGCCCAATAGTTTCGGCTGCAGCGTGTCTGTCAGTCAGTCAGTAACGCAAGGATTTTATATATTAAGATTAAGGATATTAATTTATACCTTGACGAGCCAGATAACGATAACAATAACGCTTTTAAATCATTTTCGTTAAAATATAAGACCAAAAGGCTGTATGACGGTAAAACTGTTGACAAAGAAGTTATCGGTCTAAAACTACTTCAGCCAATATAAGATCCAATCGTACAGACGTAATAACATAAATGACAATGGGCAAAATGGTACCCGGCTCCAATAGATATGATTGAAGTGTCGTTTAAAAGGTCTTACCGAGAGGAACAATATTTACTAGAGCCGCCAGTCTCAAATCTGATTGCGTTTGGAGATAAACGATAGTCTTACTAACTAATAAAAACCCTGTTCCTTCGGTTTCCGTTTGCGTTCCGGGGCCAAGGGAAACTGGTTTAGACAGTCCTGGCCCCGGTGATAAACATACATATATGAGTATATAAGGTACCACTTATCTATGTAAGAAAATGAGTACCAAGTTAATATTTTCTGCATTTCCGTTTTTGTTTTCTATTAATAACTCTTTAAATGGAAAAGGAGAGGTGCATGGCAAAGTCTTACTAAGACTTTGCCATGCACCCTCCTATTAACTCAACTCGAGCTCCACTGCTCCCGAGCGTGAGGTGTGCGCAGGAGCAGCGCGGGAGGCGTCGGTGTCCGCGTCAGTCGCTCATTCGTTTCGCGCTCATGACGACGTTTAGCTGCTGTTTGAGTTTCTTTTGTGCTTTCATAACTCGCTTTTATTAGTTACTGACCCCTGCGCTTCTACTGGACTTGTTACCCGCTATTATTAACGTTGACCTGTGCTAGCTCACCAACCCATCGTCAGCGTACACGCAGACGAATTCGTCAATACCATAAAGCAAAAAATATATACCCTGAATCTTCTGCATATGTATGTAGAAACCGGCTTAATCACAGAAGAGTAGATTTTTCGTTGATCGGCAGGTGCACCACTTGCCTCTGCGGCCGCTGAGTGTTTTGGCGGCGGAGCCCAACACCTTCATCCGCCGCCAAGGGGGTTTTGTTCGGGGCCCGCCTGACCATCTGGCGGGCCAATACCCGTCGGGGGGTAGTGACGAATGCTTATGCGAATCCCTATCCTCCGACACACGGGTACATGAGGAACACGGGTTGGTTTTTAGTCAGTAAGAGTCTGACAGTCCCCTTCGTCCTTCCCCCGGGGCGGAGGGACTCCATGAGGATTTTCCAACCCGATACCAAAAAAAAAAAAAAAGGTGCACCACTTGCTCCCCCCGCGGGATCTCCACCTTGTCGTGGTGGGGATGCTCAGTAACCGTGGCTTGGTACCCCGCAGTAAAGCTAAGAGGGATCCAGGAGGGGACGCTCCGCGTGGGCTTGACGGGGCCTGCGCAGGATGCGTCCAACGGTGCGGGTGCGGGGGACAGTTCTGTCTGTCCCTCGGGAGGAGAGGCGTGTCGGTGTTGCGTTGCCGCGCGCCCTATCTCCCGCGACCAAATGGGGGCGCACCATTCGATGCGTCGCGGTGGGGCCGCAGAGGAAGAGGAGATGCGGTATTGCGTTGCCGTCCTCCCTATCCTCTGCGGCCGCTGAGTGTTTTGGCGGCGGAGCCCAACACCTTAATCCGCCGCCAAGGGGGTTTTGTTCGGGGCCTGCCTGACCATCTGGCGGGCCAATACCCGTCGGGGGGTAGCGACGAATGCTTATGCGAATCCCTCCGACACACGGGTACATGAGGAACACGGGTTGGTTTTTAGTCAGTAAGAGTCTGACAGTCCCCTTCGCCCTTCCCCCGGGGCGGAGGGACTTCATGAGGATTTTCCAACCCGACACAAAAAAAAAAAGAAAGGTGCACCACTTGCTGGTGAGGTTGGCTTGGGAACCTAAGTTCTTGGTGGGAATCCTAATGCTAGGCCCTGGCAAACAAAATATCCCGATAAGCGGCAATAGGCTCGCCACCTATTACGTGGGATCAAAACACTGGCGAAAAGTGGGCGTTTAATATGCCTCTGCCTACCCCTTCGGGGAAATAGGCGTGAGTCTATGTATGTATGTATGAGTTGATTTTCAAAAGATGGAAGCGAGCCGGATAGAAAACTTCCCTTCAATGACGGAGGAGGATATAATCCTACTAGCGCTAGGTACATACGAACTCAAATTGGCAAGATCTTACTGTGCCGAGCATTTATCTAATGGTCTGTATATAATTGATACGTACAGAGCGGGAGCACTTGAAGATCTGCCTGACTACGGCATACACGAAGATGCCTGGCTTTTGCGTGGACGAATCCAGTCGCGAGATGTCCATATAAAAACATATTTATGTTATATATTAATCAACAGTGCAAATAATCTTGTCCAACAGTATTGCACATGTTTAACCGGGCGACGTACGATGGGAACTTGTGCACATATAGTGTCCATCGTATGGTACCTGGGCTATGCGAGGCATACGGGATTTACTGCTCCGGCATCTTTCCTCAATGCTGTTATAGTGGATACCGATATAATGTTTTAGATCTTACTCACTATTTTAAACTAAAAATGTAAAAAAATAACTAAAATATATGATTTTTATTTGAAGAACGCTTGTTTTCTTACCTCTTTTATTATTAGAATTCTAAGTGTGTTATATCAGCGTCTAATTATATCTTATTTCAGCTTTATTTGATTAATATAAGTAGTTTGTAGTAAATACTGATTTATAAAACTTAGTGTGATTACTGCTTCCCAAACGTGAATAAGGACAAGCACCATGGTAGACGTTTTACTGGATCAAAATGTATTTTCAATGATAATATCAATGATGACTATTGGAGCGGGTACTATGTTCTTGCCCATTGTCCTTTGAAAATGTATGATGACATACAACAGACGAAATGAACAATTGCAAAAATATTTATTTTTAATTTGACTTCTTTAAACACCTCTTTGTATAATAAATTTAAGAAAGTATTTCCATTTGTTTAGCATATTAACTTTACTAGAAGCCGACCCAATATCAATAAGAGCGTACACTTCCAACATATAACATCTATATAACACCCAGGAAATATTACATTTGCCTAATGAACCTTACGTTGCCAAGCTTGGCCACTACATCAACAACTTAATCATTACCTTAACCCTTCCACAAACATCCTTGGCCACCATCCAAATACTGCCAAACCAAATTTAATTAAGTACCGAATATTATTTTATGTGTAATCCTTCATTTTCCCATCACTATTGGCAGTCGCCCAGGTAGGGACACAGGTGGCTGCAAAGTTTATTAAAGCGAGAGTTTTGAGCACAAAATTTTGTGTTTAGTTAAATTTGTTGAAAAATGGGAGACAGTAGGACTATACGTAGTTCATATCATTGACAACGATATTTTTAAGACTCATTTTTTTCGTGGTCCAGTGGATAGCGTATGCGTCAGCTGATCGGGATCGGGTCCCGAATTCGATTCCCGGGTCAGGAAAAGCAATAACCAAGTTATTCCGAATTCTCGGTAGTAGTGTGGACTCTGTTAAATAGGCCGGTAACGGTATGGGCTCGCCTCCTGTTACGTGGGTTCTAAAATTTATAATATGGTGAAATGTGGGTGTAATATTGCATCTCTTTCTAACTCTTTGGAGATACAGGCGTGAGTCTTAAAAAATAAAATTGTTTTATTCCTTGTAGCATGTAGCATGCTACTTGAGACACACTTTGCGTAGCAGCGTTATGACTATATTATAAACTTATTTATATTTTTTTATAGACTCACTCCTGTATTCCCGAAGGGGTAGGCAGAGGTGTAATATTACACCCACATTTCGCCATGAATTTTTAGGTCCCACGTAATAGGGGGCGAGCCTATTGCCGTACCGGGCACATTACCTGACTCCGTGCTGTTACTGAGAATTTCCTAACGGAAAAACTCAATAACACTTTGCCCGACCCGGGAATCGACCCCGAGACCTTTCAATCGCACGCGCACATTTATGCCGCGAGACCAACTAGGCAGTATTATAAACTTACGGTACCTATATTGATTTTTATGCGAATTAAATTGTGAGTTATCGCTTGCTAATTGTTTAACATTCCTTCGTTGTTGAAGGAATACATCAAAAGGAAATCTTCAAGTGTGAGAGAGCTCCGTAGTGTTCTCGAACAACTTGTAAAGACTGCCAGCCCGCACTTGGTCAGGGTAGTGGACTAACCAAACTCTTCTTATACTGAACAGAAGCTTGTGTTCAAGAGTTGGACAGTTTATAATAATATGCAAGACTGGTGGTGATGAATGTAAGCTGTACTGCACTGTACCTTCTTAAAAGAGCAATCTTTAATCAAAATTCTCAGAAGAAATTTCGAAATATAAAATAACTTCTATTTAACACAAATTCTATCACAATCCCTCAAAATTTTATTCAAACTAAATCTTTGGAATCTTAAAATAAGTTACGAAGCAGGAAACCTTAAAGAATTAGGTACAGTAGGGACGTGTCGAGGAATATCTGAACAGATACCATTAGGTACCCGAATTATTCATGAGCAAAATATTACTGATTTCAAATTTGTTACAACTAAATTTGATTGTTTTTTCGTACGATATTATCGATTGATCTTATGAAATATTTATTAGACGAGATCACAGACTAATTTAATGACAACTTTTTGGTGAAAACACTTAAGATTTTGAGGAAAAAGGAATTACTTCTTTTTTGGTACTTATTTTTGATCTGGCAACACCAGCGCTATTTATGATTCCTGTACTACGGAGGGCTTTACAAACAGTCAAAAAACGCATACAAATAATATTCAGATTTGGAACATCAGTTTATGGATAAAAAAAGTGTTGCCCATCGCGTGTGAGACGTGAGCTACTTTTTAAGACTCGAGCTTTTTTGAAATACGAGTTCTATTTTGGAGCTCGAGTTTTCGAGAAAGGACTGGAGCTCGGCTCGACTCAAGGCTCTGAGTTTTGTTAGTACACCGAGTCTTGTAAAATTGAGCCGAGTCTACCGAATTAAGACTCAAAGACTCGAGTTCTTTACATCTAGTAGAGATGTAAAGAACTCGAGTCTTTGAGTCTGTTTATACTTGCGAGGCGAACGGCAAGGCAACGTAAATAAATTTAAAATATTATTTTACCGCATTAAAAAAGCCCATAAACTTCTAACGCTTAAACAATATTACACATAAACTAAAAACTTTCCCAAATGAATTATACACAACATTTTTCGTGCGATCGCTTATCAAACTTTGCGTACAAGTGTAAACGGTCCTTAACGGGTAACAAATAGGCGTTTTATTCATGAGGCCATCGTATAAAATTAATGCGCGCGTATCACTCACTGGTTAAAGACGAAACACACTTTGTCGCAGTCCAAATGCGTGCGATATAAATAATGGCAAGATTTTATCTGACAGGTAATAAAAGTAAGTTCTTTTTTTTCCGACTGAAAAATTGGTAGATAGGCAAAGGTAGAAAATATGGACAGTAACGAAGAAAAATGGTTGGATAATTTTCGTGCCGATATCTGGATAAGTTAAATCTGCTCATTCTTTCATAGTGTGACATTTATTTTTTACTCCACTGTTTTATGACTTTCTTAATAAATGCTGAGATATTTTTACCGAGAAATATAGGTATGCTGAAACAAAAACTCTGTCATTACGACAGAGTTTTATTACAGGTTCATCTCATAGCACTCTATATTTTTATTTATTTATAGTCTCACGCCTGTATCCCCGAAGACGTAGGCAGAGGTGTAAATATTACACCCACATTTCGCCATGAATTTTTAGGTCCCATTTTTAGGTCCCCCGTAATAGCGGGCGAGCGTATTGCCGTTACCGGGCACGTCACCAGAGTCCGGGCTGCTACTGAGTATTCGAAAAAATCCAGTAACACTTTTGCCCGTCTCAGGAATCGAACCCGGGACCTCCGATCAGCAGTCGCATATGCTATCCACTGGACCACGGAGGCAGTCATAGCACTACTATACCTATATCCAAACCTGAACTTAAATGTGTGACGTTTATAAGTGATCTGCAACCTAATTGAATGAATAACTTTAAAATTTAAGAAGGCTACTAAAATATTTAAATAATATGTTATGGAATATCTTCATAAAACAGTACAAGAGAAAATGTTATGAAAGCATTGATTAAAGAAATTACGATCCTGATTACACATTATATAAAGTCAACGTCAAAGTCAAAATCATTTATTCATTTAGGTCACAAAGTGACGCTTATGAACGTCAAAAATTAAAGTTAATTACTAGATGATTCTACATTTACATTTACTGCCACGTTCGCAATGCAATAGGTAGACCGTAGAACCAGCAGTCTCCTAAGTTTAAGGGTATAAATACCTCTTTTTGATCCGAAGATTCTACCACGGTACACTGGCCATTAACTAACAAAAAATTAGTAATTGTTGCGTCATGTAAAAATCCGACAACATATTATTACAAACTTAATTCACAAACCTATTTTTCTCTGAAACGAACCGTTCTTACCTAGGGCTAAAGCGATCCCTGCCTACCCCTCTTATAAAGCGTGGGGTAAACTAAATCGTTTCCAGCTCGAGTACGGCACGCATGTCAAAGCAAGCATGAGGGATGCATCCAACCGTTTGTAACATTACTATTTTTAGTATTCCTGCTATAAATGTGAATCAAGGATGCGGTGGCTCTATACATGTGTTAGAGACGCGTATTTAAATACCCAGGGGGAATTATATTTTTAATTCGTATTCTTATCTACTTAGAAGCTTACCTAACTAACACAATTGCGAAATTGATTTGAAAACAGAAAATCTCTGTCTCTTTAATTTTATAAGCGGCGATAGCCCAGTGGTGTACGTAACGGACTGCCGAGACGATGGTCTCGGGTTCGATCCCCAGTTACCCCGGGCACACACCTCTGACTTTTCGAAGTTATGTGTGTATTAAAAATGTAAATTATTGCTCGCTTAACAATGTGCCCGGTAGATGGCAGTAGGCTCGCCCCCTATTAGATTGGAACCGAAATATAACTGGCGAGGTGTGGGTGTATAATACATCTCTGCCTACCCATTCGAGAATAAAAGGCGTGAAGTCATGTTATGTCTTTAATTTTAGTGCTAGGCACTAAACTTGTCAGATTAGCGATTTCCATTTCCCTCTATCATATAATATAATAGAAGCAAAAATGGAAGCCCGAAGAAAGAGTGGAAAATCAAGGAGGAAATATACAGATCAGCTTAAGGAACAGGTTGGTGTCAGTAACTTTAGAACGTAAGGAGATATGATATATTTTGACTTTTTTCCAAGATAGCTGTTCGCATAGTGAGGATAACAAGTTTAATACTAGGCATGCCTTTTAAGTTGTGTCGTTTCCATATTTCCCGGCAATTTTGAATTTGGAACTGTGAATATTCGAATGTGTTTAAATTTTTAATCTCAAAACAGTTGAAAGTATTAGAATTAATGCTATTGTTTAGTCACAGCGTCGATTGGAATCTGTGATAGGAAAATGTTTGTGCAATAATTTTCCACAACTTTAGAAGAGGCCTGACACGGCTTCAGTGTTTCGAAGAACTCACAACTGTGTTCAGTGATGATGATGCCCCATGTCTGCGGACTGTCGCACGCTGGTATTTAGAATTCCAGCGTGGATTTACTAGTGTTAGTGACAAATCTCGCGAAGGAAGCCCAAAATCCGCCTTCACTGAAGATATTTGCTGTGAGACAACAAGATTCTTTATTCTTCTCAAAGATCGTCATGTGATGTATCGAGAGATAGAGGCTCTATTAGGCATCTCAGGGACAACCATTCAGAAGATCTTGCATGAAGCGCTTGGTGTGAGAAAGCTAGTTTGCCGTTGGATACCGCATCTGCTTTCCGACGATCACAAGGCGGCCCGCGTCAGATGGTGTAAGAAAACTCTGCAAAGGTTCAACCGAGGAGACTTAAATCACGTCTACGACATCATCGGTGGTGACGAATCTTGGATCTATGCCTACGATCCTGATTCCAAACAACAATTTACAATCTGCGGGTCTTTCAAGACGAGTCAAAGCCGACTAAAGTTGTTTGTTCTCGAAGCACTTCAAAGTAGATGGTGGGCACGTTCGTTGGTAAAACCGGCCATGTTGCGACTATTGCACTTGAAGATCGTAGAACGGTTAACCCAGAGTGGTATACCACAGTTTGTTTACCACAAGTCATCGCCGAACTTCGAAAATCACATTATCCTGCACCATGACAACGCAAGCTCACTCAGCGCTCGTCAAACGATTGAGTATTTGAAGCAGGAAAAAGTAGAAATTCTTTACCATCCTCCATACAGTCCTGACCTAAGTCCTAACGATTTCTTTACATTTCCTAAAATGAAGAAAAGTCTTCGTGGTCTAAGGTTCCAGTCCGGTGAAGAAGCAGTCGACGCCTTCAAGTCAGCCATTTTGGACATGGGGGTGTTCTTTAAAGTGGAATGAATGTTATAACTAGTTTGACCGAATGGAAAATTGTATTAAGCTATGTGTTGAATACTTTGAAAAACAATAAAAAGTACTATAGGGTTCTAATTGTGTTTTTTCTTCAAACGACAAAACTTAAGCCTCGTATGGAGGTTTCAAAATTCATGCTTTGATAAGTGATCAGAAATTGTTGGGATTATATATAGAGATTATAATTGTTCTAAATTCAGTTTCGATCTAGTATCGTTGTCCTAAATGGTATTCACCACTGAGAGACTTATCCGCCGATGTCAGATCAATGTCCTACGGTTACATATAAAAGAAAATATCTCAAAAATACACACATAAACACTTAACTGTATTAACACACTTACTCTATCAACACCTTTTAATAAAACAACCGATAAAACTTCGATCAATCACACGAAACGCGTATCCACAGAATAGTTGCCAAGGCCGCCAAGTTCGGCCAAGCACTTGGCAGCGCCGGCCAAGTTCTGCCAAGTTACAAAATACCGAACATATTGACGGCGGTGATGTTTTTACTCCGTGTCGAGCTTTCGCCAAGTTAACCAAGCCCAAGTTTAATTAGTAAAAGTTTGAGAACAACTGCGATAAATATTGTTGTATTGTTACGATATAGAAGGTTTTTAATTAAATATAAATTATTAGATGTTTGTTATGGTTTTGGTAATGAGTACCGTGTCTAAGGTAGAGCCACAAAAAGTTGTTTTTGAAAGTATCTTTATTCTATAAGAAAAGAGGTTTCCTAATTGTAACATCCATGAAATAGGTTAAATCCATTTGAGCTCAATAGACTACAATAGACTGTTTTCTTGAACATGGCATTTAAAATATTATACCACAATGGGGATGCAAAACTCTTTTCTTAAAATTTAATACCATTCTTTATTCGATTCGTGAGTTGCTAACTCCCTGAAATAGCTATTAAATATTCTTGGTTTATTCATTCTCGTACCTTCTGACGCGTTGAATCTTGTATGATTAATTAGATTTTAGCTCTTAGGTATTGTTAATGTTTGTCTTAATAATGTCAATGTTAGTATAAGTTACTAAAATTCGTATACCTACATAGGCGTGTTTGTCAAGCGTTTCTTTCGTATGTACTTAACATTTATTATGTGTGTATCATATTGGTAGCGAATAATTAACACTGCAATGGATCAAGGGCCACAGTGGCTCAAGAGGGAATGACGCAGCCGACGTACTTGCCAGAAGAGGGGCCACTTTAGAGGTGGTGGGACCCGAGCCCATCATTCCCCTCCCTTCTGGTTTTTATCGCAACCTGGTAAGAAATAGGACCAGGACCCAACACAACCAGTCCTGGATTGGTATTGAAACATGTAGGCAGGCCAAGGAGGCTCTTCCCGCAGTGGACGGTAAGATAGCCAAACAAATCCTCCGGCTGTCCAAACAACAACTGCGGACAGTCACGGCCGCCTACACAGGACACGGATTCTTTAATAAACACCTATTTACTATAGGTATCACCGACAGCCCGCTGTGCAGGGCCTGTATGGCAGCAGACGAGACGGCAGCCCACCTGCTCCTCGACTGCCCTGAGGTCGCACAGTACAGGCAGCAGTACCTGACGAGATACAGCACCCTGAGGGAGGCAGTGGGCCACATCAAGAGTCTGCTGGCCTTCCTCGAAGAGCTGGGGTGGCTCGAATGAAGACACCATTCCCACCCGCACGCAAAATACGCGCCAAGACGTGGAGTTGCGGAAACAGCCCGTGCAATCAAGTATCAAGTCAAGTTGGTAGCGAATAACTATTTATATTTCTCATTATTTCTATCGATATCCGTAAGCTTTTCACAACTTTGTGGTCAACCGTCAAAACAAATTTGAAAATGTTGCGGTATGACATCTATGTGTATAATACTAGCTGAGTTTGCGGTTCACATCATCAGCCTTTAACAGTCCTCTGCTGGACTAGGCCTCTCCTTTGAAAGGAGGAATTGGCCTACTATACCACGCTGCCCAAATGGGTTGGTAAAGGGTTTGTATCAAGTTTTCCTTCTCTTACAGTGGTGTTCTCTGCATAATATGCTCCCTCTGTCGGCTCTTACGACACCCATGGGATGTTATGGGGTGGTCCTGCGGTCTGCGGTTACACCCACGTTATTTAAGGCTACTGCTACGCATCCCTGGCTCATAGCGTAATGTTATATAAACTATAGCCTGTCTCGATAAACCGCTAAGACGTGGCTTCCAAATAAACTACTAAGCCATACCTGCAGTCCATGATTATTAATGATCTTTAACCTTAGGTGACAGAGAACCAAGGTAATCGACATAGCTCAATGAATTAGCAAGCTGAAGTGGCAGTGGGCCGGCCACATTTGTCTCAGAACCAATAACCGTTGGAGTAGTCGAGTGGAGACCGCGCCGCACGCAAACGTAGTGTAGGACGCCCTCCGGTTAGGTGGAGTGACGATATACGCAAAGTGGCTGGCAGCGGCTGGACACGAAGAGCAGAAAATCGGGCTTAGTGGTGTGCCATTGGAGAGGCCTATATCCAGCAGTGGACTCTTGCAGGCTGATGATGATGATGAACCTTAGGTGATAATAATACCAAATTACTCTCTAAAAATCTAATTATGTTAACTAGCACGTTATTAGTACGCATTACTGTAATATTGGTCTCCGCTCACCTGTTACTATTCAAATACTTCCTTATTAAACACACAACCCTTCCCTACGTATTTGAGTAAACAACTTCACATTAATAAAGCTGTTATTAGACGATTACTCAAACACATTTGTATTAATATATACATAATTTGCGTGTGGTTTTCAACCTAATATATTCAGTAATCTAATATATTTAGGTTAATAGGGCGAGAGTTGTTGATAATGTGCATTGTGTGGATTATATAGAGGCAGAGAGGAGGCTGCCTACCAGAGAAATACAAGGCTATATACACCAATATTAAAACTTGACTAGCAAATAACAAACCAGCAAAACCACTATATTTGTAAACTATAACAATAAAACTAAAGTATTTACAAAACTTATTTACAAATAAAAAATGAGAACGAGAGACAAAAAAAGTTCATCGATATTGCATCAAAGAAATCATTGCCATATTTTGTATGGAGGTTATGTTAAATGTATGTCTCTAGTAGTTGAATCTATGGATGGATCACAAACATATTGGGAACGGTCAGAAGTCGTCTAGACGATCGATGCCAGTACCAGACAACGCTTTTGGTAATTCCCAATGGGTCGTTAGCAGAGGAATACCGCTGTGATTTTACTGGCGACTGAGAGACTCACAGTATTTTATCTGTGAGCCCCAAAACCCGAAAAGAGGACCTGACATCACTGTTTCCAGGGTGAATTAAAAAAAAAGTATTATGTGACGATCGATATACACTGACATGTTATATTTCTCACGAGAAGATCATCAAGAAACCAAAACACGTCTGCAGCTTTTCTAAATACTGTGCTAAGAACGTTAGCCAAAGAGCTCAGATATTTACATAGAGGCGCATTTGTTATGGGCACTCTTTCTGTGACCCACATTGCCGCTTGGCAGCGTGGCAGTCGCGCTGTGACAGCTGTCGTTACGAGTGCAAGAGAGACGAACGTTCCTCCTGTGTATCCTAACTACGAGAGCAAGAGAGACGGAGAACGACGCCAGCGCTGCTAACGGCGCCAACTACGAACTACACTGGCGACAGTCCCCACTTGGAATCGGCACACAAAATCCTTAAGAAATGCGCTTCTCTGTAAATCTGAATTCATTGCTTTAGCATATCAAGAGTTCAAAGCGCTGTGGCTAAAGATAAGACTACATCGAAGAAGCTCCAACAACAAGAGCTCAGCTTTTAAATGGAAAAATCACGATTTTACTTTTCCTTGCGTAATTTTATGCTCGGAAAAGTTACGTCTTACGCACAAATGTTGATCGATCTTAACATTTTACCTGAAACAATTAAAAACTCAGATTAGTTTCTATAAAATATAAGATGGTAGCCAAAGGAACAGTATCTGGAAAATGTCGATAGTTAGGAAAGTTCATGCTTCTTCTTTTGTATTATGATACGCTACACATAATATTTCTTAGTTTATTTAAATTATTAATATCTATACATATAAATAAAATTGGAGTTTCTGTTTGTAATATTAAAATAACCGCTTTTTACTAAATGCATATGGATGTGTACACGGTACATATACCGAAATGATTTTTGTTCTCAATTTTTTTATTTGTGTTTTTTCTTGCTAATCTCTCGAACGGCCAGACCGATTTTGACGGGACGTTCACTGGCGGATAGCTGAGGTACCAAGGAGTAACTAGGCTATAAATTAACCGGTTACGCGAAGTAGTTCCTTCAGAACACAGGTGAAACCGCGGGAAACAGCTAGTTTGTATATAAAAAGCTCTTCCGTTTCTGACCGACTATGAAAGACAGCACACAGTCGAAACTACTAAGCACGAGGAGCTGAAATTTGGTATGTATATTCCTGGTAGAGTGTACAGGGGCATTTTTGGAAGAGTTTACAAATTTATTAGCTTGCAAATTGGTAGTCATTGTTCTAGTTAATTCCTATAAAAAGTTCCATGACAAAAAGTCACATCTTTCCGTGCTTAGAAAAGCTTGTACAGCCGTCGTCGGTCTTGCCTATCATTCATGAAGAGCTGCCAATCGTTACAAATAATGTATCATAAAGATTTTCGCAGTTCACTGCTGACGTTTTATTTTTATTTATTTATTTGTAGACTCACGCCTGTATCCCCGAAGGGGTAGGGGGGGCAGAGGTGTAAGCATTACACCCACGTTTCGCCATTAACTTTTAGGTCCCACGTAATAGGGGCGAGCCTATTGCCGTTACTGGGCATATCACCAGACTCCGGACTGCTACTGAGTATTCAGAAAAACCCAGTAACACTTTTGCTCGACCCGGGAATCGAACCCGGGACTTCCGATCAGCAGTTGGATAAGCTATCCACTGGACCACAGAGGCAGTCCTGTTGAACATAGGCCTCCGTTAATTTGATCTATTGTACCGTAAGGTTATTTAAATTTATTTAAAATGTATGCAAGTGTATTCACGGCTTTATTGCCAGGCTTATGAAGCATGGGCAGTAGTTCGAGATAGTTTAGTACATAATTCTCTTTAGTTACCTTTCTTACACATCGTGTCGAAAGCAACACTTCAGGTTGGCCCAATAATCTTTGGCCCAATAATCGGCCACACAAAAGGCGTTGCCTGACTTTCGTACCCGTTTCTTGTCTCAGGTCAAGAACCTTTAAGCTATGTCGAAAACCTTCCGGCGGTCTGAGAACTCCGACACTAGAGTTCGCCACACACTCACAGAAACAAACAATGTATAATCAAACAAGTCAGCGCTGGACCAGTTTAAAAAAAAATCCCTTGGCTCGCTCATAAAGTCGAGGCAAACTAGAAACTAGTTTTGTATACGAGTGTCAATGTTTGTGTAAAGTAGCACTAGAAGCGACGATGACTTGCTGAGCGATTCTCACCCTTATGGCGGTCGAGCGGGAAGTTGTTTGACTGTACTACTAAAGCAACTTATTAGCACATCGTACTAATGTTAAATTTTCTACCCACTTCAATCCAAAGGACAAGATAATTCGAATTGAATATTCCCGTTCAACCTTTCGTATACAGAACATTAATTCCTTACACTTAAATAACTCCGAAACGTCCAGATGCCGACCCAAATGCCCAAGATTCCATTGAGTCAAAGGCCTAAAACTGTCACTTCCAGCACCCATTGATAAGGCACGCACTTCTCAACTGTATCTCTGTCTGGGTACAATTTATTGGACGTATTTTTATTGTGTACCCTATGTCAACAGTGCATGGGAGGTTGGGAGTAAACGGACTCTGTATGGGTGCTAAGGATAAGGGGAGTCTGAAAATTCTTAGGAGTTTGTTTGGTATGCTGAGTGGAATATATAAGTGATATAGATTACTAGGAGATGCCTGCGGCTACGCCCGCACATTTTTTAAATTTACCATTATATTTCTGCCTGATCCCATGAGTATATTTTTATTTTAATCTATTAGTTATTAGGTTCATATTTTGTAACGTTAGGTACCTCCGTTCGTTATGTTACTTGGGGCAGGAATTGAAATACAGCGAGTCGTGTCGCGGCTAACGTCACGAGCGACGCAACGCTGAATGCTTGCCTCATTTGTCACATCGGCGGCCTACAGTTATAATATGTTATCCTGTTATATTTTTTGAATTGCTGTGGGTATTCCTGTAAAATGTATGTGAAGCTGTTTAATGTGTACCCGTATTAATAAGATTATTCCTACTTGCCTACAAACTTACGTGTAACAGGTTATATATACATGTAATTACCTATGTTTGCAATATGACTGTACGTTGATAGATGTGACAATAAAGGAATTAGTTACTTACTTACTACTCACATATCGACAAATCCTTTCGTAGTACATCTGTACGGAACCCAAGGAACATATATGCCAAATTTCAGCAACTTGCGCCGGTAATTTCAGCTGTGTTATCAGCAATCACAGCACCACAAATTGTAAGATTAAGATTCTGATTAAAAAAAAGAGTGGCATGAGTTTCTTCTCGGCTCTTTTCATACCATCCCGAACCTGGTTGTAAAAAAAAGGAAATGACGTTCATAAGTGTTGCTTTTGTTATCTAAATGAATAAATGAGTTTGAATTTGAATTTGTGCGTTGTGTGTCCGTCAATAACGCAAGAATTTTATATGTACAGATAAGTGATGTATGTAGATTATTTCTGAGGCTTTCTAGAAATATTTAGTTTTTTTTTTATAAAAGACATTTTCGCACTACGACAAATGCTTGTCTAAGCATAGCGGCACACCTGAACGTACCGCGCGATATTCACCGATTAATTTTCATAGTATTCGTTTGGCATGACATATCAAACGTGCCGAACAGTCAGCATTGTGTGGCGGCGGCAGCAAAAATTTGTTCAATCGCTCCGCGCGATGTGACGCTCGACAGAAGTTTCGGTGCTGCGCCGAACGTGACTTAATTGCGGCTGTGATGATGATGATGATAATATTATATCCAAATCTTGTAAGGCATGTACCTACATGTTTAAAGCTATGGTCTGATAACAAAACTCATCGTAAACATGACACTTCTTTTTTGAGCCGTGGTGTAAAAGCCTAGCATTGCACTTACTAAACTTAAACAGCACCTTTCAACAGGCAGAAATCCTGCCATAATAAACATTTTTCAAGATAAACGTACTACTGCATGCATACCTACTCCGTACTACAAGGTAACTCGGTATTACCATAAACATTCTTTCTCCACTCTAAAGAGCAAATTTTCCCCGAAAAACTTTGTCATATGCCAAATTATATTACTGCCGATAACATCCTTATTTATGACACTTTAAGGCTCGATTTCGCTTATCTCAATTTCTATTTTAAATTGGCCGTGTTTAGTGATGGTGATGGGCCTTGAATTTTTTTTCGGTACTCGCGCCGTGTAGGTTTTTTGCTGATATATATTTAAATTGATTTTTTATAGGCCTTGTTGCTGTGCGGAGATAGTTGGCTTGGTTTTGGGTTTGAAATTTGCATTTGTCTGGTGTAGCTACCGTAAATGATTTTTTATGGAATACATTTTTACTATGCTTGCTGGTATATTCTTTGTTGTGAATATTTGAATGTACTTTTAGAATTGACCTAATTAATAATATATGATATATCCTCAATTAGAAGGTATAACTCGAGGTTTTATTTAATACTAGAGGACGCCAGCAGATACGCCTGCATTTTTTTTAAATTTACCCGTTTTGGCCGATCCCGTGGGAATTTCGGGAAATTCCTTCTTAGTGCACCCCTACGGTCCCCAAGGAACATACATGCCAAATTTCAGCTTCCTGCGCCCAATAGTTTCGGCTGTAGCGTGTCTGTCAGTCAGTCAGTAACGCAAGGATTTTATATATTAAGATTAAGGATATTAATTTATACCTTGACAAGCCAGATAATGAAAACAATAACGCTTTTAAATCATTTTCGTTAAAATATAAGGCCAAAAGGCTGTATGACGGTAAAACTGTTGACAAAGAAGTTATTGGTCTAAAACTATTTCAGCCAATATAAGATCCAATCGTACAGACGTAAAATAAAATTACAACAGAAGTTTTAAAATGCTCTTATTGCGGTCTCTCAGATGACATACAGCAGACAAAAACAACAATGGTAAAACTATATATTTTTTAATTTTACGTCTTTAAACACCTCTTTGTATAATAATTTAAGAAAGCATTTCCATTTGTTTAGCATATTAACTATAAGCCGACCCAATACCAATAAGAGCGTACACTTCCAACATATAACATCTATATAACACCCAGGAAATATTACATTTGCCTAATGAACCTTACGTTGCCAAGCTTGGCCACTACATCAACAACTTAATCATTACCTTAACCCTTCCACAAACATCCTTGGCCACCATCCAAATACTGCCAAACCAAATTTAATTAAGTACCGAATATTATTTTATGTGTAATCCTTCATTTTCCCATCACTATTGGCAGTCGCCCAGGTAGGGACACAGGTGGCTGCAAAGTTTATTAAAGCGAGAGTTTTGAGCACAAAATTTTGTGTTTAGTTAAATTTGTTGAAAAATGGGAGACAGTAGGACTGTTACGGACGTCGTAGCTTTGTAATACAATTAAGTAATGATTATAAATAATGTAAATAAATATGAATATATAAGTAGACTTAAGTAGATATAAGAATGATTCAATAAAAACGATTTGAGAGTAGGGAAATGTTTATTGTTATTCGATTAAGGTTGTTTTATTATCCCATAGTAAATAAGAAATTAAAACATGACGATGTAAAGTGGACGCGAGCACGATCGAACAGGTTTGAACATGTCGAAACCTGTCCGAACGCCACCACAAGTGAAACTCGGACGAAGCGCTGTGATTGGCCGAACCGAATGCGTTGCGCTCACATCCACTCACTACTTGCACCCTGTAAAATAGAACATAAGCAGGACGGTTTGTTGCACCGATGTAGTTCAGTTCAGTCAGCAGTAGTTCTCTCAAGAAATCCGAAGCAACAAGCCGATCCTGATCAAAATAAATCAACTCACCATCAAGCCAGGCGTTTCATTCCTTTGGAAGATTAAAAACTACAGTCCACCTCAACAGTTTGGTCCTACGCTCGCCGGATACAGTCGGATCATCGTTCGCCTGACGAGTTGAAGACAAAGAAAATACGCAAGTACAGTGTTCCTAAAAAATGAAGACTAGGAGTATTGCGGCCAAAGAGAGTGAGGCAGAATCGGGTTACGACAGCCGACGTCGCCGAACATTCGAAGAGCCGCCGAGATCACCTTCAACCGTTGCGTCCGCGTTGCCGCGCGTCCAACATGAAGTGCCCGCAAGTGGAATCGACAGTGCCACGCCCATCGCCGCTGTGTCGGTGACCGCACCGCCCGCCACCGCCGCGACGGGAGGAGTTGTGCCACCGTCTGGTGCGTCCGCCGCGCTTACCGCACCCGCTCCACGCCACGTACCGGCGAGTCGAGCAACCGCGATCGCGAGCGTAACAATGCGTGAAGAACAACTCGTCACTCCAAGCACGTCGTTCCAGCCAAGAATTCAGGACTCTGTCAGAACAATGACGGCAAATAGGTCAATGAGAGACACCGCAAGTACGATAAGATCAAGGGGATCTTAAAGCAGTGATGTGGCAAGAGTAAAACTAGCGGAATATGAGGCACAAAAAAGAATTGCTGCAATTAGGAACGAGCAATTGGAAATTGAAAAGGCCCTAGTAAACAAACGGTTCGAGTATGAAGTGTCGGCGATTGAAGCAGAGGCAGAGGCTCGTGAAGAGGGCTCCAGACATAGGAGTGAAGACAGGGTGGATGAGTGGCTGCAAAGTATTGACCAAGCCCACCCACCAGTCACCGAAGAGAGAACTCAGCCGACGCACCCCGCCGCCCAACGAACCGCCGCAGAGCCGAACACATGTGTCGACGCTACAACGCCTGCCATGCCACGCAGGAGACAACGTTCGATCTCACGTTCACCTACAAGAGGGGAACGCAGAGTAGGAAGAGGCATCGAACAACTGGCCGACACGCTGGACAAAATGATGCGTGTACGCCCGCCGCCACGACAAGTGACTGAGCTACCTGTGTTCACCGGAGCAGCTACGGAATGGCTGCCATTCAAGGCAGCTTATGAAGATTCATCGAGTGTCTACAAATTCACCGCGATGGAAAATTTAGCGAGACTGAGGAACTGCGTCAGAGGTCCAGCAAGGGAAGCAGTCTCCGCACTCCTGTACTCTGCGTCTGACCCACGGACAATTATGAAGACGCTAGAACAATACTATGGAAGGCCGGAGATATTAATGGACCATGTGACGGAGGACATAAAGAAGTTGCCTCGGCTCACTAGTGTGGCAAGTGAACTAAACTCGTTCGCAGTGAAGCTACAGAACATAGTGTGTGTGCTAACCAATATGGACAACCGCGGATACTTGTGGAACCCGATGCTAGTGCGTGAAGTTGTGGACAAATTAAGCCCGCACGTGAAATCAAGGTGGTGCGACTACGCTTCTGAGGCAGTGGAAACGTCACGTGAGCCTGAAATTACGATATTATCTCGGTTCCTGATGCGGGAGGCTGACCGTGCAATGAAGTACGCCTTCACAAACCCGACGCCCACGCCCGCACCAAAGAGAGAACAGAAAAATGTGGTGCAAGCAAGCACAAAAAGGAAAGCGGGCAGAGAAGTTATTTACGCCACGACAGAAAAAGAAGATGAAAAGAAACAGGTATGTCTGTGTTGTGCTGGGGACCATGATGTGCCTAAGTGCGCCAAGTTTTCAATGATGAGTGTCGACGACAGGTGGGAATGGGCACGAACGGAGAAAGTGTGCTTTAAATGTCTGAATAATCGCCACCGGCGAGAGCACTGCCGAGCTAAGCGGTGTGGCAAAGAAAACTGTACCCGCCCGCATCACGCGCTGCTCCACAAAGAGATGTTGCAACGAGACACCAAAGAAAAAGCGACGGATGCCAAACCGACAGCGGAGTCCGTGATGACTGTCTCAGCAAGCAGCGACGCGCCGCATCGCGTACTCTTAAAGATGTGCCCCGTCGTTTTGAAAGGACCAGGCGGTCAAGTGACCACGTTCGCGCTAATGGACGAAGGATCGACGATCTCACTCATCGACGAGGATTTAACACGCCGTATCCAAGTGAAAGGGCCAATTTCTTCACTCAAAATACAAGGAGTGACCTCACAGCCACACGAAGAACACAGTCAAGAGGTCAAACTACAAATTCGTGGTCAGAACGGCGACTATCAAGAATTACGCGCACGAACGATGAAGGATCTACGACTTCATGGTCAGACAGTAGATAAATCAATGTTACTCAAATATCCACACCTCCGAGACATGCAAAAGGACGCATTCTTTGACGAAGCCACACCGAAAGTATTGATAGGTGCGGACAATTGGCACCTGATCGTGACGCGAAAACTACGCATGGGCAAGAAGAATGAGCCCGCGGCCTCGTATACCCAACTGGGATGGGTAATTCATGGGACGGCGCCACGCTCAGCGTTGACTCAAAAAGAGGGTCAACTAGTGCTTCATATCTACGACGTGTCTGCGAACAAACAGACAGAAGATGTACGGCGCGTAGAAGAAATAGTGAAAGCACACTTCAGGATTGATGCCCTTGGAGTCTCCCTGGCAAAGAAAGTCAGACCAGAAGACCAAAAAGCAATCGACGTGGTCCAACGAACAATGAGGAAGGTTGGTGAACACTTCGAAGTGGGTCTGCCATGGAGAGATGAAGACGCTCCGATGCCCAATAATTATCACTGTGCCGTGAAGAGACTGAAGATGATAGAAAAAAAGATGGACGCCTCTTCGGATTTCGCTGCACAGTATCGCGCTCAAGTAAGAAACCTCCTCGATAAAGGTTATGCCCAAGAGTGCGATGGACAAGAGGAACGAAGCAAGAAGATATGGTACCTGCCACACTTCCCGGTCGTGAACCCTAACAAGCCGGGAAAGATGCGGCTGGTTTTTGACGCGGCGCACCGATACAGCGGAGTGTGCCTCAATGATCACTTACTAGAGGGACCTGACCTCCTGAAATCGCTACCAGGAATCCTCTTCAGATTCAGAGAACGTCAGGTAGCCGTGACAGCAGATATTCAAGAGATGTTCCTCCAAGTAAGAATAAGACCACAAGACCAAGCAGCTCAAATGTTTCTGTGGCGAGACGAAGAGCGTGATAAGCCGCCGAAAAAGTACAAGATGATATCAATGATCTTCGGGGCATCGTGCTCGCCGTTCATCGCGCACTCAGTGAGAGATGCCAACGCAAGACGATACGCACAAGCATACCCCAACGCTGTGCAAGCAATAACATCGAGCCACTACATGGATGACTACGTCGATAGCTTCGCCACAGAGCGAGAAGCTATAAGAACAGCACAAGAGGTCATGAAGATACATGAGAATGCACACTTCAACCTCCGTGGATGGTGCTCTAACAGGCCTAATGTGGTGGACAACGTGGCTACAGAAAAACGAGTGCTCAAAGCCGAAGTGAAGCTTGGTCAGAGACAGGAAAACTCCGATAAGACACTTGGTTTACTTTGGCATACGGATCAAGATGAACTAGGCTTCAACACAGGGCTTAGCCGTCTAGCACCTGAAGTGAGGATGAGAGACAGAGCGCCGACGAAAAGAGAAGCCCTTGGAGCAGTGATGGCCGTCTACGACCCCCTCGGTCTCATCAGCCATTTTACTATCACGGGTAAAATCATACTTCAAAACCTGTGGAGACACGGAGTGGGATGGGATGAAGTGATTCCCGAAGAAGACGCACAACATTTCGAAGAATGGCTCCGAGGTTTGAGCATGGCCACGAAACTGCGAGTCCCAAGATGCTACGGCAAAAGCTCTGAAGACGACATAGAGCTCCATGTCTTCTGTGATGCGAGTGAACAAGCATACGCGGCGACCGCCTACTGGAGGATCCTGAAACCAGATGGAAGAGTGACTGTGAGCCTGGTTGCGGCAAAAGCAAGGGTCGCACCATTAAAACCAGTAACCGTCCCTCGACTCGAACTCCAAGCGGCAGTGATCGGCGCACGATTAGCGGAAACAATCGTGAGAGAGCATAGAGACAAGCCCAAGAACGTGACGTATTGGACGGACTCACAAACCGTTCTGCGTTGGATAGAAAAAGATGCCATCAAGTACACACCCTTCGTGGCACACCGCTTGGGCGAAATAGCGGAGCTGACCGACGCCAATCAATGGAGATGGGTGCCCACGGAACAAAACGTGGCAGATGATGCAACGCGCCCTAATTATAAACTACAAATGAAACCAGAAGACAGATGGTTCACCGGGCCTGAATTTCTATATGATGAAAAAGAACTCTGGCCGAAAGAGAAAGCCAGGAAAGAAGACCAAGAGGAAGAAGTGACTTATGTAGTCACAGAAAAGAAACACGCTTCTCATCTGCCCGACATAAGCAGATTCTCCTCATATGAGAAGCTGATACGAACTACAGCGGTACTCTTTCTCTTCAAGGAAAAGTACAAAAATCGAGCTAGCCAGATGACCGTCGACCTGATAGAAAAGGCTGAGAAGATATGGGTGAAACAAGCGCAGCTCGACGACTACGCAGAAGAAATAAGACTGTTGGAAAAAGGAAGACCAGTGTCCAAGTCCAGTAGCCTGTATAAACTGGACCCTTACTTGGAAGACCAGATTCTCAAAGTGAGAGGGAGAATCGGGCACGCTGCGGTTCCACACACGAAGAAGAAGCTGGTCATATTACACGGCAAGCACCCGTTTACCAGACTGCTAATAGAAGACGCCCATCGAAGGGCCGGCCATGCAAACAACGAACGCGTGGTCAACGACTTAAGGCAAAAGTACTGGGTGGTCAATCTGCGCCCTACAGTAAGAGCCATAGCGCAGCGATGCCAACTTTGCCGCATCAGAAGAGCGACACCAGTAAAACCAGTCACGGGGGACCTACCGATGGAACGACTAACAGAGACGCAGCGACCCTTTATTCACTGCGGAGTCGACTATTTTGGGCCAATGACAGTGGTCATAGGAAGAAGACACGAGAAGCGCTGGGGAGCACTGTTCACTTGCCTGGTGACCAGGGCAGTTCACCTGGAACTGGTGGCGAGTCTGTCAACCGACTCGGCTATAATGGCCATAAGAAGAATGGCAGCACGACGAGGTAGGCCCCGAGTAATGTACTCCGACAATGGCACCAATTTTCGAGGAGCAGATACAGAACTGCGCACGGCCTATGAAGAATGGGCCAAAGAATTCGCCCACTTCGGACTTTCACACCGAATGAAGTGGAAGTTCATACCACCAGGGGCGCCGCATATGGGGGGAGCGTGGGAACGATTAGTACGCTCTGTCAAAACGGCGTTGGGGGCGACACTGCATCAGCGGGCGCTAAAAGAAGAAGTGCTGCTGACCGTGATGGTAGAGGCCGAACACTCTATAAACTCTCGGCCTCTCACCCACGTTTCCGTCGATCCCAAGGATCCGGAGGCGTTGACTCCGAACCACTTCCTCATCGGGACCTCCTCAGGCCTTCCCTATACTGGGCCTTGCGAGGAGGTCAGCCGAAAACAGTGGAGAGCTGCCCAGGCGCTCGCCGACCATTTCTGGCGACGCGGGGTAAATGAATACCTGCCGACGCTGGTGCCCAAGGGGGCATCCGACGATCGAGGACGACCTCTGCGCGTTGGCGACCTGGTTGTCGTCATCGACCCCACACTGCCACGAGGGACGTGGCCCCGAGGCGTCGTGGAGACTACATACGTCGGTCCAGACGGCAAGGTGCGATCAGCCGACGTCAGGACTACAGCAGGCATCCTACGGCGTCCCACGACGAAGCTCGCCGTCCTCTGCGTGGAAGATAAGGCTACGGTAGCCCTGCGCCGGGGGGAGGATGTTACGGACGTCGTAGCTTTGTAATACAATTAAGTAATGATTATAAATAATGTAAATAAATATGAATATATAAGTAGACTTAAGTAGATATAAGAATGATTCAATAAAAACGATTTGAGAGTAGGGAAATGTTTATTGTTATTCGATTAAGGTTGTTTTATTATCCCATAGTAAATAAGAAATTAAAACATGACGATGTAAAGTGGACGCGAGCACGATCGAACAGGTTTGAACATGTCGAAACCTGTCCGAACGCCACCACAAGTGAAACTCGGACGAAGCGCTGTGATTGGCCGAACCGAATGCGTTGCGCTCACATCCACTCACTACTTGCACCCTGTAAAATAGAACATAAGCAGGACGGTTTGTTGCACCGATGTAGTTCAGTTCAGTCAGCAGTAGTTCTCTCAAGAAATCCGAAGCAACAAGCCGATCCTGATCAAAATAAATCAAGTCACCATCAAGCCAGGCGTTTCATTCCTTTGGAAGATTAAAAACTACAGTCCACCACAACAAGGACTATACGTAGTTCATATCATTGACAACGATATTTTTAAGACTCATTTTTTTCGTGGTCCAGTGGATAGCGTATGCGTCAGCTGATCGGGATCGGGTCCCGAATTCGATTCCCGGGTCAGGAAAAGCAATAACCAAGTTATTCCGAATTCTCGGTAGTAGTGTGGACTCTGTTAATAGGCCGGTAACGGTATGGGCTCGCCTCCTGTTACGTGGGATCTAAAATTTATAATATGGTGAAATGTGGGTGTAATATTGCATCTCTTTCTAACTCTTTGGAGATACAGGCGTGAGTCTTAAAAAATAAAATTGTTTTATTCCTTGTAGCATGTAGCATGCTACTTGAGACACACTTTGCGTAACGCTGCTACGCAAAGTGACTATATTATAAACTTATTTATATTTTTTTATAGACTCACTCCTGTATTCCCGAAGGGGTAGGCAGAGGTGTAATATTACACCCACATTTCGCCATGAATTTTTAGGTCCCACGTAATAGGGGGCGAGCCTATTGCCGTACCGGGCACATTACCTGACTCCGTGCTGTTACTGAGAATTTCCTAACGGAAAAACCCAATAACACTTTGCCCGACCCGGGAATCGACCCCGAGACCTTTCAATCGCACGCGCACATTTATGCCGCGAGACCAACTAGGCAGTATTATAAACTTACGGTACCTATATTGATTTTTATGCGAATTAAATTGTGAGTTATCGCTTGCTAATTGTTTAACATTCCTTCGTTGTTGAAGGAATACATCAAAAGGAAATCTTCAAGTGTGAGAGAGCTCCGTAGTGTTCTCGAACAACTTGTAAAGACTGCCAGCCCGCACTTGGTCAGGGTAGTGGACTAACCAAACTCTTCTTATACTGAACAGAAGCTTGTGTTCAAGAGTTGGACAGTTTATAATAATATGCAAGACTGGTGGTGATGAATGTAAGCTGTACTGCACTGTACCTTCTTAAAAGAGCAATCTTTAATCAAAATTCTCAGAAGAAATTTCGAAATATAAAATAACTTCTATTTAACACAAATTCTATCACAATCCCTCAAAATTTTATTCAAACTAAATCTTTGGAATCTTAAAATAAGTTACGAAGCAGGAAACCTTAAAGAATTAGGTACAGTAGGGACGTGTCGAGGAATATCTGAACAGATACCATTAGGTACCCGAATTATTCATGAGCAAAATATTACTGATTTCAAATTTGTTACAACTAAATTTGATTGTTTTTTCGTACGATATTATCGATTGATCTTATGAAATATTTATTAGACGAGATCACAGACTAATTTAATGACAACTTTTTGGTGAAAACACTTAAGATTTTGAGGAAAAAGGAATTACTTCTTTTTTGGTACTTATTTTTGATCTGGCAACACCAGCGCTATTTATGATTCCTGTACTACGGAGGGCTTTACAAACAGTCAAAAAACGTATACAAATTATATCCAGATTTGGAACATCAGTTTATGGATAAAAAAAGTGTTGCCCATCGCGTGTGAGACGTGAGCTTCTTTTTAAGACTTAAGCTTTTTTTGAAATACGAGTTCTATTTTGGCGCTCGAGTTTTTGAGAAAGGACTGGAGCTCGGCTCGACTCAAGGCTCTGAGTTTTGTTAGTACAACGAGTCTTGTAAAATTGAGCCGAGTCTATCGAATTAAGACTCAAAGACTCGAGTTCTTTACATCTCTACTATTTACCCTGTTTATACTTGCGAAGCGGACGGCAAGGCAACGTAAATAAATAAAAAAAAATATTTTACCGCATTAAAAAGCCCATAAACTTCTAACGCTTAAACAATATTACACATAAACTAAAAACTTTTCCCAAATGAATTATACGCAACGTTTTTCGTGCGATCGCTTATCAAACTTTGCGTACAAGTGTAAACGGTCCTTAACGGGTAACAAATAGGCGTTTTATTCATGAGGCCATCGTATAAAATTAATGCGCGCGTATCACTCACTGGTTAAAGACGAAACACACTTTGTCGCAGTCCAAATGCGTGCGATATAAATAATGGCAAGATTTTATCTGACAGGTAATAAAAGTAAGTTCTTGTTTTCCGACTGAAAAATTGGTAGATAGGCAAAGGTAGAAAATATGGACAGTAACGAAGAAAAATGGTTGGAAAATTTTCGTGCCGATATCTGGATAAGTTAAATCTCTTCATTCTATTATAGTTTGACATTTATTTTTGACTCTGTTTTATGACTTTCTAAATGAATGCTGAGATATTTTTACTGAGAAATATGTATATGCTGTAATGACAGAGTCTTTATTTCAGGTTCATCTCATAGCACTACTTATCTATATTGGAACCTGAACCTAAATGTTGGACGTTCATAAGTGATCTGCAACCTTGTTGAATGAATAACTTTAAAATTTAAGAAGGCTATTAAAATATTTAAATATTATGTTATGGAATATTTTCATAAAACAGTACAAGAGAAAATGTTACGAAAGCATTGATTTATGAAATTACGAACCTGATTACACATTATTTGTCGACGAACCTTAATACGACCTCCCTTAACCCCCCCCCCCCCCCCCCCGACGATCAGCACATGCATACGCTATCCACTGGATCACGGAAGCAGTCTCCTAAGTTTAAGGATATAAATACCTCTTTTTGATCCGAAGATTCTACCACGGTACACTGGCCATTAACTTTTAAAAATTAGTTATTGTTGCGTCATGTAAAAATCCGACAACATATTATTACAAACTTAATTCACAAACCTATTTTTCTCTGAAACGAACCGTTCTTACCTAGGGGTAAAGCGATCCCTGCCTACCCCCTCTCATAAAGCGTGGGGTAAACTAAATCGTTTCCAGCTCGAGTACGGCACACATGTCAAAGCAAGCATGAGTGATGCATCCAACCGTTTGTAACATTACTATTTTTAGTATTCCTGCTATAAATGTGAATCAAGGATGCGGTGGCTCTATAAATGTGTTAGAGACGCGTATTTAAATACCCAGGGGAATTATATTTTAATCTCGTATTCATCAGTTAAAATAACGGTAGTATTAATCTTAATAGGTAGAACTAATCTACTGAGAAGTTTACCTAACTAACACAATTGCGAGATTTATTTGAAAGTGCTAGGCTCTATTAAATAAAATAATAGAAGGAAAAATGAAAGCCCGAAGAAAGAGTGAAAAATCAAGGAGGAAATATACAGATCGGCTAAAAGAAAAGGTTATTGTCAGTAACTTTAGAACGTAACCTAGCATCATACCTCCTTGGTATGATGCTAGGTTACGATATATTTTGACTTTTTTCCAAGAAAAAGAAGTTCGAATTGTGAGAATAACAAGTTTAGTATTAGGCATGCCTTTTAAATTCTATCGCTTCCATATTTTCCGGCAATTTTGAATTTTGAACTGTTCTATATTCGAATGGGTTTAAATTTTGAAATTTAAAACAGTTGAAAGTATTAGGATTAATCTTGGATTAATGCTATTGTTTAGTCACAGTGTCGATTGGAATCTGTCAGGTTACGTACGATAATGAATCTTTCGAAGGAAAATGTTCGTGCAATAATTTTCTACAACTTTAGAAGAGGTCTGACACGGCTTCAGTGTTTTGAAGATCTAACATCTGTGTCCAGTGATGAAGACCCATGTCAGCGGACTGTCGAACGCTGGTTGCTGTAAGACAACTTATTCTCGAAGATCGTCATGTGATGTATCGAGATAAAGAGGCTCTATTAGGCATCTCACAACTATTCAGAAGATTTTGCATGAAGCGCTTGGTGTTAGAAAGCTAGTTTGCCGTTGGATACCGTATCTGCTATCCGACGATCACAAGGCGGCCCGCGTTAGATGGTGTAAGAAAAGTCTGCAAAGGTTCAACCGAGGAGAGTCAAATCACGTCTACGACATCATCAGTGGTGACGAATCTTGGATCTATACCTACGATCCTGATTCCAAAAAATACTCTGCAATATGGGTCTTTAAAGACGAGCCAAAGCCGACTAAAGTTGTCCGTTCTCGAAGCACTTCAAAGAAGATGGTGGCCACGTTTGTTGGAAAAACCGGCCACGTTGCGACTATTGTACTTGAAGATCGTAGAACAGTTAACGCAGACTGGTAGGTCTGTATACCACAGTTTGTTTACCACATGTCATCGCTGAACTTCGAAAATCTAACTGAAAGCGACGCATCATCCTGCACCACGACAACGCAAGCTCACACAGCGCTGGTCAAACGATTGAGTATTTGAAGCAGGAAAAAGTAGAAATTCTTTACCATCCTCCATCCAGTCCTGACCTATGTCCTAACGATTTCTTTACATTTCCTAAAATTAAGAAAAGTCTTCGTGGTCAAAGGTTCCAGTCCGGTGAAGAAGCAGTCGACGCTTTCAAGTCAGCCATTTCGAACATGGGGGTGTTCTTTAGAGTGGAACAAATGTTATAACTAGTTTGAGCCAATGGAAAAGTGTATTAAGCTTCATGGTGAATACTTTGAAATCAATGAAAAGTACTATAAGGTTCTAATTGTGTTTTTTTCTTCAAACGACAAAACTTAAGCCTCGTATTGATGTTATTTTCAAAATTCATGCTTTGATAAGTGATCAGAAATTCTTGGGATTATAATTGTTCTAAATTCAGTTTCGATCTAGTATCGTTGTCGAATCGTGTGGCGAATACCATTAAGCACGGTAATAATATCTAACAGTATTGTAACTCCATACAAACGCACAAAACTCGAGTTATACCTACGCGCCTCGAGCGCAGTACCCACTATAGTACCCAACAGCCGCGATCGTGCCGCGGTGACGAACGGACGGTGACGGTTGTAGCAGTGTTCTTTATTTAAATTATAATTATAGCGATGCGTTGTAGACTAATATCGTGCTGTTTGAATTCTTTGTTAAGTCACATAAAGATAAGATTTTTTAAATTCAAAATGTACCAATTGTAGTATTAATGTAGGTATACTAGCAGAACACTTTTATCTGCATTAGGGACAATGTATTACATATTTCATTGAAGTCTATGATTAGTAGTACCTTAAGGGTAATTTTCAAAATGGAAGCGGGTATGAATCAGCTTTGTGTAGGTTACTGCTACAAAAAAAACAGTAGACAGTGCAATCAATAGGTCATTTCCTAGGGTGCTTACATACCTTCATGATTTTTATTTGTTTGTATAAAAAAAATAAGTAATATTTGCAATCACAAAACTAAAAAAAACTTCGAGTTAAAATACTTGAGGCGAGCAGCCCTATCGCTGTTTTGCGCCCGGCGCGTCTGTAGGCATATAACTCGGGGAGACGGCTGAGTTACAATACTGTTAGATTATATTACCGTGCATTAAGGTATTCGCCACTGAGAGGCTTATCCGCCGATGCCAGATCAATGTCCTACCCGCATTTTACGTTTCATGGTATACCTACGGTTACATGTAAAAGAAAATATACCAAAAATACACACATAAACACTTAACTGTATTAACACACTCGCACTCTTTCAACACCTTTTAATAAAACAACCGATAAAACTTCGATCAATCACACGAAACGCGTATCAACAGAATAGTTGCCAAGGCCGCCAAGTTCGGCCAAGCACTTGGCAGCGACGGCCAAGTTCTGCCAAGTTACGAAATACCGAACATATTGACGGCTGTGATGTTTTTACTCCGTGTCGAGCTTTCGCCAAGTTAACCAAGTCCAAGTTTAAGTAGTAAAAGTTTGAGAACAACTGCGATAAATATCTTTGTATTGTTACGATATAGAAGGTTTTTAATTAAATATAAATTATTAGATGTTTGTTATGGTTTTGGTAATGAGAACCGTGTCTTAGGTAGAGCCATAAAAAAGTTGTTTTTGAAAGTATCTTTATTCTACAAGAAAAGAGGTTTCCTAATTGTAACATCCATGAAATAGGTTAAATCAATTTGAGCTCAATAGACTACAATAGACTGTTTTCTTGAACATGGCACTTAAAATATTATACCACAATGGGGATGCAAAACTCTTTTCTTAAAATTTAATACCTACCATTTTTTATTCGATTCGTGAGTTGCTAACTCCCTGAAATAGCTATTAAATATTCTTGGTTTATAAATTCTCGTACCTTCTGACGCGTTGACTCTTGTATGATTAATTAGATTTTAGCTCTTAGGTATTGTTAATGTCTTAATAAAGTCAATGTTAGTATAAGTTACTAAAATTCGTATACCTACATAGGCGTGTTTGTCAAGCTTTTCTTTCGTATGTAGGTAACATATGTATGTTAGTTGTGGTTGCCTATAACAGAATGAGCACAAGGCATGTATTATTGTAACAACTTTTATTGTGTAAGAATTGTGTATCATTTGTTGGCGATCTTTATAAATAAATAAATAATTTAAAAAAAATATCATATTCGCAGCGATCCGTAAGCTTTTGGCAACTTTGTGGTCAACCTACAAAACAAATTTGGAAATGTTGCGGTATGACAGCTATATGTATAAATCTAGCGTAATGTTATGTAGCCTATAGCCTATAGCCTCTATAGCCTCGATAAACCGCTAAGACGTTGCTTCCACATAAACCACTAAGCCATACCTGCAGTCCATGATTATTAATGATGTTCAACCTTAGGTGACAGAGAACCAAGGTAATCGACATAGCTCAATGAATTAGCAAGCTGAAGTGGCAGTGGGCCGGCCACATTTGTCTCAAAACCAATAACCGTTGGAGAAGTCGTGTTCTAGAGTGGAGACCGCGCCTTGGCAAACGTAGTGTATGACGCCCTCCGGTTAGGTGGAGTGACGATATACGCAAAGTGGCTGGCAGCGGCTGGACACGAAAAGCCGAAAATCGGGCTCAGTGGCGTGCCATTGGAGAGACCTATATCCAGCAGTGGACTCTTGCAGGCTGATGATGATGATGAACCGTAGGTGATATTAATACCAAATTATATTCTACTCTAAATATTTAATTATTTTAACTAGAACGTTATTAGTACATACATACATACATAGACTCACGCCTGTTTCCCCCAAGGGGTAGGCAGAGGCATATTAAACGCCCACTTTTCGCCAGTGTTTTGATCCCACGGAATTACTTACTACACTATTGCCGCTTATCGGGATAATTTGTTTGCCAGAGCCTCGTCCGTGGATCGGCAGGTGCACCACTTGCAGGTGAGGTTGGCTTGGGACCCTAAGTTCTTGGTGGGAACCCTATGCACCCTATGTATTATTAGTACGCATTACTATAATATTGGCCTCCGCTCACCTGTAACTATTCAAATACTTCCTTATTAAACACACAACCCTTAACTACGTACTCGAGTAAACAACTACACATTAATAAAGCTGTTATTAGACGATTACTCAAACTCATGTTGCGTTAATATATACATAATTTGTGTGTGGTTTTCAACCGAATATATTCAGTAATCTAATATATTTAGGTTAGTAGGCGAGAGTTGTTGATAATGTGCATTGCGCGGAATATATATAGAGGCAGAGAGGAGGCTACCAGAGAAATACAAGGCTTATACACCAATTATGAAACATGACTTGCAACAAAATAGCAAACTAGGAAAACAACCATTTTTTTACAAAACTAACCTACGAATAAAGAAAATGCGAATGAAAGAGAAAAGAAAAATCCATGTATATACATACATAATTATATGTTTAATATATATAGGGTGCATAGGGTTCCCACCAAGAACTTAGGGTCCCAAGCCAACCTCACCTGCAAGTGGTGCACCTGCCGATCAACGGACGAGGCTCTGGCAAACAGAATATCCCGATAAGCGGCAATAGGCTCGCCAACTATTACGTGGGATCAAAACACTGGCGAAAAGTGGGCGTTTAATATGCCTCTGCCTACCCCTTCGGGGAAAAAGGCGTGAGTCTATGTATGTATGTATGTAATATATATTAAAAAAATCATGGCGAAATGTGGGTGTAATATTACACCTCTGCCTACCCCTTCGAGGTTACAGGCGTGAGTCTATAAATAGATAAAATTAATATATGTTTAATATATATGTCTAGTAGTTGAATCTATGGATAGATCACACAATGAAAACGGCCATAAGACGTCTGGACGATCGATTGCAGCACCAGACAAAGCTTTTGGTAATTCCCAATGGGTTGTTAGTAGAGGAATACCCCGGTGATTTTACTGGCGACTGAGAGACTCACAGTATTTTATCTGTGAGCCCGAAAACCCGAAGAGAGGACCTGACATCACTGTTTCCAGCGCGAATTCATAAAAAGGTATTATTTGACGTCGATATACACTGATATTTTAATAGTTTTCTCACGAGAAGACCACTAAGAAACCGAAACATGCCTGCAGCTTTCCTAAATATACTGTGCTAAGAATTTTAGCATATCATATCATTTTACAAGGTAGTAAAGCCTTGCTGATGTCAGCATGAATGGGCCGGCTCGACCGGGGAAGTACTACCCTCTCACAGAAGATCGACGTAAAGTAACAGTACCTAAACTGTTGCGTTTCGTTCGGTGGGTGAGAGTGCCGGAGGCCTTATCTCCTATTCCTTCTACCTCATCCCACTCCTCACCTATCCCTTTTCCCAACCCCAAGGGGCGGCAACGCACTTGTGGTTCCTGTGGTGTTGCTTGTGTCCATGGGCGGCGGTAATTGCTTACCATCAGTTGATCCATCTTATCGTTTGCCGCCTATTACCATAAAAAAATATATATCAAGAGGTCAAAGCACTGTGGCTAAAGACTACATGGAAGAGGCTCCACCGACGAGAGCTCAGCTCTTAAATTGAAAAATCACGATTTTACTTTTCTGATGTAAAATTTTTGGCGTAATTTTATGCTCGGAAAAGTTACGTCTTACGCACAAGTGTTGATCGATCTTAACATTTTACCTGAAACAATTAAAAACTCAGATTAGTTTCTATAAAATATAAGATGGTAGCTAAAGGAACAGTATCTGGAAAATGTCGATAGTTAGGGAACGTTCACGCTTCTTCTTTTGTATTATGATAAGCCAAACATAATATTTCTTAGTTTGTTTTAAATTATTAATATCTATACATCTACTAGCTTTTTTCGCTCGCGTAAACTCGTATATCATCTATGTTCGGGATACTACAAATCTTTTTTATTGGGCGGATACTTCAATAATTCTCGTTTTAACTGTTTTTGAAATATAACTGCAAAAAGTATTTACACATACAAACTACTTAGTACTAAGACTAAGTAGTAGGTACTCAAAATGTTATCCGGTACCAGTGACGTTTCGCTAGAGTGGCCAATATGGCGACTGCGATTTGTCTGTCAGAACCATTAGAATTTAACAAAATACTCGACAATCCCAATTTTGCGTCTATATGTTGTTGACTCGTAATCTTTATTTTTTTATGTTTTATTATTCAGGCAAGGTTTCGATCGAGTCTACTGTACCCCGTGACGAAATTATTAATAAAGATTTGACAATGCGATGGTACCGCAGTCGGTCGGGTCCAATGTCAACAACTACTTACAAATTAAAAATTAACTAAAAAAACATTTTCCAGTGGACTAAATTGTGAATCTAAACCATTCTCAAGTCCCCTTGAACACACAAAAAAAAATTCATCACAATCGGTCCAGTCGTTTAGGAGAAGTTCAGTGACATACACACGCACACAAGAAATATATGTATAAAGATACATATAAATAAAATTGGAGTGTCTGTTTGTAATATTAATATAACCGCTTTTTACTAATTGCATATGGATGTATACACGGTACATATACCGAAATGTCATTTTTTACAATTTTTGTCTGTCTGTCTCTCTGTCTGTTTGTTCTCGCTAATCTCTCGAACGGCCGGACCGATTTTAACGGGTTGTTCACTAGCGGTTAGCTGATGTACCAAGGAGTAACTAAGGCTATAAATTAACCGGTTACGCGAAGTAGTTCCTTTATGACGCGGACGAAACCGCGGGAAACAGCTAGTTTGTATATAAAAAGCTCTTCAGTTACTGACCGACTATGAAAGACTGCGCACAGTCGAAACTACTAAGCACGAGGAGTTGAAATTTGGTATGTATATTCCTGGTAGAGTGTACAGGGGCATTTTTCGAAGAGTTTACAAATTTATTAGCTTACAAATTGGTCAGTCATTGTTCTAGTTTATCCCTATAAAAAGTGCCGCCACAAAAAGTCACATCTTTCCGTGCTTAAAAAAGCACGTAAAACCGTCGTCGGTCTTGCCTATCATGAAGATCTGCCAATCGTTACAGATAGTGTAATATACAGATTTTCGCAGTTCACTGCTGAACGTTTTTTTTAAATTTATTTATTTATTTGTAGTCTCACGCCTATATCCCCGAAGGGGTAGGCAGCGGTGTAAATATTACACCCACATTGCACCATGAATTTTCAGGTCCCACGTAATAGGGGGCGAGCCTATTGCCGTTACCGGGCACATCACCAGACTCCCGGGCCGCTACTGAATATCCGGAAAAACCCAGTAACACTTTTACTCGACCCGGGAATCGAACCCGGGACCTCCGATCAGCAGTCGCATACGCTATCCACTGGACCACGGAGGCAGTCCTGTTGAACGTAGGCCTCCGTTAATTTGATCTATTGTACCGTAAGGTTATTTAAATTTATTTAAAATGTATGCGAGTGTATTCACGGCTTTGTTGCCAGGCTTATGAAGCATGGGCAGTAGTTCGAGATAGTTTAGTACATAATTCTCTTTAGTTACCTTTCTTACACATCGTGTCGAAAGCAACACTTCAGGTTGGCCCAATAATCGGCCACACAAAAGGCGTTGCCTGACTTTCGGACCCGTTTCTTGTCTCAGGTCAAGAACCTTTAAGCTATGTCGAAAACCTGCCGGCGGTCTGAGAACTCCGACACTAGAGTTCGCCACACACTCACAGAAACAAACAATGTATAATCAAACAAGTCAGCGCTGGACCAGTTTAAAAAAAAATCCCTTGGCTCGCTCATAAAGTCGAGGCACACTAGAAACTAGTTTTGTATACGAGTGTCAATCTGTGTGTAAAGTAGCACTAGAAGCGACGATGACTTGCTGAGCGATTCTCGGCCTTATGGTGTTCGAGCGGGAAGTTGCTCGACTGTACTACTAAAGCAACTTATTAGCACATCGTACTAAAGTTAAATTTTCTACCCACTTCAATCCAAAGGACAAGATAATTCGAATTGAATATTCCGTCCAACCTGTCGTATACATAAGATTAATTCCTTACACTTAAATAACTCCGAAACGTCCAGATGCCGACCCAAATGCCCAAGATTCCATTGAGTCAAAAGCCTAAAACTGTCACTTCCAGCATCCATTGATAAGGCACGCACTTCTCAACTGTATCTCTGTCTGGGTACAATTTATTGGACGTATTTTTATTGTGTACCCTATGTCAACAGTGCATGGGAGGTTGGGAGTAAACGGACTCTGTATGGGTGCTAAGGATAAGGCGAGTGTGAAAATTCTTAGGAGTTTGTTTGGTATGCTGCGTGGAATGTACAAGTGATAAAGATAACTAGGAGATGCCTGCGGCTACGGTCGTAAATTTTATTTTAATTTAATAATTTCTGTACGATCCCGTGAGCATATCAGCAAATCCTTTCGTAGTGCATCCGTACGGACCCCAAGGAACGTAAATGCCAAATTTCAGCTACTTGCGCCGGTAGTTTCGATTGCGTTATCAGCAATCATGGTACCACAAATTGTAAGATTAAGATTTTGATTTAAAAAAAGAGTGGCATGAGTTTCTTCCAGGCTCATCTCATAGCCCTACCATCCCGAACCTGGTTGTAAAAAAAAGAAATGACGTTCATGAGTGTTGCTTTTGTAACCTATATGAATTAATGAGTTTGAATTTGAATTTGTGCGTTGTATGTCAGTCCGACAGTAAAGCAAGAATTTTATATGTACAGATAAGTGATGTATGTATATTATTTCTGAGGCTTTTTAGAAATATATAGTTTTTTTTTTTTATAAAAGACATTTTCGCACTACGACAAATGCTTGTCTGAGCATAGCGGCACACCTGAACTTACCGCGCGATATTCACCGATTAATTTTCGTAGTATTCGTTTGGCATGTCATATATCAAACGTGCCGACAGTCAGCATTGTGTGACGGCGGCAGCAAAAATTTGTTCAATCGCTCCGCGCGATGTGACGCTCGACAGAAGTTTCAGTGCTGCGCCGAACGTAACGTAATTGCGGCTGTGATGATGATGATGATAATATTATATCCAAATCTTGTAAGGCATGTACCTACATGTTTTAAGCTATGCTCTGATAACAAAACTCACCGTAAACATGACACTTCTTTTTTGAGCTGTGGTGTAAAAGCCATATCATTGCACTTGCTAAGCTTAAACAGCACCTTTCAACAGGCAGAAATCCTGCCATAATAAACATTTTTCAAGATAAACGTACTACTGCATGCATACCTACTCCGTACTACAAGGTAACTCGGTAAAGAGCAAATTTTCTCCGAAAAACTTTGTCATATGCCAAATTATATAACTGCCGATAACATCCTTATTTATGACACCTTAAGGCTCGATTTCGCTTATCTCAATTTCTATTTTAAATTGGCCGTGTTTAGTGATGGGCCTTGAATTTTTTTTCGGTACTCGCGCCGTGTAGGTTTTTTGCTGACATATATTTAAATAGATTTTTATAGGCCTTGTTGCTGTGCGGAGATAGTTGGCTTAGTTTTGGGTTTGAAATTTGCATTTGTCTGGTGTAGCTACCGTTAATGATTTTTTATGGAATACATTTTCACGATGCTTGCTAGTATATTCTTTGTTGTGAATATTTGAATGTACTTTTAGAATTGACCTAATTGTTAACATATAATACATCCGCAATTAGAAGGTATAACTCGTGGTTTTATTTAATATTAAGGATATTAATTTATACCTTGACAAGTCAGATAATGAAAACAATAACGCTTTTAAATCATATTCGTTAAAATATAAGGCCAAAGGCTGTATGACGGTAAAACTGTTGACAAAGAAGTTATTGGTCTAAAACTATTTCAGCCAATATAAGATCCAATCGTACAGACGTAAAAGAAAATTACAACAGAAATTTGAAAATGTACTTATTGCGGTCTCTCAGATGCCATACAATAGACGAAAACAACACAGGCAAAAATATTGATTTCTAATTTTACGTCTTTAAACACCTCTTTGCATAATAATTTAAGAAAGCTTTTCCATTTGCTAGCATATCAACTATAAGCCGACCCAATACCAATAAGAGCGTACACTTCCAACATAAAAAATCTATATTACACCCAGGAAAAATATTACATTTGCCTAGTGAACCTTACGTTGCCAAGCTTAGCTACTACATCAACAACTTAATCATTACCTTAACCCTTCCACAAACATCCTTGGCCACCATCCAAATACTGTCGAACCAAATTTAATTAAGTACCGAATATAATTTTCTGTGTAATCCTTCATTTTCCCATCACTATTGGCAGTCGCCCAGGTAGGGACACAGGTGGCTGCAAAGTTTATTAAAGCCAGAGTTTTGAGCACAAAATTTTGTGTTTAGTTAAATTTGTTTAAAAATGTGAGACAGTACTACTATACGTAGTTCATATCATTGACAATGTTTTTAAAGACTCATTTTTTTCGTGGTCCAGTGGATAGCGTATGCGTCAGCTATCGGGATCGGGTCCCGAATTCGATTCCCGGGTCAGAAAAAACAATTACCGAGTTATTCCGAATTCTCAGTAGTAGTACGGACTCTGTTAATAGGCCGGTTACGGTATGGGCTCGCCTCCTGTTACGTCGGATCTAAAATTTATAATATGGTGAATGTGGGTGTAATATTGCATCTCTGTCTAACTCTTTGGAGATACAGGCGTGAGACTTAAATAAAGAATATTGTTTTATTCCTAGCAGCATGCAGCAATAGCCAACTGGAGAGACACTTGGCGTAACGCTGCTACGCAATGTGACTATATTATAAACTTATTTATATTTTTTATAGACTCACGCCTGTATTCCCAAAGGGGTAGGCAGAGGTGTAATATTACACCCACTTTTCGCCATGAATTTTGCGAGCCTATTGCCGTACCGGGCACATTACCTGACTCCGTGCTGTTACTGAAGTTTCCTAACGAAAAAAAAACAATAACACTTTGCCCGACCCGGGAATGGAACCCGAGACCTTTCAATCCCACGCGCACATTTATGCCGCGAGACCAACGAGGCAGTATTATAAACTTACGGTACCTATATTGATTTTTATGCGAATTCAATTGTGAGTCCGTGTGGTGACGGATTAATAATACGGAATGTCACCAACCCATAACATCCCATGGTTGTCGTAAGAGCCGACAGAGGGAGCATATTATGCAGAGAATCGCACTGTAAGAGAAGGAAAACTTGATGAAAACCCTATACCAACCCGTTTGGCCAGCGTGGTATAGTAGGCCAATTCCTCCTTTCAAAGGAGAGGCCTAGTCCAGCAGTGGACTGTAAGGGGCTGATCATGATGATATATTGTGAGTTATCGCTTGCTAATTGTTTAACATTCCTTCGTTGTTGAAGGAATACATCACGAGGCAACCTTCAAGTGTGAGGGAGCTCGTAGTGTTCTCGAACAACTTGTAAAGTCTGCCAGCCCGCACTTGGTCAGGGTAGTGGACTAACCAAACTATTCTCATACTGAACAGAAGCTTGTGCTCAAGAGTTGGACAGTTTATAATAATATGCAAGACAGGTGGTGATGAAGTAAGCTTACGCCTGTACTGTACCTTCTTAAAAGAGCAATCTTTAATAAAAATTCTCAAAAGAAATTTCGAAATATAAAATAACTTCAATCTTTTTAACACAAATTCTATCACAATCCCTCAACATTTTATTCAAACTAAAGCTTTAGAATCTTAAAATAAGTTACGAAGCAGGAAACCTTAAAGAATTAGGTACAGTAGGTATCTGTCGAGGAATATCTGAACAGATACCATTAGGTACCCGAATTATTCATGAGCAAAATATCACTGATTTCAAATTTGTTACAACTAAATTTGATTGTTTTTTCGTACGATATTATCGATTGATCTTATGAAATATTTATTAGACGAGACAAGAGACTAATTGAATGACAACTTTTTGGTGAAAACACTTAAGATTTTGAGGAAAAAGGAATTACTTCTTTTTTGGTACTTATTTTTGATCTGGCAAAACTAGCGCTTTTTTATAATTCCTGTATTACGGCTTTACAAACAGTCAAAAAACGTATACAAATAATATCCAGATTTGGAACATCAGTTTATTGATAAAAAAAGTGTTGTCCATCGCGTGTGGAAATTGTCAAACTTGACTATGACGTTCATAAGCGTCACATTGTGCCCTAAGTTAATAAATTATTTTGACTTAACTGGAGTAGACTCGCCACAGAATTAAAAAAGCGCAGCAACTGTTTGAATGGGTACCGTTGCGGTAGTTGCACATTATGCAATTACCGCAACGGTACCGCTCCAAACCAGCAAATGTCATTTAAATTTGACTATTAATTTGTATGTCATAGAATTTATTTCTTAACGTGAGTGTAAAAACCCACGACATGGACTGCCAATGCGCTAACCCCTCCGCAAAATTTGAGACAGTGTTGTGCTGTAGCTGCACCGTTATGTGACACTACAGTTTACTATGACCTTAATCCAGGATGCCATAATTTCAGTCAAATGGTATGGCCTTGTGTATCTTGAATGTTTTGATGTTATAAGGTAGAAAATAGGAAAGAAAAATATTTTACGTCGCATTATAGAACCCGAAACATTAGTAAATAATATCAGAAAAACAAACATCTAAGCAAAAAGTGACAAAAAAATCAAAATCTAACAGTAATCTTTTGTCTTAAACGTTAAATGGCATAATTATTGTATTAAAATATTTTTATGCTAAGTAAGACCCAACGTACAGAAATATGTACAAATTAAATATTCTGCTTTTTGACATAACTCAAATATTTACATTGATATTCAATAATTTATCTACCAATATTGAAAAATATTGTTTTTATTAAGTAATGATGTTTAGACTACCATTAAAAGTACAGAAAACTGTACACAGGGTCTCGGCGACTATACGGACAAATTTTTGGTCGGGACTGACTGACGTGAAGTATTTTGTACAGAAAAATGTACGCGGGGTCTTAGGAGGCTATGAAATATTTCAATTCTGGTAGCAACTCCAGGCAATACATATAAGGGCAACTAAATATAAATAAAAAATGAACGTAGTAATTTACGTTTGTGGTATGAGTATTTTGCTATTTACCCTGTTTATACTTGCGAGGCGAACGGCAAGGTAACGTAAATAAATTTAAAATATTATTTTACCGCATTAAAAAAGCCCATAAACTTCTAACGCTTAAACAATATTACACATAAACTAAAAACTTTTCCCAAATGAATTATACGCAACGATTTTCGTGCGATCGCTTATCAAACTTTGCGTACAAGTGTAAACGGTCCTTAACGGGTAACAAATAGGCGTTTTATTCATGAGGCCATCGTATAAAATTAATGCGCGCGTATCACTCACTGGTTAAAGACGAAACACACTTTGTCGCAGTCCAAATGCGTGCGATATAAATAATGGCAAGATTTTATCTGACAGGTAATAAAAGTAAGTTCTTTTTTTTCCGACTGAAAAATTGGTAGATAGGCAAAGGTAAAGAATATGGACAGTAACGAAGAAAAATGGTTGGATAATTTTCGTGCCGATATCTGGATAAGTTAAATCTGCTCATTCTTTCATAGTGTGACATTTATTTTTTACTCCACTGTTTTATGACTTTCTTAATGAATGCTGAGATATTTTTACCGAGAAATATAGGTATGCTGAAATAAAAACTCTGTCATTACGACAGAGTTTTTGTATTTCAGGTTCATCTCATAGCACTCTTTATATTTATTTATTTATAGTCTCACTTCTGTATCCCCGAAGGGTTAGGCAGAGGTGTAAATATTACAGCCACATTTCGCCATGAATTTTTAGGTCCCACGTAATAGCGGGCGAGCCTATTGCCGTTACCGCCCATATTACCAGACTCCGGGCTGCTACTGAGTATTCGGAACAACCCAGTAACACTTTTGACCGACCTAGGAATCGAACCCGGGACCTCCGATCAGCAGTCGCATGCGCATCACAGCACTACTATACTTATATCAGAGCCTGAACTTAAATGTTTGACGTTCATAAGTGATCTGCAACCTAATTGAATGAATAACTTTAAAATTTAAGAAGGCTACTAAAATATTTAAATATTAGATATATTATGGAATTTCTTCATAAAACAGTACAAGATAAAATGTTCTGAAAGCATTGATTTATGAAATTACGAACCTTATTACACATTATATAAAGTCAAAATCATTTATTTATTTAGGCCACAAAGTGACGCTTACAAAGGTAAAAAATTAAAGTTAATTACTAGATGTTTCTACATTTACATTTACTGCCACGTTCGTAATGCAATAGGTAGAACCACGAAAAAGAATGTGCAATAAAACTCGTGGCCACTCTTTTTAACTGCCAGCATAATGGTTTAACATGTTATCTTTGTAAGGAGCTGCAACTGTTTCACATTGTGAGTTATCTACTAATGCAAAAATTTATATTTTTCGACGAACCTTAATACGACCTCTCAGCTCTCCCGATCGGCAGATGTATACGTTATCCACTGGATCACGGAAGCAATCTCCTAAGTTTATGGGTATAAATACCTCTTTTTGATCCGAAGATTCTACCACGCTACACCGGCCATTAACTTTTAAAAATTAGTTATTGTTGCGTCATGTAAAATCCGACAAAATATTATTACAAACTTAACGTGGACTATTATTTAATATTATGTATAAAAAGAAAGCGAGCAGCGATAGTCTAGTGGAGAGACCGACAGACTGCTACGCAGAGGGTCCGGGTTCGAATCCACGGCACGCACCAATGACTTTTCGGAGTTATGTGCGTATTAAATTGTTAATTATCGCTTGCCAAATGGTGAAGGAAAACATCGTGAGGAAACCTGCATGTCTGAGAGTTCTCCATAATGTTCTTGAAAGACATGTGAAGTCTGCCAACTCGCACTTGGCCAGCGTGGTGGACTATGGCCTTACCCTTCTCATAGAGAGAAGAGGCCCGTGCCCAGCAGTGGGTCAGTTCATATACAGGGCTGATGATGATGATAAAAAGAAAAGTTGTATTTTGTACAATTAAGTAACATTTTGCATGCCTACCTGGTTGAAATATGGTGTTACCTAACTACCCCAATAGTAACAACTGATAATATTTGTAATACTACTACAATATTTGTATATTAAATAAAATAAATAAATAAAATATCGCAAATAAACAATTTGAATTTGAAATTTGAATTCACAAACCTAATTTTCTCTGAAACGAACCGTTCTTACCTAGGGGTAAAGCGATCCCTGTCTACCCCCTCTTGTAAAGCGTGGGGTTAAACTAGATCGTTTCCAGCTCGAGTACGGCACATATGTCAAAGCAAGCATGAGGGATGCATCCAACCGTTTATAACATTACTATTTTTAGTATTCCTGCCATAAATGTGAATCAATGATGCGGTGGCTCTTTAAATGTGTTAGAGATGCGTATTTAAATACCCAGGGGGAATTATATTTTAATCTCGTATTCATCAGTTAAAATAACGGTAGTATTCTAATCTACTTAGAAGCTTACCTAACTAACACAATTGCGAGATTGATTTGAAAACAGACAATCTCTGTATCTTTAATTTTAGTGCTAGGCTCTATTATATAAAATAATAGAAGGAAAAATGAAAGCCCGAAGAAAGAGTGAAAAATCAAGGAGGAAATATACAGATCAGCTAAAAGAAAAGGTTAGTGTCAGTAACTTTAGAACGTAAGGAGGTATGATGCTAGGTTACAATATATTTTGACTTTTTTCCAAGAAAAAGAAGTTCGAATTGTGAGAATAACAAGTTTAGTACTAGGCATGCCTTTTAAGTTCTGTCGTTTTCATATTTCCCGGCAATTTTGAATTCGGATCTGTTCTATATTCGAATGTGTTTAAATTTTGAATCCCAAAACAATTGAAAGTATTAAGATTAATGATATTGTTTAGTCACAGCGTCGATTGGAATAAATCTTTCTAAGGAAAATGTTCGTGCAATTATTTTCCACAACTTTAGAAGAGGCCTGACACGGCTTCAGTGTTTTGAAGAACTCACAACTGTGTTCAGTGATGATGATGCCCCATGTCTGCGGACTGTCGCACGCTGGTATTTAGAATTCCAGCGTGGATTTACTAGTGTTAGTGACAAATCTCGCGAAGGAAGCCCAAAATCCGCCTTCACTGAAGATATTTGCTGTGAGACAACTAGATTCTTTATTCTTCTCAAAGATCGTCATGTGATGTATCGAGAGATAGAGGCTCTATTAGGCATCTCAGGGACAACCATTCAGAAGATCTTGCATGAAGTGCTTGGTGTGAGAAAGCTAGTTTGGCGTTGGATACCGCATCTGCTTTCCGACGATCACAAGGCGGCCCGCGTCAGATGGTGTAAGAAAACTTTGCAAAGGTTCAACCGAGGAGACTCAAATCACGTCTACGACATCATCGGTGGTAACGAATCTTGGATCTATGCCTACGATCCTGATTCCAAACAACAATCTACAATCTGCGGGTCTTTCAAGACGAGCCAAAGCCGGCTAAAGTTGTTTGTTCTCGAAGCACTTCAAAGTAGATGGTGGCCACGTTCGTTGGAAAAACCGGCCATGTTGCGATTATTGCACTTGAAGATCGTAGAACGGTTAACGCAGAATGGTAGGTCTGTATACCACAGTTTGTTTACCATAAGTCATCGCCGAACTTCGAAAATCTAACTCAAAGCGACGCATCATCCTGCACCACGACAACGCAAGCTCACACAGCGCTGGTGAACTTGACCATCCTCTATACAGTCCTGACCTAAGTCCTAACGATTTCTTTACATTTCCTAAAATGAAGAAAAGTCTTCGTGGTCTAAGGTTCCAGTCCGGTGAAGAAGCAGTCGACGCCTTCAAGTCAGCCATTTTGGACATGGGGGTGTTCTTTAGAGTGGAATGAATGTTATAACTAGTTTGACCGAATGGAAAATTGTATTAAGCTACGTGTTGAATACTTTGAAAAACAATAAAAAGTACTATAGGGTTCTAATTGTGTTTTTTCTTCAAACGACAAAACTTAAGCCTCGTATGGAGGTTTCAAAATTCATGCTTTGATAAGTGATCAGAAATTGTTGGGATTATATATAGAGATTATAATTGTTCTAAATTCAGTTTCGATCTAGTATCGTTGTCCTAAATGGTATTCGCCACTGAGAGATTTATCCGCCGATGCTAGATCAATGTCCTACTGTTACATATAAAAGAAAATATCCCAAAAATACACACATAAACACTTAACTGCATTAACACACTCACACTCTATCAACACCTTTTAATAAAACAACCGATAAAACTTCGATCAATCACACGAAACGCGTATCAACAGAATAGTTGCCAAGGCCGCCAAGTTCGGCCAAGCACTTGGCAGCGCCGGCCAAGTTCTGCCAAGTTACGAAATACCGAACATATTGACGGCGGTGATGTTTTTACTCCTTGCCGAGCTTTCGCCAAGTTAACCAAGTTCGCCAAGTTTAATTAGTAAACGTTTGAGAACAACTGCGATAAATATCTTTGTATTGTTACGTTATAGAAGGTTTTTAATTAAATATAAATTATTAGACGTTTGTTATGGTTTTGGTAATGAGAACCGTGTCTTAGGTAGAGCCATAAAAAAGTTGTTTTTGAAAGTATCTTTATTCTATAAGAAAAGAGGTATCCTAATTGTAACATCTAGGAAATAGGTTAAATCCATTTGAGCTCAATAGACTACAATTGTTTTCTTGAACATGGCACTTAAAATATTATACCACAATGGGAATGCAAAACTCTTTTCTTAAAATTTAATACCATTCTTTATTCGATTCGTGAGTTGCTAACTCCCTGAAATAGCTATTAAATATTCTTGGTTTATTCATTCTCGTACCTTCTGACGCGTTGACTCTTGTATGATTAATTAGATTTTAGCTCTTAGTTATTGTTCATGTTTGTCTTAATAATGTCAATGTTAGTATAAGTTACTAAAACTCGTATACCTACATAGGCGTGTTTGTCAAGCTTTTCTTTCGTATGTAACATTTATAATGTATGTATCATATTCTCAGTGAATAACTATTTATATTTCTCATTATATCTATCGCTATCCGTAAGCTTTTGGCAACTTTGTGGTCAACCGTCAAAACAAATTTGAAAATGTTGCTGTATGACATCTATGTGTATAATACTAGCTGAGTTTGCGGTTCACATCATCAGCCTTTAACAGTCCTCTGCTGGACTAGGCGTCTCCTTTGAAAGGAGGAATTGGCCTACTATACCACGCTGGCCAAACGGGTTGGTATAGGGTTTGTATCAAGTTTTCCTTCTCTTACAGTAGTGTTCTCTGCATAATATGCTCCCTCTGTCGGCTCTTACGACACCCATGGGATGTTATGGGGTGGTCCTGCGGTCTGCGGTTACACCCACGTTATTTAAGGCTACTGCTACGCATCCCTGGCTCATAGCGTAATGTTATATAACCTATAGCCTGCCTCGATAATCCGCTAAGACGTGGCTTCCAAATAAACTACTAAGCCATACCTGCAGTTCATGATTATTAATGATGTTTAACCTTAGGCGACAGAGAACCAAGGTAATCGACATAGCTCAAAGAATTAGCAAGCTGAAGTGGCAGTGGGCCGGACACATTTGTCGAAGAACCGATGACCGTTGGAGTAGTCGTGTTCTAGAGTGGAGACCGCGCCCTGGCAAACGTAGCGTAGGACGCCTTCCGGCTAGGTGGAGTGACGATATACGCAAAATGGCTGGCAGCGGCTGGACACGAAAAGCCGAAAATCGGGCTCAGTGGCGTGCCATTTTAGAGGGCTATATCCAGCAGTGCAGTGAACTTTTGCAGGCTGATGATGATGACGAACTTTAGGTGATAATAATACCAAATTATTCTCTAAAAATCTAATTATTTTAACTAGCGCGTTATTAGTACGCATTACTATAATATTGGTCTCCGCTCAACTGTTACTATTTAAATGCTTCCTTATTAAACACACAACCCTTCCCTTTCTTTTTTTTTTTTTTTTTTTGTATCGGGTTGGAAAATCCTCATGGAGTCCCTCTGCCCCAGGGGGGAAGGACGAAGGGGACTGTCAGACTCTTACTGACTAAAAACCAACCCGTGCTCCTCATGTACCCATGTGTCGGAGGGTAGGGTTTCACCAAAGCATTCCTCGCTACCCCCCGACGGGTATTGGCCCGCCAGATGGTCAGGCGGGCCCCGAACGAAACCCCCTTGGCGGCGGATGAAGATGTTGGGCTCCGCCGCCAAAACACCCAGCGGCCGCAGAGGATAGGGAGGACGGCAACGCAACACCGCATCTCCTCTTCCTCTGCGGCCCCACCGCGACGCAAAGATGGTGCGCCCCATTTGGTCGCGGGAGATAGGGCGCGGGGCAACGCAACACCCACACGCCTCTCCTCCCGCGACCGCACCCGACTGCGAGGGACAGACAGAACTGTCCCCCGCACCCGCACCATGGGACGCATCCTACGCAGGCCTCTACCAAGCCCACGTGGAGCGTCCCCTCCCGGGATCCCGCTTAGCTTCACCGTGGGTGGCTTCTAACCCACGGTTACTGAGCCCCCCCACCACGACAAGGTGGAGATCCCATGGGGGGGACACAACCCTTCCCTACGTACTCGAGTAAACAACTACATATTAATAAAGCTGTTATTAGACGATTACTCAAACACATGTTGCGTTAATATATACATAATTTGTGTGTGGTTTTCAACCGAATATATTCAGTAATCTAATATATTTAGGTTAGTAGGGCAGAGTTGTTGATAATGTGCATTGCGCGGATTATATAGAGGCAGGGAGGAGGCTGCCTACCAGAGAAATACAAGGCTAAAATACACCAATTATGAAACATGACTTGCAACAAAATAGCAAACTAGGAAACCAACAATATTTTTTACAAAACTAACCTACGAATAAATAAAATGCGAACGAAAGAGAAAAGAAAAGTCCATGTAAAAAATATTATGCGTTGAAAATATGTATAGGTATTATAATCCATGCATGTGAGACATGCGCCGACTTAATTACGAAGTAATTGAGTCAGCGTGTGTATTATATTACGATATTTTTAATATATATTTTTTAAATACTTTTTTTGGTAATCTTGTTTTTGTGTACCTAATAATAATAATTGTTTTGTTGCCTATATACACATTAGTGTTAGTTTATGTATAGGTCGGTTCACGAAAGATGACCACTGCGCAGAAATCATTTTTTAGGTCCCCGTGGAGGTGCGGGGTGAGGCGCGGGTGGAGTGCCAATGGCGTGGTTCCGTTCTTGACGCATTCCCTAAATGCGTCAAGAATGGAGCAACGCCATTGGTGCACGAATGTACATATGCGCGACGGCCGCCATTTGTGGTCAACTTTCGTGAATTTACCTATACTTATACCCTATACCTATTTCTTTTTAAATGTTTTCTCATTAATTATTGTGCTGTTTAACATCCGTGCGCCATTTAAGGTGCACACAAAATACCAGCGTTGTATTGTGGACACTACCGCAATGCAACATTATAGCTGAGACCTATCCGTCACAGATTAATGTTGTGCCTTGCAATGTTTTCTTTTATATGTAATACTTTTTTCTGTGTCTGAGGCAAATAAATAGCTTTTCTTTCTTTCTTTCTATGTATATTGCATCCAAGATATATTTAACATATATGTTTAAAAATATAAATATTAAAAAAATCATGGCGAAATGTGGGTGTAATATTACACCTCTGCCTACCCCTTCGGGGTTACAGGCGTGAGTCTATAAATAAATAAAATTAATATATGTTTAATATACCTATATGTCTAGTAATTGAATCTATGGATAAATCACACAATGAGAACGGCCATAAGTCGTCTGGACGATCGATTGCAGCACCAGACAAAGCTTCTGATAATTCCCAATGGGTCGTTAGTAGTGGAATACCCTGGTAATTTTACTGGCGACTGAGAGACTCACAGTATTTTATCTGTGAGCCCCTAAACCCGAAGAGAGGGCCTGACATCATTGTTTCTAGCGCAAATTCAAAAAAGGGATTACTTGACGTCGATATACAGTGAGATGTTAATAGTTTTCTCACGAGAAGACCACCAAGAAACCAAAACACGTCTGCAGCTTTTCTAAATAATTAAACAGTGCTAAGAACTTTAGCCAAAGAGCTCAGATATTAATTACATGAGGCGCATTTCTTATGGGCGCTCTGTAGACAAACTTTCTGTGACCCAAATTGCCGCTTGGCGGCGTGGCAGTCGCGCTGTGACAGCTGTCTTTACGATTACAATAGAGACGAACGTTCCTCCTGTGTATCTTAACTACGAGAGCAAGAGAGACGGAGAACGACGCCAGCGCCGCCAACGGCGCCAACTACGAACTACACTGGCGACAGTCGCCACTTGGAATCAGCACACGAAATCCTTAAGAAATGCGCTTCTATGTAAATCTGAATTCAGTGCTTTAGCATATCAAGAGTTCAAAGCGCTGTGGCTTAAGATAAGACTACATCGAAGAAGCTCCAACAACAAGAGCTCAGCTTTTAAATTGAAAAATCACGATTTTACTTTTCCTGATGTAGAATTCTTGGCGTAATTTTATGCTCGGAAAAGTTACGTCTTACGCACAAATGTTGATCGATCTTAACATTTTACCTGAAACAATTAAAAACTCAGATTAGTTTCTATAAAATATAAGTTGGTAGCTAAAGGAACAGTCTCTGGAAAATGTCGATAGATAATGAAAGTTTATCCTTCTTCTTTTGTATTATGATAAGCTAAACATAATATTTCTTAGTTTGTTTTAAATTATTAATATCTATACATCTACTAGCTTTTGACCGCAGCTTCGCTCGCGTAAATTCGTATATCATCTATGTTCGGGATAATACAAATCTCTTTTATTAGGCGGATACTTCAATAATTCTCGTTTTAACTGTTTTTGAAATATAACTGCAAAAAGTATTTACACATACAAACTACTTAGTACTAAGACTAAGTAGTAGGTACTCAAAATGTTATCCGGTACCAGTGACGTTTCGCTAGAGTGGCCAATATGACGACTGCGATTTGTCTGTCAGAACCATTAGAATTTAACAAAATACTCGACAATCCCAATTTTGCGGCTATATGTTGTCGACCCGAAATCTTTAATTTTTTATGTTTTATTATTCAGGCAAGGTTTCGATCGAGTCTACCGTACCCCGTGACGAAATTATTGGTTATGGGTGAAACCGCGGGAATCAGCTAGTTTGTATATAAAAAGCTCTTCCGTTACTGACCTACTATGAAAGACAGCGCACAGTCGAAACTACTAAGCACGAGGAGCTGAAATTTGGTATGATTTATATTTCTGGTAGAGTGTACAGGGGCATTTTTTGTACAGTTTACAAATTTATTAGCTTACAAATTGGTAGTAATTGTTCTAGTTAATCCCTATAAAAATTGCCGCGACAAAAAGTCACATCTTTCCGTGCTTAGAAAAGCTCGTACAGCCGTCGCCGGTCTTGCCTATCATGAAGATCTGCCAATCGTTACAGATAGTGTAATATACAGATTTTCGCAGTTCACTGCTGACGTTTTATTTTTATTTATTTATTTGTAGTCTCACGCCTGTATCCCCGAAGGGGTAGGCAGAGGTGTAAACATTACACCCACGTTTCGCCATGAATTTTTAGGTCCCACGTAATAGGGGGCGAGCCTATTGCCATTACTGGGCATATCACCAGACTCCGGACTGCTACTGAGTATTCGGAAAAACCCAGTAACACTTTTGTCTGACCCGGTAATCGAACCCGGGACCTTCGATCAGTAGTCGCATACGCTATCCACTGGACCACGGAGGCAGTCCTGTTGAACTGGAATCGACGTTGACTTGCTGAGCGATTCTCACCCTTATGATGGTCTAGCGGGAAGTTGTTCGACTGTACTACTAAAGCAACTTATTAGCACATCGTACTAAAGTTAAATTTTCTACCCACTTCAATCCAAAGGACAAGATAATTCGAATTGAATATTCCGTCCAACCTGTCGTATACATAAGATTAATTCCTTACACTTAAATAACTCCGAAACGTCCAGATGCCGACCCAAATGCCCAAGATTCCATTGAGTCAAAAGCCTAAGACTGTCACTTCCAGCATCCATTGATAAGGCACGCACTTCTCAACTGTATCTCTGTCTGGGTACAATTTATTGGAGGTATTTTTATTGTGTACCCTATATCAACAGTGCATGGGAGGTTGGGAGTAAACGGACTCTGTATGGGTGCTAAGGATAAGGCGAGTGTGAAAATTCTTAGGAGTTTGTTTGGTATGCTGCGTGGAATATATAAGTGATATAGATTACTAGGAGATGACTGCGGCTACGCCCGCACATTTTTTAAATTTACCAGTTTCTGCCTGATTCTATGAGCATATCGACGACCGGTTGGCGTAGCGGGAGTGTAAGCGACTGCTAAGCCGAAGGTCGCGGGTTCGATTCCCGCTCAAGTCAAACATTTGTGTGCATGAACATGGATGTTTGTCTTGGTCTGGGTGTTTCTATGTATAATAATATGTATGTATTTACAAAAAAATATATGTGTATGTTTATCCATTATCTAGTAGGTACCCATAGTACAAGCTCTGCTTAGTTTGGGACTAGATGGTGATGTGTGTATGTGGTAGAAATTTTTTATAAATATTACATCGGCAAATCCTTTTGTAGTGCATCTGTACGGACCCCAAGGAACACAAATGCCATTTTCAGCTTCTTGCGCCCAATAGTTTCGACTGTGCGTTGTATGTCAGTCCTTCAGTAACGCAAGATTTTTTATATGTACAGATAAGTGATGTATGTAGATTATTTTTGAGGAATGTTTAGTTATTCGTTTTGATATTTTTTATAGACCCACGCCTGTATCCCCGAAGGGGTAGGCAGAGGTGTAATATTATTACACCCACATTTCGCCATGAATTTTTAGGTCCCACGTAATAGGGGGCGAGCCTATTGCCGTACCGTACATTACCAGACTCCATGCTGCAACTGAGAATTTCCTAACGGAAAAACCCAATAACACTTTGCCCGACCCGGGAATCGAACCCGAGACCTCCCAATCCCACGCGCACATTTATGCCGCGAGACCAAAGAGGCAGCCGCTATCATGGTATCACTAATTATAAGATTAAGATTCTGATTTAAAAAAAGAGTGGCATGAGTTTCTTCCAGGCTCTTCTCATAGCCCTACCATCCCGAACCTGGTTGTAAAAAAAAAGAAATTACGTTCATAAGTGTTGCTTTTTTAACCTATATGAATAAATTAGTTTGAATTTGAATTTGTGCGTTGCATGGCAGTCCGTCAGTAATGCAAGATTTTTATATGTACAGATAAGTGATGTATGTAAATTATTTCTGAGGCTTTCTAGAAATATTTAGTTATTTTTTTTATAAAAGACATTTTCGCACTTACGACAGATGCTTGTCTAAGCATAGCGGCACACCTCCACACCACCGGCACGCGGTTCGCGTGATATTCACCGATTAATTTTCGTAGTATTCGTTTGGCATGACATATCAAACGTGCCGAACAGTCAGCATTGTGTGACGGCGGCAGCAAAAATTTGTTCAATCGCTCCGCGCGATGTGACGCTCGACAGAAGTTTCGGTGCTGCGCTGAACGTGACGTAATTGCGGCTGTAATGATGATGATGATAATATTATATCCAAATCTTGTAAGGCATGTACCTACATGTTTTAAGCTATGCTCTGATAACAAAACTCACCGTAAACATGACACTTCTTTTTTGAGCCGTGGTGTAAAAGCCTTATCAATTGCACTTACTAAGCTTAAACAGCATCTTTCAACAGGCAGAAATCCTGCCATAATGAATATTTTTCAAGATAAACATACTACTGCATGCATACCTACTCCGTACTACAGGGTAACTCGGTATTACCATAAACATTCTTTCTCCACTCTAAAGAGCAAATTTCCCCCGAAAAACTTTGTCATATGCCAAATTATATTACTGCCGATAACATCCTTATTTATGACACTTTAAGTCTCAATTTCGCTTATCTCAATTTCTATTTTAAATTGGCCGTGTTTAGTGATGGGCCTTGAATTTTTTTTCGGTACTCGTGCCGTGTAGGTTTTCTGCTGATATATATTTAAATTGATTTTTATAGGCCTTGTTGCTGTGCGGAGATAGTTGGCTTAGTTTTGGGTTTGAAATTTGCATTTGTCTGGTGTAGCTACCGTAAATGATTTTTTATGGAATACATTTTTACGATGCTTGCTGGTATATTCTTTGTTGTGAATATTTGAATGTACTTTTAGAATTGACCTAATTGTTAACATATGATATATACTCAATTATAAGGTATAACTGGTTGTTTTATTTAATACTAGTCGATGTCAGCGGCTTCGCACGCATATATTGTCGAATTACCCGTTTTGCCCGATCCCGTGGGAATTTCGGGAAATTCCTTCTTAGTGCATCCCTACGGTCCCCAAGGAACATACATGCCAAATTTCAGCTTCCTGCGCCCTTCCTGCTAGTCAGTAACGCAAGGATTTTATATATTAAGATTAAGGATATTAATTTATACCTTGACAAGTCGGATAACGATAACAATAACGCTTTTAAATAATTTTCGTTAAAATATAAGGCCAAAAGGCTGTATGACGGTAAAACTGTTGACAAAGAAGTTATTGGTCTAAAACTACTTCAGCCAATATAAGATCCAATCGTACAGACGTAAAAAAAACTACAACATAAATGACAATGGGCAAAATGGTACCCGGCTCCAATAGATATGATTGTAGAGTGTCGTTTAAAAGGTCGTACCGAGAGGAACAATATTTACTAGAGCCGCCAGTCTCAAATCTGATTGCGTTTGGAGATAAACGATAGTCTTACTAACTAATAAAAACCCTGTTCTTACGGTTTCCCTTTGCGTTCCAGGGCCAAGGGAAACTTGTTTAGACAGCCCTGGCCCCGGTGATAAACATACATATATGAGTATATAAGGTACCACTTATCTATGTAAGAAAATGAGTACCAAGTTAATATTTTCTGCATTTCCGTTTTTGTTTTCTATTAATAACTCTTTAAATGGAAAAGGAGAGGTGCATGGCAAAGTCTTACTTAGACTTTGCCATGCACCCTCCTATTAACTCAACCCGAGCTCCACTGCTCCCGAGCGTGAGGTGTGCGCAGGAGCAGCGCGGGAGGCGTCGGTGTCCGCGTCAGTCGCTCATTTGTTTCGCGCTCATGACGACGTTTAGCTGCTGTTTGAGTTTCTTTTGTGCTTTCATAACTCGCTTTTATTAATTACTGACCCCTGCGCTTCTACAGGACTTGTTACCCGCTATTATTAACGTTAACCTGTGCTAGCTCACCAACCCATCGTCAGCGTACACGCAGACGAATTCGTCAATACCATAAAGCAAAAAATATATATGAATCCTGAATCTTCTGCATATGTATGTAGAAACCGGCTTAATCACAGAAGAGTAGATTTTCCGTTGATCGGCAGGTGCACCACTTGCCCCCCCCGTAGGATCTCCACCTTGTCGTGGTGGGGGGGCTCAGTAACCGTGGATTGGGCATCCGCGATGAATCTAAGAGGGATCCAGGAGGGGACGCTCCGCGTGGGCTTGGAGGGGCCTGCGCAGGATGCGTCCAACGGTGCGGGTGCGGGGGACAGTTCTGTCTGTCCCTCGCAGTCGGGTGCGGTCGCGGGAGGAGAGGCGTGTCGGTGTTGCGTTGCCGCGCGCCCTATCTCCCGCGACCAAATGGGGGCGCACCATTCGATGCGTCGCGGTGAGGCCGCAGAGGAAGAGGAGATGCGGTGTTGCGTTGCCGTCCTCCCTATCCTCTGCGGCCGCTGAGTGTTTTGGCGGCGGAGCCCAACACCTTAATCCGCCGCGAAGGGGGTTTGTTCGGGGCCCGCCTGACCATCTGGCGGGCTAATACCCGTCGGGGGGTAGCGATGAATGCTTATGCGAATCCCTACCCTCCGACACACGGGTACATGAGGAAAACGGGTTGGATTTTAGTCAGTAAGAGTCTGACAGTCCCCTTCGTCCTTCCCCCGGGGCGGAGGGACTCCATGAGGATTTTCCAACCCAACACCAAAAAAAAAAGGTGCACCACTTGCAGGTGAGGTTGGCTTGGGACCCTAAGTTCTTGGTGAGAACCCTAATGCTAGGCTCAGGCAAACAAAATATCCCGATTAACGGGAATAGGCTCGCCACCTATTACGTGGGATCAAAACACTGGCGAAAAGTTGGCGTTTAATATGCCTCTGCCTACCCCTTCGGGGAAACAGGCGTGAGTCTATGTATGTATGTATGTATGAGTTGATTTGAAGGATGGAAGCGAGCCGGATAGAAAACTTCCCTTCAATGACGGAGGAGGATATAATCCTACTAGCGCTAGGTACATACGAACTCAAACTGGCAAGATCTTACTGTGCCGAGCATTTATCTAATGGTCTGTATATAATTGATACGTACAGAGCGGGAGCACTTGAAGATCTGTCAGACTATGGCATACACGAAGATGCCTGGCTTTTGCGTGGACGCATCCAGTCGCGACATGTCCATATAAAAACATATTTATGTTATAAATATATTAATCAACAGTGCAAATAATCTTGTCCAACAGTATTGCACATGTTTAACCGGGCGACGTACGATGGGAAATTGTGCACATATAGTGTCCATCGTATGGTACCTGGGCTATGCCAGACATACGGGATTTACTGCTTCGGCATCTTTCCTCAATGCTGTTATAGTGGATACCGATATAATGTTTTAGATCTTACTCACTATTTTAAACTAAAAAAATGTTGGTTGCCTGTAAAGTCGGTATACGGGCGAAAGTTTTACGTGACAACGACTTTGAGTGGTAAAATAATTTTAATGTGAATATTCATTCGTATAGTAGGAAGAAGGATGAAAGACGCGTGCCTTTCACTTTTTATGTCTGTCTCTCTCGCTCTTAGGCGGGACGCGTGCCTCTCACTCGCTCTCATTGTGAGCGCATAACGTGAGCGGAGCGTAACGCAGTTTCTTGAAGTGTCACCCGGCAAACCAATTTATAAGACGTTGTCACGTCAAAATGTAAAAAAATAACTAAAATATATGATTTTTATTTGAAGAACGCTTGTTTTCTTACCTCTTTTTTATTAGAATCCTAAGTGTGTTATATCAGCGTCTAATTCTATCTTATTTCAGCTTTATTTGACTAATATAAGTAGTTTGTAGTAAATACTGATTTATAAAACTTAGTGTGATTACTGCTTCCCAAACGTGAATAAGGACAAGCACCATGGTAGACGTTTTACTGGATCAAAATGTATTTTCAATGATAATATCAATGATGACTATTGGAGCGGGTACCATGTTCCATACATTTTTGCCCATTGTCCTTTGAAAATGTATGATGACATACAGCAAACGAAATCAACAATGGTAAAAAGATTTATTTTTTAATTTTACGTCTTTAAACACCTCTTTGTATAATAATTTAAGAAAGCATTTCCATTTGTTTAGCATATTAACTATAAGCCGACCCAATACCAATAAGAGCGTACACTTCCAACATAAAAAATCTATATAACACCCAGGAAATATTACATTTGCCTAATGAACCTTACGTTGCCAAGCTTTGCTACTACATCAACAACTTAATCATTACCTTAACCCTTCCACAAACATCCTTGGCCACCATCCAAATACTGCCAAACCAAATTTAATTAGGTACCGAGAATTATTTTCTGTATAATCCTTCATTTTCCCATCACTATTGGCAGTCGCCCAGGTAGGGACACAGGTGGCTGCAAAGTTTATTAAAGCGAGAGTTTTGAGCACAAAATTTTGTGTTTAGTTAAATTTGTTTAAAAATGTGAAACAGTACTACTATACGTAGTTCATATCATTGACAACGATATTTTTAAGACTCATTTTTTTCGTGGTCCAGTGGATAGCGTATGCGTTAGCTGATCGGGATCGGGTCCCGAATTCGATTCCCGGGTCAGGAAAAGCAATTACCGAGTTATTCCGAATTCTCAGTAGTAGCACAGACTCTGTTAATAGGCCGGTAACAGTATAGGCTCGCCTCCTGTTACGTGGGATCTAAAATTTATAATATGGTGAAATGTGTAATATTGCATCTCTGTCTAACTCTTTGAAGTACTGAAAAAAAGAAAATTGTTTTATTCCTAGCAGCATGCAGCAATAGCCTACAGGAGAGACACTTTGTATAACGCAGCTACGCAAAGTGACTATATTATAAACTTATTTATATTTTTTGATAGGCTCACGCCTGTATTCCCGAAGGGGTAGGCAGAGGTGTAATATTATACGCACATTTCGCCATAAATTTTTAGGTCCCACGTAAAAGGGGGTGAGCCTATTGCTCCGTGACTCCGAGCTGTTACTGAGAATTTCCTAACGGAAAAATAACACTTTACCCGACCCGGGAATTGAACCCGAGACCTTTCAATCCCACGCGCACATTTATGCCGCGAAACCAACGAGGCAGTATTATAAACTTACGGTACCTTTATTGATTTTTATGCGAATTAAATTGTGAGTTATCGCTTGCTAATTGTTTAACATTCCTTCGTTGTTGAAAGAATACATCACGAGGAAACCTTCAAGTGTGAGAGAGCTCCGTAGTGTTCTCGAACAACTTGTACATATAGGGTAGGGTACTTACACACTAGGGTAGTGGACTAACCATAGAAAAATAAATAAGAGTAGAAGTGCCAAGGGAGCGTGTCGGTGTCCGCGCGAAATGCACCCAGAGTGCATATCGTAAGCAAATGGCCGTTGCCGCGAATTAGTACACTTTCGACCGTGATCGCGACAATTTATATGAATGCCGTCTTGCTCAGTGGTTTTCTGTAAAAACCGAAGCTCAAACCAAAATTTTGTGAAGAATTGCATCACTTACCATATGAAACTACAAGTATTTTACTATATTTGTCTTTAAAAACATGAAAAACAACAAATCGTAAAATATTCATTGCTCTTATTATGTTATTATTGTTTGCAAATCTCACAACGACTATATTATTTTTCAATAAATACATTGCTCTTTAACTACTACCTAAATTTGTCGCGAAGTGACTAGACAAGCAATGTCCGAACGATACTTTATTAAGGTATGCATCGCGTAGTACGGCCACTGCATCTAGCAACGAATTAGTGTCACATTTACTCATGTGTTAGCACATGAGTTATTTACTCATGTGTTAGTGTACAGTTCTTTTGCATAGCACAACGATAGTTGCCGATGTTTTTTTGTGAGTAAGTTGAACGTTGCTTGATAAATACACGCTATGTTCGATATGATAAGGTTTATAATTGAATTTTTTGTAAGTTTTGATTTAAAAATGCGAGTGTGTGCGCGAATGCGTTTTCATATTGCTTTTACTGATCTGCATGTGTAGTAGTAGCCACGTGGTAGTGGCAAACTGGCGACACAGGTTTCCGATACATTTTCGTCTATATATTTTATTTAATATTACTATATCTATGGGACTAACCAAACTCTTCTCATACTGAACAGAAGCTTGTGCTCAAGAGTTGGACAGTTTATAATAATATGCAAGACTGGTGGTGATGAAGTAAGCTTACGCCTGTACTGTACCTTCTTACAAGAGCAATCTTTAATCAAAATTCTCAAAAGAAATTTCGAAATATAAAATAACTTCAATCTTTTTAACACAAATTCTATCACAATCCCTCAACATTTTATTCAAACTAAATCTTTGAAATCTTAAAATAAGTTACGAAGCAGGAAACCTTAAAGAATTAGGTACAGTAGGTACGTGTCGAGGAATATCTGAACAGATACCATTAGGTACCGGAATTATTCATGAGCAAAATATTACTGATTTCAAATTTGTTACAACTAAATTTGATTGTTTTTCGTACGATATTATCGATTGATCTTATGAAATATTTATTAGACGAGGTCAGAGACTAATTGAATGACAACTTTTTGGTGAAAACACTTAAGATTTTGAGGAAAAAGGAATTACTTCTTTTTTGGTACTTTATTTTGATCTGGCAAAACCAGCGCTATTTATGATTCCTGTATTACAGAGGGCTTTACAAACAGTCAAAAAACGTATACAAATAATATCCAGATTTGGAACATCAGTTTGTGGATAAAAAAAGTGTTGCTCATCGCGTGTGAGACGTGAGCTTCTTTTTAAGACTCAAGCTTTTTTTGAAATACGAGTTCTATTTTGGCGCTCGAGTTTTCGAGAAAGGACTGGAGCTCGGCTCGACTCAAGGCTCTGAGTTTTGTTAGTACACCGAGTCTTGTAAAATTGAGCCGAGTCTATTGAATTAAGACTCAAAGACTCGAGTTCTTTACATCTCTACTATTTACCCTGTTTATACTTGCGAGGCGAACGACAAGGCAACGTAAATAAATTAAAAATATTATTTTACCGCATTAAAAAGCCCATAAACTTCTAACGCTTAAACAATATTACACATAAACTAAAAACTTTTCCCAAATGAATTATACGCAACGTTTTTCGTGCGATCGCTTATCAAACTTTGCGTACAAGTGTAAACGGTCCTTAACGGGTAACAAATAGGCGTTTTATTCATGAGGCCATCGTATAAAATTAATGCGCGCGTATCACTCACTGGTTAAAGACGAAACACACTTTGTCGCAGTCCAAATGCGTGCGATATAAATAATGGCAAGATTTTATCTGACAGGTAATAAAAGTAAGTTCTTTTTTTCTGACTGAAAAATTGGTAGATAGGCAAAGGTAGAAAATATGGACAGTAACGAAGAAAAATGGTTGGATAATTTTCGTGCCGATATCTGGATAAGTTTAATCTGCTCATTCTTTCATAGTGTGACATTTATTTCTTACTCCACTGTTTTATGACTTTCTAAATTAATGCTGAGATATTTTTACTGAGAAATATATGCTGTAATGACAGAGTTTTTATTTCAGGTTCATCTCATAGCACTATTTATTTTTATCTATTTATGGTCTCACACCTGTATTCCCGAAGGGGTAGGCAGAGGTGTAAATATTACACCCACATTTCGCCATGAATTTTTAGGTCTCACGTAATAGCGGGCGAGCCTATTGCCGTTACAGGACACCAAACTCCGGGCTGCTACTGAGTATTAGGAAAAACCCAGTAAGTAACACTTTTGACCGACCTAGGAATCGAACCCGGGACCTCCGATTAGCAGTCGCATACGCTATCCACTGGACCACGAAGGCAGTCACAGCACTACTATACCTATATCCGAACCTTTTTTTTTTTTTTTTTTTTTGTTTTACGAGGTGGAAAATCCCTTCGGATCTCCGACTCTTGGGGGAAATAAGAGCCGGAGTATGTGGTGTTTCCACTAAAAACCACCTCGACTTCCGCCATGTACCCGCGTGTCGGAGGGTGGGGCATCACCAAAGCACTCGTCGCCACCCTCCGACGGGTATTGGCCCGCCAGATGGTCAGGCGGGCCCCGAACAAAACCCCCTTGGCAACGGATTAAGGTGTTGGACTCCGCCGCCAAAACGCCCAGCGGTCGCAGAGGATAGGGAGGACGGCAACGCAACACCGCATCTCCTCTTCCTCTGCGGCCCCACCGCGACGCATCGAATGGTGCGCCTCCCTTTGGTCGCGGGAGATAGGGCGCGCGGCAACGCAACACCGACACGCCTCTCCTCCCGCGACCGCACCCGACTGCGAGGGACAGACAGAACTGTCCCCCGCACCCGCACCGTTGGACGCATCCTGCGCAGGCCCCTCCAAGCCCACGCGGAGCGTCCCCTCCTGGATCCCTCTTAGCTTCACCGCGGGTGACGAATCCACGGTTACTGAGCACACCCACCACGACAAGGTGGAGATCCCACGGGGGGGACCTATATCCGAACCTTTTTTTTTTTTTTTTTTTTTTTTTTTTTTTTTTGGTGTCGGGTTGGAAAATCCTCATGGAGTCCCTTCGCCCTGGGGGGGAAGGACGAAGGGGACTGTCAGACTCTTACTGACTAAAAACCAACCCGTGCTCCTCATGTACCCATGTGTCGGAGGGTAGGGTTTCACCTAAGCATTCCTCGCTACCCCCCGACGGGTATTGGCCCGCCAGATGGTCAGGCGGGCCCCGAACGAAACCCCCTTGGCGGCGGATGAAGGTGTTGGGCTCCGCCGCCAAAACACTCAGCGGTCGCAGAGGATAGGGAGGACGGCAACGCAACACCGCATCTCCTCTTCCTCTGCGGCCCCACCGCGACGCAACGATGGTGCGCCCCCATTTGGTCGCGGGAGATAGGGCGCGCGGCAACGCAACACCGACACGCCTCTCCTCCCGCGACCGCACCCGACTGCGAGGGACAGAAGAACTGTCCCTCGCACCCGCCCCTTTGGACGCATCCTGCGCAGGCCTCCGTCAAGCCCACGCGGAGCGTCCCCTCCTGGATCCCTCTTAGCTTCACCGCGGGTCACCAATCCACGGTTACTGAGCCCCCCCACCACGACAAGGTGGAGATCCCACGGGGGGGACCTATATCCGAACCTGAACCTAAATGTTTGACGTTCATAAGTGATCTGCAACCTTATTGAATGAATAACTTTAAAATAAGAAGGCTACTAAAATATTTAAATATTATGTTATGGAATATCTTCATTAAACAGTACAAGATAAAATGTTATGAAAGCATTGATTAAAGAAATTACGATCCTGATTACACATTATATAAAGTCAAAATCATTTATTTATTTAGGCCACAAAGTGACGCTTACGAAGGTAAAAAATTAAAGTTAATTACTAGATGTTTCTACATTTACATTTACTGCCGCGTTCGTAATGCAATAGGTAGAACCACGAAAAAGAATGTGCAATAAAACTCGTGGCCACTCTTTTTAACTGCCAGTATAATGGTTTTACATGTTATCTTTGTAAGGAGCTGCAACTGTTTCACATTGTGAGTTATCTACTAATGCAAAAAAAAACAATTTGGAGACGAACCTTAATACGACCTCCCAATGAGCAAATGCATACGCTTTCCACTGGATCACGGAAACAATCTCCTAAGTTTAAGGGTATAAATACCTCTTTTTGATCCGAAGATCCTACCACGCTACACAGGCCATTAACTTAAAAAAAAAAAAATTATTGTTGCGTCATGTAAAAATCCGACAACATATTATTACAAAATTAATCCACAAACCTATTTTTCTCTGAAACGAACCGTTCTTACCTAGGGGTAAAGCGATCCCTGCCTACCCCCTCTTGTAAAGCGTGGGGTAAACTAAATCGTTTCCAGCTCGAGTACGGCACACATGTCAAAGCAAGCATGAGGGATGCATCCAACCGTTTGTAACATTACTATTTTTAGTATTCCTGCTATAAATGTGAATCAAGGATGCGGTGGCTCTATAAATGTGTTAGAGACGCAAAATACCAGGGGGAATTTTATTTTAATCTCGTATTCATCAGTTATAATAACGGTTGTATTCTAATTTACTTAGAAGCTTACCTAACTAACACGATTGCGAAATTGATTTGAAAACAGAAAATATCTGTCTCTTTAATTTAAGTGCTAGGCACTTGTCAGTGTAGCAATTCTCTCGATCATATAAAAGAGTAGATGGAAAAATGGAAGCCCGGAGAGAGAGTGGAAAATCAAGGAGGAAATATACAGACCAGCTAAAGGAAAAGGTTAGTGTCACTAACTTTAGAACTTAAGGAGGTATGATGCTAGGTTACGATATATTTTGACTTTTTTTCCAAGAAAAAGAAGTTCGAATTGTGAGAATAATGGTCCGGCTACACGCTCCGTCTTGCTTACGCAGTCCGGTTTGTGCAGTCATGACTGTGCAAAAAGACGGAACACACTGTAGTGGCCAACGGTGCAAGTAAGCTCGTGCAAACTAAACTGTGCAGTCCCTAGTTGTGTTTTGAGAGCTCGTCAATGCACCATGTTTCCAACGGAAGAGGGTTTATTATTAGGAGCATTATTTTATTGTTTACTGATATAAAAACAACAAGCAATCAAGCGACGCCGCGCCGTAGAAGTAAGTGGAGCAAAATATGGTTTTTACAAAGGAACATACATTCACGTATTATCTTAATCGCAGATTTAAGAGAAGATCCAGAAGACTGGCGAGGTTATCTAAGAATGAAATAAACCGCCTGTAATGAGTTACAGCGCTTAGTTACACCCATAATTTAAAAAACAAGATACTGTTATGCGCCAGTTTATATCATGAAAGATTAACCTGCACATTAAGTTTTTTATGAAATTGCCAGTTATCTGAAGCTACAAAACCCGGAAGCCTACACTGGGCATTGTTTCCGCCGAACGTTAGCAACGCTGCTGGCTGATTCCGGTGTTAACTTGACTACGCTCAAGCGTCATGGTGGATGGAAATCGATCCAAGAAGCTGAAGTTTACATAGAGGAATCTGTACAAAATAAAAGTTAAATCACTCAGAATATAACGGAATCAATTCATTTGCTCCTATCAACATCACCACGTCCGTATTCTTCTTACGTAAATATTTTGAAATTGAGCCCTGTATCGTCTGATGATGAGGATGATTATAATTATTAATCACGAATAAATCAAACGAATACTGAAATGAATGTTCCAAATAAAAGTGCTAATTTCACTTCTAATAACTGCACATTATGGCGTCGGGACGTGACGACCCCACCGACCACTGAGGGAGTTACTCTGACGAGTAGATACTCGTCATGGTATCTCCCCCACTGCAAGCAGTCTACCGAAAGATGGCGGTCAAACCACCCGAACCTGGCGGAAGTAAATCCCAAGTTGCTAGATGGGCAGCAGCGTCCAGCACTAAAAACTTCCGCCACTGCGATCGCCAATACGCCTGCCAAGCGTGGCGATTATGGCAAATCCCCCCATACATGAACCACACCAACAAAAACCGGCCCCTAGTCCCCGGCGGCCCCGCTAGTCCTGGTTATGGTAGCGGCCATGGTAACGGCGGGGCAAGGGGTGCGAAGAATCTCCGGAAGAGATCGGGCTACCACCACCAACGACAATTGGCCCTGGCAACACTGAACACGCGCACACTGCGGACCGACGAGAAGATTGTCGAGCTGGAAGAAGAATTGAGCAAGTTGCGATGGGATATCATAGGCCTATCTGAAGTCCGAAGACAGGGGGAGGACTCGATAGTTCTCAATTCCAACTTGCTCTTCTACCGGGAGGGCGACTAACAGTCCCAAGGTGGTGTCGGGTTCATCGTCCACAAATCTCTCGTGACCAACGTGGTAAATATCGGGAGTGTGTCGAGCAGGGTAGCGTACCTTATACTCAGAATATCCAAGCGGTATTCGCTGAAGGTCATACAGGTATACGCTCCGACCTCGACGCACCCTGATGAGGAGGTGGAAGCCATGTACGAGGACATATCTCGGGCTATACATGGCTTCAAAACCCATTACACCGTGGTCATGGGAGATTTTAACGCGAAACTGGGCAAACGCGACGGTGATGAGCTGAGAGTGGGGCAATTTGGTTATGGGCATCGGAATTCCCGGGGTCACTTGCTGGCTAGCTTTATGGAGAAGGAAGGCCTCTATATGATGAATTCCTTCTTCAAGAAGCGAGAATGCCGCAAGTGGACCTGGGTAAGTCCAGACGGTGCCACCAAAAATGAGATCGACTTTATCATGTCGACGAAGAGGCAGATATTCAATGATGTCTCCGTGATCAATTCACTTAAAGTGGGGAGCGATCACCGAATGGTAAGAGGCGCATTGAATATCTGTACAAGCCTCGAACGGTCGAGGTTGATAAAGTCCACGCTCCGACCGGCACCGGTTCATATCCAAAACCCCGAGAGCTTTCAGCTCGAACTCAAGAACCGTTTCGAATGCCTGGGCGAATGCGTAGATGTGGACGAGTACAGTAACGGGTTCGTGGATGCTATCCATACAACAGGGGCTAAATTCTTTAAGCCCCAGAAAAGCAAGAGAACCAGCAAGATCTCGGGTCCGACCCTCGAGCTGTTAGAGGAAAGGCGCAAGATGGTTCAGCTATCCTCCGATGACATGCCGAAATATCGGCACCTGAACAGACAGATCTCTAAGTCTCTAACTCGCGATCTCCGCCAATACAACACAAAATGTGTTCGTGAGGCGATCGAGCAGAATAAAGGATCCAGTGTTCCAGAGGGATCTGTCTGTTGGGCAGAGTCAGCTAACAAAGCTGAAGACGGAAGATGGCAGAATCGTATCGTCCAAGCCTGAGCTCTTGGAGGAGATCGAAGGGTTCTATGGACAGCTATACACGACAACGCAACAACCCGCAAGTACTCCAGCGTCAGACCCTAGAGCTGGATTGACCCGACACTATACCGAAGATATCCCGGACGTCAGCAGGCACGAGATTAGTGTGGCTCTCAAACAGCTCAAAAACAACAAGGCGCCGGGTGATGACGGAATTACGAGCGAGCTTCTGAAGGCTTGCGGTGCACCCGCTAGAGAAGCCCTTCGGAAGCTATTTAATTCCGTCATTCTCGAGGGTAAAACGCCACAGGCGTTGCACAGAGGTGTGGTGGTGCTTTTCTTTAAGAAAGGGGATAAAACACTCTTAAAGAACTACAGACCCATCACACTTCTGAGCCACGTCTACAAGCTGTTTTCGAGGGTCATCACGAATCGTCTCGAGAGCAAGCTAGACGACTTCCAGCCTCCCGAATAAGCCGGTTTCCGTAAAGGCTATAGTACCATAGACCACATACATACGCTGCGGCAGGTTATACAGAAGTCCGAGGAGTATAACCAGCCCCTATGCTTGGCGTTTGTGGACTATGAGAAAGCCTTCGATTCGATCGAAACCTGGGCGGTGCTACAGTCTCTCCAACGGTGCCGGATTGACTACCGATATATCGAAGTGCTGAAGTGTTTGTACGAAAACGCCACTATGTCAGTCCGCCTCCACGACCAGAGTTCGAAACCTTTTCAACTCCAGCGAGGAGTGAGACAGGGGGATATCATATCCCCGAAACTGTTTACCACTGCGCTGGAGGATGTTTTCAAGCTTCTGGACTGGAATGGACTCGGCATCAACATCAACGGCGAGTACATCACTCACCTTCGATTCGCAGACGATATCGTAGTCATGGCTGAAACCATGGAAGACCTAGGCACAATGCTCGATGGCCTCTATAGAGTCTCCCAACAAGTAGGTCTTAAGATGAACATGGACAAGACGAAAATCATGTCGAACGTCCATGTTGTACCTGCTCCTATTCAAGTTGGGAACTCTACGCTCGAAGTTGTCGACAAGTACCTGGGACAAGTAGTCCAATTAGGTAGGTCCAACTTCGAGAATGAGGTCAATCGTCGAATCCAACTCAGTTGGGCAGCGTTCGGGAAGCTACGACATATCTTCTCGTCCGATATCCCGCAGTGTCTCAAGACGAAAGTCTTTGACCAGTGTGTGTTGCCAGTGATGACTTACGGATCAGAGACGTGGTCGCTCACTATGGGCCTTATCAGAAGGCTCAAGGTCACTCAGAGGGCGATGGAGAGAGCTATGCTTGGAGTTTCCCTGCGAGATCGAATCAGAAATGAGGAGATCCGGAGTAGAACCAAAGTCGCCGACAAAGCTCTACGGATAGCCAAGCTGAAGTGACAGTGGGCAGGGCACATAGCTCGAAGAACCGATGGCCGTTGGGGCAGAAAGGTTCTGGAATGGCGGCCACGTACCGGACGACGCAGCAGAGGTATGGCCCCCGCAAAGTGGACCGACGATCTCGTCAAGATCGCGGGAGGCGGTTGGATGTGGGCGGCTCAAGACCGGTCTGTGTGGAGAACCTTGGGGGAGGCCTATGTCCAGCAGTGGACGTCGCTTGGCTGATATGATGAACTGCACATTTAATAATTGTAAGTTTTAAATGTTTGCGTTATAAAACTTTGTTTTCATTAACTTGAGTTTTTATTTTGAGTAGGTATATTTTATCATGGTAGGAAGATTGATACTTGAAAGAATATTACGCACCTCGCTAAAGTGAGTAAGTAATTAATGCACTCGTGTTAATTTAGTGCCCTCGCATGCGCTCGAGCGCAACAATCTACTATTATTTACGACGGCGACATGTACGTACAATCTCGAAAATTATTACGCCAGACTGTTGCGCGGCTTGAATAACCTAGTTCAACATTCAAGTAAAATCGTGCAAGTAAAGTTTGTGCAGTCCAAATCTTCAGCATGTCGACGATCGCACAAGCCGCGCTTTCAGGACTGCGCGAGCTACCGTCTTGCCATCCACACACGCGCGCTTACCTGCGCAAACAGGTTTGTACAGGCATGATCGCAGGCAAGACGGTGCGTGTAGCCGGGCCTTAACAAGTTTAGTACTAGGCATGCCTTTTAAGTTCTGTCGTTTCAATATTTCCCGGCAGTTTTGAATTTGGATCTGTTCTATATTCGAATGTGTTTAAATTTTGAATTCCAAAATAGTTGAAAGTATTAGGATTTGATTAATGCTATTGTTTAGTCACAGCTTCGATTGGAATCTGTCAGGTTACGTATGAAAATGAATCTTTCTAAGGAAAATTCGTGCAATAATTTTCCACAACTTTAGAAGAGGCCTGGCACGGCTTCAGTGTTTTGAAGAGCTAACATCTGAGTTTAGTGATGAAGCCCCATGTCTGCGGAATGTCGAAAGCTGGTATTTAGAATTTCAGCGTGGACATACTAGTGTTAGTGACAAATCTCGCGAAGGACGCCCAAAATCCGCCTTCACAACCATTCAGAATATCTTGCATGAAGGGCTTGGTGTGAGAAAGCTAGTTTGCCGTTGGATACCACAAGGCGGCCCGCGTCAGTTGGTATAAGAAAACTCTGCAAAGGTTCAACCGAGGAGAGTCAAATCACGTCTACGACATCATCAGTGGTGACGAATCTTGGATTTATGCCTACAATCCTGATTCCAAACAACAATCTACAATCTGAGTTTTTCAAGACGAGCCAAAGCTGACTAAAGTTGTCCGTTCTCGAAGCACTTCAAAGAAGATGGTGGCCACGTTTGGTGGAAAAACCGGCCATGTTGCTACTATTGCACTTGAAGATCGTAGAACAGTTAACGCACAGTGGTATACCACAGCTTGTTTACCACATGTCATCGCCGAACTTTGAAAATCTAACTCAAAGCGACGCATCATCCTGCACCACGACAACGCAAGCTCACACAGCGCTCGTCAACGATTGAGTATTTGAAGCAGGAAAAATTTAAATTCTTGACCATCTTCCATACAGTCCTGACCTAAGCCTGGGCTTAGGTCAGGACTTTCGATTTCTTTACATTTCTTAAAATTAAGTAAAGTCTTCTTGGTCAAAAGTTCCAGTCCGGTGAAGAAGCAGTCGACGCTTTCAAGTCAGCCATTTTGAACATGGGGGTGTTCTTTAGAGTGGAATAAATGTTATAACTAGTTTGAGCGAATGGAAAAGTGTATTAAGCTACGTGGTGAATACATTTAAAAACAATAAAAAGTACTATAAGGTTCTAGTTGTGTTTTTTCTTCAAACGACAAAACTTAAGCCTCGTATTGATGTTATTTTCAAAATTCATACTTTGATAAGTGATCAGAAATTCTTGGGATTATAATTGTTCTAAATTCAGTTTCGATCTAGTATCGTTGTCCTAAATGGTATTCGCCACTGAGAGGCTTATCCGCATTTTTCATTTCATGATATACCTACGGTTACATATAAAAGAAAATATCCCAAATATACACACATAAACACTTAACTGTATTAACACACTCGCACTCTTCCAACACCTTTTAATAAAACAACCGATAAAACTTCGATCAATCACACTATACGCGAATCAAGAGAATAGTTGCCAAGGCCACCAAGTTCGGCCAAGCACTTGGCAGCGACGGCCAAGTTCTGCCAAGTTACGAAATACCGAACATATTGACGGCTGTGATGTTTTTACTCCGTGTCGAGCTTTCGCCAAGTTAACCAAGTCCAAGTTTAATTAGTAAAAGTTTGAGAACAACTGCGATAAATATCGTTGCATTGTTACGATATAGAAGGTTTTTAATTAAATATAAATTATTAGATGTTTGTTATGGTTTTGGTAATGAGTACCGTGTCTAAGGTAGAGCCACAAAAAGTTGTTTTTGAAAGTATCTTTATTCTATAAGAAAAGAGGTTTCCTAATTGTAACATCCATGAAATAGGTTAAATCCATTTGAGCTCAATAGACTACAATAGACTGTTTTCTTGAACATGGCACTTAAAATATTATACCACAATGGGGATGCAAAACTCTTTTCTTAAAATTTAATACCTACCATTTTTTATTCGATTCGTGAGTTGCTAACTCCCTGAAATAGCTATTAAATATTCTTGGTTTATTCATTCTCGTACCTTCTGACGCGTTGACTCTTGTATGATTAATTAGATTTTAGCTCTTAGGTATTGTTAATGTTTGTCTTAATAATGTCAATGTTAGTATAAGTTACTAAAATTCGTATACCTACATAGGCGTGTTTGTCAAGCGTTTCTTTCGTATGTACTTAACATTTATTATATATGTATCATATTGGTAGCGAATAACTATTAAATTTCTCATTATTTCTATCGATATCCGTAAGCTTTTCACAACTTTGTGGTCAACCGTCAAAACAAATTTGAAAATGTTGCGGTATGACATCTATGTGTTTAATACTAGCTGAGTTTGCGGTTCACATCATCAGCCTTTAACAGTCCTCTGCTGGACTAGGCCTCTCCTTTGAAAGGAGGAATTGGCCTACTATACCACGCTGCCCAAATGGGTTGGTAAAGGGTTTTTATCAAGTTTTCCTTCTCTTACAGTGGTGTTCTCTGCATAATATGCTCCCTCTGTCGGCTCTTACGACACCCATGGGATGTTATGGGGTGGTCCTGCGGTCTGCGGTTACACCCACGTTATTTAAGGCTACTGCTACGCATCCCTGGCTCATAGCGTAATGTTATATAACCTATAGCCTGCCTCGATAAACCGCTAAGACGTGGCTTCTAAATAAACTACTAAGCCATACCTGCAGTCCATGATTATTAATGATGTTTAACCTTAGGTGACAGAGAACCAAGGTAATCGACATAGCTCAATGAATTAGCAAGCTGAAGTGGCAGTGGGCCGGCCACATTTGTCTCAGAACCAATAACCGTTGGAGTAGTCGTGTTCTAGAGTGGAGACCGCGCCTTGGCAAACGTAGTGTAGGACACCCTCCGGTTAGGTGGAGTGACGATATACGCAAAGTGGCTGGCAGCGGCTGGACACGAAAAGCCGAAAATCGGGCTCAGTGGCGTGCCATTGGAGAGGCTTATATCCAGCAGTGGACTCTTGCAGGCTGATGATGATGATGAACCTTAGGTGATATTAATACCAAATTATTTTCTACTCTAAAAATCTAATTATTTAAACTAGCACGTTATTAGTACGCATTACTATAATATTGGTCTCAGCTCACCTGTTACTATTCAAATACTTCCTTATTAAACACACAACCCTTCTCTACGTATTCGAGTAAACAACTACACATTAATAAAGCTGTTATTAGACGATTACTCAAACACATGTTGCGTTAATATATACATAATTTGTGTGTGGTTTTCAACCGAATAGATTCAGTAATCTAATATATTTAGGTTAGTAGGCGAGAGTTGTTGATAATGTGCATTGCGCGGATTATATAGAGGCAAAGAGGAGACTGCCTACTAGATAAATACAAGGCTAATATACGCGTACACCAATTATGAAACATTACTTGCAACAAAATAGCGAACTAGGAAAACAACAATACGTTTTACAAAACTAACCTAAGAAAACGACGTCGATATACACTGAGATGTTAATAGTTTTCTCACTAGAAGACCACCAAGAAACCAAAACATGTCTGCAGCTTTCCTAAATATACTGTGCTAAGAAATTTAGCCAAAGAGCTCAGATATTTACATAGAGGCGCATTTCTTATGGGCGCTCTGTAGACAAACTTTCTGTGACCCAAATTGCCGCTTGGCGGCGCGCGGCGGCGTGGCAGTCGCGCTGTGACAGCTGTCTCTACGAGTGCAAGAGAGACGAACGTTTTTCCTGTGTATCTTAACTACGAGAGCAAGAGAGACGGAGAACGACGCCAGCGCTGCCAACGGCGCCAACTACGAACTACACTGGCGACAGTCGCCACTTGGAATCGGCACACGAAATCCTTTAGAATTGCGCTTCTATGTAAATCTGTATTCGGTGCTTTAGCATATCAATAGTTCAAAGCGCTGTGGCTAAAGATAAGACTACACGGAAGAAGCTCCACCGACAAGAGCTCAGCTCTTAAATTGAAAAATAACGATTTTACTTTTCCTGATGTCGAATTCATAGCGTAATTTTATGCTCGGAAAAGTTACGTCTTACGCACAAGTGTTGATCGATCTTAACATTTTACCTGGAACATATTCCCACCTCCACCTCATGGTCCCACCACCCGTCTGGGTATATGGACCGAAACATTTTACCTGGAACAATTAAAAACTCAGATTAGTTTTTATAAAATACTAGAGGACGCCAGCAGCTACGCCTGCATTTTTTTTTTAAATTTACCCGTTTTGGCCGATCCCGTGGGAATTTCGAGAAATCCCTTCTTAGTGCACCCCTACGGTCCCCAAAGAACATACATGCGAAATTTCAGCTTCCTGCGCCCAATAGTTTCGGCTGTAGCGTGTCTGTCAGTCAGTCAGTAACGCAAGGATTTTATATATTAAGATTAAGATAAGTTGGTAGCTAAAGGAACAGTATCTGGAAAATGTCGATAGTTAGGGAACGTTCATGCTTCTTCTTTTGTATTATGATACGCTACACATAATATTTCTTAGTTTGTTTTAAATTATTAATATCTATACATCTATACATATACTTAAATAAAATTGGAGTGTTTGTTTGTAATATTAAAATAATCGCTTTTTATTAAATGCATATGGATGTATACACGGTACATATACCGAAATGTCATTTTTTACAATTTTTGTCTGTCTGTCTCTCTGTCTGCTTGTTCTCGCTAATCTTCTCGAACGGCCGGGCCGATTTTGACGGGACGTTCACTGGCGGATAGCTGATATACCAAGGAGTAACTTAGGCTATAAATTAACCAATTAATTAATTAAACCGCGGGAAACAGCTAGTTTGTATATAAAAAAACTCTTCCGTTACTGACCGACTATGAAAGACAGCGCACAGCCGAAACTACTAAGCACGAGGAGCTGAAATTTGGTATGTATATTCTTGGTAGAGTGGACAGGGGCATTTTTGAAAGATTTTACAAATTCAAATTCAAATTCAAAATCCTTTATTCATTTGGGTCACAATGTGACGCTTATGAACGTCAAAATAATAAATTTATAAAATAATTACTTATACTCAAATTTAAAACATTATTACTGTATGCTTCTACATTTACATTTACTGCCACGTTCGCAAAGCAATAGGTAGAACCATGAGAAAGAACGGGCAATAAAACTCACGGTCACTCTTTTTCATCGCCAGGTTTTGCATAATACACAATTTACATTTTGTAAGGTGCTGCAACTGTTACACCTTCTATATCACTTGTATATATTTACTGTACATCATAATACTCAAGCATAATACTTTTGGTTAGCCTCCTCAGAATAGACATGGTGAAACAGGAGCATCCACTTACATTATATATACCTAACAATGCAGGCAATCCGCGAAAGTGATCAGAACCATGATGGAAATGATGCAGTTAAATATTAAAATCTAATACCAGCCCGCAAGACCGTCATCGACCAGTCATCGCAAGTAGCACCCGTTCACGAGTATGACGCATGTGCCAGCCATCATCCCTCTCGCCATATTAGAGGGACAGGGATGACCCGACACACGACGCCACCACAAGAAATGACATTTTAGTGTGCATGACGACAACGGTATACGAACCAGCAGTAAGAAACAATCTATTGGTATACTGACCATGACCGCCAATTACCTCCATTTTCCAGATCGTTATTATTAACATAAGTTAGTGGAACGCGTGAAGGAATGCAAATGTAGAAAGAATTTTGTGAAGGTGACAAGTGAACAATGATATGATCAGAGATAAATAATGTTAAACTACATTCAACAAATCATAAAAATATCCAAATCCTGCAAAAATCATGTGTTCACGAGGCACCTCCACTTAACATGTAAATAAAATAATCGTGAGTTAAACAAGCCTAAGCCTATCCCCACGGTGTCTTATCATTTAAAAATTCCTTAATAGTGTAATAACCCCTTTGTAAAAGAAAGTTCCTAATTGTCCGTTTGTATTTGTGCATGGGTAAATTCATTATTTCAAGAGGCAATTTGTTGAAAAATCGTATACCAATCCCCGCAAATGAGTTCTGAACTTTATGTAGACGGTAGTTAGTTCCCACCAGTTTATGCTTATTCCTTGTGTTCACGTTGTGCAAATCACTATTTTTGCGGTATAGAATTAAGTTTTTCTTAATGTACATTAAGTTAGCATATATATATTGCGATGCAACTGTCAATATGTCTATTTCTTTAAATTTATCACGTAAAGAATCTCTAGCACCTAACTTATAAATTGCACGTATGGCCCTTTTTTGAATGACAAAAATAGTCTGTATATCAGCAGCTGTACCCCATAACATTATTCCGTAAGACATTACGCTGTGAAAATAACTAAAGTAAACTAGTCTAGCAGTATCTATATCTGTGAATTCCCTAACTTTTCTAACTGCAAACGCTGCAGAACTAAGTTTTACTGCGAGACAGGATATTTGGGCGCCCCACTGAAGCTTACAATCTAAAGTTACACCTAAGAATACGGTTGATTCGACTAGTTGAATTGTTTCCTTATTTAAAATTATATTAGTAGGAACACTTTTGACATTAGGCAAAGAGAATTTAACACATTTGGTTTTGCTTGAGTTGAGTACCAAATTATTTGTCGAAAACCAATCTAATACTTGTGCAAGAGTGTTATTGACGGTATCAAAGTTACTTAAATTTCGATCAACTTTAAAAATTAGCGACGTATCGTCGGCAAACAAAACAATATCACATAAATTTTGTACAAAGAACGGCAAATCATTCATATATATTAAAAAAAGAAATGGACCGAGAATAGAGCCCTGTGGAACGCCCATTCCTACTGACAAACCTAGAGACCTACTCCCATTAACATCTACATACTGAATTCTATCACTAAGGTAGCTGGCAACAAGATTGAGTGCGGTATCTCTAATACCATAAAGTTTCAATTTAAGTAAAAGCGTATTATGTTCCATACAGTCAAAGGCCTTTGATAGGTCACAAAAAACACCAATGGCATCCTTCGAGTTTTCCCAAGCATTGAAAATATGCTTTAACAAAGTTACACCGGCATCAACGGTGGAGCGATCCTTAGTAAAGCCATACTGTTCACTGTGAAATAAATTATTTGTGTGAAAGTGGCTCTCTAGTTGATGCAAAATAATCTTTTCAAAAATTTTACTAATAGCAGGCAAGATAGAAATTGGCCGAAAATTACTAGGGTCGCTCTTTGATCCCTTTTTGAATAATGGTATTACTTTACTGTGTTTCATTAGATCAGGAAATACTCCTGTATCTATGCATCTGTTGAATATTGCAGCTAAATATGGAGCTAAGCTAGAAATAATTTGTCGCACAAGTTTAACAGAAATGCCCCATAAGTCAACAGATTTTTTATTATTGAGCGTCTTGAATACCTTCAGTATGTCATTGGTGTCAATATATTTAAAATTAAAAAGCACATCACACTCATTCACATTGCCCCTAACCAACATTTCTGCTTTGTTTGGACATGAATCTAGACAGCTGGTTGTGTTCACTGGTATGTTTATGAAGAAATTGTTAAATGTCTGAGCAACATCAGTTTTCCTAGTAATAATTTCACCATTAAATTTTAATTCATAATTGTTATCTACCAATTTAGCTCGACCAGTCTCATTGTTAATAATGCTCCAAGTAGTTTTAATTTTGTTCTTGGATTCTTTGATTTTATTGCTTAAATATAAGGATTTGGCTAAAGCACATGTCCTCTTAAAAACCTTTGAATAATTTCTAACATATTGAATAAATTCAGGATTAAAATTGTATTTCTTCATACCATATAGATCATACAACCTAGCTCTACTTTTGTATATACCTACTGTTGCCCAATCACAAAAATTTACTTTAATGCTCCTTGCAAACGTCTTCAGTTTAAAAATTTTATTGTACTCATCATTAACAATTTTAAATAAGCATTTATATAATTCATCAGGATCATCAACGGTTAAGTCAATAATGGCGATCTTGGCAGCAACATCATTACTAAAGTGTTTTAGGCGAGCAGAGGTCATTGGCCTACATGTAATTTCTTGTACTTTAGGGGTTGTATTAGTTGGAATTACAACCTTTTGCCCGCAGTGATCCGATTTCAAGTCAGTTAAAACAGCCTTACTTAAATAAAGACAATTGCAAAAAACATTATCTAAGCATGTAGACGAATGTGAGGTTATTCTAGTTGGTTCAGAGAACAAAACATTTAAATTAAATGACCTAAATAAGCTAACTAACCTAGTACAAATTGGTGATTTTTCTAACAAATTGACATTAAAATCGCCGCATACGATTATAGACTTCCTACTAGAAATTATGTGTTTTAAGACATCCTCAATAATGCTTTCAAACTGAGTAAAGTCACTTTGTGGTGGTCGATACACACACACTATAATATGTTGTTCAAGCTCAACACAAGAAATCTCAGCAGTGCGCTCGATAGAAAGTTTAGCTATATCCTTACGTTCTTTACATTTCAAACTATTACATACATATATAAGAGAGCCACCACGAATAGCCTTCTTTCTTACGAATGCACTTATAACTGAGTAATGTTGATTGTTAAATATTAATTGGTCACCTCGCAACCAATGTTCTGTAATACATAAGATATCAATCTTATGTTTATTTAAAAATAAATCTATTTCTAATTCTTTGCCAGATAGGCCTTGTATGTTTTGATGAACTAAGTTTAAAACACATGAATGCCTATCTGTTGTCTCATCTAATAGTTTAAACTAATAGATGTGTCAATACTACTATTGGTATAACTATTATCTACCAAATTCCTAAGTACTCTAGTAGTACTCCTGTCAGTATATAAATTAAATGCTAATAATTTAGCAAGTTGTCGCCTATGTACATAAGAAAGATACATAGTATCTTTTGTTAAAAATAAATTACTAATAAAAATATTAGTGTCAAAAAATAAAATACTGTCACTATGACATGTCCTATTGTACAATAATAGATTTAATTTGCCTATCTGCCTGTTTTGGTCATCTGTGAGAGCATATGAATAAGGCAATGCACAAATAATAAACCTACATCCTATTTTTGTGCTAACATCTATCATTAAGTCTGTTAATTCTATGAGACTGTTTTTGGAGACTAATGAGCTGTCACCATACAATATGATGACAGTAGTTTGTGCATTCAAGTCGGCATTCTTAATCTTATCAACTAGGGTACAAGACTGAGCTCCAGGTGAACAAAAGTTCTGTACTGGTTGCTCAGTGTAATGATCAATTAAGCTCCCTAAACCCACTCCCAGTTGGTCTGAAAAAATTATTACATTCTTACTGTCAGTCTTTACTGGATGCAGTTTGTTTTGTGTATTATACTGACATCCATGTGCATTCAATTCTATTGATTCAGCAGGTGTAGTCGCACACTTAGTTGTACAACTGGAACAGTAATTATTAGAGTTGGATAATGAGATAAGTTGTTTTAAATTTTCTCGACCAACTCTTGAAATTTCTTCATATTTTAAGATGTATTCATGAGTCTCATTCTGGTGTTCCATTATAGTTCTAGTGAGTTGAGCTTGTAGATTTGATATTTGTGCTTGCAACTCACTTGTGTGTTGTTCATATAACAACCTACCAGAAACTAATTCTTCATTTGTTTCCTCAAGCTTTAATAAAAGAGACTCACACTCTTTATTTAATTTACAGTTATCTTGTGCATACTGACTCAATTTGGTAGACCACTTAGGACCAGATCTAAGTTTCTTAATTAATTTATTTAACTTAAACAATTTTCTAAATTTATTCTTACTAAGGCATTTTTTGAAACAGTTACATTTAAGAGCTTTTAGCACATTAATTTTGTCACCCAGGAGCTCAGAGAATAAGTTGTGAGTAGCAGTACTGTTAAAGGTCGCAATTGTGTCTTCTAGAGTTGAAATTCTGCCATAAGCCTCATTGAGACTTGCTTCTAACTCCGCATTGCGGCTAAGTTGTCTGGAGTAAATTTCGTCGCAGCTGCTGAAACACCTAACTTCTTCTCGTAGTCTGTCCCGTTGATCCAAGACATCCATATGCTCTATATGCAGCTCCGTGAGTTGTGTCTTCAGCTCAGATATACGGTCATTTACAATTTTAATTTCTTCTTCACAGTCAACGCGTTCCCTTAATAGTTGACTGTTGTCATCCTTGTATTTCTTTAACTCGAGCAGAGTTATTCTTAATTTATTTTCCACCTCCTTGGCCGTTGCCTTCCGAGTCATCATATGGGTAGACATTGCCAAGGATTACAAATTACCTAAAAAATAAGAAAGCAGCTGAGCAAAGTCAAAGAAGAGAAGAGATGTGATGGGGCTTGAGTATTATTGTATAGACAGAATAAATAAGAAAAGTTACAAAAGAAAAGGGGGGTACATATGAATAAAAAATATATTAAATTAATTGTAGAAACTAAGAAATTGAGAACAATTTAGGTAATTTGAATACTTTAGAGTAATTATCTAATACTTTTACAAGGTTTCTATTGAAATATCTCAGCTGATGAACTTAATCAACTTATTAATAAAATGTAAGTAGGTATACAAGTTACAGGTTTAAACCAATAATAGCTAATACAGATAAGTACACAAATATATGAAGTACAGACAAGAATAAACAGTGTAGTAATTGTGAAGTGTATCTGTAGATTGTGTTTGTCTGGGGTTGTTGTTTAGTCCTCGATTTTGCTTCCACATATAGTCAAGCAAAAGGAGACAGAACTGAGCCAGATGTGTGTTGGACGTAGCTCACACGGGGGTGAGCCGAGTAATTCGGTGTTGTGGAGTGTTGAATAAGTTTTAATAAGTATTATACTCCCCGGGTTTAAGTCGTAGCAGATGTAAATTCAAATCCGTCCGTTGACACCAAGTCTCCGTTCTGTTCGCTTGAACTTTGGCCGTGTAGTTATTATACTTTTTACAAACACAATTTTAACAATAACTTCTTGTCACTATTTTATCAATATATACTAACTTATATGTTAAATAATCAATTAAAATTATATTAAAACTTTTTTAATTACGGAGCTAAAATTATTGACGTCTGGCGGTTACAGTTGCCAGAGTAAAAAAAAAAAGAAAACACAATATATACAAATTAATTAGCTAACAAATTGGTAGTCATTGTTCTACTTAATCCCTATAAAAAGTGCCGCCACAAAAAGTCACATCTTTCCGTGCTTAGAAAAGCTCGTACAGCCGTCGTCGGTCTTGCCTATCATGAAGATCTGCCAATCGTTACAGATAGTGTAATATACAGATTTTCGCAGTTCACTGCTGAACGTTTTTTTTTTATTTATTCTCACGCCTCTATTCCCGAAGGGGTAGGCAGAGGTGTAAATATTACACCCACATTTCGCCATGAATTTTTAGGTCCCACGTAAAAGGGGCCGAGCCTATTGCCGTTACCGGGCACATCACTAGACTCCGGGCTGCTACTGAATATCCGCAAAAACCCAGTAACACTTTTGCTCGACCCGGGAATCGAACCCGGGACTTCCGATCAGCAGTCGCATACGTTATCTACTGGACCACGGAGGCAGTCCTGTTGAACGTAAGCCTCCGTTAATGTGATCTATTGTACCGTAAGCTTATTTAAATTTATTTAAAATGTATGCGAGTGTATTCACGGCTTTATTGCCAGGCTTATGAAGCATGGGCAGTAGTTCAAGATAGTTTAATAAATAATTCTCTTAATTTTCCTTACTTACGCATCGTGTCGAAAGCAATAATAGATGGTTTTGGCTCAATACTCGGCCACACAAACGGCGTTGCCTGACTTTAGGTCCCGTTTCTTGTCTCAGGACAGGCATCGTTAAGCCATGTCGAAAACCTTCAGGTGGTCTGAGAACTCCGACACTAGAGTTGGCCACACACTCACAGAAACAAACAATGTACAATCAAGCAAGTCGGTGGTGGACCAGTTTGAAAAAAAATCCCTTGGCTCGCTCATAGAGTCGAGGCACACTAGAAACTGGTTTTGTATACGAGTGTCAATGTGCGTGTAAAGTAGCACTGGAAGCGACGATGTCTTACTGAGCGATTCTCGCCCTTATGGTGGTCGAGCGGGAAGTTGTTCGACTGTACTACTAAAGCAACTTATTAGCACATCGTACTAAAGTTAAATTTCGTACCCACTCCTATCCAAAGGACAAGATAATTTGAATTGAATATTCCCGTTCAACCTTTCGTATACAGAAGATTAATTCCTTACACTTAAATAACTCCGAAACGTCCAGATGCCGACCCAAATGTCCAAGATTCCATTGAGTCAAAAGCCTAAATCTGTCACTTCCAGCACCCATTGATAAGGCACGCACTTCTCAACTGTATCTCTGTCGGGGTACAATTTATTGGACGTATTTTTATTGTGTACCCTATGTCAACAGTGCATGGGAGGTTGGGAGTAAACTGACTCTGTATGGGTGCTAAGGATAAGGCGAGTGCGAAAATTCTTAGGAGTTTGTTTAGTGTGTTGAGTGGAATATATAAGTGTAATAGATTACTAGAGGATGTCGGCAGCTACTCCCGCACATTTTTTAAATTTACCAATTTCTGCTTGATCCCATGAGTATATTTTTATTTTAATCTATTAGTTATTAGGTTCATATTTTGTAACGTTAGGTATAGATCGGTTCACGAAAGTTGACCATAAATGGCGGCCGTCGCGCATATGTACATTCGTGCACCAATGGCGTGGCTCCATTCTTGACGCATTTAGGGAATGCGTCAAGAACGGAGCCACGCCATTGGCATTCCACCCGCGCCCCACCCCGCACCTCCACGGGGACCTAAAAATGATTTCTGCGCAGTGGTCATCTTTCATGAACCGACCTATACGTTCGTTATGTCACAAAGTAAATTCAAAAAGGTTATAAAACGCAAAATTAGTCAAAAAGGGTATTATTCGATGCTAGATTATATTGAAGATAAAAATGCTTGGGGTTAATTTGCTCAGTCTCACAGGCGACTTATGTCTGATTATTGTTAAGTTTCATGTGAGTGTGAGTTATTGTGTCTATATTATGCTAGTTTATTACTTTTATATTATTATTAAAAAACCTTATTAATTGACAACAACATTATAGACACACCAGCTCACATACCTATGAAAAATTCAATGTAGTTACTAAGTTTTTAAATTGTATAGAATCAAGACGAAGAAAAGAGTGGCCCGGAGTTTCGTTTGATTCTTCTCACGAGGCTCTACTTTCTTAACAGGCATTTTTTTCAATGCTCTATTATGTTAATATTCATTTCAAGTTATTTTTTTATTTTTATTTATATGACATTCTGACGTGTCTAAAAAATTTAAACATTTTCATGGAAATAAACATATTTGAGTTTGAGTTTGAATACCTCTCTTTGGTCTGAAGATTCTATCACGCTACACCGGCCATTAACTTTTAAAAATATCGTATTTTTACATAACGCAACAATAACTATATAGTTATTGTTGCGTCATGTAAAAATCCGACAAAATATTATTATAAGGTTATAAAAATTCAGTTAATTCACTAACCTAACTTTCTATGAAAAGAACCGTTCTTACCTAGGGGTAAAGCGATCCCTGCCTACCCCCTCTTGTAAAGCGTGGGGTAAACTAAACCGTTTCCAGCTCGAGTACGGCACACATGTCAAAGCAAGCATGAGGGATGCATCCAACCGTTTGTAACCGTGTGTAATTACTATTTTTAGTATTCCTGCTATAAATGTGAATCAAGGATGCAGTGGCTCTATAAATGTGTTAGAGACGCGCATTTAAATGCCCAGGGGGAATTATATTTTAATCTCGTATTCATCAGTTAAAATAACGGTAGTATTCTAATCTACTTAGAAGCTTACCTAACTAACACAATTGCGAGATTGATTTGAAAACAGACTATCTCTGTATCTTTAATTTTAGTTTTAGGCTCTATCATATAAAATAATAGAAGGAAAAATGAAAGCCCGAAGAAAGAGTGAAAAATCAAGGAGGAAATATGCAGATCAGCTAAAAGAAAAGGTTAGTGTCAGTTACTTTGAACATGAGGAGATATGATGCTAGGATGCTAGATTACGATATATTTTGACTCTTTTTCAATATATCTGTTCGAATAGTGAGGATAACAAGTTTTATACTAGGCATGCCTTTTAAGTTCTGTCGTTTCCATATTTCCCGGCCATTTTGAATTTGGAACTGTGAATATTCGAATGTGTTTAAATTTTGAATCTCAAAACAGTTGAAAGTATTAGGATTAATGCTATTGTTTAGTCACAGTGTCGATTGGAATCTGTCAGGTATAGTACGAAAATGAATCTTTCTACGGAAAATGTTCGTGCAATAATTTTCTACAACTTTAGAAGAGGCCTGACACGGCTTCAGTGTTTTGAAGAGCTAACATCAGAGTTTAGAGATGAAGCCCCATATCTGCGGACTGTTGAACGCTGGTATTTAGAATTCCAGCGTGGTCATACTAGTGTAAGTGACAAATCTCGCGTAGGACGCCCAAAATCCGCCTTCACAACCATTCAGAATATCTTGCATGAAGCGCTTGGTGTGAGAAAGCTAGTTTGCCGTTGGATACCACAAGGCGGCCTGCGTCAGATGGTGTAAGAAAACTCTGCAAAGGTTCAACCGAGGAGAGTCAAATCACGTCTACGACATCATCAGTGGTGACAAATCTTGGATCTATGCCTACGATCCTGATTCCAAACAACAATCTACAATCTGAGTCTCTCAAGACGAGCCAAAACCGACTAAAGTTGTCCGTTCTCGAAGCACTTCAAAGATGATGGTGGCCACGCTTGTTGAATAAACCAGCCATGTTGCGACTATTGCACTTGAAGATCGTAGAACGGTTAACGCAGAGTGGTATACCACAGTTTGTTTACCACATGTCATCGCCGAACTTCGAAAATCTAACTCAAAGCGACGCATCATCCTGCACCACGACAACGCAAGCTCACACAGCGCTCGTCAAACGATTGAGTATTTGAAGCAGGAAAAAGTAGAAATTCTTTACCATCCTCCATACAGTCCTGACCTACGTCCTAACGATTTCTTTACATTTCCTAAAATTAAGAAAAGTCTTCGTGGTCAAGGGTTGCAGTCCGGTGAAGAAGCAATCGACGCTTTCAAGTCAGCCATTTCGAACATGGGGGTGTTCTTTCGAGTGGAATAAATGTTATAACTAGTTTGAGCGAGTGGAAAAGTGTATTAAGCTACGTGGTGAATACTTTGAAAAACAATAAAAAGTACTATAGGGTTCTAGTTGTGTTTTTTCTTCAAACGACAAAACTTAAGCCTCGTATTGATGTTATTTTCAAAATGTATGCTTTGATAAGTGATCAGAAATTCTTGGGATTATAATTGTTCTAAATTCAGATTCGATCTAGTATCGTTGTCTTAATGGTATTCGCCACTGAGAGGCTTATCCTTACCCGCATTTTACGTTTCATGGTATACCTACGGTTACATGTAAAAGAAAATACCCCAAAAATACACACATAAACACTTTACTGTACACACTCGCACTCTATCAACACCTTTTAATAAAACAACCATAGACTAATGATTGGTCTCGCTCTGCTCTACTAGACGGAGCCCTCATACTTGAAAAGTGAGGCAGAAAAAACCATGCCAGCCGGCATGGTTGAGCCTGTCACACTGACAGCCGTATACCTATCCACCAAATTAATTACGGAAATAATTCGCTGTACAATGCCAAGTTGCGCTTTCATCCTGAGTAAATATAACTCAGCAAAAAATAGGAAGGACTCTGGTATCAGATACTATATGTAAAATAAGAATAATTTTGATATTTCAACATAAAATTACAAAAAACCGAAAACGCCATTCAGTGTTGCGCTAGTACAAGAATCAACTTCCCCACAATTGAGATTTTTATTATGTAAATCTATAGTTATTGTATTGCGTTATATTTTACTATTTATTTTATTTATCTAACCTATTTATTATATATTTAACCTTTTTCTATATTATTTATGTTTATACCTTTACAAATAAAGTGAAAATGTTAGTTGTTAGAAACTGAACATCTGTCCCAAGAAACATGGTTTACCTAATTATATGTGTCATTAAGTGTGTAAGATTATTGTTTTATTCAAAGTAGTTTTCACTACTATTCATGTTAAATTAATAATGTCTAACCAAATTTACATGGACTATTAACATGGAAATAGAAAGCACTGTTTTGTAAACACCTTATTTTCTTTATGGTTATTTCTAATAATATTTGCAAAATACTATAAGTACATAAAACAAACCATCATAATAAAATGAGGCCTAATCATTGGATAATATACCCACCATTGTTCTCATAAAGGAACACTTACGCGGTACGCCTTACCTTTACACAAATATATTGATGCTTTTAATGGATTGTAGTTTTTAAGAATTTTCTTAACTGATTTTGAGACCAATAACTTACCCACTAGACCACAGGATAAAACATTTTCCCATTTACTCGGGTAACTGTTGAGAAGCTGACAACACAATTCATCACGCATGCGTCTTGATGCTTTTGTTTGACACACACTGTCATAATGAGTTGCCTCATTTACGGACCCAAAAATTCTTAGGCAGCGCGGAGTCTAGTATAGCGAAGCGATACCAATAATTTGTCTAAGAAAACAACCGATAAAACTTCGATCAATCACACGAAACGCGTATCAACATAATAGTTGCCAAGGCCGCCAAGTTCGGCCAAGTACTTGGCAGCGCCGGCCAAGTTCCGCCAAGTTACGAAATACCGAACATATTGACGGCGGTGATGTTTTTATTCCTTGTCGAGCTTTCGCCAAGTTAACCAAGTTCGCCAAGTTTAATTAGTAAAAGTTTGAGAACAACTGCGATAAATATCTTTGTATTGTTACGATATAGAAGGTTTTTAATTAAATATAAATTATTAGATGTTTGTTATGGTTTTGGTAATGAGAACCGTGTCTTAGGTAGAGCCATAAAAAAGTTGTTTTTGAAAGTATCTTTATTCTATAAGAAAAGAGGTATCCTAATTGTAACATCTAGGAAATAGGTTAAATCCATTTGAGCTCAATAGACTACAATTGTTTTCTTGAACATGGCACTTAAAATATTATACCACAATGGGAATGCAAAACTCTTTTCTTAAAATTTAATACCATTCTTTATTCGATTCGTGAGTTGCTAACTCCCTGAAATAGCTATTAAATATTCTTGGTTTATTCATTCTCGTACCTTCTGACGCGTTGACTCTTGTATGATTAATTAGATTTTAGCTCTTAGGTATTGTTAATGTTTGTCTTAATAATGTAAATGTTAGTATAAGTTACTAAAATTTGCATACCTATAAAGGCGTGTTTGTCAAGCTTTTGTTTCGTATGAAACATTTATTATGTATGTTAGTTGTGGTTGCCTATAACAGAATGAGCACAAGGCATGTATTATTGTAACATCTTATGTGTAAGAATTGTGTATCATTTGTTGGCGATCCTTATAAATAAATACATAATTTAAAAAATGTATCATATTCTCAGCGAATAACTGTTTATATTTCTCAGTATATCTATCGATATCCGTAAGCTTTTGGCAACTTTGTGGTCAACTGTCAAAACAAATTTGGAAATGCTGCGATATGACATCTATGTATATGTGTAATACTAGCTGAACCCGCGGGTACACCCACGTTATTTAGGGCTACTGCTCTGCTCCCGTGGCTCATAGCGTAATGTTATATAGCCTATAGCCTGCCTCGATAAACCGCTAACACGTGGCTTCCAAATAAACCATTAAGCCATAGCTGCAGTCCATGATTATTAATTATTCATCATCATCATGTCAACATAGAGACGTCCACTGCTGGACATAGGCCTCAGCCAAGGTTCTCCACGCAGACCGATTTTGAGCCACCCGCATCCAACCGCTTTCCGCGATCTTAACCAGATCATCGGTCCAGCTTGCGGGAGGCCTACCCCTGCTGCGTCGTCCGCGTCCGGTACGTGGTCGCCACTTTAGAACCCACCTGCCCCAACGGCCATCGGTTCTTCGAGCTATGTGCTATATCTAGTAATGATAAATACCAAATTATTTTCACTAGCACGTTATAAGTACGCATTACTATAATATTGGTCTCCGCTCACCTGTAACTATTCAAATACTTCCTTATTAAACACACAACCCTTCCCTACGTATTTGAGTAAACAACTTCACATTAATAAAGCTGTTATTAGACGATTACTCAAACACATTTGTATTAATATATACATAATTTGCGTGTGGTTTTCAACCTAATATATTCAGTAATCTAATATATTTAGGTTAATAGGGCGAGAGTTGTTGATAATGTGCATTGTGTGGATTATATAGAGACAGAGAGGAGGCTGCCTACCAGAGAAATACAAGGCTATATACACCAATATTAAAACTTGACTAGCAAATAACAAACCAGCAAAACCACTATATTTGTAAACTATAACAATAAAACTAAAGTATTTACAAAACTTATTTACAAATAAAAAATGAGAACGAGAGACAAAAAAAGTTCATCGATATTGCATCAAAGAAATCATTGCCATATTTTGTATGGAGGTTATGTTAAATGTATATCTCTAGTAGTTCAATCTATGGATGGATCACAAACATATTGGGAACGGTCAGAAGTCGTCTAGACGATCGATGCCAGTACCAGACAACGCTTTTGGTAATTCCCAATGGGTCGTTAGTAGAGGAATACCGCTGTGATTTTACTGGCGACTGAGAGACTCACAGTATTTTATCTGTGAGCCCCAAAACCCGAAAAGAGGACCTGACATCACTGTTTCCAGGGTGAATTAAAAAAAAAGTATTATGTGACGATCGATATACACTGACATGTTATATTTCTCACGAGAAGACCATCAAGAAACCAAAACACGTCTGCAGCTTTTCTAAATATACTGTGCTAAGAACGTTAGCCAAAGAGCTCAGATATTTACATAGAGGCGCATTTGTTATGGGCACTCTTTCTGTGACCCACATTGCCGCTTGGCAGCGTGGCAGTCGCGCTGTGACAGCTGTCGTTACGAGTGCAAGAGAGACGAACGTTCCTCCTGTGTATCTTAACTACGAGAGCAAGAGAGACGGAGAACAACGCCAGCGCCGCCAACCGCGCCAACTACGAACTACACGGGCGACAGTCGCCACTTGGAATCGGCACACAAAATCCTTAAGAAATGCGCTTCTATGTAAATCTGAATTCAGTGCTTTAGCATATCAAGAGTTCAAAGCGCTGTGGCTAAATATAAGACTAAATGGAAGAAGCTCCACCGACAAGAGCTCAGCTCTTAAATTGAAAAAAACACGATATAGGAATTTAAACTTTCGTGGTCACTATCATAACTTTTTACTGTTCCTACGGGATATATACCACGTACCTTTGTTTTGAGTAACCGATATTTCGGCACTGTTGCAAGCGCCATGTTCACGGATGTACTCTACATCCAAGTTCACATCAAGTTATGAAAAATCACGATTTTACTTTTCCTGATGTAGAATTCTTGGCGTAATTTTATGCTCGGAAAAGTTACGTCTTACGCACAAATGTTGATCGATCTTAACATTTTACCTGAAACAATTAAAAACTCAGATTAGTTTCTATAAAGTATAAGTTGGTAGCTAAAGGAACAGTGTCTGGAATATGTTGATAGTTAGTAAAAGTTCTTCCTTCTTCTTTTGTATTATGATAAGCTAAACATAATATTTCTTAGTTTGTTTTAAATTATTAATATCTATACATCTACTAGCTTTTGCCCGCAGCTTCGCTCGCGTAAATTCGTATATCATCTATGTTCGGGATAATACAAATCTCTTTTATTGGGCGGATACTTCAATAATTCTCGTTTTAACTGTTTTTGAAAAATAACTGCAAAAAGTATTTACACATACAAACTACTTAGTACTAAGACTAAGTAGTAGGTAGGCTCAAAATGTTATCCGGTACCAGTGACGTTTCGCTAGAGTGGCCAATATGGCGACTGCGCTTTGTCTGTCAGAACCATTAGAATTTAACAAAATACTCGACAATCCCAATTTTGCGGCTATATGTTGTCGACTCGAAATCTTTATTTTTTATGTTTTATTATTCAGGCAAGGTTTCGATCGAGTCTACCGTACCCCGTGACGAAATTATTAATATAGATTTGACACTGCGATGGTAGCGCAGTCGGTCGGGTCCAATGTCAACAACTACTTACAAATTAAAAAATAACTAAAAAAAACATTTTCCAGTGGACTAAATTGTAAATCTAAACCATTCTCAAGTCCCCTTGAAAACACAAAAAAAAATCATCACAATCGGTCCAGTCGTTTAGGAGGAGTTCAGTGACATACACACGCACACAAGAAATATATATATATAAAGATACATATATATAAAATTGGAGTGTCTGTTTGTAATATTAAAATAACCGCTTTTTACTAATTGCATATGGATGTATACACGGTACATATACCGAAATGTAATTTTTTACAATTTTTGTCTGTCTGTCTCTCTGTCTGTTTGTTCTCGCTAATCTCTCGAACGGCCGGACTGATTTTAACGGGTTGTTCACTAGCGGTTAGCTGATGTACCAAGGAGTAACTAAGGCTATAAATAGGCTAGTTGACAAAAAAAGTTTTATAAGTCCGTCCTTTAGATTATTGAAAAATAAGCGATACGTATTTTTTTATTTGTAAATTAAACCAAAACTGACCAAGATATAGCTCATTAAAGTTACGTATAACGTCACACCGTGCTGCATTTTTTCGCACTAGATGACGTCATACGTAACTTTAATGGGCTATATCTTTGTTATTTTTTATTTAATCGAAAAAAGAAAAAAAACGTGTCCAATATTTTTTTATAATCTAAAATACGGACTGAATAAAAAGTAATTATTTTGACCCTGGAAACTACCCTATAAACCGGTTACGCGAAGTAGTTCCTTCATGACGCGGACGAAACCGCGGGAAACAGCTAGTTTGTATATAAAAAGCACTTCCGTTACTGACCTACTATGAAAGACAGCGCACAGTCGAAACTACTAAGCACGAGGAGTTGAAATTTGGTATGTTTATTCCTGGTAGAGTGTACGGGGGCATTTTTAGAAGAGTTTACAAATTTATTAGCTTTTAAATTGGTGGTCATTGTTCTAGTTAATCCCTATAAAAAGTGCCGCGACAAAAAGTCACATCTTTCCGTGCTTAGAAAAGCTCGTACAGCCGTCGTCGGTCTTGCCTATCATGAAGATCTGCCAATCGTTACAGATAGTGTATCATACAGACTTTCGCAGTTCATTGCTGAACGTTTTATTTATTTATTTGTAGTCTCACGCCTGTATTCCAGAAGGGGTAGGCAGCGGTGTAAATATTACACCCACGTTTCGCCATGAATTTTTAGGTCCCACGTAAAAGGGGGCGAGCCTATTGCCGTTACCGGGCACATCACCAGACTCCGGGCTGCTACTGAATATCCGGGAAAACCCAGTAACACTTTTGCTCGACCCGGGAATCGAACCCGGGACCTCCGATCATCAGTCGCTATCTACTGGACCACGGAGGCAGTCCTGTTGAACGTAGGCCTCTGTTAATTTGATCTATTGTACCGTAAGATTATTTAAATCAGTTTGTATACGAGTGTATTCACGGCTTTGTTGCCAGGCTTATGAAGCATGGGCAGTAGTTCGAGATAGTTTAATAAACTTACAGGTAGTAGAGCCTTGTTGATTTCAGCATGAATGGGCCGGCTCGACCGGGGAAGTACTACCCTCTCACAGAAAATCGACGTTAAGTAACAGTGCCTAAACTGTTGTGTTTCGTTCGGTGAGTGAGAGTTCCGGAGCCCCTACCCTCTATTCTTTCCCCCTCATCCCACTCCTCATCCTATCCCTTTTTCCAATCCCAAGGGACGGCAACGCACTTGTGGCTCCTGTGGTGTTGCTTGTGTCCATGGCCGGCGGTAATTGCTTGACATCAGGTGATCCGTCTGCTCGTTTGCCGCCTACAGCTATAAAAAAAATAAAAATATATTTAGTTACCTTACTGTGTAAGTAAGGTAACTAAATATATTTTTATTTTTTTCGTGTCGAAAGCAACATTTTGGATGGTTTTGGCCCAATACTCGGCCACACAAATGGCGTTGCCTGACTTTCGGTCCCGTTTCTTGTCTCAGGGCAAGATTCGTTAAGTTATGTTGAAAAGTTTTTAATATTACCATATGCTTTATCTTGTTTCTAAATTTAATTCAACCCCCCCGTGGGATCTCCACCTTGTCGTGGTGGGGGGGCTCAGTAACCGTGGATTGGTCACCCGCGGTGAAGCTAAGAGGGATCCAGGAGGGGACGCTCCGCGTGGGCTTGACGGAGGCCTGCGCAGGATGCGTCCAAAGGGGCGGGTGCGAGGGACAGTTCCTCTGTCCCTCGCAGTCGGGTGCGGTCGCGGGAGGAGAGGCGTGTCGGTGTTGCGTTGCCGCGCGCCCTATCTCCCGCGACCAAATGGGGGCGCACCATCGTTGCGTCGCGGTGGGGCCGCAGAGGAAGAGGAGATGCGGTGTTGCGTTGCCCTCCTCCCTATCCTCTGCGGCCGCTGAGTGTTTTGGCGGCGGAGCCCAACACCTTCATCCGCCGCCAAGGGGGGTCGTTCGGGGTCCGCCTGACCATCTGGCGGGCCAATACCCGTCGGGAGTTAGCAAGGAATGCTTCAGCGATACCCGACCCTCCGACACACTGGTACGTGAGGAACACGGGTTGGTTTTTAGTCAGTAAGAGTCTGACAGTCCCCTTCGTCCTTACCCCAGGGCGGAGGGACTCCATGAGTATTTTCCAACCCGACACCAAGAAAAAAAAAAAGGGTCCCAAGCCAACCTCACCTGCAAGTGGTGCACCTGCCGATCAACGGATGAGGCTCTGGTAAACATTATGTCCCGATAAGCGGCAATAGGCTCGCCACCTATTACGTGGGATCAAAACACTGGCAAAAAGTGGGCGTTTAATATGCCTCTGCCTACCCCTTCGGGGAAACAGGCGTGAGTCTATGTTTATGTTATGTTATGTAATTTTCTTACTTTAGTGCTCTAATTTAAAAACGCATTTAAAATATCTTGCATAATACAAATGTGTTAATTGCTAATACTACGCAAGCTGTGACACCTTAAAATGTCATACATTTAACTTTGTTACTGCAAATATGTATATTTAGATGTAAGAATAGTGTAACAACTACTGGTAGTCCAAATAAAAAAATAAAAAAAAATACCATCAGGCGGTCTGAGAACTCCGAAACTAGAGTTGGCCACACACTCACAGAAACAAACAATGTGCAATCAAACAAGTCGGCGGTGGACCAGTTTGAAAAAAAAATCCCTTGGCTCGCTCATAGAGTCGTGGCACACTAGAAACTAGTTTCAAGTATACGAGTGTCAATCTGTGTGTAAAGTAGCACTAGAAGCGACGATGACTTGCTGAGCGATTCTCACCCTTATGATGGTCTAGCGGGAAGGTGTTCGACTGTACTACTAAAGCAACTTATTAGCACATCGTACTAAAGTTAAATTTCGTACCCACTTCAATCCAAAGGACAAGATAATTCGAATTGAATATTCCCGTTCAACCTTTCGTATACAGAAGATTAATTCCATACACTTAAATAACTCCGAAACGTCCAGATGCCGACCCAAATGCCCAAGATTCCATTGAGTCAAAAGCCTAAAACTGTCACTTCCAGCACCCATTGATAAGGCACGCACTTCTCAACTGTATCTCTGTCTGGGTACAATTTATTGGACGTATTTTTATTGTGTACCCTATGTCAACATTGCATGGGAGGTTGGGAGTAAACGGACTCTGTATGGGTGCTAAGGATAAGGCGAGTGTGAAAATTCTTAGGAGTTTGTTTGGTATGCTGCGTGGAATATATAAGTGACTAGCCGTTTCCCGCGGTTTCACCCGCGTCCTGACGGACCCCTAGTTTTTCTAAAATAAAATATAGCCTACGTTACTTGCAGATAATGTAGCTTTCTAATGGTGAAAGAATTTTTAAAATCGGTCCTGTAGTTTTTGAGTTTATCCATTACAAACAAAAATAAAAAAAATCCTCTTTATAATATTATATATATGTCGGAGAAGGATTACTTTCATTGACATCGCCATTATTGGTTGCGGACTTAGTGGGCGTTATTGGGGTAAAATGCGGGCACAAAACACAATCAGCTAAGTTTGATAATATTTTAATTAGTATTGAACAATATTTATAAGTTTACACAGTTGCTTAATACAAATAATATTATCAGACAAGACCGAGCAGCGGGTTCAGGGCAACTATCTTAATTTACTTTCTCTATACTCAATAATCCAACTCGATCTGCCGATTGCTCTCAAAAGACAATACCAGCCTGGCGCAAGTTCCTAAGAAAAACCGAATGTATGAAACGTGCTATATTTTTAATGGCTACTATTATATGTATAAAACGTGAAGATAGCATCTTTCACCATGTACCCTTGGAACAGTATTCTTTCAAAGTTAGACGGGTTAGGTATACGTACATCACCGCCTTGGCTGTGAATAGTGTCAAATGTCACAATTGTCACATTATTATCCAGATTGAACTTTGCCGCGTTATGTAGTTTGTTTAAAAAACGTAGAGTAAAAGTGTTTTGTGTATACCATATAAATGTGATTTTACACTTCTAGTGTTAGTAATACTATATTTTTTTGATTAGCATTGAAAGGAGCGCAATGAAAACAAGCAAAATAACGTGCGAAATATGGCATACAATAACATGCCGGTCACGCAATGAAAAAAGGTGTAGGTATTTATGGCAAAATGTCCCTAGATAAAGATCAATGAATATTTATAATGTTATATCATGTGATATATTTCAATGAAACATAAAAATAAGGAAATATTCTAAAGTTTCATATCCTAGTACTTTGTAGGTAAACAATAGTGCTGCCTGTCAGTTATCGATAATCCGTTATTAGAAATTGGCACAAGGACTAAAAATTCTATTCTTTTTTTTCTTTTTAGATGTAAAAACTCAAGGGAACTCAAGTCAGAAAAACAGCTGTGCCTTGTATCTATAGACATTTGTTTAAATCCTATTACAGAAGAAATGTTGAAAACCTTTCCATTACATGTACATACATATATCTTTTAGTTGTGCGTATTTTTTTTCGCTAATCTAGAATAGATTTATAGAATAGGCTAATTTGTTTGAATAAACACATAAATATTAAATAGGTACATCTTTTTGTGTTGGAAAAGTATAATTCTAGTCGAAACATAATTATAATTATTTCTTACCGAATATTATCGATATCGATATTTCGTTAATCACTAGAGGGTACATCCTTAAATTGACAAATATGACAATGCGGACAACATAAAAACGATGTCAATTAGTATCTTTATGTTGGTACGAGTTCTCCCTGCACGTTTCATACAAAGCTGAAAGTCTCGCATGATCTATGGCACATCCGCCTCTTCTTACGTAGTATTTGTATACTCTTTGGTCAATACACAGAACCAAAGAAATATAACCTAAGGCATAGAAGTAACACTAAATAACAACAGCGGTTGCTATGATTGATATCTTCTTTCTAATGGCACATGCAGTATGATAGAAAGAGCTGTCGATAGGTTTAGCAGCACGCTCTTATAGCAGAATCGTGGTAGGCAAACAGTAGACAAAACATAGAGTTAGGAAACCGAGTGTTGTTCGTAACAGTGATGATTTATCGATAAATATTTTTGGTCAAATGTCTAACTTTAGTATGTGTCGATATATTTAAGCCGTATAAATAAACAACTAAAATATTGAAATTGTAGTTTTTGCTGTTGACGCCGGACAGTGCTTTGCAAAGACTTGCCAGACAGACAGTACTAAAAAAATCACGTGTTTAAAGGCCCGCACAAACTATCTGTCGAGACTTACTGTCGCGACAGTAAGTCGCGACAGAAGGGTAAGGCCTTGCCACACGATACAATTTTACCACTGATCAAATTTTCAATCGAATTGGCTTTGCCCGTCTACACGACACAATCAAATCACTGATTTGCATTCCGCCCACCCGATTGGTTAAAATCTGGTGGTACCGCCCACCCGATGAACTTGAGTTGGACGACTGGCGTCTACACGTCACGATTTTATCAAGTGATTTAGTCAAGTTGGACGTAAAATTGTGCCGTGTGGCAAGGCCTGTATCTGGACAAGGAAAATCCATTCAAGTGTGCACAATATCGGACGTCTGTCGCGGACGTGACCTTGAGCGTATCAGTCAGGATAGCACTAATATGATAAATAATATAGAAGTAGGTAGATTAATTAAAATCGTTGTAATTATTAGATTTTATTAATATGTTCAAACTAAAATTACACACTTTTTGTTTAGCTTTGGATAAATAATTCTACCGGGTGTGCAATGTCCGGGCTTCAATGTAATGTAAGCACAGCTTTCGGTTTTAAACGACGCCAGGTGCTTTCTGTCTTTAAAAAACAGTCTTTCTCAAAATGACGTGAACAAATATGATGGTACTTCTGCTAAATCAAACTAGTCCGTCCAACGGCATTTATCCAAAGTTTTCTTGTGACGTCATTAATAGGCAACCTGTAATAAAAAACACCTTCTTAATAATGAAAAAATGCTACTCGCATCCCTAATCCATCTACTATTTTATAGATGCAGAAATGTAAGCCTACACACACGCGCTTACACTGGAACACTTGGCTTTAGGTTAATAGACGCTACTTTTAAGGTGGGTATCTAAGTAAATTATGTACATTAAACTGCGCTTACTATCAAACGCGCGATAGAAAATTAGACCGCTGGATGTCTTTGTTTATTGTCAACTTAGCAACCGCGGCTACCCGCTGTCGCTTCCAGCTACAGTTTTACATTCATGTCCGATAATTAGTTTCCGTATTTATCCCTCATTCAAAAAACATCGATATCTCCTTTCACTGTCAAATCCCATCACTAAGGCTATTAAATCAATAAATGTACAAAATAACAATTTGTGAGTAAAATTCATAACACATACGTATGCAAGCTGTTCCTTTGATTTGCAATACAATGATATTGTGTAAACTTAACACTCATTATAGCATTAATACGAGAAAAGTAAATACATTTGTAGGAAAATTCCGACTCACTGCTAGAAGATAAAGTTTCTCCTGTTATTTCCGTTCCGAGAATAGCGGAATCCACATTCCGATATCACATACACAATGTGTATTAATTAATGAGTACACTATTTAATTTTTATAAGCTTACTTACTATTTAAATGCAAAAAAGTTATTAAAAATGTAAACACAAACATCCAACAAATTTTACACTGTTGACAGATCACAGCACGGCTATTTAGAGAATGTAGTCAAAGATATGAGTATGTAAAGAGTATATGCCTCTTTAAATGAGACGCGTAATTTGACGTTATGATTAACCAACTAAGACCAACTGACATTACATGTTGCACGTTCGGTATAAGGAAATTTATAGGGCATGTTCTCTCTAGTCTAAACGTCCAACCTCTTTGCACAGAACACCATATACCAATGCCACCATTAGCTGTCAGTTCTCCTTTTAAATTACATGGCACCTCGACCCCGCTCGAGACACGCGTCCTGCTCTGATTGGTCATTATCTGAACTAGTACATTCACAACTTTTTAAATTAATAAGATAAATAAGGTTTTAAGCTATAGAAATATTTCACAAATCAAATAAGGTTAAATTATAATTTTAAAAGTATCAAAATGTAAACAGCATAATATTGTTAATTATTATTCATAAAATCAACAATCAGCTTCCTCCGATGCGACCGCACATTTTTTTAATTTACCAGTTTCTGCCTGATCCCATGAGTATATTTTAATTTTAATTTATTAGTTATTAGGTTCATATTTTGTATCGTTAGGTACCTCTGTTCGTTATGTCACTTGGGGCAGGAATTGAAAACCAGCAAGTTGTGTCGCGGCTAACGTCACGAACGACGCAACGCTAAATGCCTGCCTTATTTGTCGCATCGGCGGCGTAAAGTTGTAATCTGTTATTCTGTTATATTCTTTGAATGTGGGTATTGCTGTAAAATGTATGTGAAGCTGTTCAATGTGTACCCGTATTAATAAGATTATTCCTACTTGCCTACAAACTTCCTTGTAACAGGTTATATATACATGTTTGCAATATGATTGTACTTTGATAAAATGTGACAATAAAGGAATTACTTACTTACTTACTTACTACTCACATATCGACAAATCCTTTCGTAGTACATCCGTACGGACCCCAAGGAACATACATGCCAAAGAGCTATGGCAGATTTTTAGTTCAGTGCACTAAAAGCATCTTAAAAACTCATTTCAACCAAAATTCATGAAATATTTTAATACGATTTTCTATATTTTAGTCTAATTTAGATAAGGCTAGGTAAAAAAGTATAAAATTAAAAATAGCTATTATGTTAATTGATTGCCGGCTTTTCGTAATGGCCATTTCTTTGGTTTGTCAGAAAGCCACAAGGTTGCCAGAGTAAATAATTATTTTTCTAAGATAGAATCATGAATGTTTTTTTATAGATTAAGAGATTTAAATAGTTAATTAATATTAATAATACTATATATTTTTTTGCTTGTTACGTTTATTTCTATGCGGCTTTTAAATAAAGTACAGTATTAATAACTTCTTTCGACATTTAAAGTAAAACTGGGCGCTGGCCAAAGAGATGGGATAATATACATAGAGGTAGTCCTAGTACTCCCAAATTGAACACAGTCAACTGACGTGTAAGATACAATTTAGACAATTTATGCCATCAAATTATATAACCCTAGTGATTTTTCTTTTATAACAGTTCTATCATGATTTTGAATTTAGCCGTATAATATTTATATCGACTTTTCAAGTGTTGTAAAAAATCTTATCGATATGTCTATCCACCGTATATTTTTACCTCGTTATGTTTTAGATTCTATGTGCACGTGATAAAGATTTATAAAATAAGTGGATTGCTGCAGTATGTCGTGGAGAAAATTGGGTGCCTAGAAAGCACCATAGAATTTGTTCCAAGCATTTTACTGCGGAATGTTTTTATAGTAATGACAGATGGCTCCTCCCTTCTAAACATATTATTATCAGTGTGAGTGTTTAAATAATTACTTGCTAATAATTAAACTATCAGCAACAGTAGTGAATTCCGCAGCTTGTTAGAATCCATCACATTACAAAAAAAATTAATGAACCTATAGAAACAATCTGATCTTTCTTTACAAAGACAGTAATATTTAAAGGACAGTAATTTGAAGGTTTGATAAGAACTGTCTGCTTTCATAGTCACGAGTACTGAGTGGCTATGCATCAAAATAGGGGAATCTTCATTTGAAAGAAATTTTGTTAAATGTCATCTACCCAGAGACCAAAACTTGGTTGTTCTTGTTCGACTAGTGGACTAATAATGTGGCGCTCCCAAGATAAAATCGAAGGGCTAGTCTAGCCACAATTTTTGCTCTCTAAATATTCTGTATGTCACATGTATGATCGAAAAGTGTCCGATCCCGCACATACATTTTTTACACATAGATTTGTATTACCTACACTATGTAATGAGAAAAATTCAATACAGTGATTATTGTTAATAGCAAACCTTTGGGCACTATTCAAGGTTTTGTCTGATTTATCTATTTTAAGTTAATTTTTATGTTTTTTGCTTGATAAAATCCATGTCGACTATGTCCTATCCTTGTAAAGAATTAATTTGGATATGCCATTCTCAGTTATCATAATGCTTAAGCTGTGAGTTTTGCTTTTTTCTTAATTATTTGCTTTCTCTAATAAAAATATGTAATTTGGGGGTGAAGATTTATTTATTTAATATTTATTAATCCCACTTACAGCTATCATTACAGCTGAAAAACTAACTATAAATAAGTATAAATAAACATTTATGCCGAGGGTGTCGTATGAGGCGACTAAGAGAAACACAAGAGAAGGAAATCTCGAAATAAAACCCTATACGAATACGTCTGGCTAGTGTGGTATAATAGTAGGCCAAACCTCCACCACGGAAGGTTTAAGACCAGCAGTGGACTGGAAAAGGCTGTTGATGCGTAAAGAAAAATACCATGAAAATTAGAAAATAATGCCTTGAAAGATTATGTGCTACTGAGTACCCATTTGAAACAAAAATATATAAGTTCAGTTTAAAAATGCAAGTTTGTGTAATAATTATTTAAAGACTGTCCATAAACTAGCGTTCTGACTGCTGTGGACACAAAGTTACGGAATTTAAAATGTATAACATATAAATAATATACTTTACAAGTCCGTTTGATTTTGAACCTATATTGAAACTAATCGATATCGATAGCGGATTTGCTCAGTCACTATTAAATTAAAAAGTTACGATATTTGTGTTCAAATTGTCTTTAGCCCTAACTGACAAACATAGTGCCATCTTCTTCTGGCAACTCTAATTTATCATATGAGTGAAGAGTATAGCTATATTCAATTTGTTCTTAAAAATATCGTTCGTTCCATGCTTCAGTTATTCTTCTGTGGCGCTGGCTAAGAGATGGCCATTCAGATCTATAAAAAAATACAACATGACATTTGACATTTCGATTTTTTTCACATCATCTCGCTATCGCCCGCGCTTGTTTGTTTGTGTTCTGAGTGTTTTCGCTACTTTTCCCCTGTTTTCAGAATTCTTTTTGACCCGGATTGCCCAAGGACTCTGTTTTCACTTCTTGTTATATGACTCAAACTGTTTGTGGACTCTGATATTGCCTCTTTGTGACTTGTGCGTGCTTAAGGATTCCGATACTGCCCTGTTTCTTGGATATTGTTTTGTACCCGGTTTCTACAGCCAAAATAAGTGTTCGTGGTCGTGGCCACGGCAGTTGAAGTCCTTATGGAACATAATATAGAAACAACTGAATATAATCTGAGAGGCAGTGATGACGCTATTTTAATAAGAGGTAGAATAAAATCAAGACACATAAGTCGGAAACAATATTATGTTTATGTTTTGATTGAAAATATATACCTGGACGAATAGGAATCACTGAATATTGCTGTAGTTGCCTTGTTGGTCGGCGTACGCTAGGATGTTGCGCTCATGTAATGATCATCGTTTGGTATTTGGGATGGGCAAGACTGTAACCAAATATCTTTGCACCAGCTCCCTTTTTAGATGATGTGCTAGTTATAGAGGATGATGAATAATAAAATATTGTAAAATGAAATCTTGTGTTTTTACTATTCACCAAACCTTTTTCATACATTAGGGAACCTGAAACATCTTTTTATCCTTGGTAATCCTATGTAAGTAACACGTTAAGAACGTCGGCTCACTATTTTACACGACTGCCCAAAAAAGTTGTGTAAGTATTGTTTTTTATAATCATAAATCATATTTAATTTATTCATGCACCATGAAATAAAAATATAGATACGGTTATCCGCAATAGGCTTCGTCAAAATGTCACAGAGAATTGCAATATGAAATGTATGTGAGTTTCTTTATTCCGCCATAACTTCTAAATGGCTGAACCGATTTCGGTGAGTGGGCTATTGTTGGAATCGTCACGTGACATAGGCTATATATTTTTTGGGAAATCAGTCGTGTTTTATTTTTCTTTGAAAAAACGTTCAGTATGTAAATAAATAGTCAATATTGATAGCATATGTTTAAAGCTGCATAAGAGCATCTGATTTTAACGACTGATATCTATGTATGTCATGATAACAGACTGGTCTCTCTATACTCTTTGGGTCTCTCTATGCACAGAGGAGCTTAAGACAAATCCAAGTGGGGTTGCTTCACTTGCGTAATCGTTAATAATGTTTACTAGTGGGCATAAATAGTATTATGCTATCGTTTCTTCTTATCCTTCAGTTTTATATACCAATAAATTATTATTTGATGCAGCAATATACTAAATAGATGGTTATTAAAGACATAACCTATAAAACTTCTAAGCATAATAACTCAAAAACCTGGCCTCCTACAGTTACGATTTTTTTACCTTTAGAATAAGCAATATATATTCTATCAAACAAGGTATATTTCATTTATAGATGCTAAATTTGGTGATTAACTAAAATGATGTATGGGAAGCTGCCATAGCTCTTTCAGCTACTTGCGCCGGTAGTTTCGGCTGTGTTATTAGCAATCATGGTACCACAAATTGTAACATTAAGATTCTGATAAAAAAAAAGAGTGCCATGAGATTCTTCCAGGCTCTTCTCATAGCCATACCACCTCGAACCTGGTTGTAAAAAAAAGAATTGACGTTAATAAGTGTTGCTTTTGTAACCTATATGAATAAATGAGTTCGAATTTGAATTTGAACTTGTGCGTTTTATGTCAGTCCGACAGTAAAGTAAGAATTTTATATGTAGACAAGCTTTTGCCCGCAGCTTCGCTCGCGTAAATTCGGGGTTCTCTAGTTATAGTATATTATCTATGTTCGGGGTAACACAAATCTCCTTTCTTGGGCGGATACTTCTATATTGTCGTTTTAACTGTTTAATAAAATAATATAACTGCAAAAAGTATTTACACATAGAAACTACCTAGTAAGTACCTAGTACTAAGACTTAGTAGTACCTCTTTGGAAGTACTCTAAATAATATCTGGTATTCAGTGACGTTTCGCGAGAGTGGCCAATGGCGACTGCGATTTGCCTGTCAGAACCATTAGAATTTAACAAAATACTCGACAATCCGAATTTTGCGGATATAGGTATGTTGTTGATTCGAAATCTTTATTTTTTAATGTTTTATTATTCAGGTAAGGTTTCGATGTACTCCTTGACGAAATTATTAATATAAGATTTGACACTGCGATAGCAGCGCAGTCCGTCGGTTCCAATGTGAAACTTTCAAAAATCCACAACTACTTACAAATTAAAAATTAAGTAAAAAAACATTTTCCAGTGGACTAAATTGTGAATCTAAACCATTCTCAAGTCCCCTTGAACACACACAAAAAATTTCATCAAGATCGGTCCAGTCGTTTAGAAGGAGTTCAGTGACATACACACGCACACAAGAAATATATATATAAAGATAAGTGATGTATGTAGATTACTTCTGTGGCTTTCTAGAAATATTTAGTTATTTTTTTTTATAAAAGATATTTTCGCACTACGATAAATGCTTGTCTAAGCATAGCGGCACACCTGAACGTACCGCGCGATATTCACCGATTAATTTTCGTAGTATTCGTTTGGCATGACATATCAAACGTGCCGAACAGTCAGCGTTGTGTGGCGGTGACAGCAAAAATTTGTTCAATCGCTCCGCGTGATGTGACGCTCGACGGAAGTTTCGGCGCTGCGCCAAACGTGACTTACGTGACGTATTTGCGGCTGATGTGTCATAGGAGATTTGAAAACACTACGAGCGTATTCAAACGAACATTCCCCACGGCAAGAGAATCCAATGTGTTGAGACATTACTTTACAAACATATAAATAATAGATACAATAAATATCCAGACCGAAACAGCCTTCATGTCCGTGACATTGCTGACTAACTCCAAGAGTGTCGTCTAAGCTGGTGTGGCCACGTCTTATGTCAACCGGTACGTGGGCAACAAATGTCTTGCCATGCTTCATCCGCCGGACCCCGGTAAACGGGGAAGGCCAAAGAAATGCTGGCTTGACATCGTAAGGGATGATTTGCGTGCCAATAAACTTACCACCAGGGATGCTAAAGACCGTGTGAAGTTGAGAAGACACAGCTGGAAAGCGGACCCCGGGCTCCAAGGCGTAGGTTTTGGAGCGCAATCGGGACATCACTAGGATGATGATGATGATCCAGACCGAAACAAACATTTTCGAATATATTTAACAGGGTACTGGCAGAGGCATAGCAATAGTAAATCTATTCTCCTGAGCTACATAAGAAAATATTGCAATTAAACACTACATTTGATCCTATATTTATCTCTTACAACTTGAATCTTATCTATACTAATATAATAAAGCGGAAGAGTTTGTTTGTTTGTTTGTTTGTTTGTTTGAACGCGCTAATCTCAGGAACTACCGGTCGGATCTGAAAAATTCTTTTTGTATACGATAGCCCAGTTATTCCGGAAGGCTATAGGCTATATAACATAACGCTTTGACCCTTTGGGGCCGGGCAAAAGGCTAAAAAGGCTAAAAGAGAATGTCGGCTAATCTCATGAACTAGCAGTCGGATTTTAAAAATTGTTATTGCCTATGATAGCCCAATTATTCCGAAAGGCTATAGGCTATATCACAGACCACCTAACCCACGAGACACGTAATCTTAACCAATTTCTAGGCGAACTATTCTGTCAAACTTTGAGGAATGAGACGTACGCGGGCGGCGGGGGTGACGTCACGTACGATGGGTAATAGGGATGTAGGCATGTCGATATTGTTTATCGATAAATCACATTTGGTATAAGAATGCCAAGAAAAAAAACCAATAATCCAAGCAAAAGTTTTTATTTTGAAATATGAATTTATACTAATATTATAAAGAATTTGTTTGTTTTGTTTGAAAGCGCTAATCTCAGTACCTATTTATTCGATATAAATAGGATCAGATTTAAATAGTTCAAACAAAACAAACTAAGTTGAATGATGATATAACAGATCAAAATTAAAATCACAATTAAAGATTTTGTTTGATTTAACAAGATATTTTTGCATTAGATGGCCCGTTTATTGAAGGAAGACTATAAGCTATTCTAGGTATATCATCAAGCAACGATTCAAAGGAGCGTAACCAGTTTCCCAATTTGTTGACATTCATGGTTAATGCGCTCCTTTAGGTATTCAAAAAAGTAAAATCAAATTTAAAACCACGGGGTACAGCTAGTTGATAAAAATTTAAAATCAACTGTTTCGAGTTTGCGCTAGCTCGACAGGAGACATACCACCTCTCACTAAATACCATTGCGAAATGGCGACTGTGTTTCACTGGTGGTTGAGAAAACCAGAAGCCGAAATCCCTTCCCCCTCCCTAAAATACCTTCCATTCATAACGAAGGCAGCGATTTTGGGGAGAGGTAAGGGGGCGGTATATATATTAACAGCCATTTTCAATATTCGAACTATACATGGATTTTGAGATTCGAGATTCGTGTTTGACATATTTTGTATGGAGCTTACGTCAAAAACGAATCTAAAATCTACAGAATCTATCTATAGATCGAATATTGAATTCCGTAGTCAGTCAAAGAAGTATCGGGTATGGATGATTTGCTTATGGTTCCAAATTAAAATTTGTTTTTTTTTATTGTTCATCTTGTTTAATTGTTCTTCTTTCTTTTCCCTAAACTCAAATTACCACTTCGTGGCACCCGTTTTCAATCGGTAGAAGACATAAACCACCTTCTAGCTTCATCATCAGACCCTGGTTACCATCTATCACCAAACTACTCGTCAAGACAAATCAAACGAGCCCAAACTCTATGATGAGGTTATGTCGTTTAATTACTGAGTTCCTATAGTCATCTTCCAGCTCCATCATCAGACCCTGGTTACCATCTAGAACCGAAGTACTCGTAAAGACAAATGAAACAAGCCCAAACTCGATGGGGCTGTCGTTTAATTGTCGTGGGTCGTTTAATTACTGAGTTCCTATTCCTTCCGGTTCCATCATCAGATCAGCTCCATGTCATAATAATTTTACATTGTCATCCGATTTACACATGCATGTTAAATTTCAGCTCAATCGGTAACCGGGAAGTGCATCAAATTCAACTTGCAAGATTTGATTTCTGACAAACAGGTGAAACTACCTAAATAAAAGCTTGTAATAATAAAATACCTAACAATTCTTTTTTGTAGGCTGTATTTTTATTTACATTCACCTGTCTAATTCATTAAATTTTTGATTAGAAATTTATTATTCAAATCAATAAAAATCTCAGTATTAGAAATCGATAAATATCGAACAGTCGGTAAGTTTTCTTCGCATCTCTACTTACACGTGGCGTCTTATTGTAAGAGAGAGATAGTCTGTAATTATAGCGTGTTAGACAAGGACAACCACTGATTCAGTACTTATTAGCAACCATTATTACTAGAACTCTGGTCAGTACTGTTAAATAATTTTAAAATAAATGTTGTACTTATCGGTGAAATGTGATATTATCTTTTTTGAAGTTATTATTTCGACTGTTACTCCCACACAACTTTATAGCACAATTCGGCATTGTTTTCGTATGTTATTATTTTCTTTTAATACAGTTTAAACGCAGTTAACGTATCTGTTTCCTGGTCGCTACTGAACGTGCGCGGGTTTGTGCTCAAAGATATAGGCGCATTTGTGCAAATGCGTGACAGACAACGGTGCCCTTCTATTGCAAGTCTCGTGGGGTAGGTGGTCTGTGGGCTATATAAAATTACGCCACAACTTTTAGGGGCCAGACAAAAATAATAAAATGGTCAAACGAGAGGGGGGAGGGTTGGGTCAAAGGCAAAAAAAGGCTTAACGAATAGGATACAATCTGTATGGGCATCGTTTTCGAGATTTTCGGGACGCTGATTAATAATATGAAATTTATTTAGTGATCCAAAATGGCGGACGGGAAATCAAAGATGGCGGATGAGAAAATTTTAAATATCAATATGGGTATCGCCTTCGATATTTTAAGGGGTGGAGAGTCGAAATACAACATCTATTTCGTCATCAAAGATGGCGGATGGGCAATCAAAGATGGCGGATGGGAAAATTTAAAAAAATCAATATTGGTATCGTCTCCGATGTTTAAAGGGATGGGGAATCCAAATACTACATCTTTTTCGTGATTCAAGATGGCGGATGGGAAATCCAAAATGGCGGATGGGAAAAATTTAAAAAATCAATATGGGTATCATCTCCGATATTTAAAGGAATGGGGAATTTAAAACCACCATCTATTTCGTGATCAAAGATGGCGGATGGGATTTTTTTTAAAATCAATATGGGTGTCATCTCCGATATTTAAAGGAATGGGGAATTTAAAACCACCATCTATTTCGTGATCAAAGATGGCGGATGAGAAATCAAAGATGGCGGATGGGAAAGTTTACAAAAATCGATATGGTTATCGTCTCCGATGTTTTAAGAGATGGGGAATCCAAATACAACATCTTTTTCGAGATTCAAGATGGCGGATGGGAAATCAAGAATGGCGGATGGGAAAAATTTAAAAAATCAATATGGGTATCGTCTCCGATATTTTAAGGAATGGGGAATTCAAAACCACCATCTATTTCGTGATTAAAGATGGCGGATGGGATTTTTTTTTAAATCAATATGGGTGTCATCGCCAATATTTAAAGGGATGGTGAATCCAAATCCGACATCTATTTCGTGATCAAAGATGGCGGATGAGAAATCAAAGATGGCGGATGGGAAAGTTTAAAAAAATCAATATGGTTATCGTCTCCGATGTTTTAAGGGATGGCGAATCTAAATACAACATCTATTTCATGATCAAAGATGGCGGATAGGAAATCAAAGATGGCGGACGGGATTTTTTAAAGTCGATATGGGTATCATCTCTGATATTTTAAGGAATGGGGAATCCAAAAACACCATCTATTTCGTGATCAAAGATGGCGGATGGGACTTTTTTTAAAAATCAATATTGGTATCGTCTCCGATGTTTGAAGGGATGGGGAATCTAAATACAACATCTATTTCGTGATTCAAGATGGCGGATGGGAAATCAAAGATGGCCGATGGGCAAGTTAAAAACAATCAATATGGTTATCGTCTCCGATGTTTTAAGGGATGGTGAATCCAAATACAACATCTATTTCGTGATCAAAGATGGCGGATAGGAATTCAAAGATGGCGGACGCGATGTTTTTTAAAGTCGATATGGGTATCGTCTCCGATATTTTAAGGAATGGGGAATTCAATATTATATAAAAATCTATGTTTGTTTGTTCATCATTTGTAGACTCTGAAATGATAAGAGATTAAGCGCTAAGTCAATAGTAATTTTGGAAAAGGGGCTTGGAAAAAAGGGAATTAAATAAAAACTCTTAAAAAAGCGATACGGAGTTCGCTGGGTCAGCTAGTACTAATATAATAAAGCGGAAGAGTTTGTTTGTTTGTTTATTTGTTTGTTTGTTTGTTTGTTTGAACGCGCTAATCTCAGGAATTACCAGTCGGATCTGAAAAATTCTTTTTGTATACGATAGCCCAGTTACTCCGGAAGGCTATAGGTTATATAACATAACGCTTCGACCCTTTGGGGCCGGGCAAAAGGCTAAAAGGGCTAAAAAATAATGTCGGCTAATCTCAGGAACTAGCAGTCGGATTTAAAAAATTGTTATTGCCTATGATAGCCCAATTATTCCGAAAGGCTATAGGCTATATATAATTACGCCACAACTTTTAGGGGCCAGACAAAAATAATAAAATGGTCAAACGAGAAGGGGGAGGGTTGGGTCAAATGCAAAAAAAAGGCTAAACGAATAGGATACAATCTATATGGGTGTCGTTTTCGAGATTTTCGGGACGCTGATTAATAATATGAAATTTATTTAGTGATCCAAGATGGCGGACGGGAAATCAAAGATGGCGGATGAGAAAATTAAAAAAAATCAATATTGGTATCGTCTCCGATGTTAAAAGGGATGGGGAATCCAAATACAACATATATTTCGTGATTCAAGATGGCGGATGGGAAATCAAAAATGGCGGATAGGAAAAATTTTAAAAATCAATATGGGTATCGTCTCCGATATTTGAAGGGACGGGGAATCCAAATACAACGTCTATTTCGTGATTAAAGATGGCGGATGGGAAATCAAAGATGGCGGATGGGAAAAAATTTAAAAAATCAATATGGATATCGTCTCTGATGATTTAAGGGATGGTGAATCCAAATACAACATCTATTTCGTGATCAAAGATGGCGGACGGGATTTTTAAAGTCAATATGGGTATCGTCTCCGATATTTTAAGGAATGGGGATTTCAATATTATATAAAATCTATGTTTGTTTTTGTATCATTTATAGACCCTGGAATGATAAGAGACTCAGCGCTAAGTCAATAGTAACTTTGGAAAAGGGGCTTGGAAAAAAAGGAATTAAATAAAACTCTTAAAAAGGCGATACGGAGTTCGCTGGGTCAGCTAGAACTAATATATAAAGCTGAAGAGTTTGTTTGTTTGTTTGGTTGAACGTGCTAATCTCAGGAACTACTGGTCCGATTTGAAAAATTCTTTCAGTGTTAGATAGCCCATTTATCGAGGAAGGCTATAGGCTATTTAACATCACGCTATGAGCGACGGGAGCGTAGCAGTAGCCTTAAATAACGCGGGTGTAACCGCGGGCATCGTCTAGTACTAATATATAAAGCTGATGAGTTTGTTTGTTTGTTTGGTTGAACGCGCTAATCTCAGGAACTACTGGTCCGATTTGAAAAATTCTTTCAGTGTTAGATAGCCCATTTATCGAGGACGGCTATAGGCTATTTAACATCACGCTATGAGCGACGGGAGCGTAGCAGTAGCCTTAAATAACGCGGGTGTAACCGCGGGCATCGTCTAGTACTAATATATAAAGCTGATGAGTTTGTTTGGTTGAACGCGCTGATCTCAGGAACTACTGGTCCGATTTGAAAAATTATTTCAGTGTAAGATAGCCCATTTATCGAGGAAGGCTATAGGCTATATAACATCACGCTATGAGCGACGGGAGCAGAGCAGTAGCCGCAAATAACGCGTGTGTAACCGCGGGCATCGTCTAGTATAATATTAAATTAGAGTTGTAGGATAAGCAGGTCACTGTTGAATATTAATAATTCAACGCTAAATGGATATTGAATCAGTATGCAGGAAGTGCAGTGTGCACTATGCTTAAGTAATGAACTAACTATACAATTAAATTGGCTAATTAGCCTGATGCGACTGTAAGATAAAGCATGTCTACGAGTACGTAATGTATGAGAGTTTATGTATGCGGTTAGGATGGGTGTAGAGAATGATGTTATAATACCGACTGACTGACTGCCTCCGTGGTCCAGTGGATAGCGTATGCGTCCTCTGATTGGAGGTCCCGGGTTCGATTCCCGGGTGGAGCAAAAGTGTTACTGGGTTTTTCTAAATTCTCAGTAGCAGCACGGAGTTTGGTGATGTGCCCGGTAGCAGCAATAGGTGTGCCCGGTAGCAGCAATAGGCTCGCCCCTATTACATGTGACCTAAAATTCACGGCGGAATTTGGGTGTAAAAATACACCTCTGCCTTCGGGGATATAGGCGTGACTCTATAAAATAAAATGAAAATTTGTGAATAATACGTTATGTAGATCCAGTCCATATAATTAAAAAGGTAATAAAATATACATTATCTGTTTATATAAAATTCTTGTGATACTGACTGACTGACATACAAGCAAGCCACGGCCAAAAAGCTACTGGACGCAAGAAGCTGGAATTTCGCATGTATATTTCTTGGGGTTCTTAGGGATGCATTAAGAGGGATTTTACGAAATACCCACGGGATCGAGCAGAAACAGTTAAATAAAAATGAAAAATCCTGGCAAAATGTGGGTGTAATATTACACCTCTACCTACCCCTTCGGGGATACAGGCGTGAGTCTATAAATAAAAAAATTTAAATTCGCGTGCGTAGCTGCCGGCACCCTCTTGTAACTTGTAAACTATTTAAATCTACGAGAAAATACGCAAAAGTTATGCAGAACGTGCTAAAAGATTTTTCGAATAAAACTAGGTATCTGCTTAAGATAAAATATCTTATCAGATAAAAATATAGGATTGGGATAATGTGGAATCCAAATGCTTATAGTGTAAAAGTTTCTTCAAAGAATAAAAAATTAAATAAAACTATCAGCTTTTATCCGTGTATTTAGTCTAAAGTTAAGAAAATATCTGAACGCCTGTAATCTTTTCTTTCGCTTTATTTTTCTCTTTTAAGCCGGTTTTTAGGAGAGTGGTATGCGTTAGAAATTGATGGCAGACGACTGACCCTTACTGACCCCTATCTGGGAGTGACCTCTGCTACAGAATTTTAAGGTCGGGTTTATTAATAAAATGATATAGGTTCTGCCTCGTTGGTCTCGCGGCATAAATGTGCGCGTGGGATCGGGAGGTCCCGGGTTCGATTCCTGGGTCGGGCAGTGTTATTGGGTTTTTCTGTCACGAAATTCTCAGTAGCAGCACGGAGTCTGGAAATGTGCCCGGTACGGCAATAGGCTCGCCCCTTATTACGTGGGACTAAAGTATATCTGGCGAAAAGTGGGTGTAGAAATACACCTCTGCCTACCCCTTCGGGGATAAAAGGCGTGACGATGTGTGTGTGTGTGTGTGTGTGTGTGTGTGTGTGTGTGTGTGTGTGTGTGTGTGTGTGTGTGTGATATAGGTTGTGGAGCAAATAGTGCAGAGGTGCAAAGTTGACTGCTTTGTGTGCGTTTTGTCTGTCGGATTCAATCTTGATTATGCACATACAATTTTGAGATTACCCCGGACACACAGACAGACAGACGTCTTTAGCATATTAAGAATTACTACTTAGTAACACCATTTTGATTGAAAGAGCAAGAAAAATTTATTGAAATATAAGTTCATACTAATTTTGTTCTAATTTAGAGTTTATATGGAAGATAACGCTTATCTGACTGCCTCGTTGGTCTCGCAGCATAAATGTGCGCGTGGGATTGGGAGGTCTCGGGTTCGATTCCCGGGTCGGGCAAAGTGTAATTGGGATTTTCCGTTAGGAAATTCTCTGTAGCAGCACGGAGTCTGGTAATGTGCCCGGTACGGCAATAGGCTCGCGAACGTGGGACCAAAAAAACTCATGGCGAAATGTGGGTGTAATATTACACCTCTGCCTACTCCTTAGGGGATACAGGCGTAAGACTATAGATAAAATATAAAAATAAATAGAAATAACGCTTATCTAGAGGCGATGGAAATGAATATACTAAAGTGTATTAAGCATCAAATACATGTTATGTTTGATACTTGTCAATATTGAGTTCTCTATTACACCAATATTTGTGAACATCGTTATGAGCTGTTAGTTCAACTTGTGCGACATGTTGCTATATAAATATATGATCTTTTATTGAATTGGGTATTCAGATTTCTTCACGGCTCATAATTATCGTCCTTGTATAAAATATATCTCGCTGAACACGGGCCTCTTCTCTCTATAAGAAGGGCTAAGCTATAGACTCCTGATTGAATTTCGAGAACAATATGGAGAATAATTAGACATGCAGGTTTTCCTCACGATGTTTTCCTACATCATCAGCCTCTCCTATGGCACGCCAACGAGCTCGGTCCTCAGCTTGCCTCTTCAAGTCTCCTTTTTCAAAGTTTTCTTTCATCACCTTATCAGTTTAAACGCATTTTCATTCGTAAAGACATGGGTGTCTGGCGTGGTCTTTAAACCGAGACCCGCTATAGTCTATATAGCAGTTTGTTAATATCTTCACTCTAGACTGACATTGCTGTTGTATTTTTTTATCTCGAGTCCTTTTTGTTATGTGACAGACGAGTGTTATTTTGATAAGAAACAACTCCCGTAAGAGACAGAAATAAATGCCGTATCGTGACTTTCATATGGTAGTAAGTACATAACCTTTAAAATATTTCCAAGAAAATCCACAGCGGGTCATAATAAACGCTCTTGTCTTTAACCCAGTTTTCTACATAAGACAAAAAAATCGTCACATTGCATAAAAATACGTGAGCTACACGATCCACAATACATATGGGAATAAACGGGGAAAAATAATAATATTATGTCCTCCATCCTTAGGAGTAGGTTGTCTCATAAAACATAGAAATTATGCGGAACCGGTTGGACGGAGTTTGTGTCACCTATTAGACAGGTGGAACGCAGAAGGTCAAATTATATCAAGCTACACAGGTAGTTGCGGTTTTTCGAAATTCAGAAGAAATTAAATGAAGTTTATGCAAATAGGAATTATGTTTGTGCAGGCAGCCCTTTTCTGTTATGATGTGAATTATGTGATTCCATATATTTTAGCCCTAATTTCAGATAAGATGGTCGTGTATAGATTGCCCTGGGAATTACTATTTTTACTACGTTGTAACTGAAGTGAGGACTCGTAGGTATTTACGAAGTTTTATTTAATCGTGAATATAGTGTAAGTAGTTCTGAGAGGTCGAAAGTCGGAGGTCAATGGGAAGACAAGTGTTCTTGAACGAAAGAAAAATAAGAACTCTTGTCACAGATCGCTGTCGATGTATACGGGTGCGTGGCTTTGAGGCAGAAAGAGATAGTGCTATAGGAGGAAGTGAGACGGAAAATGGTATTGTTTTATATTGACTTTGATGTGTATCTTACTACTATTGTAAATGTGAAAGTAGGTGATGGAGGATTGTTACTCTTTTAAAATTAGTTTTATTGCGTAACTTTTTCTACTTTAAAAGGCCTTCACTACTGATTACATTTCGTGTCGCAGCAGACTTTGCAATTAATTAATCGATACACAAATTACACAAATTTAAAACTGCAATTCGTGGAACACATAAAATGCTGTCTTGTGTAGGAATCGAACGCACAAACCACTGGGCATAGTTTGAAACGGTGAAGTAGCCTTCGTCAACTCAGTGACTTTCAATTGTAATTTGTCAAACTTACTAACCACAAGAAATTCGACATTAGAAACTACTTTCCATTGAAAACTTATTCCGCAGTTAAGCCTTCGACAATAGTAAATCCGAGTCCTACACGAATATGTTTCGAATTTCTCGAAATTCGCACGAATAAAACAGTATACGCAAAATTATCCGATAAATAATATAAATGTGGCTTTATAGTGTCGAATATAATCGTTTCGTGTTACGAATGGCTGTGAAAGTTTTCATTTCGGCTCGTTTTTCTGGCTGTCACTACATTCTTCGAGTTTTGATGTAAGTTTCGAACATTTATTAAGAGAAACTTGTTACGAATTACTGCAGAGTGTAGATATTTTGCGGATAAGATTTTGGTGGCGTTTTGATTTATTCCCGTGGGTCATGGTTACTGAGGATTACAAAGATACCGCTAGGGTATTAATCAAAATTTATGTCGAGACATTAATTTGAGTAATGAAAATTTTTCGAACTTTCATTTGAGTAATTAGTAATGCTAATTATTTTGGCTGTGTCAGCTGATATGCTAGCACAAATTGTAGATATAGTTGCATAGAGAAAAATAATGCTACGGAAATATAATTGTACAAATCTGGCGATTTAAAATAGTGTCAGTGTTTCTTCTAGATTATTCTGCAGATACAATGCAAAGCGATAGGTGATAGATAACTTATCTAAGACATGTTTTGTTATTTTTCACAATCAAAACAATCGTAGGCACACTTGATTTTAAATTTCACTCAAAATTCATCGCTCCAATAACTAAAAGCAACATACGCAGTTACATAATTACCAAATAACAAAAATAATTCGTTCATCATCAGCCCTTCATACTGTCCCACTGCTGGCTACGGACCTCATCTCACTATGAGAAGGGTAAGGCCATAGTCCACCACGCTGGCCAAGTGCGGGTTGGCAGACTTCACATGTCTTTGAGAACATTATGGAGAACTCTCAGACATGCAGGTTTCCTCACGATGTTTTCCTTCACCGATAAGCAAGCGATAATTACCAATTTAATAAAAATAATTCGTTGAAAGTTTGTAAAATCACAACATTTGTAACCTAAGCACAATACAGTCTACAACTGACATTGAGCTTCCGAAAGTTAAATAAAGTATAATTAAAACGCAACTCTAAAGTTTTAAAGTTAAAACATTTCACGCCCCAAAATTACGATATAGTATACGCAAAAATAAATAATTAGACTTCAAACAATATTAATTATGGCAAAGTTGGCACGTATCGAGCACCTCAGATTATTATATTCTACGTTAACTAGTTGCGTTTGTGAGTTTCAGAGTGAAATGTCGGGAAAAGTATCCGTATAACAAGATCTTGTTATGAAGTTACCATCATTTATGTTTGTTAAATTAAATGAGATTTATAACTCGAGGTAGAACGGAGGCTAGGAGATGTACGCAGGTAGAAAGATTTATTTTTATTCGTATTTTAGTTTGCCTGAGTTTTTGGGGAAAATATTTTGCGCCAGAAATAAATTGTTGGTTGTAGCGAACCGACCATATTTTATATAATCATAATATTGTTTTTTTCAGATAAGGTACATAATATGTGCTTTATATATTATTATATAGATAACAATATGCATGAAACCATGACAGGGATCAATGAGTTGAGATTCAAATTTAATCTGTGGGCAACAGACCGCAGGTCGCTTGTCGCTTGGGGCCCAGCCTGGGGAGGTTAGCCCGTTAATTGTAGGTTTCCATCATGAGTAAAAAAAAGATGTCGCTTGTCGATTGACGTCAGAACAGCACAGGTCGAGGAGTCAGCACCTTCTCAACGTGTGTCTTCTAGGTGACAAACAATTTCCCAACAGAGTCGCGAATATTATAAAAGATTTTAGTTGATAAACTCAGATCTGCCTGGTATATCAAAATAATCCCATTTCTACTACTACTACTTACTTTTACTACACGTAAAGCGGAATATTTTAGGACTTTTTGGATTAATCCCACCCTAATTCCTCCTACTGTATCATCTGTATAGCCAAAGTTGATCAATGAACACGGAAGACAAATATTTTGATCCTCGTCAAGTCCCGGCGAAAGCTAATCTGTCTTGGAACCTGCAACGAATTTAATTAGAAGTTGGTTGGCAGGCTAAGTTTTAAATCAGTCATTGCGATATCTTTTTCCTAGCGTTGTCCCTGTGAGAATCCGGGGCTCGCTTTCTAGTCTAAACAGGTTTGACTGAATATTAGCTTTTAGCGCACCTAGTCATGGTGATTTTTCTCTCTCTCTCTTTAAGGCAGTCTATGTAAATCGGTCGTCATAAAAATCACCTACAACTTACAAACAAACGTACACATACATACATACATACATAGTCTTACGCCTATAACCCCGAAGAGGTAGGCACAGGTGTATTTCTACACCCACTTTTCGCCAGATATTCTTTAGTCCCACGTAATAAGGGGCGAGCCTATTGCCGTACCGGGCACATTTCCAGACTCCGTGCTGCTACTGAGAATTTCGTGACAGAAAACCCAATAACACTGCCCGACCCAGGAATCAAACCCGGGACCTCCCGATTCCACGCGCACATTTATGCCGGGAGACCAACGAGGCAGTCGTATAGGGTTTGATGTCGAGTTTTCTGTCTCTACGCAAAGATGGTATTTGCATCGTGTTATCCCTTAGTCGCCTCTTACGACACCCACGGGAAGATGGTCAACCATACGGCAAACAAACGTACCTACATCAAATAAATTATATATCTCGTATTCCGTAATAACATAATACACAATATAAGCTACCTCATCACCCGAGTGCCATAAAAGTCAAGACAGGCCCTTCTGGTAAGTTTTACGACGCCCATGCGCCTATTAACAGCATTAACACAAGTGCCCCATTCTCATTACCTACAAACACCATGACAAATCGCCGGACGCCGTGGAATTCTCGGACAAACAAACATACATATACATTTATTACGGAAGAAGCTGTTACCCGCTGTTTCAACTGTATATATCCACAACAACGCCACCTACTAGCTGGTCAAATTACAGCCTATATTTATGTAACTGAAACGTCGACATAAATAAAAGGTAAGGTTTCCTTTAATTTTCGAAGAATTATGCCTCATAGATAACATAAATAATACTAAGCCTATATATGTAGTTATATGAGATCTATCTTCCAGGGATTCATAAACAAAAAACAAAATAAGTTGTTCATACCAAAAAAACCCTCACTTTGTTTAAGACCCACAGCCACTTTTTGTTTTTCGTTTTCAACCGATCACACCCTAGACTTACGCATCTGGTCTGCGTGGTATAGTAAGCCAAATCCTCCTTCTTACCATGCTATTGTGAGGTAAATTTGGGGAGGTTTATCTAGCTCTAGAAAAGGCTGTATGATGTTGCTGATAAAATAGATACTTCTTAATCTGGCAAGACAGCATCTGTCCCGCAGAATCTACTCCAAACATATTCGCGACAGAATTTCCTTATTCCTTACTTGCGAAACATGCCAGTAATTACAAAACAACACTCTCTTCTATCCAGTCTATGCACATCTATACATCAACTCAAAATACAACGAATCCCTGCCTTAATTACCCTTCATCCACCCATAACAGAAAGCGGGGTGCAGGAAAGTATTTATCAAAAATTCCTTCATAACTCCGTCCATCGCTACAAAATGGGGGGCCAAGGGACCCCGAGTTAATTTAATCAAGATGGGTTAATGAAACGTCAATGGTTTGACAGTGACAATAGACCTCGCTAGCTTTAAGTGTTTTTTTTTCAATTTTGATATTGCCATGCTGTAATATCTTGAAGTAGTAATAGAAAGTAAGAAATGAAGTATGTTTCATTGACTTTCGTCTATATCCCAAGGACTTATCATTTCCAGACACATAAGTACATACACACTATATTTTGCCAACAACGACACCTAAATCTCGTATAATATTAATGAAAAGCAATAACTTGAAAAATAGGTAAAGGATGTTCGTAACATGTAGGTCACACTCAAAAAATTACTGCATTGTTATCACAGCCTTATTTAAGAGCATAACAATATTTAGACTGCAGTGTTGGCGTAGTGGTTTAAGCGGCCGACTGGCCGCTTGACACAGCGGCGATTGTTGTGGTTTCGATTCCCACACGAGACAACACTTTGTGTGATTCATAAATTGTTGTTTCGAGTCTGGGTGTTCATTTGTGTCTGTTAGTTGTATGTTTGTAAAGTCCCCCGCGACACAGGATTTAGTCCTAATGCGGGAGTTGTCTTTTAAAAAAAACGATATATATAATAATTATGATAGTTTATCATTGTGATTTACGCTAGGATCAATATATTATTATTCTAGCTTTCGCCCGTGGTTTCACCCTCCTCAGTCTCGCTTATCGCAACAAAATGTAGCCTATATGCTAATTTGATGTACCTACTTGTGTAAGGGTTGAGCTACATCTGTCAGCACGGAATCGCATTTGTTCCGCCTGTGCTTAAGCACGCTATAGCGTGCTGACGCGTGCTGCAGCACTCTATAGCGTGCGATCGTATTTGTGTGCTGCGGAATGCGAACGCACGCGTCAGCGTGCTATAGCGTGCTGAAGCATTCCGCCGCGTTCTTTTGACATTTGTTTTGGTTACAGTATAGTTTCAAGTTCGAAATGGATAGCACAGCTGAAGAGAGAGCAGTAGTAATAGCGTACATTTTGCAAGAAATGCAAAATAACAAGAGTAAAAACAAAAGAATTCGAAAAATCTATACGAATCGGCACCAGCACGTGGCAGCACACAGCCGCGCGCGGTAGCATGCGTCAGCGCGCGTTCGCACGCGATCGGCGGCGAAAGGATGCTATAGCATGCTATAGCACGCGTAAGCGTTCTGCCGCGCGCGTCAGCGTTCCGTCGCCTCTCAGCATGATATAGCATTTTTTCCGTGTTGCCGATCGCCTTTTCGATTCCGCGGCGTTCTGAAGCGTTCCGTCTCTCTTTCTCGCTCTAGTAAATGATGGTCCTAAGTGACAGAAAAGGATAGAAGCATAGCAAAGTGCGATGCGGTGCTGATAGATGTAGCTCAACCCCAATAGTGCTGCAAAGTTTCATCAAAATCCGATCCTAAACATCCACCTGCACACATAGTAGTGTAATCGTGTAGGTACCGTAGTTTTGAGGTTCAAATTTTTGGCAGCCAATCCAAACATGGCGCTGGCAACTGTGTCAGTCCGAAATATCAAAGCGTATTTCTTACGTATTAACTAAATAATTATTAGATTATTATATTACTTTCTTGGTTTCTATTTGAACTATCCTCGGATTTAGAGATTCGAGATACATTATTAGATTTTGTATGCTTGAGCTTCCATACAAAATCTGTCAAACATGTAGGTAAGTTGAATCTCCAAATCCATGGACAGATCGACTATTTAAACCGGCCGTTAGATTTTTTTTTATTTATACTATAACGCCTGTAGGGGCAGGCAGAGGTGTATTATATATTACAGCCACATTTCGCCATGAATTTTTAGGTCCCACGTAATAGGGGGCGAGCCTATTGCTGTTACCGGGCACATCACCAGACTCCGGGCTGCTACTGTGTATTCTGAAAACCCAGTAACACTTTTGCCCGACGCAGGAATCGAACCCGGAACCTCCAAGCAGCAGTCGCATACGCTATCCACTGGACCACGGAGGCCGTTAGATAATACTTTTTAAAACCTTTTCAACAATTTTCGTCTCAAGTTTTTCTTAGTAAATCTTTGCCTTGTTACACAAATCGGATGAAAAACATAAACATCAGTATCACTTGGAAGGTATGGCAAAGATTTCACGGCAAACGTGCAAACAATTAATACTGTCTCGAACGAGATCGTTAACGATGTTTCTTGACATTTTAACAAAATTGCAAAAACGTGGCGTTTAAAAAATAAGGAAAAATTGAGATTTCACGTTGTTACTTCTTTGGGCGTCTAATTTATTTTGTACAAAATGGACCCCGTCTAGGGTCACGCTTGAAAGAGTTGGATTCTTTGTGTTTATTTACTCTTTTGTTCTCTTTCTTATTTGTTGCAGCCTTATTGTTTTTTTTTTAATATTGTCGGTCGAAACTAGCCACAGCTTGCGAGGAAAATTTAACTTTATGCCTTTCGAAAATGTCACTTTATTTCATATTTAAGTTTTTACGCAGTAATGTATGAGAGTAACGTTGTATCATTTAGAATTTATAGTGCTGTTAGGAGTCAGCGATAGCCTAGTGGAGATATCAACAGACTGCCAAGCAGAGGGTATCGCTTCGTTCGTTCGCGCTATCGAATTATCGCTTGCCCCGTACCTCGGAGAGCACGTTAAGCCGTCGCGTCGGTCCGGTTGTCATGAAGAGCTTTGACAGTCGTTATAGGGAGTCAGTACCTATCTCTGAATAAACTGACACTAGTCTAACTACGGAATTCAATATTCGAATTATAGATAGATCTGTAGATTTTAGATTCGTTTTTGACAGTTTTTGACATAAGCTCCATACAAAATATGTCAAACACGAATCTAAAATCTACAGATCTATCTATAGTTCGAATATTGAAAATGGCCGTTAACCATGGAATATCGCTATCCCTTCGGGTTGCGGAGGTCAGACAGGCAGTCGCTCTGTGGAAAAGCTAATATTCAGTCAAATCCGGTTAGACTAGTAAGCGGACCCCGGGTTGTAACTGGGATAACGCTAGGAGAAAGTGCTATTAGGAGTCACTTAAATTATATTTATTATGTAGTATGTTAGTAATCATAAAAAAAATGATTTTGATTAAGTATTCATCATTCGCTTTAGTTATATTCTCTGAATTAGCAGTCCGGTAACTATTTGTATAATCGAGGTGAGTGCAAAGAAAGTGATTTCTTAAGAACATACGTTCTAATAGTACCCTATAATTATGTATTTAACACGAACGTACCAAAAGGGGCTTACAAAAAATCAATAGATGACACAAACTACACCTAGACTAGGAACAACGATTTGTGGAGTACTCAATGTGATGCTCCATGTGGGAATCGAATCCACAATACTTAGCAAAGTGTCTAAGTGACGGCAGTCGCTAAAACTATAACTGACTACATCACCAACGCAGTAAAAATAATTGACTTCAATTTGAACCCAAGCATTTGGAAAGTAGGTTTCATTTTTATTTTATTTATTTATTTATTTTATAGACTCACGCCTGTGTCCCCGAAGGGGTAGGCAGAGGTGTAATATTACACCCACATTTCGCCATGAATTTTTTGGTCCCACGTAATAGGGGGCGAGCCTATTGCCGTACCGGGCACATTACCAGACTCCGTGCTGCTACTGAGAATTTCCTAACGGAAAAACCCAATAACACTTTGCCCGACCCGGGAATCGAACCTGAGACCTCCCAATCCCACGCGCACATTTATGCCGCGAGACCAACGAGGCAAAGTAGGTCTTCTAATATAAAAAGAAAAAAGTATCATCTTCGTCATGAGCAGCCTTGTTCATGATCCACTGCTGGATAAAAGCTTCTTTTCATGATGAGAAGTGTTGAATAGTTCACTACACTGGCCGAGCGCGAGTTGGCAGACTTCAAACGTCTTTCGAGAATACCATGGAGAATTCTCAGCGCTGTGTGCCTTCACGGTTTCAAATCCTTTAATACGTCTATCAATTTCTGATAATTATAAAAAGATTACACATCCAAACGAATACTAAAGTTTGATCAATTCATAATTACACCATATAATAAACCGCTTTATATTTTAAACACTCATACAAAGCTCTTATTTTCCAAGCACATACATGCAAGCATTATATTGGCGCACAATAAAAGGCTTTTAACAAATAACTACGGGCCTCTAATGCCCGATATGAACGCCGCAACATGTATTAACCCTAAGTAGGACCTTATTAAATTCTTTTCTGACGTTTTTATAAAAAAAAGTATATGTTACCAAAGAGCTATTTGTTCTTGCGAAACTTTTGAGGGATAACTTCGGCATTACTGCGAAAAATCTTTTAAATGTTCACTCATTTTGAAGTTTTAATCCTTTGTGCTATATTGCTGTTTTAAATGGTTCTTTTCGTTTTATTTTTGTTTTTGTTTTAGTATGGCTGACAAGATTTATTTAGACTGAGTGAAAATTACTTATACGTATTGTAGTTTAAGTTTGAGATAGACGCTGGTATTTATACTTTTTATTGTGAAATCTCTGTAAACCGTCTCGATCATAAGGAGTGAACAACCGACTTGGGGCTAGCAGAGGGGTTTAAGGCTCTTTCCTAAAGTACTTCGTCCAGTGCTTTATGGCCCAGAGAAGCCAACCATTTTTGATGATTCATAGTTTTGGATATTACTAGTTTTAGCCCGCGACTTCCCCGTGCGGGGTCGGATGTTCGTCCAAAAGTTTGCCCATGAGCTTTGACGTTTTTGGGTGAAAAGGTAACGACTGTCCATCCATACATCCTCATAAATTTTCACGTTTATTTGAAGTAAGATCATTAAGGGATAAAGTAAATCTATGGAATTGCATATCTTTCCTACTTCTTCTCACTTATAAGAAATTAGAGGACGCCAGCAGTTACGCCTGCATTTTTTTTAAATATACCTGTTTTGGCCGATCCCGTGGGAATTTCGGGAAATCCATTCTTAGTGCACCCATACGGTCCCCAAGACATGACAAATGTCAGCTTCCTGCGCCCAATAGTTTCGGCTGTAGCGTGTCTGTCAGTCCGTCAGTAACGCAAGGATTTTATATATTAAGATATTATGACAAAATATTTGTAGTAGCTATTTGTAGTAAGCTTATCGTAGATAAGGTAAATTCATTCATAACATTAAAGCAAGAAGATTTATTTTGTTTTGCATTAAATACTCTTATTTAAGTACAATGCTACACAACGCATACGACCACAGAGACGGATTTGGTCGTATTTCACAAACGTTTAATATAAAAGTTTTAGTTATTTGTTAGTTTTATACTTTACACCAAGCTTGCAGCGAAATATGAGAAATAAACTTAAATTTGTTACTGTCTGAAATGAAAACTTTCTGGTGCAACATTGTGATACCGTCATTTTATATTACAAATATGTGTCAGTTTGATATTTTTGATTGATTGAATAAACTAAAATACGAAGGGTTTTGCATCCTAGATAATTTTGTTTTCTGTTACAATATTTGATAGCTATCTGATAAATAGGCAGAGTTTCTAATGTTACCAGCAAATTTATTGCAGTACAATCAAACAAGCCGGCGGTGGACCAGTTTGAAAAAAAATCACTTGGCTCGCTTATAGAGTTGAGGCACACTAGAAACTGGTTTTGTATACGAATGTCAATGTTTGTGTAAAGTAGCAGTGGAAGCGACGATGTCTTGCTGAGCGATTCTCACCCTTATGGTGGTCTAGCGGGAAGTTGTTCGACTGTACCTAGGTATTATGTACTATACGCGTGTTTTATTCAACTTGCCTTCACAGCTTATTGCAGTCCACTGCTGGACTTAAGCCTCTTTTAATTGACTTCACAGAAGTACGGTGTGGTAATAGGAGCGCTTGGCACACTGGTTTGGCCACGCTGGCCAGACGGACGGGTTGGTTTTATGTCGAAATTTCCGTCTCTTCGCTAGGGTACTATTATTTGCTTCGTGTATATTCCTTATTAGCTTTTTACGACACCTACGGTGTGAGATGGGGTGGTAGCATTTTGTATTTTTAACCTGTCACTTACATGGATGATTTTATAAGGGTTACTTTGCATATTACATGCATCGATTCTGATGAATTTCAATTGACATGTAGTCGTAAACGGATAAAGCCTTATTACAACAAAATGACTAAATACAACACCGAAATCAATCTTTCGTTTACATAACTTTACATCATTTATCAAGGAAGCTCGTTGATACATATTTATAAAAATACAATAGGGATATTTCACAAACATTTGCAACAGACTACGTATAATGATTACAGTTAAAACTCAATTTCTATATCCATCCATGTTCTATAAGCTCGATATAACCTACTAAATAAATGAAACACATCCAGAGTAACAGTAGTACACTAAAACAAACTTATCACACAAACTTTCCTTCTTTGTTTCAAACAAAGCAGTCTAAATGATCGAAACTCCGAACTAAAATGCAAATTAAGTCAAACCGACATTCCAACTTCTATACAAAGCGACAAATGCACTCTCGAATTCAAACAAACTAAGCGATTCTTAAATGCAGAACAAACTATTCCTTTCAAAGCACTTAAAAAAAGACAAAATACTCAACGATTAGGGGAGGGTGCGAGTGAAAACTAACACCCCGTCCGCCCACTCACAATCATCCCAAAATCCGGATTGAACTTAAATATTCAAAACTACCATCTCCTCAAAGATTTCAGTCGCAAAATAAATTTGTGTCGACTAAATGGAAATATTAAGATTTCATAATATCAAACGGTTTCGTTTTAAATGCTGAATTCGGGATTTAGAATACAAAATAACTCGGAGTTTGGAAGGTTGGCTTTTTATGTATTATTTTAGATGTATTTTGAAGTTATCATGTAAATTAAAAGCTATCTGACAGCAGGGGTAGACCTCCCGCAAGGAGCGGTTGGATGCGGGCGGCTCAAAATCGGTCTGTGTGGAGAACCTTGGGGGAGGCCTATGTCCAGCAGTGGACGCCTCTAGGCTGACATGATGAAAAGCTATCTTTATTCTTTATGTAATTGCACAACATTACATTTTTGTTTCCTTTATCTTGAAACTATCGTATTGATATCTCACCTTACTTTCAACATCTTACTTATCTAAGCTAGCAAGTATTCATTTAATCTTTTACCAATTTATGAATACATAATTATATCAATAGTATACATATATACAGGGTGTAAAAAGACCCTTAACGAAAACTGAAACCCCATATTATACCAATCATTACGAACATTATTACTACAGCACCATACCTGGGAAATTACTAAGTAGTTCAGGAGATATTGAGGCTGAAACTTACTATGGAATTTTTGTAATTAGGTACAAAATTGATGCAATTACCATGCCAACCTGTTCTATGTCCAATGCACCCATGGATAAGTAAGTATTTCGATAATTGCACGCGCACAATTTTGATTGCGGTTAAAAAGTATGATTATTTAAAAAAAAATATCATTTCCCAAGTTTTATTTTTGCTTAGTATGAGTTGGCATGATGTCCAAAATGAGTAAGTAGACTTCGGCTTGGTGATGGGTCTTGTGACACCCTGTATATAATGTACTTTTTGGACTATCTCACGGGTATTTTATAAGTACTAAAAATAATATCTGGTAGCCTAAACATACATATTTGTTTAACCGAAGGACTAGGAATATAAACGTAATAATCCTCACGCGTCGACAGCTACGCCGTATCGATCAACATCAATCAAGAAACAAAGTCATCAATATCCTTAAACAAGTCTTCAAGGCTTACTGTTGCACAGAAAAATATCGAAATACTGAAATATTTATTATAGAGGTACGCCTGCATCGACGAAGGGATAGGCAGAGTTGTAATATTCTACCAACATTTCGACATGTTATAATTTGTAGGTCCCACGGAATAGGGGCGGAAACCGGGCACAATGCTAGACTCCGTACTGCTACTGAGAATTCGGCAAACTCAGTTACACTTTTGCCAGACCCAGGAATCGAGCCCGGGTCCTCCCGATCAGCCAACGCATACGCTATCCACAGGACCACGGAGACAGTCAGTAACATCGATATATTGTAAGTAAAAACATAAACCATCACGTCATCTATCTATATCAATCTATCTATCGTCACGCCTGTCTCCCATTGGAGTAGGCAGAGACTATGGAACGCCAAATGCTCCGGTTCAAACACACCTCTTTCGCTTCTTCGACATTCATTAACCTCATCATACATGCTCGCCGGTTATGGGTACTTTTAATTTGGCCCTTTTTTATTACGTCACCTATTTGGTCGGCGTACGACCGTCTTGGGCGTCCCCTACCGACATCTCCATTCATTCTTAGACCACACACTTCTTTCGTATTTGTTCTTTCATCCATCCGTTCCAAATGTCCAAACCATCGCAACATTCCTTTCTCAATCTTTATCACTATATCTTCTTTCATCACGTCATATATATAAAATACTATCATATTTTTATACTACTTGTAGAATGGATCGTAAATCTAAATTACGATGCAAAAAAGCTGGCCAGTAAACATATTTTATGTGCGCGGTTTCCATACCAAATTATCCATTGCTGCGTACTAAAGCGGCGGATTAACGCATCATTTAACATTTGCAGCGATGGACGCCGAACTGATTTATTATAAAACTAGAGGACGCCCGCAGCTACGCCCGCATATTATTTTAATTTACCCGTTTTGGCCGATCCCGTGGGAATTTTGGGAAATCCCTTCTTAGTGCACCCCTACGGTCCCCAAGGAACATACATGCCAAATTTCAGCTTCCTGCGCCCAATAGTTTCGCCTGTAGCGTGTCTGTCAGTCAGTCAGTAACGCAAGGATTTTATATATTAAGATAATGTTTTTGTTATTTTCGGTAAACATTTTGAGTAATTTATTGTTTAGGGAGTTGTGTTTTTGTCGATAGTTAGGCAGCTAATGACTTGAACACATGATTATGTTTATGGAATAGGTCTCCATTGCGTATGTAAACAACAAGAAGAGCCTGCGGTTACACCCACAATATTTAAGGCTTCTACTACGCTCCCGTAGCTCATAGCGTGATGTTATATAACCTATGGCCTTTCTCGATAAATGGGCTATCTAACACTGAAATAATTTTCTAAATCGGACCAGTAGTGCCTGAGATTAGCGCGTTCAAGCAAACAAAAAACAAACTCTTCAGCTTTATAATATTAGTATAGAAAAGGTATAGCCAAAATACCTCTTCTTTGCTCCGACATTTCAGCGTCTGGGTTATACCATAGAGATATAAAAAAGAGGAGAAGTGCCAAGGGGGCGTGTCGGTGTCCGCGTGAAATGCACCAAGTGTGCATAAAGCAAGCAAATGGCCGTTGCCGTGAAATAGTACACTTTCGACCGTGATCGCGGCAACTTATAAGAATGCCCTCTTGTTCAGTGGTTTGTTGTAAAAATAGAACTTCAAACCAAAACTTTGTGCAGATGAAATCAATTACCATATGAAACTACAAGTGTTTTACTATATTTGTCTTTAAAAACATGAAAAACAACAAATCATAAAATATCCCTTATTGTTATTATTGTTTTCAAATATCACAACGACTATATTATTTTGCAATAAATACATTGCTTTTTAACTACTACCTAAATTTGTCGCGAACTGACTAGACAAGCAATGTAATCGTGACCGAACGATACCTTATTAAGGGAATGCATCGCATAGTACGGCCGCTGCATCTTGCAACGAATTAGTGTACAGTTCTTTTGCATAGCACAACGATTTCGCGGACACAGTAGGTATCAATAAAATCCCCTTTGATATTAAACACCACACAATTTGAGAGTATCAGAAATCTGATCCTCTCCGATGTTAGGACATTGTACTATCTCCCATATTCCGGACGAAAAATAATATAACTACCAATTGGGCTTTTTCTGACTAATTCCAATATTGCATGCACTGTCTGGCCAGGTTTGGTAGTAGTGACAATGGCAGTGATCATAGAAGACAAATATTTTGACATTCGTGATGTTCCGGTGACAGATCTTGGAACCTGCAACGAATTTAATTAGTTGGTTGGTAGGCTAAGTTTTACATCAGCCAGCGAGATATCTCTCTATATAAGGCAGTCTATATTATTGGTCGTCATAAAAATCACCTACTTTTGCAAATAAACGTACACCAAAAAAATTATATTTCTCGTATTCCATAATAACATAATACACAATATAAGCTACCTCATCACCCGAGTGTCATAAAAGTCGAGACAGGCCCTTCTGGTAAGGTTTTACGATACCCATGCGCCTATTAACAGCATTAACACAAGTGCCCCATTCTCATTACCTACAAACACCATGACAAATCGCCGGACGCCGTGGAATTCCCGGACAAACAAACACACATATACATTTATTACGGAAGAAGCTGTTACCCGCTGTTTCAATTGTACATATCCACAACAGCGCCACCTACTGGCTGGTCAAATTACAGCCTATATGTAACTAAAACGTCGAGATAAATAAAAGGTATTTTCCTTTAATTTTCGAAGAATTATGCGAGATTTTTTTTATTATTTATAGTCTCACGCCTGAATCCCCGAAGGGGTAGGCAGAGGTGTAAATATTACACCCACATTTCGCCATGAATTTTGAGGTTCCACGTAATAGGGGGCGAGCCCATGGCCGTTACCGGGCACATCACCAGACTCCGTGCTGCTACTGAGTATTCGGAAAAACACAGTAACACTTTTTCCCGAACCGGGAATCGAACCCGGGACCTCCGATCAGCAGTCGCATACGCTATCCACTGCATCACGGAGGCAGTCGTTATGCGACAAAGATAACATAAATAATACTAAGGCTATATATGTAGTCATATGAGATCTATCTTCCAGGGATTCATAAACAGGATAGCAAAACGAGTTGTTCATACCAAAAAAACCCTCACTTTGTTTAAGACCCACAGCCACTCTTTGTTTTTCGTTTTCAACCGATCACACTCTACACTAACGCGTCTGGTCTGCATGGTATAGTAGGCCAAATCCTTCTTCTTACAATGCTAGCTTTGTGAAGCAAATTTGGGGAGGTTTATCTAGCTCTAGAAAAGGATGTACGATTTTGCTGATAAAATAGATACTTCTTAATCTGGCAAGACAGCATTTGTCCTGCAGAATCTACTCCAAACAGATTCGCGACAGAATTTCCTTATTCCTTACTTGCAAAACATGCCAGTAATTACAAAACAACACTCTCTTCTGTCCCGTCTATGCACATCTATACATCAACTCAAAATACAACGAATCCCTGCCTTAATTACCCTTCATCCACCCATAACAGAAAGCGAGGTGCAGGAAAGTATTTATCAAAAATTCCTTCATAACTCTGTCCATCGTTACAAAATGGGGGGCCAAGGGACCCCGAGTTAATTTCATCAAAATGGGTTAATGAAACGTCAATGGTTTGACAGTGACAAAGCCCTCCCTAGCTTTAAGTGATTTTTTCTTGCAACTTTGATATTGCAACATTTTGAAGTAAGTAGTAATAGAAAGTTTCAGCAATGAATACAAATTTTTACATAATAGAAGCTTATTTCTTAAGGATGTCGTGTGCCGATTAAAGTTGGCGTATTGACGGTTGTCAGTGTAGTACGTAGTTGCCGCCGTTTGCGGCGCTGGCGTCGTTCTCCGTCTTTCTTGCTCTCGCAGTTAAGTGACACAGGAGAAACTTTCGTCTCTCTTGTACTCGTAGACTCAGCTGTCACAGCGCGACTGCCACGCCGCCAAGCGGCAATATGGGTCACACTGGTCACAGAAAGTTTGTCTTAAAAGCGCCAATAAGAAATACATCTCTATAAATAAATATCTATGCTCTATGGTTTCAGCAAGTCTTGTACGCAAATGTGGATAGCAACAAGTGTGATACATCCACATTTGCGTTTATCCCTGTGACTTATCATTTAATTTTCTGCATTGAAAGACACACCAGTTCATACATATTATGTATATTTTGGCAACTATAACACCAAAATCTCATAATATTAATTGAAAAGTAGATAGACATTTACTTATTAGTGTGATGTAGCGCTCGTAGCGAGACTTGGCTTGCCGTTCGTAACAGATCGGCAAAGTTAAGCAACGCTTGCACAGGTTACCACTTGGATGGGTGACCGTGTGTGGCATTTACATCTGAGCGCTACCGTGCTTCGGAGGGCACGTAAAGCTGTCGGTCCCGGTTCTTGTCCAAGGATAAGGATCGTTAGGCCATGTCGGAGGCCTTCGGGCGGTCTGAAAACTCCGACACCAGAGTTGGCCACACGCTCACACGAAAAACAAACATTAGTGTGATCATGTACTGTAGTTTTGAGGTTCAGATTTTTGGTATCAAATCTAAACATGGCGCTGGCAACAGTGTCAGTCTAACATATCGGAGCTTGTTTCGTGTGTGTTATAATTAAAGAATAATGCGATTATTACATTACTTTCTTACTACCGGTTCCAATATTTGATCCATGGATTTAGAGATTTGAGATACCTATTTGACATAAGCTCCAGACAAAATATGTCAAACGTTTATGTATAATCTCCAAATCCATGGACAGATCGGATATTGAAACCGGCCGTTAAATAATACCTACTGTTTAAACCATTTTCGTCACGTGTTTTTCTTAGTAAATCTTGTTACACAAGTCGGATGTAAAACATAAACATCAGTATCACTTGGAAGGTATGGCAAAGATGTCACGGCAAACGTGCAAACAATTAATACTGTCTCGAACGAGATCGTTAACGATGTTTCTTGACATTTTAACAAAATTGCAAAAACGTGGCGTTTAAAAAACAAGGAAAAATTGAGATTTCACGTTGTTACTTCTTTGGGCGTCTAATTTATTTTGTACAAAATAGACCCCGTCTAGGGTCACGCTTGAAAGAGTTGGATTCTTTGTGTTTATTTACTGTTTTGTTCTCTTTCTTATTTTTTGGAGCCTTATTATTATTTTTTTTAATATGGTCGGTCGAAACTATAGTCCGTGCCACGAGAACAAAGACTTTTTGTAAACAAAGAATTTCTACTAAGTAACTTAGCGACAGCTCTCAAAATCGTGATGTCGTGTCAAAAAGTGATGTCTAAAGAACATTTATTTATTTATTTATTTATTTATTAAGGGCCAACAGTGGTTATTACAATCATTCATACAATATTATCATTAACAAGGTTTTTGTTGGTTGCATAACCTTTTAAGTTGGCCACTGCATGCACAATAATGAGCTAAGAAAGAAAAATAAATGTAATCTAAAATAATAATAATAATAAAGAATCAAAAATTTAAAAAATCTGTAGTCACAATTTAAAGGTTATATATATCAACAAAACTTATATTCTAAATGTCAATTTTTATGAAAAAATATTGGAAAAATATGTCAAAAAAAATATATATATGTTAAAAAAAAAAAATGTCAAGACTAAAAAAGCACATTATAGAAACAAATCAGTAAAATCAGTATAGGGATTAACATCATCTAATTCAATAATAAATTAATAATTAATATAATTTAAAATAATATAGATAAAAGTCAAGAGAATAACAATAATTTATAAACGAATCTATTATAGGTACTCTTTAGCCAAATTCCCTTTCGGAAACTAGCGAGTGAGTCAAAATTGATATCTATTGACTCGCTGCATCCATTCAAGAGGCGACACATACGCGGTATCAAAGAGCACCTGCCAAATTCCGTTTTTCTAAAAGGCGCAACGAGTGAAGCAATCTGCTTTCGAGGAACTCTACTAGGCACGTTTAGATTAAGCCTGTTTAGGATCCCGGGGCAGTCAAACTGACCTCTCATGATCTTATACAAGAAAGTTAAATCTAAAAGGTCTCTGCGTTTATTCAAAGATTGCATATTAAAGTGAAGCAGCCTTTCCTCGTAAGATTTAAGAATGCGTGTCAATCCTGAACAGCGACATAGGTGCCACATAAACCTTTTCTGAACCCTTTCAAGCCTAAGGGAGTGGACGGCGTAATGCGGTCTCCAAATTGGACTGCAATATTCTAAACCGCTTCTTACTAGGCTATTAAATAATAATATTTTGGTATCGGCTTTTTTAAAAGCCCTGCCATTGCGTATAACGAAGCCCAACATTTTACTAGCTTTCGTGATCGTTTCGTCAATATGGGGTATAAATGTCAGTTTGCTGTCAACAATCACGCCCAAGTCTCTCACCGAATCAACTTCCTTCAGGTTGTTGCCCTGTATGCTGTACATAGACTCAATTGGCTTAAGCTTCCGGGAAAAACGCATGAAGTGACATTTTTGGTGGTTTAAATGCATCCCATTTGCCTTACACCATTTCTCTAACTGGTTCAGGTCTTCCTGCAGTGCCACTACATCGTCCCTGCAAGATATATTCTTAGAAATTTTTAGATCGTCAGCATAAAGATAGGGTACAGAATAGGCAAAACACGAGGGCAAATCGTTAATAAAGATATTGAATAAAATTGGTCCCAGATTTGAACCCTGTGGAACCCCAGAAGTTATTTTAGAAGTCTTGGATCTATATCCGTTGACTGCCACATAAAAACTACGATCGGCTAGGTACGACTCGATCCAAGAGAACATGGAACCAACGAAGCCATATCTGATCAGTTTCTGCAGCAACACCGAGTGGGAGACCTTGTCAAACGCCTTACTAAAGTCCGTGTAGATGACATCCATCTGTCCCTGACGGTCGAGTGTACAGACAGCATCATCCACAAAACCAGCGAGATTGGTACAAGTAGATCTACCATTGACAAACCCATGTTGATGATCTGTTATAAAGCATTTGAAATGGCTCTTGATCACAGGACACACAAGCGACTCTAATATTTTAGCCATTGTCGAAAGCATGGAAATTGGACGATAGTTTTGCACCGCATCATCCTCATTACCCTTGTGAATGGGGACCACTTTAGCTAGTTTCCACGCTGCGGGAAATTTGCCAATCTGTAGCGATTTATTAAAGATGATATGAAGTGGTACAGATAGCGTTTTTGCACAGCGCTTTAAGAATAAAGGTGGTATATCATCTGGTCCCACTCCCTTATTAGGATTTAGGTTCAGAAGATGCCTATATATGGTATGGTGATCCAGGTGCAAGTTAGAAAACACTTGACAAGCCTCCGGGACACTCCTTAGATACTCTGAAGCTATTTGTGAACATGAGCCTGCATCATAAACCGAGGAGAAAAAGTCCGCGAACATATCGCACATCTTTGAACCATCCGTGGTAGTTTGAAGACCATCTGTCATAGTTTCAGGATAAACACCGACATTACCTCGCTTAGTTTTTATGTAGGACCAGAAATATTTAGAATCCTTACTAATTTTATCTTCTGCTGCCGCAATAAAAGCATTGTAACAATCCAAAGACATTTTTTTACAATGCTTATCAAGGTCTTTCAGAGCCAATGCATCAAGAGGGTTATTGTAGAGCTTTAATTTGCGAAGTAACTTCTTCTTCTCCCGGAATACATTAATCAATTTTCTATTATACCAAGGCGGATATTTGTGTTTCCTAAAAATTGATTTTGGCACAAATTGATCTATTACTATATTTAATATTGAATAGAACGTGTCTACCATAACATCCAAGTCGGATTGAGGATCCAAGGCCACCGTCCAATTTACCGAGCTCAGGTAACCGTTTATTTGTTCATAATCAGCCTTAACAAAATTAGGCCTCGTATTGCTCACGCATTGATGAAGCTTAACAGGAGAAGATAAAGAAATGTTCAGCTCAAATGGAGGATGCAGCGGGTCGATAGTACTCAGCGCGTCAACAGATACCTGAAGCGAACTAAGCAACGTGTCATCTAACAGAGCCAAATCAAAAGTTCTTTTTTTATTGTTTTGGATTGTATTACATTGACGTAAGTTATTGACACTAATAAAATCAAGCATTGCCTGCACCAGACAAGACCCCGCCGAGCCCGATGGTGAACTAACACCAGTCCAAACCATATTAGGCATGTTAAAGTCACCAACGATACTGGGTAATACCTTAGACTTATCAATGATAGTGTTACAATTTTGGATAAACGTATCTAACAATGTTCTATTAACCGGCGGAGGCAAGTAAACCGCACAAAATGCCAAGGTAGTAACTTGATTTTTTATAGGCTTTTCGATTGTTACCCACAAGTCCTCACAATCAGACTCCCATAGAGTTTGTCGCTTAGGATTGTGTTCTTTTAAAATGGCTATCAATACACCACCCCCATCTCTTTTTTTACAAAGTTTTGTAATGGTTCTGTCCCTTCTAAAAACAATATACCTGGAGTCAAATAGCTCCGAGTTGAGAATGCCGTCATTGAGCCAGGTTTCTGTTAAAATGATAACATCGTAATTACAACAAAAAATATTTCTATAAAAATTGTGAGTCTTAGTTCTGAGACCTCTTACGTTTTGATAGTAAATCGTAAGCTGAGTGAATTTTAAAACTATAAACAATTACATCACAAAGTTATAACTGGAAAAAGAGGCAGATTAATATTTTTACCGAAGCTTATTTAAAGTTTCACTGTCTTTAATGTAAACTTGTTCATCTCCTACATCTTTTCGAAGGTAGACACGACCGTTGCGAACCCAGACAAATTTGTAGGCGAGTTCCTTGGCCTTGTGCCTAGCCGCTGCATGTAGTGCTTTATTAGTTGGCGAAAGGTGTTCCATCACATAAATTGGATCCTTGCTGCTAACTGACCCGACGTGGCTGTTGTTTAGTTTATTAGAAGGGTTTAGTCTGTTGTATATCAATGTGGAGGCCAGGAATTTATCTCTGATCATCTGGGAATTAAATTGTGCTACGATGCTTCGGGGTCTAGTAGACGATCGATTTAATTTCGCAATTCTTGAGCAATTTCTTACCACATCCTCACTCAAAGGACAATTGATGACGTCACCTAGCTTTTTCACTACACTTAGAACATTTTCTGATTTTGATTCGACCACCCCCTGGATTTCAATATTACAAGCTCTCGAGTGTTGTTCCAGTTGTGCTATTTGGTTTTTCAGCTCAGTCACCGACACTTGCAACTTTTTGTTTTGATCCTCCAAGTAAGTTACACGCTCCGTGGCACTGGCATGTTCTTTCAGAATCTCCTCATATTTGGCGTTCATAAAAGTCATGGCATCCCTTACATCTTGGAGATCATTTTGGATGGGCTTTAGTTTCTCTTCGAATGCTGTATTCATAGATGATCGCAATTTTTCAAGGTGAGCTGACATTTCCTCTCGCAGAATTTCTCGTATTGCGTCGCGCACGTCTTCTTTCGTTAACTGTTGTTGCTGGTCGGTTTTGGAAGGCGAAGATAATACCACCTGACGTTTTTTGGAACGCTGAGTGACATGCATGTCGGTGGGCACACGGACTGGAGTTGCATCACTCTTGCAACCTGGCGCGTGACACAATTGACACTTCCAACCCTCGGATTGCTTACTGTCTGGTTGAATACCAAGACATTTATAGTGAAATTTCTTTTTGCATATAGAGCATAGTAGGTGGCGCTCGCTTTTTAAGTCTCGGTTGCAACATTCGGGCAGCATTATCAGCCCTGTAACAATTTTGATGTGAGGGTTCAGCGTGTATTGCTATTCACTTAAATGCAGGCGCTGTTCAAGTTATGCAAAAAGTATAATCTTGTTTTACGAAATATAAATTCACTTATTATTGGTGCAATTTTTTGAAAAAGTTTACGGATATATATTTGCAATAAAAGTTCCAACCACGCAGTGTCCAAAAAAGTGCTGTTTCTATTTCATCCAGTAGATGACATCCAGGTCTCGAAACCCCTTCCCTTTGTAATTAGCAAAAAAGATGTAAAGTTAACATAGTCAACATGCCACTGCGACCGTTCGGGGAACTTGTAAAATAAGCTTCTTAACATATATGCCGTATTTTTGTGTGAATTGGCGATATTTATAGTAACTATTGGTATATATACAAGTCTTTTGTTTAGCACTGACCAGTTCACTTCACGTTCAAATAAAAAACGGATTTTAGAGAAAGTTTTTCACTGATTATGTTCAAACACTTTAACACACAAAGTAACTTTTTATGTATCCACTATAGGTAGTCATTTCTGAGTATTTTGGTGCAAAATAATATTAAAACAGTTAACTTTTTACAACTTAAAAATACAAAATAAGTCGGAACAAACAATAAACAGTCTTTCTTCGCTCGTATTTGACATACATTCTATTAGAACCCTATATGTATTAATCACGATCGTACCAAAGGGGACGTACAAAAATCAATACCTAGATGACACAAACTACACCTAGACTAGAAACAACGATTTGTGGAGTACTCAATGTGATGCTCCATGTGGGAATCGAATCCACAATACTTAGCAAAGTGTCTAAGTGACGAGGCAGTCGCTAAAACTATAACTGACTGCATCACCAACGCAGTAAAAATCATCATCATCAGCCTTTAACAGTCCACTGCTGGACTAGGCCTCTCCTTTGAAAGGAGGAATTGGCCTACTATACCACGCTGGCCAAACGGGTTGTTATAGGGTTTGTATCAAGTTTTCCTTCTCTTACAGTGCTGTTCTCTGCATAATATGCTCCCTCTGTCGGCTCTTACGACACCCATGGGATGATATGGGGTGGTGACAACGGACAGTAAAAATAGTTGACTTCAATTTGAACCCAAGCATTTGCAAAGTAGGTCTTCTACCATAAAAAGGAAAAACGTCATCATCGTCATGAGCAGCCTTGTTCATGATCCACTGCTGGGTAAAAGCTTCTTTTCATGATGAGAAGTGTTGAATAGTTCACTACACTGGCCGAGCGCGAGTTGGCAGACTTCAAACGTCTTTCGAGAATACCATGAAGAATTCTCAGCGCTGTGTGCCTTCACGGTTTAAAATCATTTAATACGTCTATCAATTTCTAATATGGGTGCATAGGGTTCCCACCAAGAACTTAGGGTCCCAAGCCAACCTCACTTGCAAGTGGTGCTCCTGCCGATTAACGGACGAGGCTCTGGCAAACAAAATATCCCGATAAGCGGCAATAGGCTCGCCACCTATTACGTGGGATCAAAACACTGGCGAAAAGTGGGTGTTTAATATGCCTCTGCCTACCCCTTCGGGGAAACAGGCGTGTGTCTATGTATGTATGTATGTATGTATGTATCAATTTCTAATAATTATAAAAAGATTACACATCAGAACGAATACTAAAGTTTGATTAATTCATATTACACCATATAATAAACCGCTTTATATTTTAAACACTCATACAAAGCTCTTATATTCCAAGCACATACATGCAAGCATTATATTGGCGCACAATAAAAGGCTTTCAACAAATAACTACGGGCCTCTAATGCCCGATATGAACGCCGCAACATGTATTAACCCTAAGTAGGACCTTATTAAATTCTTTTCTGACGTTTTTATAAAAAAAAGTATATGTTACCAAAGAGCTATTTGTTCTTGCGAAACTTTTGAGGGTTCACTTCGACATAACTGCGAAAAATCTTTTAAATGTTCACTCATTTTGAAGTTTTAATCCTTTGTGCTATATTGCTGTTTTAAATGGTTCTTTTCGTTTTATTTTTGTTTTGGTTTTAGTATGGCTGACAAGAAATATTTAGACTGATATTTTCTTGTGTTTACGCGAATGTTACACATTGAAATTAAACTACAGTTTACGGATTTTATTGCGTTATATTACTTTCACTGGTTATTTGTTATTACATTTAAACCGAAAGATCTAGAAACTACATTTTTATTACTAGCCGACGTTTCGAATACTTTACAGGATTCATGTTCATAGCAGACTGAGGTGATATTTGTCTTTGTCTTGAATTTAAAAGTTATCTCAAAGTACCCGAACATTTTTCAACTATTGGTGTTACTATCTACGCAGAATGTGACACAGTGAGCACATTCTGCGTAGATAGTAACACCAATAGTAACGCGATAAAATCCGTTAACTGTAGTTTAATTTCAATATTTAGACTGAGTGAAAATTACTTAGGTATACGAATTGAGGTTTTAGTTTGAGTTTATATTTTCGCTGGGATTCAATTATTTTATGATGACGCCATGAAATCTCTGTAAACCGTCTCAATCATAAGAAAAGAACAACCGACTTGGGGCTAGCAGAGGTGTGTAAGGCTCTTTCCTAAAGTACTTCGTCCTATGCTTTATGGCCCAAAGAAGCCACCTGTTTTTCATGATTCATAGTAGTTTTGGATATTACTAGTTTAAGCCCGCGACTTCCCTGTGCGGGGTCGGATGTTCGTCCAAAAGTTGACCCATGAGCTTTGTCGATATTGAGTGAAAAAGTAACGACTGTCATACATCCATATAAATTTTCACGTTTATTTCAAGTAAGATCATTAAGGGATAAAGTAAATCTATGGAATTGCATATCTTTCCTACTTCTCACTTATAAGAAACTAGAGGACGCCAGCAGCTACGCCTGCATTTTTTTTTAAATATACCCGTTTTGGCCGATCCCGTGGGAATTTCGGGAAATCCATTCTTAGTGCACCCCCAAGGAACACACATGACAAATGTCAGCTTCCTGCGCCCAATAGTTTCGGCTGTAGCGTGTCTGTCAGTCAGTCAGTAACGCAAGGATTTTATATATTAAGATATTATGACAAGATATTTGTAGTAGCTATTTGTAGTAAGCTTATCATAGATAAGGTAAATTCATTCATAACATTAAAGCAAGAAGATTAATTTTTTTTGCATTAAATACTCTTATTTAAGTACAATGCTTCACAACGCATACGACCACAGAGACGGATTTGGTCGTATTTCACAAACGTTTAATATAAAAGTTTTTATTCTTTGTTAGTTTTATACTTTACACCAAACGTGCAGCGAAATATGAGAAATAAACTTAAATTTGTTACTGTCTGAAATGAAAACTTTCTGGTGCAACATTGTACTACCGTCATTTTATATCACAAGTATGTGTCAGTTTGATATTTTTGATTGATTGAATAGTCTAAAATACGAAGGGTTTTGCATCCTAGATAATGTTGTTTTCTGTTACAATATTTGATAGCTATCTGATAAATAGACAGAGCTTCTAATGGCTCTAACCAGATAACTGATGTATGATGTGAGTAATATTTACTATACGGGTCTTTTAATAAACTTGACTTCATAGCTTTGCGCAGGGCACTGCTGGACTTAAGCCTCTTTTAATTGACTTCACAGAAGTCATCATCAGCCTTTGATAGTCCACTGCTGGACTAGGCCTCTCCTTTGAAAGGAGGAATTGGCCTACTATACCACGCTGGCCAAACGGGTTGGTACAGAGTTTGTATCAAGCTTTCCTTCTCTTACAGTGCTGTTCTCTGCATAATATGCTCCCTCTGTCGGCTCTTACACCCATGGGATGATATGGGGTGGTTTTTCCGTATTCTTAATCCGTCACCACACGGATGACTTTTGACTTCACAGAAGTTCGGTGCGGTAATAGGAGGGTTTGGCATACTGGTTTGGCCACGCTGGCCAGACGGGTTGGTTTAATGTCGAAATTTCCGTCTTTTTGTAAGGGTACTATTTTTGCCCGACCCAGGAATCGAACGCATACGCTATCTACAGGACCACGGAGACAGTCAGAAACATCGATATATTGTAAGTAAAAACATAAACCATCACGTCATCTATCTATATCTATCTATCTATCGTCACGCCTGTCTCCCATTGGGGTAGGCAGAGACTATGGAACGCCAAATGCTCCGGTTCAAACACACCTCTTTCGCTTCTTCGACATTCATTAACCTCATCATACATGCTCGCCGGTTATGGGTACTTTTAATTTGGACCTTTTTTATTACGTCACCTATTTGGTCAGCGTACGTCCGTCTTGGGCGTCCCCTACCGACATCTCCATTCATTCTTGCACGATACACTTCTTTCGTATTTCTTCTTTCATCCATCCGTTCCAAATGTCCAAACCATCGCAACATTCCTTTCTCAATCTTTATCACTATATCTTCTTTCATCACGTCATATATATAAAATACTATCATGTTTTTATACTACTTGTAGAATGGATCGTAAATCTAAATTACGATGCAAAAAAGCCGGCCAGTAAACATAATTTATGAGCGCGGTTTCCATACCAAATTATCCATTGCTGCGTACTAAAGCGGCGGATTAACGCATCATTTAACATTTGCAGCGATGGACGCCGAACTGATTTATTATAAAATAATGTTTATGTTATTTTCGGTAAACATTTTGAGTAATTTATTGTTTAGGGAGTAGTTTGTTGTGTTTTTGTCGATAGTTAGGCAGCTAATGACCTGAATACATGATCATGTTTATGTAATGGGTATTATAAACAACTAGATGAGCCCTCGGTTGCATCCGCGTTATACTCTGCTCCCGTCGCTCATAGCGTGATGTTATATTATAGCCTACAGCCTTTCTCGATAAATGGGCTATCTAACACTGAAATAATTTACAAAATCGGACCAGTAGTGCCTGAGATTAGCGCGTTCAAGCAAACAAAAACAAACTCTTCAGCTTTGTAATATTAGTATAGAAAAGGTATAGCCAAAATACCTCTTCTTTGCTCCGACATTTCAGCGTCTGGGTTATACCATAGAAATATAAAAAAGAGGAGAAGTGCCAAGGGAGCGTGTCGGTGTCCGCGTGAAATGCACCAAGTGTGCATAACGCAAGCAAATTGCCGTTGCCGTCAAATAGTACACTTTCGACCGTGATCGCGGCAACTTATAAGAAAACCCTCTTGTTCAGTGGTTTGTTGTTAAAATAGAACTTCATACCAAAATTTTGTGCAGAATGAAATCACTTACCATATGAAACTACAAGTATTTTACTATATTTGTCTTTAAAAACATGAAAAACAACAAATCATAAAATATCCCTTATTGTTATTATTGTTTTCAAATATCACAACGACTATATTATTTTGCAATAAATACATTGCTTTTTAACTACTACCTAAATTTGTCGCGAAGTGACTAGACAAGCAATGTAATCGTGACCGAACGATACCTTATTAAGGGAATGCATCGCGTAGTACGGCCGCTGCATCTTGCAACGAATTAGTGTACAGTTCTTTTGCATAGCACAACGATTTCGCGGACACAGTAGGTATCAATAAAATCCCCTTTGATATTAAACACCACACAATTTGAGAGTATCAGAAATCTGATCCTCTCCGATGTTAGGACATTGTACTATCTCACATATTCCGGACGAAAAATAATATAACTACCAATTGGGCTTTTTCTGACTAATTCCAATATTGCATGCACTGTCTGGCCAGGTTTGGTAGTAGTGACAATGGCAGTGATCATAGAAGACAAATATTTTGACATTCGTGATGTTCCGGTGACAGATCTTGGAACCTGCAACGAATTTAATTAGTTGGTTGGTAGGCTAAGTTTTACATCAGCCATCGAGATATGTCTCTCTATAAAGCAGTCTTTGTAATTCGGTCGTCATAAAATTCACCTAACTTTGCAAACAAACGCACACCAAATAAATTATATTTCTCGTATTCCATAATAACTTAATACACAATCTGAGCTACCTCATCACCCGAGTGCCATAAAAGTCGAGACAGGCCCTTCTGGTAAGTTTTACGATGCCCATGCGCCTATTAACAGCATTAACACAAGTGCCCCATTCTCATTACCTACAAACACCATGACAAATCGCCGGACGCCGTGGAATTCCCGGACAAGCTGTTACCTGCTGTTTCAACTGTATATATCCACAACAGCGCCACCTACTGGCTGGTCAAATTACAGCCTATATGTAACTGAAACGTCGACATAAATAAAAGGTATATTTCCTTTAATTTTGCGACATAGATAACATAAATAATACTAAGCCTATATATGTAGTCATATGTGATCTATCTTCCAGGGATTCATAAACAGAAAAGCAAAACGAGTTGTTCACCAAAAAAAACCTTTATCTACTTTGTTTAGGACTCACAGCCACTCTTTGTTTTTCGTTTTCAACCGATCACATCGTAGACTAACGTCTGGTATAGTAGGCCAAGTCCTCCTTACCATACTATTGTGGTGCAAATTTGGGGAGGTTTATCTAGCTGTAGAAAAGGCTGTACGATGTTGCTGATAAAATAGATACTTCTTAATCTGGCAAGACAGATTTTGTCCTGCAGAATCTACTCCAAACAGATTCGCGACAGAATTTCCTTATTCCTTACTTGCGAAACATGCCAGTAATTACAAAACAACACTCTCTTCTATCCAGTCTATGCACATCTATACATCAACTCAAAATACAACGAATCTCTGGCTTAATTACCCTTCATCCACTCATAACAGAAAGCGGGGTGCAGGAAAGTATTTATCAAAAATTCCTTCATAGCTCCGTCCATCGTTACAAAATGGGGGGCCAAGGGACCCCGAGTTAATTTCATCAAGATGGGTTAATGAAACGTCAATGGTTTGACAGTGACAAAGCCCTCGCTAGCTTTAAGTGATTTTTTCTTGCAACTTTGATATAACATTTTGAAGTAGTAATAGAAAGTTTGAGCAAGTCTTGTACGCAAATGTGGATGGCAACAAGTGTGATACATCCACATTTGCGTTTATCCCTATGACTTATTTAATTTTCTGCATTTAAAGACACACCAGTACACATACATACTACATTTTGGCAACTATAACACCAAAAGCTCATAGTATTAATTGAAAAACAGATAGACATTTACTTATTAGTATGATCATGTACTGTAGATTTGAGGTTCAGATTTTTGGCATCGAATCCGAACATGGCACTGGCAACAGTGTCAGTCTAACATATCGGACCGTATTTCGTACGTGTTAACTAAATAATTATTATATTACTTTCTTGGTTTCAATATTTGATATATCAACGGATAATCGAGATACATAAGCTCCATACAAAATAAGTCAAACATGTATGTTGAATTTCCAAATCCATGGACAGATCGAATATTTAAACCGGCCATTCGATATTTTTTTTATTTATAGTCCCACGCCTGTATCCCCAAAGGGACAAGCAGAGGTGTAAATATTACAGCCACATTTCGCTATGAATTTTTAAGTCCCACCACGGAATAGGGGGCGAGCCTATTGCCGTTACCGGGCACATCACTAGACTCCGGACTACTACTGTGTATTCTGAAAAACCCAGTAACACTTTTGCCCGACCCGGGAATCGAACCCAAGACCTCTGATCAGCAGTCGCATACGCTATCCACTGGACCACAGAGGCCGTTAGATAATACTTTTTAAAACCTTTTCAACCATTTTCGTCACGTGTTTTTCTTAGTAAATCTTTGTCTTGTTACACAAATCGGATGAAAAACATAAACATCAGTATCACTTGGAAGGTATGGCAAAGATTTCACGGCAAACGTGCAAACAATTAATACTGTCTCGAACGAGATCGTTAACGATGTTTCTTGACATTTTAACAAAATTGCAAAAACGTGGCGTTTAAAAAACAAGGAAAAATTGAGATTTCACGTTGTTATTTCTTTGGGCGTCTAATTTATTTTGTACAAAATGGACCTCGTCTAGGGTCACGCTTGAAAGAGTTGGATTCTTTGTGTTTATTTACTCTTTTGTTCTCTTTCTTATTTTTTGGAGCCTTATTGTTTTTTTTTTTATATTGTCGGTCGAAACTAGCTACAGCTTGCGATGAAATATTTACTTTACTTCATATTTCAGTTTTTACGAAGTAATGTTTGAGAGTAACGTTGTATCATTTAGAATTTATAGTGCTGTTGATAGGCACTTAAATTATATTTATTATGTAGTATGTTAGTAAGCATAAAAACATACATTTGATTTTGATGAAGTATTCATCATTCGCTTAAGTTCATCATCAGCCCTTTATACTGTCCCACTGCTGGGCACGGGCCTCTTCTCACTTATGAGAAGGGTAAGGCCATGGTCCACCACGCTGGCCAAGTGCGGGTTGGCAGACTTCACATGTATTTCGAGAACATCATGGAGAACTCTCAGACATGCAGGTTTCCTCACGATGTTTTCCATCACCGATTAGCAAGCGATAATTAACAATTTAATACGCACTTAACTCCGAAAAGTCATTGGTGCGTGCCGTGGATTCGAACCCGAGACCCTTCGCATAGCAGTCTGTCGGTCTCTCTACTCGGCTATAGCAGTCCGCTAACTATTTGTATAATCGAGGAAAGTGCCAAGAAAGTGATTTCTTAAGAACATACGTTATATTTGATTTTTATATGTATTAATTACGAACGTACCTAAGGGGGCGTACAAAAAATCAATAGATGACACAAACTACACCTAGACTAGAAACAGGGATTTGTGGAGAACTCATAGTGATGCTCCATGTGGGAATCGAATCCACAATACTTAGCTAAGTGACGAGGCAGTCGCTAAAACTATAACTGACTACATCACCAACGCAGTAAAAATAATTAACTTCAATTTGAACCCAAGCATTTGGAAAGTAGGTTTAATTTTTATGTTATTTATTTATTTATTTTGTAGACTCACGCCTGTGTCCCCGAAGGGGTAGGCAGAGGTGTAATATTACACCCACATTTCGCCATGAATTTTTTGGTCCCACGTAATAGGGGGCGAGCTTATTGCCGTACCGGGCACATTACCAGACTCCGTGCTGCTACTGAGAATTTTCTAACGGAAAAATCCAATAACACTTTGCCCGACCCGGGAATCGAACCTGAGGCCTCCCAATCCCACGCGCACATTTATGCCGCGAGACCAAAGAGGCAAAGTAGGTCTTCTAATATAAAAAGAAAAAGTATCATCTTCGATATGAGCAGCCTTGTTCATGATCCACTGCTGGATAAAAGCTTCTTTTGATGATGAGAAGTGTTGAATAGTTCACTACACTGGCCGAGCGCGAGTTGGCAGACTTCAAACGTCTTTCGAGAATACCATGGAGAATTCTCAGCGCTGTATGCCTTCACGGCTTAAAATCATTTAATTCGTCTATCAATTTCTAATATGGGTGCATAGGGTTCCCACCAAGAACTTAGGGTCCCAAGCCAACCTCACTTGCAAGTGGTGCTCCTGCCGATTAACGGACGAGGCTCTGGCAAACAAAATATCCCGATAAGCGGCAATAGGCTCGCCACCTATTACGTGGGATCAAAATACTGGCGAAAAGTGGGCGTTTAATATGCCTCTGCCTACCCCTTCGGGGAAACAGGCGTGAGTCTAAGTATGTATGTATGTATCAATTTCTAATAATTATAAAAAGATTACACATCCAAACGAATACTAAAGTTTGATCAATTCATATTACACCGTATAATAAACCGCTTTATATTTTAAACACTCATACAAAGCTCTTATATTCCAAGCACATACATGTAAGCATTATATTGGCGCACAATAAAAGGCTTTCAACAAATAACTACGGGCCTCTAATGCCCGATATGAACGCCGCAACATGTATTAACCCTAAGTAGGACCTTATTAAATTCTTTTCTGACGTTTTTATAAAAAAAGTATATGCTACCAAAGAGCTATTTGTTCTTGCGAAACTTTTGAGGGTTAACTTCGACGTTACTGCGAAAAATCTTTTAAATGTTCACTCATTTTGAAGTTTTAATCCTTTGTGCTATATTGCTGTTTTAAATGGTTCTTTTCGTTTTATTTTTGTTTTTGTTTTAATGTGGCTGGCAAGAAATATTTAGACTGAGTGAAACTTACTTATACGGATTGAGGTTTAAGTTTGACATAGACGCTGGTAGGTATTTATATTTTTTATTGTGATGCTGTGAAATCTTTGCAAGCCGTCTCGATCATGAAAAGTGAACGATCGAATTAGGGCTAGCAGAGGTGTGTCTGTGTAGGGCTCTCCCTCTCTCCTAGAACGCAATCATGCCAAAAAATTTTAAGATTCATAATCTTTACGACATAACAAGTTTCAGAACGTGGCTCCGCTCTCGTGGGGGTTGGTTATTGGTCCCTTAAAGCTATTCTAATATAAGTATAAACCAAACTACTGCTGAACTTTTTCAACATCAGTTTTGTAGCTTCCGCATGAAAAAATAACGACCATTTACAAATCCATATATCTTTACAAACTTTTACGTTTATAATAAATATAACTAAGAACATTATCACACTTTTAACAAAGAAAAATAAAACAAAGCTCAAAATATTTGTAGAAATCAATGATTCGTAAAGCTTATCACAGATAAGGTAAATTGATTCTCTTAACCCTAAAGCAATTAGTTTTATTTTCTTTTGCATTACATTATTTTATTCATGTATAATGGCACACAAAACGCATACGACCACAGAGACAGATTTGGTCGTATTTCACAAACGTTTAATATAAAAGTTTTTATTATTTGTTAGTTTTATACTTTACACCAAACGTGCAGCGAAATATGAGAAATAAACTTAAATTTTTTACTGTCTGAAATGAAAACTTTCTGGTGCAACATTGTGCTACTGTCATTTTATATGACAACTAGGTATGTGTCAGTTTGATATTGTTGATTGATTGAATAAACTAGAATACGACGGTCTAGTTTCAAGTTTTGAATCTTCAATAATGTTGTTTTCTGTAACAATAGCTGAGAGCTATCTGATAAATAGACAGAGTTTCTAATGTAATCAGAAAACTGATTTAAGTATTATTTACTGCACGGGTGTTTTAATAAATTTGCCGTCATAGATTTCAACTGCTAGTTTTAAGCCTCATTTAATTGACTTCACAGAAGTATCATCATAAGCCCATTATACTGTCCCACTGCTGGGCACGGGCCTCTTCTTACAATGAGAAGTGTAAGACCATAGTCCACCACGCTGGCCAAGTGCGGGTTGGCAGACTTCTCATGTCTTTCGAGAACGTAATGGAGAACTCTCAGACATCCAGGTTTCCTCACGATGTTTTCCTTCACCTCACAGAAGTATGGTGCGGTAAAAGGAGGGTTAGACATACTGGTTTGGCCACGCTGCTGGCTGACCTTGTTGGTCTCAAGTTGAGTTTTCCATCTCTTCGTAGGGGTACTATGCTTCGTGTATTTTCCTTAGTCGCCTTTTACGACACCTACGGTGTGAAATGGGGTGGTAGCATTTTGTATTTTAAATCTGTCATCACATCAATTTTATAGGCGTTGCTTCGCATATTACATTGACACTAATCTATCCTTGAGATGACTTCAGACCATTTATCAAAGAAGCTTGTTTTTATAAAAGGAAATTTCAGATAGAATTGCAGTCTACATATTATTATAATGACTTAAAACTGAACTTCTAGATTGATCCATACTCTATAAACTCGATATAACCTATTAAATAAATCAAACACATCCAGAGTAAAAGTAGTACAGTAAAACAAACTTATAACACAAACTTTCCTTCTTTGTTTCAAACAAAGCAGTCTAAATGATCGAAACTTCGAACTAAAATGCAAATTAAGTCGAACCGACATTCCAACTTCTATACAAAGCGGCAAATGCACTCTCAAATTCAAACAAACTAAGCGATTCTTAAATGCGGAACAAACTATTCCTTTCAAAGCACTTAAAAAAAGACAAAATACCAAACGATTAGGGGAGGGTACGAGTGAAAACTAACACCCCGTCCGCCCACTCACAATCATCCCAAAATCCGGATTGAGCTTAAATATTCGAAACTACCATCTCCTCAAAGATTTCGGTCGCAAAATAAATTTGTGTCGACTAAATGGAAATATTAAGATTTCATAATATCAAACGGTTTCGTTTTGAATGCTGAATTCGGGATTTAGAATACAAAATAAGTCGGAGTTTGGAAGGTTGGCTTTTTAGATTTATTTTGAAGTTATTTTGTAAATTAAAACCAGGGTTATCTGGCAGGAGGGGTAGGCCTCCCGCAAGGTGGACCGACGATCTGGTTAAGATCGCAGAAAGCGGTTGAATGGTCGGGCGGCTCAAAATCGGTGTGTCTGGAGAACCTTGGGGGTGGCCTATGTCCAGCAGTGGACGTCTCTAGGCTCACATGATGAAAAGCTATCTTTATTCTTTATGTAACTGCACAACATTACATTTTTGTTTCCTTTATCTTGACTTGAAACTATAGTAATGATATCTCACCTTACGTTCGGCATATCTTACAGTACCCAAGTATTTATGTAATCTTTTATTAATGAATACATGTATAGTACATGTATATAATATACGTGTTGGACTTTCTCACGGGTATTTCTATAAGTACTTATAATAATATCTGGTAGCCAACATACATATTTGTATAACCGAAGGACTAGGAATATAAACGTAATAATCCTCGCGCGTCAACAGCTACGTCGTATCGATCAACATCAATCAAGAAACAAAGTCATCAATATCCTTAAACAAGTCTTGAAGGCTTACTGTAACACAGAAAAATATCGAAATACTGAAATATTTTAATATAGAGGTATGCCCCAAGTAGCACAGAAGTGCTGAATAGTAGCTGAATCACTGTTCACAATGAAATCTTCAGCTGAATAAACCTGCTGAATAAGAGCGTTAGAGGCGCCTACTCAGCTGATATAACTCTGATTTGGGCACAAATTAATCAGCTGTTAGCTGAATAATGTAGCCGGTTGCACTATATCAGCGTTATTTGAGCATTATTAAAGGTAACAGTCGCCCCAAGAGCTGAATAATGACTGATTATCAGGGTATGTGTTACCTTTTATACACCACAAGGGCTGAATAATAGCGTGCTTGTTACCTATTTGGCAGCACACAATATACTCCAGGATGTCAGTAACTCTTTTATGGAGCTGACAATTCACAAGTGGCAAAATTGTGAATAATTTTCATCCTACTATTTAATTATTATTTTGATATGTTTAGTGCGAACCATTTTGTAAAGTGTTTGTGGGAAATAGGCAAATGTTTATAGCTTAGTAAAACTTTGTTTTTCCTCCTCCACTTCCATGTGCATGAAATTCGAATGGGAAAGAGAGTTTATTGTCAAATACTATATAATTATAGACGAATATTTTCACGCGCTCTCAAAATATCACTGTTTACTTGAAAATTATAGTATAAAATACGTTGATGATACTATTATAAAAAAAATATAATTTAAATTTTTACTTTGTAATTTGACAATAAGCTGTTAACGTATAAAATCATTGCAGTTTCTATTCAAATTCTGCTGTTATTTTCGTTGAATAAACAAAAACAAATTGTTATTATATTGTATAGTAGGTTAGAATCTAAAAAAAATGGCAGACAAGCTGTGTGTACCGTATTAACCACAATCAAACGGCATGAGCTGCTTAAGTATCCGCTCGTGATACATGAATCAGTAACGAGCTGTTACGAGTGGTTCTTGTGTTACACAAGTCAGCTACAGATTCATGTAAAGCTTGATAGTGGGTAACATGTACGCAAATAACTGTAGGTAATCATCAGTGAACCAATAAACTCTGCAGGAATGTTAGGGATCCGCGAATTAAGCTTCATCATCATCACATTATCCTATATTTTTAGATTAGCGTATGTTAATCATGTACCTAGTAAGTATCAAAGTTTTCTCGACCAAAGTAGACATAATTAAGTTAAAAAATTTAAAGCTCAGGCTGTCAGTGTGGTCATTGTGAAATGAAAAACTTAGGTAAGGTTATTAGGTACCTTATCTAAGTTTTCATTTCACAATGACCACACATAAATTAGACCACATACATAATATTTATAAAAGTACCTACTAAATAAATAATTGTCCGTGTGGTGACGGATTAAGAATACGGAATGTCACCACCCCATATCATCCCATGGGTGTCGTAAGAGCCGACAGAGGGAGCATATTATGCAGAGAACAGCACTGTAAGAGAAGGAAAACTTGATACAAACCCTATACCAACCCGTTTGGCCAGCGTGGTATAGTAGGCCAATTCCTCCTTTCAAAGGAGAGGCCTAGTCCAGCAGTGGACTGTTAAAGGCTGATGATGATGAAATAAAATAAATAACTGCGGCAGCTCGGTCTCAACTCAACATCCATTTTTCTCTGTACTTACTTACTTAGACGTGTAGAGGAGGCTTAACGGGTATCTCCAACCAACTACCGTATTTTACAATGTTTTTTAACATAAGAAAATGTTACCGTGTATGCTACCTCCTAGTTAGATAAAAATAGTAGTCCACACACAACAACTAGGTACCTAAAATTGTTATTTTTGTGATTTTATTGGGATGTGATATTTTCTTATGTGAAAAGGATGTACTTAAATAATAAATAAAAGTACAAAATAATCAGTACCTCAAGTTTTTATTTTGTTACATTGTATGTTTTAATGAAATATATTTCTTACATTGTATGTATTAAGGCCTGTCGTACTGTATGGACCTGAATGTTGGGCTGCAAAGAAGATGGATGAGAAACGATTGTATGTGGCAGAGATTAGAATGTTACGATGGATGTGTGGAGTGACAAGAATGGACAGAATTAGGCATGATTACATTAGAGGTAGTATGAAAGTGGCGCCCATAGATGAAAAGGTAAAAGGGAGTCGATAAGCCTGGTATGGACATGTTATGCGGATAGAAGGACGAAAAGGGAGAGGACGGCCGAGGAAAAGATGGATGGACTGTGTGAGGATGGCTATGAAAGAGAAAGGGGTAAACGATCGGATGACTGGTTTTTTGTCATAATTACTAGATACACTGTCACTGTCTGAACTTGCAGAATAGTTAGATCTATCTGCCCGTCTTTTTTAATTGTCATTCCTGCACAATACGTTACCTACCACTATCTTTTAACATTCGCTGTATACTTGAAGAGTTTTGTCCATCTAAATCTGCACATGCTTTTACATCAACATTTACGAATACGGAACCCGCTCGTTCTAAAATTTCATTCACACTTGGATTATTCACAAAACGTGTAGCCTATTCAATGTTCACTGTATCATCTGTATTTCTGTTCAAAATCCTCACATATTCTGTATTAATTTTTCGGCGTATTCCGCCAGTCATTTTTTTTTATATTTCCACATATCACAATATCTTAAATGACGCGATTAGCCACTTACCTACGAAGCGCTGAATAAAGAAGTCTTCAAGGTTTTATTTAACGGCACTAATAGATTAATTGACAACGATCGTACAAGTATACAGCTCTCACTGAGATTATAGGTAACATGTGAGCTAATATACAGCAGTTTGCTATAACTTAGCATCATATAATGTTCACCCATAGTGATCATGTAGGCTTTATAAGAGCTATTATACGATTGCAAGTAACAAGCTGATTAACATTACACGAGTTCCACTGCGTGCAGCAAAAGGCATTATATCTTTGTTATTTGAAGCCACAGAATAACTGATTACATTATAGTAGCTCACGTGATCTTTCTTAAAATGCAAGTGGTCTAAGGGTACAGTTGTGGTCTTTAATTCAGAATATAGCTTAGTCCACAAAAATCCTTTAAATTGCTTAAAGCTGTATAATATGAACTTGTTACCTATATTAACGATGCAAGCGTTACAGCGTGGTCTCCGTGACGCATAATAACGTTCTTATTCAGGTGAAAGCTCACTTTTCACCTCTTGCTGGTCGAGTGTACTGTATTAACTATTCATAAGTGCTAAAGTTACCGATGTTACCTCTTGTGACATCTTATAATGCAGTTTTGTGCTACTTGGGGCCTGCATCGCCGAAGGGATAGGCAGAGGTGTAATATTCCACCAACATTTCGACATGCTATAATATGTAGGTCCCACGGAGTAGGGGCGGAAACCAGGCACATTGCTAGACTCCGTGCTGCTACTGAGAATTCGACAAACTCAGTACCTAACACTTTTGCCCGACCCAGGAATCGAACCCGGGACCTCCCGATCAGCCAACGCATACGCTATCCACTGGACCACGGAGACTGTCAGTAACATCGATATATTGTAAGTAAAAACATAAACCATCACGTCATCTATCTATATCTATCTATCGTCACGCCTGTCTCCCATTGGGGTAGGCAGAGACTATGGAACGCCAAATGCTCCGGTTCAAACACACCTCTTTCGCTTCTTCTACATTCATTAACCTCATCATACATGCTCGCCGGTTATGGGTACTTTTAATTTGGCCCTTTTTTATTACGTCACCTATTTGGTCGGCGTACGTCCGTCTTGGGCGTCCCCTACCGACATCTCCATTCATTCTTACACCATACACTTCTTTCGTATTTCTTCTTTCATCCATCCGTTCCAAATGTCCAAACCATCGCAACATTCCTTTCTCAATCTTTATCACTATATCTTCTTTCATCACGTCATATATATAAAATACTATCATATTTTTATACTACTTGTAGAATGGATCGTAAATCTAAATTACGATGCAAAAAAGCCGGCCAGTAAACATAATTTATGTGCGCGGTTTCCATACCAAATTATCCATTGCTGCGTACCAAAGCGGCGGATTAACGCATCATTTAACATTTGCAGCGATGGACGCCGAACTGATTTATTATAAAATAATGTTTATGTTATTTTCGGTAAACATTTTGAGTAATTTATTGTTTAGGGAGTTGTTTGTTGTGTTTTTGTCGATAGTTAGGAAGCTAATGACCTGAATACATGATTATATTTATGTAATGGGTCTCCATTGCGTATTATAAACAACTAGATGAGCTCGCGGTTGCATCCGCGTTATGCTCTGCTCCCGTCGCTCACAGCGCGATGTTATATCGTAGCCCCTCTCGATAAATGGGCTATCTAACACTGAAATAATTTACAAAATCGGACCAGTAGTGCCTGAGATTAGCGCGTTCAAGCAAACAAAAACAAACTCTTCAGCTTTGTAATATTAGTATAGAAAAGGTATAGCCAAAATACCTTTTCTTTGCTCCTACATTTCGGCATGGGTTATACCATAGAAATATAAAAAAGAGGAGAAGTGCCAAGGGAGCGTGTCGGTGTCCGCGTGAAATGCACCAAGTGTGCATAACGCAAGCAAATTGCCGTTGCCGTCAAATAGTACACTTTCGACCGTGATCGCGGCAACTTATAACCCTCTTGTTCAGTGGTTTGTTGTTAAAATAGAACTTCAAACCAAAACTTTGTGCAGAATGAAATCACTTACCATATGAAACTACAAGTATTTTACTATATTTGTCTTTAAAAACATGAAAAACAACAAATCATAAAATATCCCTTATTGTTATTATTGTTTTCAAATATTATCACAACCACTATATTATTTTGCAATAAATACATTGCTCTTTAACTACTACCTAAATTTGTCGCGAAGTGACTAGACAAGCAATGTAATCGTGACCGAACGATACCTTATTAAGGGAATGCATCGCATAGTACGGCCGCTGCATCTTGCAACGAATTAGTGTACAGTTCTTTTGCATAGCACAACGATTTCGCGGACACAGTAGGTATCAATAAAATCCCCTTTGATATTAAACACCACACAATTTGAGAGTATCAGAAATCTGATCCTCTCCGATGTTAGGACATTGTACTATCTCACATATTCCGGACGAAAAATAATATAACTAGGTACCAATTGGGCTTTTTCTGACTAATTCCAATACTGCATGCACTGTCTGGCCAGGTTTGGTAGTAGTGACAATGGCAGTGATCATAGAAGACAAATATTTTGACATTCGTGATGTTCCGGTGACAGATCTTGGAACCTGCAACGAATTTAATTAGTTGGTTGGTAGGCTAAGTTTTACATCAGCCGTCAAGATATCTCTCTCTATAAGGCAGCCTATGTAAATCGGTAGTCATAAAAATCACCTATCTTTGCACACAAATGTACAGCAAATAAATTATACTGCCCGTATTCCATAATAACATAATACACAATATGAGCTACCTCATCACCCGAGTGCCATAAAAGTCAAGACAGGCCCTTCTGGTAAGTTTTACGACGCCCATGCGCCTATTAACAGCATTAACACAAGTGCCCCATTCTCATTACCTACAAACACCATGACAAATCGCCGGACGCCGTGGAATTCTCGGACAAACAAACATACATATACATTTATTACGGAAGAAGCTGTTACCCGCTGTTTCAACTGTATATATCCACAACAACGCCACCTACTAGCTGGTCAAATTACAGCCTATATTTATGTAACTGAAACGTCGACATAAATAAAAGGTAAGGTTTCCTTTAATTTTCGAAAAATTATGCCTCATAGATAACATAAATAATACTAAGCCTATATATGTAGTTATATGAGATCTATCTTCCAGGGATTCATAAACAAAAAACAAAATAAGTTGTTCATACCAAAAAAACCCTCACTTTGTTTAAGACCCACAGCCACTTTTTGTTTTTCGTTTTCAACCGATCATACCCTAGACTTACGCGTCTGGTCTGCGTGGTATAGTAAGCCAAATCCTCCTTCTTACCATGCTATTGTGAGGTAAATTTGGGGAGGTTTATCTAGCTCTAGAAAAGGCTGTACGATGTTGCTGATAAAATAGATACTTCTTAATCTGGCAAGACAGCATTTGTCCTGCAGAATCTACTCCAAACAGAATCGCGAATTTCCTTTTTCCTTACTTGCAAAACATGCCAGTAATTACAAAACAACACTCTCTTCTATCCAGTCTATGCACATCTATACATCAACTCAAAATACAACGAATCCCTGCCTTAATTTCTTCTTAGTCGTTAGACTCTTGACAGAGTCGTCGTGGTCGTCATGTCCGGTCTGGTGGCAAGCTTGACAATCCGTCTCCACTCGTCCCTCATGGCAGCCTTTCTTGTGCACAGATGCAGTGGTGCGTCCACTGCTGCCTTGATTTGGTCAGTCCATCTTGTGGGGGATCTGCCGCGCGCTCTTTTACCTTCAACCCCGCCCTGCACCACAAGACGCTCGATAGAATCGTCGCTACGCCGCGATATGTGGCCGAAGAAAGTTAGGATGCGGCCTTTGACAATGGAGGTTAGACGCTGTCGGATGTTCAGTTCTTCCAGTATGGATTTGTTGGTCCGAAATTCTGTCCACGATATTTTCAGCATCTTCCTCCAGCACCACATTTCCAAGGCGTCGATCTTTTTCTTTTCGCTCTCCCTAAGAGTCCACGTCTCCGCAGCATACAGGAAAATGGGGAAAATCAGGGTTCTGACGAGTCGGGTCTTCGTGGCTTTGGTGATATTTCGATTGCACCAAATCTTGTGCATTCGTTCCATCGCAGATCTAGCAATAGCCATACGTCGCCTGATTTCATCAACACAGCCACCCTCATTTGAAATCAAGGCTCCAAGATAGATATATGATGGTACTACTTTACAGTTCGCAATTTCCGTTACTTCCGGCGAGTTGTTTTGGGGGCGGTTGACAATCATCATCTTGGTTTTGTTACGGTTGATTTTTAAACCAAACTCAAGACTAACTCTCTCCATCCTGGACATAAGTTCTTCCAGTTGAGGAATGGAGGTCGCAAAAAGTGTTGTGTCATCAGCGTAACGTAAGTTTGAAATTTTTCGACCTCCCACCGCAATACCATCTGTCCAATCCTCAAGGGTGATTCTCATTATGAGCTCTGTGTAGACATTGAATAGCAGTGGAGAGATGACACACCCTTGGCGGACTCCGGCACTCGGATGAAAATCGCCAGAAAAAACATCGTCAGTTCGAACAGATGCAGTTCCAACCTCGTAAAGCTGTCGAAGCAAATGCACCAGATGTTTTGGTGTTCCCATTTCTAGAAGCGTCTTCCACAACTTTGGCCACTTCACGGAGTCAAATGCTTTCGAGAAATCCACGAAACATATGAATGTCGGTTTGTTGAATTCTCTGGCCTTCTCAATTATCTGGCGCAAGATCAATATCTGTTCGCGGGTACCCTTCCCTTTTACGAAACCTGCCTGTTCAGGTGCAATTTCCCGGGACAAGTACGATTTGAGGCGTTCATTTATTATGTGCAGTAATATTTTGCTAGAATGAGATATTAAAGCAATAAGTCGATAGTTGCCACACATTTTTGTAGACCCTTTTTTATGAAGCGGCACAAAGACCGTGTGAGCCCATTCTTGCGGCCAAGTACTCGTGTGCCATATTTTGTTACACAGGGTATGGAATATAGTTACGCCATATTCTCCCATCGCCCTTACAGTCTCAATAGGGATAGCGTCTCTCCCCGTGGATTTCTTCAGTTTGAGGTGATTTATTGCAGCTCTCACTTCCTCTTTGAGTATGTCGGGTTCCCTATCTACGCCTGTGGGTTCCGTTGCAGCAAAACAGAGTGACTGCGAATCTTTAAACAATGTTTGGCAGTATTCCTTCCACGTTTCAGAAATTGCGTCTATTTCAGTCATTGTTTCACCTTGTGTGTTCTCGATAGCCCAAGTTTTGGAAGAAAGAGTCTTTGTAATAGAACGGATTTTTTGGTATAAGTCTCTGCCTTAATTACCCTTCATCAACCCATAACAGAAAGCGGGGTGCAGGAAAGTATTTATCAAAAATTCCTTCATAACTCCGTCCATCGTTACAAAATGGGGGGCCAAGGGACCCCGAGTTAATTTCATCAAGATGGGTTAATGAAACGTCAATGGTTTGACACTGATAAAGCCCTCGCTAGCTTTAAGTGATTTTTTCTTGCAACTTTGATATAACATTTTGAAGAAGTAATAGAAAGTTTGAGCAAGTCTTGTACGCAAATGTGGATGGCAACACATGTGATAAATCCACATTTGCGTTTATTCCTTTGACTTATCATTTAATTTTCTGCATTTAAAGACACACCAGTACATACATACTATATTTTGGCAACTATAACACCAAAATCTCATAATATTAATTGAAAAGTAGATAGACATTTACTTATTAGTGTGATCATGTACTGTAGTTTTGAGGTTCAGATTTTTGGCATCAAATCTGAACATGGCGCTGGCAACAGTGTCAGTCTAACATATCGGAGCGTTTTTCGTGTGTTATAATTAAAGAATACATACATACATACATACATAGACTCACGCCTGTTTCCCCGAAGGGGTAGGCAGAGGCATATTAAACGCCCACTTTTCGCCAGTGTTTTGATCCCACGTAATAGGTGGCGAGCCTATTGCCGCTTATTGGGACATTTTGTTTGCCAGAGCCTCGTCCGTTGATCGGCAGGTGCACCACTTGCAGGTGAGGTTGGCTTGGGACCCTAAGTTCTTGGTGGGAACCCTATGCACCCAAAATTAAAGAATAATGCGATTATTACATTACTTTCTTACTACCGGTTTCAATATTTGATCCATGGATTTAGAGATTTGAGACACATATTTGACATAAGCTCCACACAAAATATGTCAAAGGTTTATGTTTAATCTCCAAATCCATGGACAGATCGGATATTGAAACCAGCCGTTAAATAATGCCTACTCTTTAAACCATTTTCGTCACGTGTTTTTCTTAGTAAATCTTTGTCTTGTTACACAAATCGGATGAAAAACATAAACATCAGTATCACTTGGTAGGTATGGCAAAGATTTCACGGCGTGCAAACAATTAATACTGTCTCGAACGAGATCTTTAACGATGTTTCTTGACATTTTAACAAAATTGCAAAAACGTGGCGTTTAAAAAATAAGGAAAAATTGAGATTTCACGTTGTTACTTCTTTGGGCGTCTAATTTATTTTGTACAAAATGGACCCCGTCTTAGGGTCACACTTGAAAGAGTTGGATTCTTTGTGTTTATTTACTGTTTTGTTCTCTTTCTTATTTTTTGGAGCCTTATTTTCTTTTTAATAGATATTGTCGATCGAAACTAGCTACAGCTTGCGATGAAATATTACCTCGAAAATGTCACTTTATTTGATAATTCCGTTTTTACGAAGTAATGTATGAGAGTAACGTTGTATCATTTAGAATTTATAGTGCTGTTAGGAGTCACTTAAATTATATTTATTATGTGGTATGTTAGCATAAAAACATAAATTTGATTTTGATGAAGTATTCATCATTCGCTTAAGTTCATAATCAGCCCTTTATACTGTCCCACTGCTGGGCACGAGCCTCTTCTCACTTATGACAAGGGTAAGGCCTTAGTCCACTACGCTGGCCAAGTGCGGGTTGGCAGACTTCACATGTCTTTCGAGAACATTATGGAGAACTGTCAGACATGCAGGTTTCTTCACGATGTTATCCATCACCGATTAGCAAGCGATAATTAACAATTTAATACGCACTTAACTCCGAAAAGTCATTGGTGCGTGCCGTGGATTTGAACCCGAGACCCTCTGCATAGCAGTCTGTCGGTCGCTCCACTCGGCTATCGCTGCTTAGGTATAGAATTCGCTTAAGTTATATTCTCTGAAATAGCAGTCCGATAACTATTTGTCTAATCGAGGAAAGTGCGAAATAAGTGATTTCTTAAGAACATACATTCTATTAGAACCCTATATGTATTAATCACGAACGTACTAAAGGGGGCTTACAAAATCAATCGATGACACAAACTACACCTAGACTAGAAACAACGATTTGTGGAGTACTCAATGTGATGCTCCATGTGGGAATCGAATCCACAATACTTAGCAAAGTGTCTTATTGACGAGGCAGTCGCTAAAACTATAACTGACTGCATCACCAACGCAGTAAAAATCATCATCATCAGCCTTTAACAGTCCACTGCTGGACTAGGCCTCTCCTTTGAAAGGAGGAATTGGCCTACTATACCACGCTGGCCAAACGGGCTGGTATAGGGTTTGTATCAAGTTTTCCTTCTCTTACAGTGCTGTTCTCTGCATAATATGCTCCCTCTGTCGGCTCTTACGACACCCATGGGATGATATGGGGCGGTGACAACGGACAGTAAAAATAGTTGACTTCAATTTGAACCCAAGCATTTGCAAAGTAGGTCTTCTACCATAAAAAGGAAAAACGTCATCATCGTCATGAGCAGCCTTGTTCATGATCCACTGCTGGGTAAAAGCTTCTTTTCATGATGAGAAGTGTTGAATAGTTCACTACACTCGCCGAGCGCGAGTTAGCAGACGTCAAACGTCTTTCGAGAATACCATGGAGAATTCTCAGCGCTGTGTTCCTTCACGGTTTAAAATCATTTAATACGTCTATCAATTTCTAATATGGGTGCATAGGGTTCCCACCAAGAACTTAGGGTCCCAAGCCAACCTCACTTGCAAGCGGTGCTCCTGCCGATTAACGGACGAGGCTCTGGCAAACAAAATATCCCGATACGCGGCAATAGGCTCGCCACCTATTACGTGGGATCAAAACACCGGCGAAAAGTGGGCGTTTAATATGCCTCTGCCTACCCCTTCGGGGAAACAGGCGTGAGTCTATGTATGTATGTATCAATTTCTAATAATTATAAAAAGATTACACATCAGAACGAATACTAAAGTTTGATCAATTCATAATTACACCATATAATAAACCGCTTTATATTTTAAACACTCATACAAAGCTCTTATTTTCCAAGCACATACATGTAAGCATTATATTGGCGCACAATAAAAGGCTTTCAACAAATAACTACGGGCCTCTAATGCCCGATATGAACGCCGCAACATGTATTAACCCTAAGTAGGACCTTATTAAATTATTTTCTGACGTTTTTATAAAAAAAAGTATATGTTACCAAAGAGCTATTTGTTCTTGCGAAACTTTTGAGGGATAACTTCGGCATTACTGCGAAAAATCTTTTAAATGTTCACTCATTTTGAAGTTTTAATCCTTTGTGCTATATTGTTTTAAATGGTCCTTTCGTTTTTTTTTTGTTTTTGTTTTAATGTGGTGGGCAAGAAATATTTAGACTGAGTGAATATTACTTAAACGGATTGAGGTTTAAGTTTGAATTTATATTTACACTGGGATTCATTTTTTTTATGGTGACATGACGCCGTGAAATCTTTGTAAGCCGCCTCGACCATAAGAAGGGAACAACCGACTTGGGGCTACCAGAGGTGTGTAAGGCTCTTTCCTAAAGTACTTCGTCCTATGCTTTATGGCCCAAAGAAGCCAACCATTTTTCATGATTCATAGTAGTTTTGGATATTACTAGTTTTAGCCCGCGACTTCCCCGTGCGGGGTCGGATGTTCGTCCAAAAGTTTGCCCATGAGCTTTGGCGATTTTGGGTGAAAAGGTAACGACTGTCCACCCATATATCCTCACAAATTTTCACGTTTACGAAGTAAGATCATTAAGGGATAAAGTAAATCTATGGAATTGCATATCTTTCCTACTTCTCACTTATAAGTAACTAGAGGACGCCAGCAGCTACGCCTGCATTTTTTTTAAATATACCCGTTTTGGCCGATCCCGTGGGAATTTCGGAAAATCCCTTCGTAGTGCGGTACGGTCCCCAAGGAACATACATGACAAATGTCAGCTTCCTGCGCCCAATAGTTTCGGCTGTAGCGTGTCTGTCAGTCAGTCAGTAACGCAAGGATTTTATATATTAAGATATTATGACAAAATATTTGTAGTAGCTATTTGTAGTAAGCTTATCATAGATAAGGTAAATTCATTCATAACATTAAAGCAAGAAGATTTATTTTGTTTTGCATTAAATACTCTTATTTAAGTACAACGCTACACATAACGTATACGACAGAGACGGATTTAGTCGTATTTCACTAACGTTTAATATAAAAGTTTTTATTATTTGTTAGTTTTATACTTTACACCAAACGTGCAGCGAAATATGAGAAATAAACTTAAATTTGTTACTGTCTGATATGAAAACTTTCTGGTGCAACATTGTGCTAGCGTAATTTTATATGACAACTATGTGTCAGTTTGATATTGTTGATTGATTGAATAAACTAGAATATTCGTATTCTAGTTTCGCGTTTTGAATGCTCAATAATGTTGTTTTCTGTGACAATATCTGATAGCTATCTGATAAATAGACAGAGCTTCTAATGTAACCAGAAAACTGATTTAAGTATTATTTACTATACGGGTGTTTTAATGAATTTGCCTTCTTCTTTTTTCTTTTTTGCTTTTCGCAGGCAACTGCTGGTCTTAAGCCTCTTTTAATTGACTTCACAGAAGTACGGTGCGGTAATAGGAGGGTTTGACATACTGGTTTGGCAACGCTGCTGGCCAGACCTTGTTGGTCTCAAATCGAGTTTTCCATCTCTTCGTAGGGGTATTATGCTTCGTGTACCTATTTCCCTTAGTCGCCTTTTACGGCACCTACGCGCTACGGTGTGAAATGGGGTGGAAGCATTTTGTATTTTAAATCTGTCATCACATTAATTTTATAGGCATTGCTTCGCATATTACATTGACACTAATCTATCCTTGGGATGACTTGAGACCATTTACCAAAGAAGCTTGTTATTATAAAAGGAAATTTCGGGTCCATATTGGCTCACCTAAAGTTCTTTACCCGAAATTGTCCTTCCTTACGATTTGTAATTCGAATGATCACTCTTCCTAAAATTTTTCATCCTAAAGTTTTCATTCATACTATTTGTAGTGCAACCGGCGATGTTCATAACACTCATGTTTCCGAAAATTGTAATTAATAAAATCATTAATGTAAATATATTTAAACTCCTACTGTTTTTTATCATGACACTTTTACCCTTAAACATAATTACCGTAATATTTTCACTCATACTCAGAAAGAAACATTTACCTAGTGCAATAAAAAATATATGTCACTTTTACCAAGGCACTTTTAGGCTTTTAATTAGGTGTTTTATACAATAGAATCGAAAAAATAAACGATTTGCAAAAATAACACTGTTTTGGCAAAAAATTTCTAAGTCCTCGCGGCGTAGCGCCCCCAAGGCTACACTCCAACCGAAATTCATAAAACACGACTCATTTACGGTTATGTTTATGGCCTGGGGGTTTATACCGCAGTTTTAACCGTACCTAAACCAATAACTATAGGACCGATTCGGTTCTGGCACTTCGCCGGCCGCTGCCACGGCACGCTCGCTTCGCTCGCTCGGCTCGTGCGTTGTGGTCACAGTTCTAACCTAACCTAAACCAATAATTATGAATAGGATAGATTCGTTTCTGGAACTTGACCATTGTACTATTGTGTATTTGTACCATGGTACTATTATTCTTATATGTTATACTACGTGTTATGTGAAAATAAAGTTACTCTTGTATAAAGAACTCTCAGACATGCAGGTTTCCTCACGATGTTTTCCTTCACCGTTTAGCAAGCGATAATTAACAATTAAGTACGAACATAACTCCGAAAAGTCATTGGTGCGCGCCGTGGATTCGAACCCGGACCCTCTGCGTAGCAGCCTGTCGGTCTCTCCACTCGGCTATCGCTGCCTAATAAAAGTATAATAGATGTTTATTGCTACTGACATTATGAAGTTGAATGCTTCGGAATTATGAACATTAGAGTCAGAGTAGTTAGGAATTGTGATTGTTAGGATGAAAAATATTAGGAAGAACATTTTCGGATTTCCAATTATCGGAGTTGAAAATTTAGGTGAACTTTGGCGCACCCGGAAATTTCAGACATAGAATTGCAGTCTACATTATAATGACTACAGTTAAAACTGAACTTCTATATTGTTCCATGTTATATAAGCTCGATATAACCTACTAAATACATCAAACGCATCCAGAGTAACAGTAGTACTCTAAAAGAAAACTTATCACACAAACTTTCCTTCTTTGTTTCGAACAAAGCAGTCTAAATGATCGAAACGCCGAACTAAAATGCAAATTAAGTCGAACCGACATTCCAACTTCTATACAAAGCGACAAATGTACTCTCGAATTCAAACAAACTAAGCGATTCTTAAATGCGGAACAAACGATTCCTTTCAAAGCACTTAAAAAAAGACAAAATACCAAACGATTAGGGGAGGGTACGAGTGAAAACTAACACCCCGTCCGCCCACTCACAATTATCCCAAAATCCGGATTGAGCTTAAATATTCAAAACTACCATCTCCTCAAAGATTTCGGTCGCAAAATAAATTTGTGTCGACTAAATGGAAATATTAAGATTTCATAATATCAAACGGTTTCGTTTTGAATGCTGAATTCGGGATTTAGAATACAAAATAAGTCGGAGTTTGGAAGGTTAGCTTTTTATATGTATTTTGAAATGATTTTGAAAATTTAAAGCTATCTTTATTTAACTGAAACTTAAGCTTGAAACTATCGTATTGACATCTAACCTTACGGCATATCTTATTTATCTTAGTTCGGTATTTATTTAAAGTATTATTTATGAATAAATATATAAATACATATGGTTTCGTCTTTTTCACGGGTATTTTTATAAAATAACATAACTTCACGTCTTAATCCCCGAAGAGGTAGGCAGAGGTGTAAATACCACACCCATATTTCGCCATTAATTATTTAGGTGCCGCGTACCTAATAGGGAGCGAGCCTATTGTCGTTACCGGGCACATCACCAGACGCCGGGCCGCTACTGAGTATTCGGAAAATCCAGTAACACTTTTGCCCGACCCAGGATTCGAACCCGGCACCTCCGATCAGCAGTCGCATACTATCCACCGGACCACGGAGGCAGCCCTGTTCTGTTATGATGTGAATTATGTAATTCCATATGAGTTTAGCCTAATTTCAGATAAGATGGTCGTGTATAAATTGCCTTGGAAAATACTATTTTTACTACGTTGTAACTGAAGTGAAGACTCGTAGGTATTTACGAAGTTTCATTTAATCGTGAAGATAGTGTAAGTAGTTCTGAGAGGTCGAAAGTCGGAGGTCAATGGGAAGACAAGTGTTCTTGAACGAAAGAAAAATAAGAACTCTTGTCACAGATCGCTGTCGATGTATACGGGTGCGTGGCTTTGAGGCAGAAAGAGATAGTCCTATAGGAGGAAGTGAGACAAAAATGGTATTGTTTTATATTGACTTTGATGTGTATCTTACTACTATTGTAAATGTGAAAGTTGGTGATGGAGGTTTGTTACTCTTTTAAAATTAGTTTTATTGCGTAATTTTTCTACTTTAAACGGCCGGCACTACTGATTACATTTTGTGTCGCAGCAGACTTTGCAATCAATTAATCGATACACAAAGTACAAAGATTTAAAACTGCAATTCGTGGAACACTTAAAATGATGTCTTGTGTAGGAATCGAACGCACAAACCACTGGGCACAGTTTGGAACGGTGAAGTAACCTTCGTCAACTCAGTGACTTTCAATTGTAATTTGTCAAACTTACTAACCACAAGAAATTCAACATTAGAAATTACTTTCCATTCAAAACTTATTTCGCAGCTAAGTCTTCGACAATAGTAAATCCGAGTCTTACACGAATATGTTTCGAATTTCTCGAAATTCGCACGAATAAAACAGTATACGCAAAATTATCCGATAAATAATATAAATGTGGCTTTATAGTGTCGAATATAATCGTTTCGTGTTACGAAGGGCTGTGAAAGTTTTCATTTCGGCTCGTTTTTCTAGCTGTCACTACATTCTTCGAGTTTTGATGTAAGTTTCAGAACATTTATTAAGAGAAACTTGTTACGAATTACTGCAGAGTGTAGATATTTTGCGGATAAGATTTTGGTGGCGTTTTGATTTATTCCCGTGGGTCATGGTTACTGAGGATTACAAAGATACCGCTAAGGTATTAATCAAAATTTATGTCGAGACATTAATTTGAGTAATGAAAATTTTTCGAACTTTCATTTGAGTAATTAGTAATGCTAATTATTTTGGCTGTGTCAGCTGACATGCTAGCACATAATTATTGTAGATATAATTGCATAGAGAAAAGCAATGCTACGGAAATATAATAGGGTAGTTTCCAGGGTCAAAATAATTACATTTTATTTAGTCCGTATTTTAGATTATAAAAATATATTGGACACGTATTTTTCTTTTTTCGATTAAATAAAAAATAACAAAGATATAGCCCATTAAAGTCACGTGTGACGTCATCTAGTGCTAAAAAATGTAGCGCGGCGTGACGTTATACGTAACTTTAATGAGCTATATCTTGGTCATTTTTGGTTTAATTTACAAATTAAAAAATACGTATCGCTTATTTTTGAATAATCTAAAGGACGGACTTATATTTTTTTTTTGTCAACTAGCCTATTGTACCAATCTGGTAATTTAAAATAGTGTCAGTGTTTCTTCTAGATTATTCTGCGGATACAATGCAAAGCGATTGGTGATAGATAACTTATCTAAGACATGTTTTGTTATTTTTCACAGAAAAAAATAAAATACTAAAATAAAATAAACTCAAAATTTATCGTCCTCATCAATAAAAGCAACATACGCAGTTACATAATTACCAAATAACAAAAATAATTCGTTGAGAGTGTGTAAAATCACAACATTTGTAACCTAAGCACAATACAGTCTACAACTTGACATTGAGCCTCCGAATGTTAAATAAAGTATAATTAAAACACAACTCTAAAGTTTTAAAGTTATAACATTTCACGCCCCAAAATTACAATATAGTATACGCAAAAATAAATAATTAGACGGCAAACAATATTAATTATGGCAAAGTTGGCACGTATCGAGCACCTCAGATTATTATATTCTACGTTAACTAGTTGCGTTTGTGAGTTTCAGAGTGAAATGTCGGGAAAAGTATCCGTTAAACAAGATCTTGTTATGAAGTTACCATCTTTTATGTTTGTTAAATTAAATGAGATTTATAACTCGAGGTAGAACGGAGGCTAGGAGATGTACGTAGGTAGAAAGATTTATTTTTATTCGTATTTTAGTTTGCCTGAGTTTTTGGGGAAAATATTTTGCGCCAGAAATAAATTGTTGGTTGTAGCGAACCGACCATATTTTATATAATCATAATATTGTTTTTTACAGATAAGGTACATAATATGTGCTTTATATATTATTATATAGATAACAATATGCATGAAACCATGACAGGGATCAATGAGTTGAGATTCATATTTAATCTGTGGACAACAGACCGCAGGTCGCTTGACGTCAGAACAGCACAGGTCGAGGAGTCAGCACCTTCTCAACGTGTGTCTTCTAGGTGACAAACAATTTCCCAACAGAGTCGCGAATATTATAAAAGATTTTAGTTGATAAACTCAGATCTGCCTGGTATATCAAAATAATCCCATTTCTACTACTACTACTTACTTTTACTACACGTAAAGCGGAATATTTTAGGACTTTTTGGATTAATCCCACCCTCATTCCTTCTACTGTATCATCTGTATAGCCAAGGTTGATCAATGAACACGGAAGACAAATATTTTGATCCTCGTCAAGTCCCGGAGAAAGCTAATCTGTCTTGGAACCTGCAACGAATTTAATTAGAAGTTGGTTGGCAGGCTAAGTTTAAAATCAGTCATCGTGATGTCTTTTTCCTAGCGTTATTCCTATGAGAATCCGGGGCTCGCTTTCTAGTCTAAACGGGTTTGACTGAATATTAGCTTTTAGCGCACCTAGTCATCGTGATTTCGCTCTCTCTCTTTAAGGCAGTCGATGTAAATCAGTCGTCATAAAAATCACCTACAACTTGCAAACAAACGTACATATACATACATACATAGTCTCACGCCTATAACCCCGAAGAGGTAGGCACAGGTGTATTTCTACACCTACTTTTCGCCAGATAGTCTTTAGTCCCACGTAATAAGCGGCGAGCCTATTGCCGTACCGGGCACATTTCCAGACTCCGTGCTGCTACTGAGAATTTCGTGACAGAAAAACCCAATAACTCTACCCGACCCAGGAATCAAACCCGGGACCTTCCGATCCCACGCGCACATTTATGCCGAGAGACCAACGAGGCAGTCGTATAGGGTTTGATGTCGAGTTTTCTGTCTCTACGCAAAGATGGTATTTGCATCGTGTTATCCCTTAGTCGCCTCTTACGACTCCCACGGGAAGATAGGGGGTGGTGACACTTGTATTCTATGCCGTCAAACAAACGTACACCAAATAAATTATATTTCTCGTATTCCGTAATAACATAATACACAATATAAGCCACCTCATCACCCGAGTGCCATAAAAGTCGAGACAGGCCCTTCTGGTAAGTTTTACGACGGCCATGCGCCTATTAACAGCATTAACACAAGTGCCACATTCTCATTACCTACAAACACCATGACAAATCGCCGGACGCCGTGGAATTCCCGGACAAACATACAAGTATATTATACACTAGCCGTTTCCCGCGGTTTCACCCGCGTGCTGAGGGAACTACTTGGCGTACCCGAAAAACCCAAATATCCTACGGACCCCTATTTTTTCTAAAATAAAATATAGCCTATGTTACTCGCAGATAACGTAGCTTTCCAATGGTGAAAGAATTTAAAAAATCGGTCCAGTAGTTTTTGAGTTTATCCATTACAAACAAACAAATAAACAAAAATATTTTTTTTTCTCTTTATAATATTAGTGTAGATTTAAGGCCTGTTCAGACCTAAGCGGTATTCGCTATCCTTGTGGGTAGAATAATGCGCGGTAGTCGAGTTTCGCTCAGAGAGGTAAGAACTAGCAGCGGTACTTGATATCAAATACCTGAGCGAAACCCGAGCGGTATGTACCTCTACCCGTAGCGGCAGCGAATATCGCTCAGGTCGCTCTAGCCGCGGTACTTGATAATAAATACCTGAGCGAAACCCGCGCGGTATGTACCTCTACCCACAGCGGCAGCGAATATCGCTCAGGTTTGAATAGGGCTTTGTTACTGAAGAAGCTGTAACCCGCTGTTTCAACTGTATAATTATATCCACAACAGCGCCACCTACTGGCTGGTCAAATTGCAGCTTATACGTAACTGAAACATCTACATAAGGACATAAACATCACTTGGGTGGGTAGTAGAGCCTTGCTGATTTCAGCATGAATGGGCCGGCTCGACCGGGGAAGTACTACCCTCTCACAGAAAATCGACGTAAAGTAACAGTACCTAAGCTGTTGCGTTTCGTTCGGTGAGTGAGAGTTCCGGAGGCCCTATCCCCTATCCCTTCTCCCTGATCCCACTCCTCATCCTATCCCTTTTCCCAACCCCAAGGGGCGACAACGCACTAGTGACTCCTGTGGTGTTGCTTGTGTCCATGGGCGGCGGTAATTGCTTACCATCAGGCAATCCGTCTGCTCGTTTGCCGCCTATTACCATAAAAAAATATATACATACATACATAGACTCACGCCTGTTTCCCGGAGGGGTAGGCAGAGACTACGGAACGCCATTTGCAACGATCCTGACATACCTCACTTGCTTCACTCACTCCCATCAAGTTTCTCATGCATGCTCTTCTGTTAAGGGTACTTCTGACTTGTCCTTTTTCAGGATGTCTCCAATCTGGTCAGAGAACGTCCGCCTAGGTCTTCCCCTTTGTCCTGTTCCATTCACACTTGCCTTATATATCTTCTTTGTCAGTCTATCGTCATCCATCCAAAAAATAAAAAACATAAATAAAAAGTATTTCCCTTTTATTTTCGAAGAATTATGTGACATAGATAACATCAATAATACTAAGTCTATATATGTAGTCATATGAGATCTATCTTCCAGGGATTCATAAACAGAAAAAACAAAAAAAACCCTTACTTTGCTTAGGACCCTCAGCCACTCTTTGTTTTTCGTTTTAACCGGTCACACCCTAGACTAACGTGTCTGGCCTGGATATAGTAGGCCAAATCCTCCTTCTTACCATGCTATTGTGAGACAAATTTTGGGAGGTTTATCTAGCTCTAGAAAAGGCTGTACGATGTTGCTGATAAAATAGATACTTCTTAATCTGGCAAGACAGATTTTGTCCTGCAGAATCTACTCCAAACAGATTCGCGAATTTCCTTTTTCCTTACTTGCAAAACATGCCAGTAATTACAAAACAACACTCTCTTCTATCCAGTCTATGCACATCTATACATCAACTCAAAATACAACGAATCTCTGGCTTAATTACCCTTCATCCACCCATAACAGAAAGCGGGGTGCAGGAAAGTATTTATCAAAAATTCCTTCATAACTCCGTCCATCGTTACAAAATGGGGGGCCAAGGGACGCCGAGTTAATTTCATCAAGATGGGTTAATGAAACGTCAATGGTTTGACAATGACAAAGCCCTCGCTGGCTTTAAGTGATTTTTTCTTGCAACTTTGATATTGCTACATTTTGAAGTAGTAATAGAAAGTTTCAGCAAGTCTTGTACGCAAATGTGGATGGCAACAAGTGTGATACATCAACATTTGCGTTTATCCCTTTGACTTATCATTTAATTTTCTGCATTTAAAGACACACCAGTACATACATACTTTATTTTGGCAACTATAATACCAAAATCTCATAATATTAATTGAAAACTAGATAGACATTTACTTATTAGTGTGATCATGTACTGTAGTTTTGAGGTTCAGGTTTTTGGCATCAAATCTGAACATGGCGTTGGCAACAGTGTCAGTCTAACATATCGGAGCGTGTTTCGTGTGTGTAATAAAGAATAATGCGTTTATTACATTACTTTCTTACTACCGGTTTCAATATTTGATCCATGGATTTAGAGATTTGAGACACATATTTGACATAAGCTCCACACAAAATATATCAAACGTTTATGTTTAATCTTCAAATCCATGGACAGATCGGATCTTGAAACCGGCCGTTAAATAATGCCTACTCTTTAAACCATTTTCGTCACGTGTTTTTCTTAGTAAATCTTTATCTTGTTACACAAATCGGATGAAAAACATAAACATCAGTATCACTTGGTAGGTATGGCAAAGATGTCACGGCAAACGTGCAAACAATTAATACTGTCTCGAACGAGATCGTTAACGATGTTTCTTGACATTTTAACAAAATTGCTAAAACGTGGCGTTTAAAAACAAGGAAAAATTGAGATTTCACGTTGTTACTTCTTTGGGCGTCTAATTTATTTTGTACAAAATGGACCCCGTCTAGGGTCACGCTTGAAAGAGTTGGATTCTTTGTGTTTATTTACTCTTTTGTTCTCTTTCTTATTTTTTGGAGCCTTATTGTTTTTTTTTATAATGTCGGTCGAAACTAGCTACAGCTTGCGATGAAATATTACCTCGAAAATGTCACTTTATTTCATAATTCAGTTTTTACGAAGTAATGTATAAGAGTAACGTTGTATCATTTAGTAGTGTGGAATTTATAGTTCTGTTAGGAGTCACTTAAATTATATTTATTATGTAGTATGTTAGTAAGCATAAAAACATTTTGATGAAGTATTCATCATTCGCTTACGTTCATCATCAGCCCTTTATACTGTCCCACTGCTGGGCACGGGCCTCTTCTCCCTTATGAGAAGGGTAAGGCCATAGTCCACCACGCTGGCCAAGTGCGGGTTGGCAGACTTCACATGTCTTTCGAGAACATCATGGAGAACTCTCAGACATACAGGTTTCCTCACGATATTTTCCATCACCGATTAGCAAGCGATAATTAACAATTTAATACGCACTTAACGCCGAAAAGTCATTGGTGCGTGCCGTGGATTCGAACCCGAGACCCTTCGCATAGCAGTCTGTCGGTCTCTCCACTCGGCTATAGCAGTCCGGTAACTATTTGTCTAATCGAAGAAAGTGATTTCTTAAGAACATACGAGTACGTTCTATTAAAACCCTATATGTATTAATCACGAACGTACCAAAGGGGGCTTACAAAAAATCAATAGATGACACAAACTACACCTAGACTAGAAACAACGATTTGTGGAGTACTCAATGTGATGTTCCATGTGGGAATCGAATCCACAATATTTAGCAAAGTGTCGAAGTGACGAGGCAGTCGCTAAAACTATAACTGACTACATCACCAACGCAGTAAAAATAATTGACTTCAATTTGAACCCAAGCATTTGGAAAGTAGGTTTCATTTTTATTTTATTTCTTTATTTATTTTATACACTCACGCCTGTGTCCCCGAAGGGGTAGGCAGAGGTGTAATATTACACCCACATTTCGCCATGAATTTTTTGGTCCCACGTAATAGGGGGCGAGCCTATTACCGTACCGGGCACATTACCAGACTCCGTGCTGCTACTGAGAATTTCATAACGGAAAAATTCAATAACACTTTGCCCGACCCGGGAATCGAACTTGAGACCTCCCAATCCCACGCGCACATTTATGCCGCGAGACCAACGAGGCAAAGTAGGTCTTCTAATATAAAAAGAAAAAAGCTTCATCTTCGACATGAGCAGCCTTGTTCATGATCCACTGCTGGGTAAAAGCTTCTTTTCACCTCAGCAGCTCAAACATGCCGCTTTTGCTGCGAGACAACAGTGAACAAAACGCGATTTTGATTCGAGCGTGAGTAAAAGTAGATTTTTAATTTTTCAATCTTCAGTGTCACGAATTGACATTGTTCAGCCATAAATTTGTGCTCTGTCTCTTTCACATGCATATAAAAAGTGAGTGAAAAAACAAACCCCTTCGAATTCGAAATTTGATTTTGGAATTCGACCTCAAAGAAAACACCTACGGCAACGCAAAAAAAGATATTTGTAATAAATAAATTACTTTTTTTATATGTTATTGTTTAGGTACATGTTTAATTTATTATTGGATTTTAATAAAAATAAGTCTAATTAATAGTATAAAATTAGTATTTAACCAATACATTTTTATTTAGAATTACAACAATGATACATTTGAAAAATAAACATCAGGGACGCGGTATTAAAACGCGATTTTAAAAAGTAGCGGGAATAAAATTTCGCTAATGCTGATGCAGTAGAGGTATAGCGTAACGTGTTAAATTATATTAATATATAAAATAATCCAAAAAGATGAGTGAAACTAGCGATGATGACTGTACTTTAACACCAGAAGAGTTAAATCAACAAGTGATTATGCAAAATTCAATCTATTCCTGTTCATTTCTATGTCTCCTAAGTAATATGTGTTCTCACTGCTGCGGTGAAAAGTTATGTGTGCCACATGAGAGCAAAGTTTTTTGTATCTCGTGCTGTTGAGTCCCTCACCACGCTCAGGATTCAAACTTTGATCTTTGATCATAGAATCCTTCGCTTGCTCGGGACTCAAAATCAGCACTCGAAACAAAAAACAACTATGCTCTCTTGTTGCACAAATAACTATTTCGTGATGAGAAGTGTTGCATAGTTCACTACACTGGCCGAGCGCGAGTTGGCAGACTTCAAACGTCATTCGAGAATACCATGAAGAATTCTCAGCGCTGTGTGCCTTCACGGTTTAAAATCGTTTAATACGTCTATCAATTTCTAATAATTATAAAAAGATTACACATCAGAACGAATACTAAAGTTTGATCAATTCACATTACACCATATAATAAACCGCTTTATATTTTAAACACTCATACAAAGCTCTTATATTCCAAGCACATACACGCAAGCATTATATTGGCGCACAATAAAAGGCTTTCAACAAATAACTACGGGCCTCTAATACCCGATATGAACGCCGCAACATGTATTAACCCTAAGTATGACCTTATTAAATTCTTTTCTGACGTTTTTATAAAAAAAAAGTATATGTTACCAAAGAGCTATTTGTTCTTGCGAGACTTTTGAGGGTTAACTTCGACGTTACTGCGAAAAATCTTTTAAATGTTCACTCATTTTGAAGTTTTAATCCTTTGTGCTATATTGCTGTTTTAAATGGTTCTTTTCGTTTTATTTTTGTTTTTGTTTTAATGTGGCTGGCAAGACATATTTAGACTGAGTGAATATTACTTAAACGTATTGAGGTTTAAGTTTGAGTTTATATTTAAATTTTATTCAATTTTTACGTTACATTCAATTTTTTTATGGTGACGCCATGAAATCTCTGTAAACCGTCTCGATCATAAGAAGTGAACAACCGACATGGCGCTAGCAGAGGTGTGTAAGGCTCTTTCCTAAAGTACTTTGTCCTATGCTTTATGGCCCAAAGAAGCCAACCGTTTTTCATGATTCATAGAAGTTTTGGATATTACTAGTTTTAGCCCGCGACTTCCCCGTGCGGGGTCGGATGTTCGTCCAAAAGTTTGCCCATGAGCTTTGGCGATTTTGGGTGAAAAGGTAACGACTGTCCATCCATACATCCTCATAAATTTTCACGTTTATTTGAAGTAAGATCATTAAGGGATAAAGTAAATCTATGGAATTGCATATCTTTCCTACTTCTCACTTATATGAAACTAGAGGACGCCAGCAGCTACGCCTGCATTTTTTTTAAATATACCCGTTTTGGCCGATCCCGTGGGAATTTCGGGAAATCCATTCTTAGTACACCCTTACGGTCCCCAAGGAACATACATGACAAATGTCAGCTTCCTGCGCCCAATAGTTTCGGCTGTAGCGTGTCTGTCAGTCAGTCAGTAACGCAAGGATTTTATATATTAAGATATTATGACAAAATATTTGTAGTAGCTATTTGTAGTAAGCTTATCGTAGATAAGGTAAATTCATTCATAACATTAAAGCAAGAAGATTTATTTTGTTTTGCATTAAATACTCTTATTTAAGTACAATGCTACACAACGCATACGACCACAGAGACGGATTTGGTCGTATTTCACAAACGTTTAATATAAAAGTTTTTGTTATTTGTTAGTTTTATACTTTACACCAAGCTTGCAGCGAAATATGAGAAATAAACTTAAATTTGTTACTGTCTGAAATGAAAACTTTTTGGTGCAACATTGTGATACCGTCATTTTATATTACAAATATGTGTCAGTTTGATATTTTTGATTGATTGAATAAACTAAAATACGAAGGGTTTTGCATCCTAGATAATTTTGTTTTCTGTTACAATATTTGATAGCTATCTGATAAATAGACAGAGTTTCTAATGTTACCAGCAAATTTATTTAAGTACCTAAGTATTATTTACTATAGGTACGGGTGTTTTATTCAACTTGCCTTCACAGCTGTTTGCAGTCCACTGCTGGTCTTTAGCCTCTTTTAATTGACTTCACAGAAGTCATCACCAGCCTTTAACAGTCCACTGCTGGACTAAGCCTCTCCTTTGAAAGGAGGAATCGGCCTACTATACCACGCTGGCCAAACGGGTTGGTATAGAGTTTGTATCAAGCTTTCCTTCTCTTACAGTGCTGTTCTCTGCATAATATGCTCCCTCTGTCGGCTCTTACACCCATGGGATGATATGGGGTGGTTTTTCCGTATTCTTAATCCGTCACCACACGGATGACTTTTGACTTCACAAAAGTACGGTGCGGTAATAGGAGGGTTTGGCATACTGGTTTGGCCTCGCCGGCCAGACGGGTTGGTTTTATGTCGAAATTTCCGTCTCTTCGCTAGGGTACTATTATTTGCTTCGTGTATCTTCCTTATTCACTTTTTACGACACCTACATGGATGATTTTATAAGGGTTACTTTGCATATTACATGCATCAATGCTGATGAATTTCAATTGACATGAAGTCTTAAACGAATAAAGCCTTATTACAACAAAATGACTTAATACAACACCGAAATCAATCTTTCGTTTACATAACTTTACATCATTTATCAAGGAAGCTTGTTGATACATATTTATAAAAATACCATAGAGATATTTTACAAACATTTCCAACAGACTACGTATAATGATTACAGTTAAAACTCAATTTCTATGTCCATCCATGTTCTATAAGTTCGATATAACCGACTAAATAAATGAAACACATCCAGAGTAACAGTAGTACACTAAAACAAACTTATCACACAAACTTTCCTTCTTTGTTTCAAACAAAGCAGTCTAAATGATCGAAAATGCAAATTAAGTCGAACCGACATTCCAACTTCTATACAAAGCGACAAATGCACTCTCGAATTCAAACAAACTAAGCGATTCTTAAATGCGGAACAAACGATTCCTTTCAAAGCACTTAAAAAAAGACAAAATACCCAACGATTAGGGGAGGGTACGAGTGAAAACTAACCCCCTCCGCCCACTCACAATCATCCCAAAATCCGGATTGAGCTTAAATACTCAAAACTACCATCTCCTCAAAGATTTCGGTCGCAAAATAAATTTGTGTCGACGAAATGGAAATATTAAGATTTCATAATATCAAACGATTTCGTTTTGAATGCTGAATTCGGGATTTAGAATACAAAATAAGTAAGTCGGAGTTTGGAAGGTTGGCTTTTTAGATTTATTTTGAAGTTATTTTGTAAATTTAAAGCTATCTTTATTCTTTATGTAACTGCACAACATTACATTTTTGTTTCCTTTATCTTGAAACTATCGTATTGATATCTCACCTTACGTTCGGCATATCTTAAGGCCTTGCCACACGGCACAATTTTAGCACTGATCAAATTTTCAATCGAATTGGCTTTGCCCGTCTACACGACACAATCAAATCACTGATTTTCATTCCGTCCACCCGATTGGTTAAAATCTGGTGGTACCGCCCACCCGATGAACTTGAGTTGGACGACTGGCGTCTACAGGTCACGATTTCATCAAGTGATTTAGTCAAGTTGGACGTAAAATCGTGTCGTGTGGCAAGGCCTTTACAGTACCCAAATATTTATTTAATATTTTGTTTGTGAATACATATATCAATAGTACATATATAATATACGTTTTGGATTTTATCACGGATATTTCTATACGTAGGTACTTATAATAATATCTGGTAGCCTAAACATACATATTTGTTTAACCAAAGGATTAGGAATATAAACTTAATAATCCTCGCGCGTCAACAGCTACGGCGCGGCGCGGCGTATCGATCAACATCAATCAAGAAACAAAGTCATCAATATCCTTAAACAAGTCTTGAAGGCTTGAACCCAGAAAAATATCGAAATACTGACATATTTTAGTATAGAGGTACGCCTACATCGCCGAAGGAGTAGGCAGAGGTGTAGGTAATATTACACCTGCATTTTGCCATATTATAATTTGTAGGTCCCACGGAATAGGGGCGGAAACCGGGCACAATGCTAGACTCCGTGCTGCTACTGAGAATTCGACAAACTCAGTACCTAACACTTTTGCCCGACCCAGGAATTGAACTTGGAACCTGCCGAACAGCAGATGCATGCGCTATCCACTGGACCACGTAGGCAGTCAGAAACATCGATACATTGTAAGTAAAAACATAAAACATCATCATATATATACATAAAATACTATCATATTTTTATACTACTTGTAGAATGGATCGTAAATCTAAATTACGATGCAAAAAAGCTGGCCAGTAAACATAATTTATGTGCGCGGTTTCCATACCAAATTATCCATTGCTGCGTACTAAAGCGGCGGATTAACGCATCATTTAACATTTGCAGCGATGGACGCCGAACTGATTTATTATAAAATAATGTTTATGTTATTTTCGGTAAACATTTTGAGTAATTTATTGTTTAGGGAGTTGTTTGTTGTGTTTTTGTCGATAGTTAGGCAGCTAATGACCTGTATACATGTTTACATTTATGTTTTGTTTTCGCGTAATCATCTACTTAAAAGATAGCTGAATTTCCTTTTATTTGCCCTGACATTTGGGCAAGAGACATACCAAGAATAGTCCCAAGATGATGAAGCTACTAGGTATAATACCTTCATCATGCTTCACAATCCAATTAAAGATCTATTACAAATGTTTGAAGCTACTAGTAGTGTATATTTTGCAATAGGTAGTTTATTTTTACAGGCATGATGTACCTACTTGTCTTCAAATTCCATACACAATAAACAACTTTGAAAACATCTAATATATAAAATTCTCGTGTCACAGTTTTCGTTCCCATACTCCTCCGAAACGGCTTGGCCGATTATGATGAAATTTTTTGTGCTTATCCGGTATCTATGAGAATCGGCCAACATCTATTTTTCAAAAAAAAAAAATAAAAAAATTGCAAAACAACGTTTGCCGGGTCAGCTAGTTATCTATAAAATTGATCTCGAACACGAACGAGTAAATAATTATTTTATTTTCTTGTACCTGGCAATGTTTATTTTGTCAACGATTTTTATTTATTATGGTGAAATGGTTTAATGATTAGCTAATGCATATTTAATTATACGCAGTGGTTTAGTTGTAACCACAACATTTAAAATGTTTCACCCAATATAATATTAAAGTGCAGATAGTTATGTAATATGGTAGCGTTGAATATAGACTCACGACTGTATCCCCGAAGGGGTAGTCAGAAGTGTAATATTACACCCACATTTCGCCATGAATTTTTAGGTCGCATGTAATAGTGGGCGAGCCTATTGCCGTTACGGGCACATCACCAGACTCCGGGCTGCTACTGAGTATTCGGCAAAACCCAGTAACACTTTTGCCCGACCCGGGAATCGAGCCCAGGACCTCCGATCAGCAGTTGCATACGCTATCTACTGGACCAAGGAGGCAGTCTGGGCTAAAACCTCTCCTAGTTTGCTTCACGGTAGACTTGTGGGACAACATGAGGATTTGGCCTACTGTGCCAGTCTGACGAGACCGGTTGGCCTACGTTGATGCTGTCGAGTTTTCCGTCTCTTCGCATAGGTAATATTTTTTTTAATATAACAACTCCCGCATTAGGATTAAATCCTGTGTCGCGAGGGACTTTACAAACATACAACTAACAGACACAATGAACACCCAGACTCGAAACATCAATTTATGAATCACACAAAGTGTTGTCTCGTGTGGGAATCGGACCCACAACACTCGGCGCAGTGTCAAGCGGCGAGGCGGCCGCTTAAACCACTACGCCAACCGTGCAGTCAAAATAAAAAAAAGTCAAATCCAAAGTCCAGTTATTGCCATAGTCAACTTTTACGGCACCCACGGAACGTAATAGGATAGCGTTATTTTGAATTTTAAACATATGCGTGCTTATTTGTATATCACAATACATAAAAATATGCCTTACCCTTTTACATCCCAGATAGCAACCAGAGCCTGAGAAATCAACACTAAAATGTTTACCTGTAAAAGAAAAGAAAAATATTTATAATTATAATAATGCATTTTTGACATGAATTGAGAAAATTTATAGACTTTTAAATGTGATTTTATGTCGTTGATTATCGCTTGCTAAATGATGTGGAAAAACATTGCGAGGAAATTTAAGAGTTGTTCATAATGTTTTAGAAAGGCATTGTTATGAAGTATGCCAAACTGCAAACAAATGAGTAAATAATAGTAACGCTTGATCTGCTTTGTCTCTTTGTCAGCAGTGGGCCAGTTTATATACAGGGCTGATCATGAATGATGATGATGATGATGATAAGTATATAAAACACCATCTCCTGATCGACATATCGCAGAGCCTAAACTACAGAATCAAGAGCTATAAAAAAGGACAGTAGGTTGCTTTTGTGACATTGGAACCAGGAAGGCTTTTTTAATATTTCACCCCTAAGGGGGATAAAATAGGTTATGAAATATTGTCTTAAAATTTGCAGATATTCATGCTACCTCTACGAAAATTCCTATAATAAAAAAATAGTCGTATATTCACGTGATTATAATACGCGGTGTACGTGAAACCACATTTCTCAGTATCTCACAAGTGTGTTATATAAACGACATTACATTACAATACTATGGGGGGGAGGGACTTGAGTTTTTCAGACGGCGTAACCCGCCGGTCTTATTGCATTCCACGGGCGCCGACCCACTTGCGTGGGGAATATTGGGCCACTAAAACAGCTATTGGGGTAATATTTTTATTATAACACACTTTTTTTACTTATTTACTTCTTGCCGTGTGGTAGACGGCATAGAATACAAGTGTCACCACCCCTTATCTTCCCGTGGGTGTCGTAAGAGGCGACTAAGGGATAACACGATGCAAATACCATCTTTGCGTAGAGACGGAAAACTCGACATCAAACCCTATACGACTGCCTCGTTGGTCTCGCGGCATAGCTGTGCGCGTGGGATCGGAAGGCCCCGGGTTCGATTCCTGGGTCGTGCAGTGTTATTGGGTTTTTCTGTCACGAAATTCTCAGTAGCAGCACGGAGTCTGGAAATGTGCCCGGTACATCAATAGGCTCGCCCCTTATTGCGTGGGACTAAAGTATATCTGGCGAAAAGTGGGTGTAGAAATACACCTCTGCCTACCCCTTCGGGGATAAAAGGCGTGACGATATGTATATATGTATGTTACTTCTTGACTTGTCAGTGTAAGCTTTGTGGTTTAAATAATTAGGAAGGTTTTAATAATAATATTTAGTGAGAAGAGGCTATTAGTAAGGGTCATGAAAATGTTAGGTTTCCCTGTCGAAAGCATCCAGATGTTTTAAACGTTGAAATGATAATGAAAGTGTATTTTTTGTGCGATGAGTAACGAATAGCTGCAACACGTGCTGTTGTGTTCACTATCTTCTGTATGATGATATCCAACATGTTATGCTAAACGGTATTTCTCTATTTTGTCGGCTTGCCCGCGAAGTTTAAAATGCCGATAGGCTATAGGTATTCACGCAGGCTTTGGGAAACAACTGGCAAATAAGCAGCCCAGTGGCAAGGTGTCGTTTGTGCCTTTCCACTAATCCAAAATTCGGCAAATGAGAGAGTGTTTAGCAGAATCAACCCAATAAATTCGTTGGGTAAGGAAGTGCGTATCTAAAAGAGGCCATACTTGTCATTGTATGTCGTGTATCTATTGTGATACGGTTCTTAATACTAATAATCTAAATGCGAAAGTGAGAATGTTTGTCCTTCTACTAAGTTGCCATGGAGAAAAGTTATGGTACGATTTTGTTTGTGGAGAAAGTCAGGAGGCGGAAGAAAGACATAAGCTACAATTTACCACAATAACCAATATTCACGCCGGTGAAATAACGATAAAAGTCTAATAACCGATTAAATATATTATTTACTACTTTAAGCTTCTTTCCTAAAAAATATCATTTACAGCAGACATCGCTAAAAGCATAAAAAAATTGAAATACGTATTTTGTTCGCTGTTCTCGTGGCCACACACACGAGAGTGCCTACATAGCGCCGCTATACACGCGGGGAGGCTGACAGTTTTAATTTACGCATGCGTCTTACTATTATTACACTTTTCGCTAATTGTTATTTTACATTTACCCTATATTCCGTTATACATTAAGATGGGTGAGAAAATACTTTTAGTTTTGTTATAATATGTCTGTGTTTAGTAATATGTAAGTTACCTGGATGCTAAAGTACAGATTCGTTTAAAGTTTGTATTAAATGACAGATAGGACGATTATATATATATATATTTTTTTTATATGTAGTAATAGGCGGCAAACGAGCAGACGGATTGCCTGATGGTAAGCAATTACCGCCGCCCATGGACACAAGCAACACCACAGAAGTCACAAGTGCGTTGCCGCTCCTTGGGATTGAGAAAAGGGATAGGATGAGGAGTGGGATAAGGGAGAAGGAATAGGAGATAGGGCCTCCGGCACTCTCAGTCACCGAACGAAACGCAACAGTTTAGGTACATGATACTTTACGTCGATTTTCTGTGAGAGGGTAGTACTTCCCCGGTCGAGCCGGCCCATTCATGCTGAAATCAGCAAGGCTCTACTACCTGCAATATTATTACTAACCATGTACATATGCAAAATTGTGGATCTAACCGAGCGTTGCCTCGTGTGGGGATCAAATCCACAATTTATTTGGCGTTGTGGCCGCTCAAATCTCTACGCCATACATACATTCATCATTACGAACATCCCATAATTAAACTGGAAGGGATGCTTTATAATTGAGCGTGTTCTGTTAAGAGATGATAAGCTACTTTACGAACCGTTTCTTGATGACCGCTCGTCGACCTTTTGTTTAACTGACACTCAGTTACTGACGATAAATTTTTTTTATAAGTATAAACCCTTGTATTGTCAGTAGACTGGCTTTCGAAATGAATAAACTTTTTCTAAACCACTGATTTTGAAGGGATACTTTTTGTTATTAGGATTTGGACGGTTTTAAATAATTTGGATTTAGTTTGAGCTTTGAATTTTGGTTAAATGAATAATGTAGATTTATAATTTACCCTTTAGCACATTTTAAATACCAAATTGTAATAGAGCTTTTAAGTGTTTTTTAAGTTTGTTTAAGTTTACGTGAAGGACTGACATATGTTTTTAGTTATTTATTTTGCAACTGCATATCTTCATGAGAGCTTTAGGTCAGAAAGACAAGCAGCAAAAACAAAACTTTGAAAACTTCAAAATTTTTCAACTTATTCCTAACCACCGGATAGTGAAGTCTAAGAAAACCAAAAACAATCAGTACCAACCACAAGTCTAAGTCAAAGGATTCTGAGGCATTCAAGTAAGTAAGATTTTTTTATATTGCATCTATCTATTGCTTAGCGTTATCCTAGTGGTATTCAAAACCAGTTACGACATGTAGTTTTGTCTAAGGTCGACTACCACCTGACCAAAGACAAGTGATAATTAACAATTTAATACACACAACATCGAAAACTCACTGGTGCACGCCGTGAATTCGAATACGTTTTAAAAAGAAGAAGAAAGAAAAGAATACATTTATTTCACTACACGAAAGGGGCACAAAAAGCATTAAATACATACAACACAAAAAATATTATAAAAACACACACATCGGTAATACAGATAAAAATAAATAATACACAATACAATTTTATTGTAAAAAGTCCCCTGCATGCGACGAAAAAGACCTAATTCAGCATTATGCCAGGCCGAAGCTTGACGCTGGTTTTCAATTAGGCCAGTAGGTAACTTCATCCAATAAACAAAATGTATATATTAAATCATACCAAACAATACAACAAGACAGGTCACGGCTACGCACTGCGACGCGCGGGGGACGGGGAGCGGTGTAAGAGTTTTACGTAGCAGTCTGTCAGTCTCACAAAAACCCTTCACATTGAAAAATCTCAATCATTATTATTTTTAACAAGCAAGTAACACAGTATCGGCATCAGCACACCAAACCAATATTTTCCTAACATGTAAAAAATTATCCACCTCCAAGGAATACGTACGGGCTATATAAAGGCCAATACATACACGCTGCCAGCTATAAGAACCAACCAGCATGTTAATTTTCGGAACTCGGATGTCACTCTGAATACTATGTCATCATCATCATCATCATCAGCCTTTAACAGTCCACTGCTGGACTAGGCCTTTCCTTTAAAAGGAGGAACTGGCCTACTATACCACGCTGGCCAAACGGGTTGGTATAGGGTTTGTATCAAGTTTTCCTTCTCTTAAAGTGTTGATTTCTGCATAATATGCTCCCTCTGTCGGCTTTTACGACACCCATGGGATGATATGGGGTGGTGACATTCCGTATTCTTAATCCGTCACCACACGGAATACTATGAAAATCAATAAAATATATTTGCCTATACACTATAAAACATACATACATAGACTCACGCCTGTTTCCCGGAGGGGTAGGCAGAGACTACGGAACGCCATTTGCAACGATCCTGACATACCTCTCTTGCTTCATTCACTCCCATCAAGTTTCTCATGCATGCTCTTCTGTTGAGGGTACTTCTGACCTGTCCGTTTTTAAGATTTCTCCAATCTGATCAGAGAACGTCCGCCTAGGTCTTCCCCTTCGTCCTGTCCCATTCACACTTGCCTTATAAATCTTCTTTGTCAGTCTATCGTCATCCATCCTCTCCACGTGTACAAACCATCTTAACATGCCTTTCTCGATGCTTGTTACTACATCTTCTGACACTATAAAAAGCCTAGTCAAATATCTTAATATATAAAATCCTTGCATTACTGACTGACTGACAGACACGCTACAGCCGAAACTATTGGGCGCAGGAAGCTGAAATTTGGCATGTATGTTCCTTGGGGACCGTAGGGGTGCACTAAGAAAGGATTTCCCTAAATACCCACGGGATCGGCCAAAACGGGTAAATTAGAAAAAAAATGCAGGCGTAGCTGCTGGCGTCCTCTAGTAAATTATAAAATTCAACCCCTCGTATGCTTACGAGACCCTAAGATTAAGATTTATGCACACAAGCGATAAAACATTGTATCTTTATCCCCCTCTAGGAAAATGATAATTCATAATGTAGAACCCCAGAAGGGCTGAAGGGTTTGTTTGTTTGTTTGGATGAACGCGCTAATCTCAGGATATACTGTTCCGATTTGAAAAAAAAATTCATTGTTAAATAGCCTATTTATTGAGGAAGGCTATAGGCTACATAGCATCGCGCTATGAGCGACAGGAGCGGAGCAATAGCCTGAAATAACGCGGGTGTAACCGCGAGCATCCTCTAGTTATGAATCGTCGGAGAAGTGGTAATAGAGACTGGCATAGCTGCCATTTGTTGATATCCTGATTTCAAGAGCTTAGAAGAGGTAAAAAATGCTAATGAATTTTGGAAACAATTTAATAACCGGTTGGTTTTTTAACTATAAAAACTGTGGACCAAGTCTCGTTCCCAGTAATTGGACAGTCAATATACCTGCTTGACCAATAATGATGAAAGCAAAATCAATGGATCGCAGATGAGAGCCAAACAGAGCCTTCTTCAAACCGCTAACCACTTTACATAGCGTATACACTCCAACCCTACCATAGCAAATACTGGGGGCTACGCCCTGTGCCTAGCAAGAGGACAGTTTATATATGTATTCTAGCTATTTCCCGCGGTTTCACCCGCGTCCTGAGGGAACTACTTGGCGTTCCCGGTTAATTTATAGCCTAAGTTACTCGTTGGTATATCAGCTATCCGTCAGTAAAAGACCCGTCAAAATCGGTCCAGCCGTTCCAGAGATTAGCGCGAACAAACAGACAGACAGATAGATAGATAGACCGACAAAAATGGTAAAAAATTACATTTCGGTATATGTACCGTGTATACATCCATTTGCATTTAGCAAAAAGCGGTTATTTTAATATTACAGACAGAAACTCCAAATTTATTTATGTGTATAAGTTTCTACAGGGCTGATAATGATGAAGAATACAGGGCTGATGATAAAAATGATAATTATAGCAAAAACCTCGCCAAAATCGTTCGCAGAACTCGCCAATAGGGATTTGAGTCTTCGTAAAACCGCGTAATATAGCGTATATCCTCCAACCCTAACACTTCGAGGAGTAAAATTATACAAAATAATACCGCGACACGCGGCAGGTGATAACTCAAAGAGGCTGCCGTTGCCGCCACGGCATGGTTAATTGCCGAAACGTGCCGCCAGCACGGCATAGCTGCGTATTAATCTTACGTTACAAGCCTCAGACGGGAGTGACGGGTGTAATTTTTTACTACAGATAAGAGTGTAACGTTTGCTGATAAAATTGTAATTGGCTTGTGGTAATTTTGTGGCTCATGGATGGTATATTTATATTCTTATTTAAGACTATCTTACATACAAAAACATTTGAGTATGATGCTTCTGAAAACTTTTGCATCAGTTCACGTAAAATAAGTTATACACTGTTAAAAGTAAGGCCTTAACTAGGCGACCGCGTTTTATAGTAAGGACTATTGAAATTATGTTGTTTATGACATTGTACCATGCTTAATCCCTAGGCAATTATGTGGAAATATAGTAAAATACTTTTGGGTAAGACATCAAAATATAGTAACAGTAGTTCTTCATTCGAGATATATTTTTCGAAACTGTAAGTATAATATATTTAGTTTCTTTATCTTCATACAAAATCATATCAAAAAATCTTATCATAAACATATTCATTCCAATTAACCAAGTCCAAATTATCAACACACGAATAAGACCCAAAAATAATTAATCTAACTAAACGAATGCCCTCAAAAAACAATACAAGCCAACAATAAATAACACTACAGAATGTACAAAAAATAGTAAAAAAAGCCTCGCGACGTCACCAGTTCGCCACCGGGGTCTGTCCCAATGAATTATATAGAAACTGCCAATTCAGCCGAAGGTCTCCCACCGAATGCGCTGAAGGAAAACTTTTATTTTGCTAAAGAAATACGTGAATTTTCTTTCTTCATATGCCGTTTTCCTCGAGGGGTGAGCACAGTCATCAATAATCGTGTGTAATTGTTGTAGATTTGATTGTGTGGCGGTTATTTTTTGACAGAAATAGAACAGCCATTTTTGTTTGTAGACTGCCAAGTCAGGGTATGGTCGAAGACTGGCTACATTCACAGAATTATTAAGTAATTATTTATTTCTTCAAAATAGTAATATCTTATTTGTAAAATATGATTATTGAACCATGACTGTATTAAAATAATTTTCTTAGATATTATCTCTACAGCTAAGGCAGCGATAGCCGAGTGGATATACCAACAGACTGCTATGCAGAGGGTATCAGGTTCGAATCCACGGCGCGCACCAATTACTTTTTGGAGTTATGTGCGTATTGAATTGTTAATTATCGCTTGTCCCGTGCCTGGGAGAGCACGTTAAGCCGTCGGTCCCGGTTGTCATGAAGATCTTTGACAGTCGTTACAGGGCGTCAGTACCTTCTAAATAAACTGACACTAGTCTAAACCATGGAATATCGCTATCCCTTCGGGTTGCGGAGGTCAGACAGGCAGTCGCTCCGTGGAAAAGCTAATATTCAGCCGCATCCGGTTAGACTAGAAAGCGGACCCCAGACTGAAACTGGGATAACGCTAAGAGAAAGAAGAAGATATTATTTCTACATTCTTAAATAAATGAAATGAAAAATATTAAAAATATTTTATTGCTGTCACAACCTACACATACATACATAGACTCACGCCTGTTTCCCGGAGGGGTAGGTAGAGACTACAGAACGCCATTTGTAACGATCCTGACATACTGCTCTTGCTTCATTTTGTCAATTCTGTTTAGGGTACCTACTTCTGACCTGTCCTTTTTTTAGGATGTGTCCAATCTGGTCAGAGAACGTCCGCTTACGTCTTCCCCTTCGTCCTGTCCCATTCATACTTGCCTTGCCACTTGTTTACATTCATATAATTTCAAACTACAAAAAAAAGCGAAAATATAGGTATCTAGTACAAATGTTTCTGCCTAGCACCTTATAAGCAAGAAGCAATATGCATGCTTATTCCGTATTCTCATCATTCCACCTGTCATATCTGAAAATTATATTCAGAACACGTATAAATGCTAATAATTCTCAAGAAAAATGCCGGAGACACGAATTAGGTTGATTTAATAATAAAAATTCAATATAAATTTTTTTTGCTGTATTTATGATATTTAAATGTACCTAGGTAAGTATATAGACTGCCTAAAGTCAAAATATTCAAATGTATTTGGTAGGGTGAATGTACCTACTCGCTACTATGGATTTGCATTTTGAATTTTGCAAAATTTGAATTTTGCCGGCGGCCCTATCCCCTATTCCTTCTCCCTGATTCCACTCCTCATCCTAGCCCTTTTCCCAACCCCAAGGGGCGGCAACGCACTTGTGACTCCTGTGGTGTTGCTTGTGTCCATGGGCGGCGGTAATTGCTTACCATCAGGCAATCCGTCTGCTCGTTTGCCGCCTATTACCATAAAAAAATAAAAAATATCGTAGGTATTCAAGTAAACGGTACAGGAACAGCTATACTTCGTACATCAATATATGGATCTTACTGGATTATCCAGTGAGGGGTTGAACCTATGACTTCGGCGCTACGTTAAGGCGAGCTCCTTTAACGACTACGCCATTCCGTATACGTAGAGGCAAGTCAGCACGTTTTCAAAATATAATAAGGTTATCGGACAACCTACACATTACGTGACGGGAAAATAAAAGACATTCGCCAATGAAAAATATATAATTACAAAAAAAAAAACTACGTTATCGCCACAGGAATCTTGACACCACCTTTGCACAAGAACAAAATTATTACCTCAAACAAAAAGGCTGTCCATTCAAAAATATTTCTTTTCATATAATTTACAAAATGACAAAAACACGAAAAGGTTCGTTCAAACTGACAGGTGGGGCATTTGGCGCCATTTTGACAGCAGTGTGACACCGAGGGTCGGCCTGTCAAGTTGATGTATCGTTCATAGATAGAAGGCACTTGTACAAGAAATTATGACAAGGGTATAGAAAAATGTATTCTTTAAATAATAAATGTTTGGTCGAACGATTACTGATTATTTTTTGTGGGGAAATTCATATTCAAAGACTTCTCTTGCAAACGTAGCGTGAAATGCACTCTAGGTAGGTGATTGAAGATGTATGCAAAGTGGGTGGAAACAGCTGGACACTAGGAGCCGAAAATCGAGAAAATGGCGTCCCATCGGAGAGGCTTATATCTCAATGATATTACAAGAAAGAGGTAGATATGTTACCTACGTAGTAATCAATCCGTAGAAACGGTACACTAACGCACACATCGATAACTCCATTTTTAATTTATTTTCGGTTGACTAGATGTGTCAGTTCCACTTTGACGCCGGCTCGCGACGTCATACACACACATATGCCAGACTTGCCAACTGGCTTATGTTTAGCGTCTTGCGTTTGGTACACCTATAACATATCTACTTCTTTTTACTTTTGTAACATCATTGCTTACATCTAGCAGTGGACGGCGGCGACGGCGGCAGACTACTGATGATGATGATGACAATTTTATTGCAAGTAAAATAGAGAGCTATGTCCAGCAGTGGACGTCATTTGGTTGAGATGATAATGACGAAAAATTTTGCACTTACATTAAAAAAATAATCTGTTTTGTGTGAGTAATATAAGTGATTCAAATGTCTCCACAAAGTTCTACCAGAGATAAAATTTCATAAATATTTATTGCGTCGTTTAGAGCGCTACTAAATAATAAGTAACTATACCACAACAACCATTCAACAACAAACGTACAGCGCATTTCGCATTTACTATTGTTATATATAATTGTAATGGCGATATTTTGAAAATAACGCCATCTATCGGTAAATGAGAGAACTAGAAGAGAATGGATAATATATCGGTCATAGATTATACAGATATACTGGTATAGATGCGCAACTCCCTCTAAGGAAAAAGTAATAGGCATCCTCTACTCTAGATGGCGTACAAACAATTTTATTTTTATTCCGATCGTATAGATGGCGTTAGTAACTGGATTCATTTTTCAAAATTAAATAAATGTTGAATTTCGGTGTTAATAAATAAGTAAACGCCAATATTATGTAAAATATGCAATTTAAAAGTAAAAAAATATAAAAATCACAAAATGTAGTTCTAGGTAAGCGTGGATTCGATCCACGGACATCTAATTTATGAGCAGAGCACGATCCCACTGCGCCACGCAGATCTTATCCAAGTTGGCGAAATGACCGTTCAGTTGTCGCTTTTTCTTTAGTTCTTGCCATCAAGGGTAGATGGCGCTGATTATATGAAATTTATCCATGTATGGAACTTTCACGGCCCTGATATCGGTAGTTTAAAAGTGTTTCATCTATTCTCTACTAGGTGGCGTTGCTGTATTTTTACTGGAAGCATCGACTTTGTTTCCGACTGTTACGAGAACATTCTAGGAAAAACTAGAATGGACTAGTTTGTTATCCGGCCGGTATAAATACCGCGTGGACGGGCGAATCGACTGAGTTCAGTTGAATAAACCGAGCGATCAACAAGCGAAGGAGTGCGAAGATTAAGTGAGTCGGAAGTGTATTCCTAGGGTGAAATAAGATTTTATTGGTGTTTTAAAATTAAGTGTTTTAATAAATAAGGTACAGTTTAGTGGCATAGCGCATTTAATTTATCACCGAACCCCAGCTCGTAACACTATGAATAAATAATAAATACCATAATATTTACTTACTTGACAAAAAATATAACACCAAATATATTACAAAAACTAAGAAACTACCTAGCTCAAAGAAACTTATCTAAAAGATTACGTTATTTAACATGTTCAGAACTGAGTCTCAATTCCCAAGGAGTAGGGGAATATGTATAGGTCATGTATACTGAAGCCTGTGTCTATGCCCTAGGGAGGTGTTGCTAGCGAAGCTTTTATTATAAAGGAAACTACATGCCTTGCGCAGGTAATATTGCATTTACTAAGGCTGTTGGAGTAAGATAACCTGTCATGTTAACGTAATTAAATCTTAAATATACATATTAAAGCTTAACTATTTAAGTTTATCTGTTTATCATAATATAAGTGTACTAGATGATGCCCGCGATTACAGCCGCATTATTTAAGGCTACTGCTCCGCTCCCGTAGCTCATAGCGTGATGTTATAAAACCTTATAAGACCTTTCTCGATAAATGGGCTATCTAACACTGAAAGAATTTTTCAAATCGGACCAGTAGTGCCTGAGATTAGCGCATTCAACCAAACAAACAAATTCTTCAGCTTTATATATTAGTATAAGTTTAATGTAGGTAATAATAAAAGATAAAATTAAATTAGGTATCAAATTCATTTATTTCATTTAGATTAGATCTGGTTCATATTAGATCGGACAGACAGTTTTACCAGAATGGGAAAGATGTCGGATGCATATTAGAACAAGTAGTGCTGTAAACAATTCGCGGATTATTTAATATGTTGGCGACGACACATTAATTGGACGTTCAGGATATTTATTCAAAGCAACGACAACCAGCAGAGGACATATCAACAGACTGCTATGCAGAGTGTATCGGGTTTGAATTCACAGCGCGCACCAATGACTTTTCGAAATTATGTGCGTAATAATTGTTAATTTTCGCTTGCTAAACGGCGAAGGAAAACATCGTGAGGAAACATGCATGTCTGAGAGTTCTCCATAATGTTCTTAAAAGACATGTGAATTCTGCCAATCCGCACTTGGCCAGCGTGGTGGACTATGGCCTTACCCTTCTCATAGTGAGAAGAGGCCCGTGCCCAGCAGTGGGACCGTTTGTATACAAGGCCGATGATGATGACCAATTATTTGTCGCTTGCCTCATGCCTCGGAGTGTACGTTAAGCGGTCTTTTTTTATTTTTTAATGGCAATAGGCGGCAAACGAGCAGACGATTGCCTGATGGTAAGCAATTGCCGCCGCCCATAGACAAAAGCAACACCACAGGAGTAACAAGTGCGTTGCCGCCTCTTGTGGTTTGGAAAAGGGATAGGATAGGATGAGGAGTGGGATCAGGGAGAAGGGATAGGGAATAGGGCCTCCGGCACTCTCACTCACCGAACGAAACGCAACAGTTTAGGTACTGTTACTTTACGTCGATTTTCTGTGAGTCGTCGGTAACCTTCAAAATACTGACAATGATCTAAGCCATGGCATACCGCTATGGCTTTGGGTTGCGGAGGTCACACAGTAGTCGCTTTCTGAAAGAGCATATCTGGTCATGACTAACTAACCAAGACTAAAAAAAAACAAACCCCAGGCTCCTAGGCAAAAGTGTAAGATGCAACGGGATGGTGCTTGGGCGATAATTATGATGATCATATACTTAAAGATTTTGTCTTTGTGAGAATCGAAACCTTGAACTCCAGTTTAGCATTGATGAGAAAACTTCAACATTTTTCAACTTATTCCTAACGATCGGATAGTGAAGTTAAAGAAAACCAAAAACAATCAGTACCAACCACAAGTCTAAGTCAAAGAATTCTGAGGTACTCAAGTAAGTAAGATTTTTTTTTTATATTACATCTATCTATTGCCTTGCAATAGATAGATGTAATATAAAAAAAAAGAGGCAGCGATAGCTGAGTGGATATACCAACAGACTGCCATGCAGAGGGTATCGGGTTAGAATCCACGGCGCGCACCAATGACTTTTCGGAGTTATGTGCGTATTGAATTGTTAATTATCGCTTGTCCCGTGCCTCGGAGAGCACGTTAAGCCGTCGGTCCCGGTTGTCATGAAGATCTTTGACAGTCGTTACAGGGCGTCAGTACCTTCTAAATAAACTGACACTAGTCTAAACCATGGAATATCGCTATCCCTTCGGGTTGCGGAGGTCAGACAGGCAGTCGCTCCGTGGAAAAGCTAATATTCAGCCAAATCCAGTTAGACTAGAAAGCGGACCCCAGATTGAAAACTGGGATAACGCTAAGAGGATGATGATGATCTATCTATTGCCTTGCGTTATCCTAGTGGCATTCAAAACCAGTTATGACATGTAGTTTTTTCTATGGTCGACTACTACCTGACCAAAGGCACGTGATAATTAACAATTTAATACACACATAACATCGAAAACTCACTGGTGCACGCCGTGAATTCGAATACCTTTTACGTATGTCTGTCAGTCTGTCAGTCTCACAAAAACCCTTCACATTGAAAAATCACTATCATTATTATTTTATAACAAGCAAGAAACACAGTATCGGCATCAGCACACCTAACCAATATTTTCCTAACATGTAAAAAATTATCCACCTCCAAGGAACAGGTACGGGCTGTATAAAGGCCAATACATACACGCTTCCAGCTATAAGAATCAACTAGCATGTTTATTTTCAGAAGCCGGATGTCACTCTGAATACTATGAAAATCAATAAAATATATTTGCCTATACATTATAGAAAGCCTAGTAAAATATAAATTATAAAATTCAACCCCTCGTACGCTTACGAGACCCTAAGATTAAGATTTATGCACACAAGCGATAAAACATTTTATCTTTATCTGCGTCTAGCAAAATGATAATTTATAATGTAGAACCCCAGATTATCTTATACTAATATATAAAGCTGAAGAGTTTATTTGTTTGTTTGGTTGAACGCGCTAATCTCAGGAACTATTGGTCTGATTTGAAAAATAATTTCAGTGTTAGATAGCCTATTTATCGAGGAAGGCTATAAGCTATATAACATCGCGCTATGAGCGACAGGAGCGGAGCAATAGCCTTAAATAACGCGGGTGTAACCGCGGGCATCCTCTAGTTATGAATATTCAGAGAAGTGGCAATAGAGACTGGCATAGCTGCCATTTGTTGATATCCTGATTTCAAGAGCTTAGAAGAGGTTAAAAAAATGCTAATGAATTTTGTAACCAATTTAATAACCGGTTGGTTTTTTAACTATAAAAACTGTGGACCAAGTCTCGTGCCCAGCGATTGGACAGTTAATATACCTGCTTGACCAATAATGATGATAGCAAAATCAATGGATCGCAGATCAGAGACAAACAGAGCCTTCTTCAAACTGCTAAGCGCTTTACATAGCGTATACACTCCAACCCTACGATAGCAAATACCGTGGGCTATGCCCTGTGCCTAGCAAGAGGCCAGTTTTTAGGGTTCCGTAGTCCACAAGGAACCCTTATAGTTTCGTCATGTCCGTCCGTCTGTCCGTCCGCAGTCTAGCTCAAAAACGCCTGGTGCTAGGAAGCTGATATTTGACATGAATATAGACATAATATATTGCAACAAAACTGTAGAATAAAATTTTGGAAAATATTTTTTTTAAGGGTATCTCCCCTACATATATAGTGGGGTTGAATTTTTTTTTGGTTGAGTACCCAATCATGTGGGGTATCATTGAATAGGTTTTAAAAAAATATTATTAGTTTGCTCAAATTATTTTTCGATCCAGTGATTGGTTTGTCAAATATCAAGCTTTGAATTGAAAAAAATTGTTAGACTCAAGTGTCCCCCCCCCTCTGCCGGCTAAACTGTTAATTTGGAAGAGGTGAAAAAAATCACAAATGTAGTACATATAACGAATTTAAAAGGAAAACTATCACGGCTAAGTAGACATCACTAGTTTACGAGTAATCGTCGGTTAACTTATAAATACTTAATTCTGTGAGTTTACATTGGGCGCGCTGGCTTAATTTTAAAGATATACGTACTTTGGTATGTAATGTACTACGGTACTACGTATGTATAGTAGTAGTATATCTTGGAAACCACATTTTATGTTTAAAATACATAACTGGATACATACCTAGTATTTTTCTAAACAAAACTTAGGTTCTTGTAATAGTGTTATTAAAATTATTTTTTCAGCAAAATAAACAGTCGGATTTGTTGTACATTAATACCCTTTGCAGCAAGTCATTATGGGCAACTACGGAACCCTACATTGCGCGTGGCCCGACACGCACTTGTCCGGTTTTTATATGTATACTAGCTTTTCCCGCGGTTTCACCCGCGTCCTGAGGGAACTACTTGGCGTTGCCGGTTAATTTATAGCCTAAGTTACTCGTTGGTACATCAGCTATCCGCCAGTGAAAGTCTCGTCAAAAATCGGTCCAGCCGTTCCAGAGATTAGCGAGAACAAACAGACAGATAGACAGACAGACTGACAAAAATGGTAAAAAATGTCATTTCGGTATATGTGCCGTGTGTACATCCATTTGCATTTAGTAAAAAGCGGTTATTTTAATATTACAGACAGACACTCCAAATTTATTTATGTGTATAGGTTTCTACAGGGCTGATAATGATGAAGGTGATATATTCCTACAGGGCTGATGATGATGAAAATGATAATAATAGCAAAACCTCGCCAAAATCGTTCGCAGAACTCGCCAGTAGAGCTTTGATGCTTCGTTAAACCGCGTAATATAGCGTATATCCTCCAACCCTAACACTTCGAGGAGTAAAATTATACAAAGTAATACCGTGACACGCGGCAGGTGATAACTCAAAGAGGCTGCCGTTGCCGCCACGGCATGGTTAATTGCCGAAACGTGCCGCCAGCACGGCATAGCTGCGTATTAATCTTACGTTACAAGCCTCAGAGGGGAGTGACGGGTGTAATTTTTTACTCTAGATAAGAATGTTGTAACGTTTGATGATAAAATTATAATTGGCTTGTGATAATTTTGTGGCTCATGGTTGGTGTATTTATATTCTTATTTAAGACTATCTTACATACGAAACATTTTGGAGTATGAGGCTTCTGAAAACTTTTGCATCAGTTCACGTAAAATAAGTTATACACTGTTTAAAGCAAGGCCTAAACTAGGCGACCGCGTTTTATACTAAGGAATACTGAGATTATGTTGTTTATGACATTGTACCAATCTTAATCCCTAGGCAATTATGTGGAAATATAGTAAAATACTTTTGGGTAAGACTTCAAAATATAGTAACAGTAGTTCTTCATTCGAGATATATTTTTCGAAACTGTAGGAATAAAATATTTAGTTTCTTTGCCTTCATACAAAATCATATCAAAAAATCTTATCATAAACATATTAATTCCAATTAACCAAGTCCAAATTATCAACACACGAATAAGACCCATAACTAATTAATCTAACTAAACGAATGCCCTCAAAAAAACAATACAAACTAACAATAAATAGCACTACAGAATGTACAAAAAAAAGTAGAAAAAAGCCTTGCGACGTCACCAGCTCGCCACCGGGGTCTGTCCCAATGAAATATATAGAAACTGCCAATTCAGCCGAAGGTCTCCCACTGAATGCGCTGAAGGAAAACTTTTATTTTGCTAAAGAAATACGTGAATTTTCTTTCTTCATATGCCGTTTTCCTCGAGGGTGAGCACAGTCATCAATAATCGTGTGTAATTGTTGTAGATTTGATTGTGTGGCGATTTTTTTGACAGAAATAGAACAGCCATTTTTGTTTGTCGACTGCCAAGTCAGGGTATGGTCGAAGACTGGCTACATTCACAGAATTATTAAGTAAGTCAATTATTTCTTCAAAATAGTAATATCTTATTTGTAAAATATGATTATTGAACCATGACTATATTAAAATAATTTACTTACATATTATTTCTACAGCTAATATTCAGCCAAAATCCGGTTAGACTAGTAAGCGGACCCCAGATTGAAACTGGGATAACGCTAAGAGAAAGAAGAAGATATTCTTTCTACATTCTTAAATAAATGAAATGAAAAATATTTTATTGCTGTCACAACCAAAACCAAACTAAACATAAGTGTTTACATATGTACATACATACATAGACTCACGCCTGTTTCCCGGAGGGGTAGGCAGAGACTATAGAACGCCATTTACAACGATCCTGACATACCTCTCTTGCTTCATTTTGTCAATTCCAATCTGGTCAGAGAACGTCCGCTTACGTCTTCCTCTTTGTCCTGTCCCATTCATACTTGCCTTGCCACTTGTTTACATACATATAATTTCAAAATACAAAAAAATGCGAAAATATAGGTATCTAGTACAATTTTTTCTGCCTAGCACCTTATAAGCAAGAAGTAATAATATACATGCTTATTCCGTATTCTCATCATTCCACCTGTCATATCAGAAAATTATATTCAGAACACGTATAAATGCTAATAATTCTCAAGAAAAATGCCGGAGACACGAATTAGGTTGATTTAATAATAAAAATTCAATATTAAATTTTTGCTGTATTTATGATATTTAGACGTACATATATAGGCTGCCTAAAGTCGAAGTATTAAAATTAATTGGTTGAGTGACTGTACCTACTCTTTACTATGAACAACAAACATCGTTTAAGTAAAATATGCGGGAAAACCGACACTCGGAACATTAATATGTGGATCTCGCTGAGTTATCCAGTGAGAGGTTGAACCTATACGGTTTTTTAATAACTGACCTCTTAAACCAGTATATGCCATAAATAAAGTCAAGTCAACAAGTTTTAAGGTGCCCAATTATAATACCATTCTGAAAACCTACGATTACGTGATGTGAAAATAATAAGACATTCTGTAATAAAGAATATATAATTACAGCGAAAAATACCATATTATCGCCAAAAGAATCTTGACACCACCTTTGCACGAGAACAAAATTATTACCTCAAACAAAAAGGCTGTCCATTCAAAAATATTTCTTTTCATATAATTTACAAAATGACAAAAACACGAAAAGGTTCGTTCAAACTGACAGGTGGGGCATTTGGCGCCATTTTGACAGCAGTGTGACACCGAGGGTCGGCCTGTCAAGTTGATGTATCGTTCATAGATAGAAGGCACTTGTACAAGAAATTATGACAAGGGTATAGAAAAATGTATTCGTTAAATAATAAATGTTTGGTCGAACGATTACTGATTATTTTTTTGTGGGGAAATTCATATTCAAAGACTTTTCTTGCAAACGTAGCGTGAAATGCACTCTAGGTAGGTGATTGAAGATGTATGCAAAGTGAGTGGAAACAGCTGGACACTAGGAGCCGAAAATCGAGAAAATGCCGTGCCATCGGAGAGGCTTATATCTCAATGATATTACAAAAAAGAGGTAGATACGTTACCTACGTAGTAATCAATTCGTAGAAACGGTACACGAACGCACACATCGATAACTCCATATTTTATTTTATTTTCGGTTGACAAGATGTGTCAGTTTCACTTTGACGCCGGCTCGCGACGTCACATACACATATTATGTCAGACTTGCCAACTGGCTTCTGTTTAGCATCCTCCTTTTGATACGCCTATAACATATCTACTTATTTTTACTTTTGTAACATCTTTGCTTTATATCTAGCAGTTATGGCAGACTACTGATGATGATGATGACGACAATTTTATTGCAAGTAAAATGGAGAGCTATATCCAGCAGTGGACGTCATTTGGTTGAGATGATAATGACGACAAATTTTGCACCTAGATTAAAAAATAGTCTGTTTCGTGTGACTAATATAAGTGATTGCAATGTCTCCACAAAGTTCTACAAGAGATAAAATTTTATAAATATTTATTTTATGAGCGCTAATAAATAATAAGTAACTATACCAATCTGATTAAACCATATTGTATGATACAACAATAAACGTAGGTACGTAGGTAGGTACTGTAAATCTTAATATATAAAATCCTTGCGTTACTGACTGACTGACAGACACGCTAAAGGCGAAACTATTGGGCGCAGGAAGCTGAAATTTGGCATGTATGTTCCTTGGGGACCGTAGGGGTGCACTAAGAAGGGATTTCTCGAAATTCCCACGGGATCGGCCAAAACGGGTAAAATTAAAAATAATGCAGGCGTAGCTGCTGGCGTCCTCTAGTAAATAATAAAAGCGGCGATAGCCAAGTTGGTGTACGTTACGGACTGCCGAGACGATGGTCTCGGGTTCGATCCCCATGCAGGTACCCCGGGCACACACTTCTGACTTTTCAAAGTTATGACATGACTGTGTGTATTAAAAATGTAAATTATCGCTCGCTTAATAATATGCCCGGTAGATGGCAATAGGCCCTATTATATTGGGACCTAAACATAACTGGCGAAATGTGGGTGTGTATACACTTCTGCCTACCCCTTCGGGTATAAAAAGGCGTGAAGTTATAAAGTTAAATAATAAATACAATAATATTTACTTACTTAACAAAAATATAACATCAAATATATTACAAAACTAAGAAACAAGAAACTACCTCGCTCAAAGAAACTTATCTAAAAGATTACCTTATTTATCATGTTCAGAACTGAGTCTCAATTCCCAAGGAGTAGGGGAATATGTATAGGTCATGTATATCGAAGCTTGTGTCTAACCCCTAGGGAGGTGTTGCCAGCGAAGCTTTTATTTTAAAGGAAACTACATGCCTTGCGCAGGTAATATTGCATTTACTAAGACTGTTGGAGTCAAATAACCTGACATGTTTACGTAATTAAATCTTAAATATACATATTAAAGCTTAACTATTTAAGTTTATCATAATGAAAGTGTATAATGTAGAATCTCGTTGGTCTCGCGGCATAAATGTGCGCGTGGGATTGGGAGGTCTCGGGTTCGATTCCCGTGTCGGGCAAAGTGTTATTGGGATGTTCCGTTAGGAAATTCTCAGTAGCAGCACGGAGTCCGGTAATGTGCCCGGTACGGCAATAGGCTCGCTCCCTATTACGTGGGACTTAAAAATTCATGGCGAAATGTGGGTGTAATATAGCACCTCTGCCTACCTCTTCGGGAATACAGACGGGAGTTTATAAAAAAAAATATGCGGGTATTATTTAATAATAACTGATAAAATTAAGTTAAAAAATTCATTTATTTCATTTAGATTAGATCTGGTTCATATTAGATCGGACAGACAGTTTTACTAGAATGGGAAACATGTCGGATGCATAGTAGTGCTGTAAACAATTCGCAGATTCTATCATATATTGGCGACGACACATTTATTGGACATTCAGGACATTTATTCAAAGCAGCGACAACCAGCAGAGGACATATCAACAGACTGCTGTGCGGCGTGTATCGGGTTTGAATTCACAGCGCGCACCAAAGACTTTTCGAAGTTATGTGCGTATTAAATTGTTAATTGTCGCTTGCTAAACGGCGAAGGAAAACATCGTTAGGAAACCTGCATGTCTAAGAGTTCTCCATAATGTTCTCGAAAGACATGTCAACTCTGCCAATCCGTACTTGTCCAGCGTGGTGGACTATAGCCTTACCCTTCTCATAGTGAGAAGAGCCCCTAGCCCAGCAGTGGGACAGTTTGTATACGCCGATGATGATGACCAATTATTTGTCGCTTGCCTCATGCCTCGGAGAGTACGTTAAGCTGTCTGTCGGTACCCTTCAAAATACTGACAATGATCTATCTGGCATATCGCAATCGCTTTGAGTTGCGGCGATCACACAGCAGTCGCTTTCTGAAAGAGCACATCTGGTCGTGACAAACTAACCAAGAGTAAAAAACAAACCCGAGGCTCCTAGGCAAAAGTTTAAGATGCAACGGGATGGCACTTGGGCGATAATTACGATGATCACATAAAGATTTTAAAGCGGCGATAGCCTAGTGGCATACGTAGCGGACTGCCGAGACGATGGTCTCGAGATCGATCCTCAGGTACCCCGGGCACACACCTCTGACTTTTCGAAGTTATGTGTGTATTAAAAATGTTAATTATCGATCGCTTAATAATGTGGCCGGTAGATGACAATATGCTCGCCCCCTATTACATTGGAACCTAAACATAATTGGCGAAATGTGGGTGTGTATACACTTCTGCCTACCCCTTCGGGGATAAAAGGCGTGAAGTTATGTGATGTTATGATAAAGATTTTGTCTGGGTGAGAATCGAAACCATGAACTCCAGTTTAGCAATGGGATTACTGTTTCACTAGGCACTAAAATGTTGGTCTAGAGGCTAAATTGTAATAAAAATACGAGTAACTCAATTGTTTTCTCAAATTCAAGAATTATTTGAAACGTAATTCATTTTATAATATGAATACCAGTGACACTTGCAAGTCTTTAATTTGATTACACTTACCGAGTTTTCTACTGATATTTTGATGCTTATCCTCTTGAGGGTCTTGAGGATAAAACTTTACCCTCTAAGTGACGATGCTCCGGGCGCTTATTATCTTTACCTGTATATTGTAAGGTTTTGTTCATCTGCCCTCTGGCAATGTATGATCTGATTTCGGCAGTTATATTATTATTATGATAAAAATTGCATACTGTAATGAGAATGACGCAGTGATTAAAGTGATTACAACGCTAATTAACTTGAATACGAGAGCGATATTGGGTTTAAAATTAATAGTAGCGCAAAGTGTTGAACTTCTTTTTGGCCAATCAATTTTGATAAGTATGACGATAGGCTCATCATCATCATAATCAGCCTTTATCAGTCCACTGCAGCTGGACTAGGCCTCTTCTTTGAAAGGAGTAATTGGCCTACTATACCGCGCAGGCCAAACGGGTTGGTATAGGAATTGTATCAAGTTTTCCTTATCTTACAGTGCTGTTCTCTGCATAATATGCTCCCTCTGTCGGCTATTACGACACCCATGGGGTGATATGGGGTGGTGATATTCCGTATTCTTAATCCGTCACCACACGGATAGCGTCATCAAAGAGAGATAATTACAACAAATTTAACCTCCTAAGACCCCGCGTACATTTTTCTGTACAAAATACTTCACGTCAGTCAGTCCCGACCAAAAACTTGTCTGTATAGTCGCCGAGACCCTGTGTACAGTTTTCTGTACATTTAATGGTAGTCTAAACATCATTACTTAATAAAAACAATATTATTTTAAAATAAATAACTCAATAAACACTCAAACAAAACAATTTTATCCTCGGGACTGACAGAGAATATTTAATTTGTACATATTTCTGTACGTTGGGTCTTAGTTAGCATAAAAATGTTTTAATACCGGGTCTTAGGAGGTTAAGAGTGATCCGGTATGCACAATGGTTTAATCTTCTGAGCATTCCCTTGTAACAGGACAGTGATCATTCGCCGTTTTTTTTTTATATAGAGCCGAACATTGCTACGAACGTTTTCGCGATCTTTCTAGTGAACACTGTGATATAAGAATACATACATACATACATACATATACGCCTTTTATCCCCGAAGGGGTAGGCAGAGGTGTATTTCTACACCCACTTTTCGCCAGATATACTTTAGTCCCACGTAATAAGGGGCGATTGGCGAAGGGCCTATTGCCGTACCGGGCACATTTCCAGACTCCGTGCTGCTACTGAGAATTTCGTGACAGAAAAACTCAATAACACTGCCCGACCCAGGAATCGAACCTGGGACGTCCCGATCCCACGCGCACATTTATGCCGCGAGACCAACGAGGCAGTCGTATAGGGTTTGATGTCGAGTTTTCCGTCTCTACGCAAAGATGGTATTTGCATCGTGTTATCCCTTAGTCGCCTCTTACGACACCCACGGTACAACACTTGTATTCTATGCCGTCAACCACACGGCACATATATAATATAAGAATATAAGAAAAAATATAGAATCCGTACTACAACAGCAGTTTTACCCAATATATTTACTTCAGTTTGACTTATGAATTCTTTCTAGAGTCTTATACTCTAGATACATAAACAAATGACGTTTCTAAATAATAAAATGCAGATCTTAATTTTATCAGGTTTAATAAATCACAAAAGTGTATTTTCCTACATCTAAATTTATTTATTGATATCGAGGATTTATCAATAATCTACTGAAATTAATTCTGAGTGAAACAAATCTAATACAAATCAAAATTTTATCGAAATTCATTCTGAGTAAGCCCATCTCTAGTCAAGTTAAAATTAGTGATAAACTACGAAGATTCGAAACGTCATTTGTATATTTATCTTTCTCTTACATTTGATAAAAAATCATAAGTCAAAGTCAAGTAAATACTCGTATATTGAGTTTAACCGCCATTGTAGCGCGATTTCTGTGTATTTTCTACATTCTAAGAGCCTGTCCAGAAAGCACAATTTACGCGCGCGTCCACTCGCGCGTTTTGATTTGTATTGCGTCCAGATGCGGCATTTCACGCGCGTTCTTACGCGCGCATGTGATGAGACGTATTTGGGCATTTTCACTTTAAATGACACATTGCTGTTTTAGAGCTGTCCCTAGGAATATGCATTTTTAATAAATATTTAACTAATAGTTTTGGTAATGAATTGAACCTACATTGAAAATATACGAAACAGGCTATCTGTTTTTGATATTAACTATAATATAAAATAAAACCATTTTACGTAAAATAAGAATTTTCAGTTTCATACTATCCCATTTGTTGATTGTCAGATTGGATTTAAATTTTAATATATTTTTTATGATGAATTTTGCAGTGATGATTTTAATGCTTAAAGGAAGTTTGTTTTCTCCTCGGAATCATCAGGTTCACAAAAATATTATATTATTTCTTCCCAGTTCCTACGTTTAATGGTTCTATTTGAATAATCGGATGCTTCCATATCCCATATAGCTACCCTTTTCTCAATTTCGTCAATAAAAGTTCCGTGTCAAGGTTATCACGCTCCATTTTGAATCTGTTGAATTGTGTTAATTATAAAATAAAATATGCGGATACTTTATTAATAGGTACATTTTAATTTAATACTTTAGTGCGACAAGACAAGACGCTTTTTAACAGACCACGGATCAGAGATAATGAGTAAAAAGGTTTTCACCGCTACATACATACTCTTTTCAATTAATATTATAATATTTATATATTACCTACAACAGAATCGAATACGTCCACTCGCCACGGACACGCGCGTAGTTCTGGACGCAGCAATGGCGCCGGAGTAGCTCGACTCGCGCGGCGCTCGCGCGTAAAACGAGCGAGTCAAAAGTCCCGCTCATTGCAAGCGTTTTACGCGCGTGTGAGGTAACGCGCGAGAGCATCTGGACGGGATGTATGTAGCTCTAGTATCTCGAATACGCGCGAGTGCCTACGCGCGAGTACACGCGAGTATGTTCGTTAGAATGCCCGCTAAAACAAACTTTTCTGTTTTGTAACATTCGCACGAATTCTCATTACAGGTGAATGCTTAAGTGTATCAGTGCCATTAAAATATAATACATATTCGTAACTCAAAAAACGCTAAATTCGAAACAGTGTCATTTAAAGAGATTTGTTATACGTCAGAATATTCATCTTAAAAAAGGACAACCACCGCGAGAAATCCTCGATTTTTTACCAAAAAGACACGAATTTCACGTTTCAATGTGTGCACCCGAAACCGTTCGCAGAATAACTCTCAAAAGCTCTCAAGAAACTCTTCAAAGTCTACCTAGAGAAAGAAAGTGGCTAATTAATATTCTAAATAAGTCCGTCGTACTGTTGTTGTTCGCAAACTCAAAGAAAGCAACAGATGACGACAAAACTTGTGCAACTTTGTAAAAAATACATGAATTTTTAAACGGGGATATACGCCTTTGAGTTTCTTGCGTATTTTTTGTTTCGCTGTATGTTGTGTACCTATAGGTGTAGTGCATACGCGCATAAGCATCGTGAATTGCTGAAACCGAGTAAAAGGCGAGACCTGTACGTATTGAGCCGTATTTTATCAACGGCTGAATTTCAAACACGGCTCAATGTGGTCTACACGTTGAGCTGTGTTTCAAATTCAACTCGTTATTCAGAGGGTTTGCTAACTCTTATTAGCTGAATAATAATATATATTTGTTTGTTTATTACATTTTCACATGCATTTGAATGAGGTGATTTTGACGTAAAGTACGGTAGCTGAAAAGTATTTTAGCGTAAGTTGGCATACAAATTGTATTTAAAATAATATGTTAGTTAATACTTGACACAAATGGTTGGGTTGCTATCCCATCACGAGAGTTTAGCAATGAAACAGACTTTTATATGTAAAGGTATATAGATTTTTATTTTATGTCATTGGTATATTTCAGCCTTATTTAAAGTTAAACAAAAATATTATGTATTTAGTTATACATTGTTATGAAATTGGTGAAATTGAGATCGTATCGAAGTGTTGTATAGAACCGACAAAAAATGTTACATGATGCTTAAAGTTTTATGATAAACCAAGGTCAACTTTCTACTAACTCTATTTTTAACTAACTCTATTTTACTGCCGTAGGGCTGGAATAGTAAATCGCTACTTGAATCGCTCCTTAAAGGATGTCTATCTACGTCATGAAAGAAACCCTCACTATCTCAAATAAAACATTTCACATCTCTAAAAAATCACGTTATTTTTTTTCTTCTGTGGACGTGAATGGATTTTGGTAGAAGAGAACTTTCACTACTTTTCGTCTTTCTGAGAAAGGAACTAAAATCCACTATTAAAATTAAATAACATAAAACAAATACAATCCTTCAAATAATTTCTTTAAATTTGTATGAATCAGTTCCCCACATTGCTCTGCAATATACTTCAAAATCTTCTAGTTAGGTGTTTGTAGAAAATATTGCATCGTATACACTGTGCAAAAGGATTCTGCCGAGTACTTCGGCAAATTGAGTTACGTCGAAACTTTGATTTAAATACGTAACTGTATCGGTTTGGTATTCTTCTGAAGATTCTGATGATTTAGAAATTTCTGTTTAAATTGTAGAGTGTTCAGAAAAGACGTAAGTAATCGTTTCATGATTATTAAAATGGCGTTGTGAAGTTATTTTACTGATATTTTGATGCTTATCCTCTTGGGGATCTTGAGGATAAAACTTTACCCTCTAGGTGACAATGCCTTGGGCCCTTATTATCTTTACCTGTATATTATAAAATCACTGGGCATGCCTTCCGGCAAAGTATGATCTGATTTTGGCAGTAATATTATTATTGTGACAAAAATAGCCCACAGATGTTGGATGACGCCGTAATTAAAGTGATTACAACGCTACTTAATTCGAATATGAGATCAATGTTTGGTTAAATTAAGAGTTATACAGAGTATGCCTGTTCGTTTTGGTCGATTATTATATATAGTACGTCGATAAGGGCCTATAAAAAAAATATAGTAAAACTAGAAGATAACAAAACAAACAGCTACGCATGTTACTTCTTTTGCCTGATCCCGTGGGAATTTCGGGAAATAGCTGCATAGTGCACCCTATGCTTCGCAAGGAACAAACATTCCAAACTATTAACTTCTTGCGCCAAGTAGTTTTGGCGGTGCGTCGTTTGTCAGTCAGTCAGAAACACAAGAATTTCATATATCAGAAGATTAGATTAAGAGTGATCCAGTATTCATCAAAGTTTAATGTTAAAATGTGATATTACAATTGTAACTCAAAATACAGTCCATTCAAAACACAAAAAGACTACCACTGCAAGAATTACTAAAATCTTTTACAAAAAGAAACCCGAATTTCTCGTTTCGGTGAGTGCACCCGAAACCTTTCGCAGAATACGTCCCGCATAACTCTCAAAAGTTCTCAAGAAACTCTTCAAAGTCTACCTAGAGAAAGAAAGTGGCTAATTAATATTCTAAGTAAGTCCGTCGTACTGTTGTTGTTCGCAAACTCAAAGAAAGCAACAGATGACGACAAAACTTGTGCAACTTTGTAAAAAATACATGAATTTTTAAACGGGGACATACGCCTTTGTGTTTCTTGCATATATTTTGTTTCGCACTAGAAAAATATGTTGTGTTAAATTGATGTTCTTGCGTCTTGCTACTCCTGCCTGTTTTCAAAGGGGACGAAATATAAGAATATTTAAGCAATATATTTTTTTAAATTTGTTAATGGCTTATGCCAAACAGTTCTGGCTTATAATCATGTCGACGGTTTTCAAAAATAAAGATGAAAAAGAACAATAAACTTTGAATAAACTTATTACCGCAGATAATAAAGAAGGAGAAAAGGGACGTATGTTGTAAAGGTGTAGTGCATACGCGCACCTATTATATTGACAGTGCAATGTATGGATGGATGATTTCATGAATCATTATGAAAGCTAAGCAGCTTATTATAAATTGTTTTAAAAATTAAATTCTCTCATCACTTATTTTTAACTAATTCCAGTACACTACAGTCCTGTTGCATTTAATAGATACCAAAATTATTAACATAATTATGAATAAGAATAAAATAAGCAGTCCAAATTAACCACATTCATAAAAATATATTATTCCTATAGCAACCCCATCATTACATAAACAATCAGCCAAATTGCCAGCCGGAAAATCACTACACCCGCAAAATGGACGTGCGAAAGAACGCGGCAAAAACACAAAATGTCCGTACATTTAGGCGCGGCATGTTAACAGAATCACGTTTGGATATTAAATTATCGGTATCGAAAAAAAGCATATTACAAATCAATTGGATGCTGTTAAATATTCTTCTCACGGACGCCTCAGTTAGTATGGTAAGGGGAGTATCATATGTGGAATTGTGGTCGAAATGTTCGTCATTGTGTTTTTGTTGGGATGGCATCAGATTTTTTAGATGGGATTTTAGATATGGCATTGTGTTTTTATAAGATGGAAAAATGATTTGGTCCATGATATCTAAAACGATGTGAGCTGTTGCCTTTGAGATTATGGCATCCAGCACCAGTTGTGTACACGCTTATGAATTATTTTAAGGGGAATTGGTCTTTATTCCGTTGCAATAACGAAAGAGACAGCTGTCAACTGAGTTTGCGATAGTTTCAGGCTTATGTAACTGAGAATAAGGCCTTCAGCTCTGTGAAAATACTTTTTCCATAGGTTGATATTTTTGGAGTGAGCAAATACCTCTCCTAATGCAATGCTCTACCACTCAATAATAAAGCTTGGCTTTTGACTAAAGAACGAGGCTAGAAATAAAATTTTATAGTTTCTCTGCACTAGATTATAATATTGCTGGTTTTTGGGCATTTAATTTCAATCAATTGCTAACCGTTGAAGATGATCTATTTAGTTTACCTCTGTATCGATACGAGCACGATCGTTACTCCTGTATAAAATAATTGTGCCATTGTAATAAATATCGCTACTGCCCCATACAAAATATCTTCAAACCCCTTTCCCTACCTTCACCATCAATTCACCCACGATACTAAAAAGTATTGCTTACTGCATCGTAAGAATATCTGTCATAGTTCTGCAAGCACCAAAGCCTCAAGTTTCTAGTAAGAATTATCCGTGGGAGCTTCAAGTGATGGCTCGTAAATCCATGATACGATATGACAAACTATGCAGTACAAGGTCACGGTACATGACAAGTTTTATTGTGTATTTTTTTTCTTTATGAGCTTTTAGAAAGATATTGGGATTGGTGGCAGGTGGTTTTATTTACGTTAAGGAGAATTCTGTCATCGTAAGGTTTGGAGATATTTTTGAGGAATTCAACGCAAGGGGTAAGCTGATAATCTGAGTTTTGTGGTTTGCAGGCTGTAGTGTGATCTAAGTTCTGAAAATAAGCTGCTGGGTGAGCTGAGATAATTAGCGAACAAAAACAATATGTAGTAGTTTTTTGCAGAAGAATGATATCGAGGGTCATTTTGATTGTTTTTAAATGGATGATACTTTCATACAGACTAAACAAAACTTTAATAAGTATTGTATAGTCTGCTGATGCAACGTGAAAAACCTATGTTATTACCATCAATCAAGACTTGAAATTATACTGCGTTGGGTTTTACCTCAACATTATTTCGTTATAGAAGACCTATTCGATCACGCTGACGTATATATACATACGCAGAGTAATAGTTACGAACCTAGAATATAAACGACTTACGCTTTGATAAAACGTCCAAGGTAGCTCACAGCCACTTGCCTTTCACCTTCTTACCCGAGTGCCGTTTAAACTCCACAGTAAATAATTCCCCATGCGATTGTTCGTAATAATTTTAATGTCTGAAATACACCCCGCATGGTATATTAACCCTATTAATTAATTTACCCCAAGCGCTCGGTTGAAATAAGCATCGTGTATTGCTGAAACCGAGTAAAAGGCGAGACCTGTACGAATTGAGCCGTATTTTATCAACGGCTGAATTTCAAACACGGCTCAGTGTGGTCTACACGTTGAGCCGTGTTTCAAATTCAACTCGTTATTCAGAGGGTTTGCTAGCTCTTATTACTTGAATAATAATATATATTTGTTTGTTTATTAAATTTTCACGTGCATTTAGATGAGGTGATTTTGACGTAAAGTACGGTAGCTGGAAAGTATTTTAGCGTAAATTGGCTTAAATATTGTATTTAAAATAATATGTTAGTTTATATTTGACACAAATGGTTGGGTTGCTATCTCATCACGTGGGTTTAGCAATGAAACAGACTTTTATATGTAAAGGTATATAGATTTTTGTTTTATGTTGTTTGACGACCGGTTGGCGCAGCGGGAGTGTAAGCAACTGCTACGCCGATGGTCGCGGGTTCGATTCCCGCTCAAGTCAAACATTTGTGTGCATGAACGTGGATGTTTGTCTTGGTCTGGGTGTTTCTATGTATAATACGTATGTATTTACAAAAAAGAAAGTATATATGTATGTTTATCCATTATCTAGTACCCATAGTACAAGCTCTGCTTAGTTTGGGACTAGATGGTGATGTGTGTATGTGGTAGAATATATGAATATATTATATATTATGTTATTGGTATATTTCAGCCTTATTTAAAGTTAAACAAAAATAATATGTATTTAGTTATACATAGTAATGAAATTGATGACAATGTGATCGTATCGAAGTGTTATATGGAACCGACAAAAAAAATTACATGATGCTTAAAGTTTTATGATAAAACAATTAACAACATTCTAATCTCTATTTTACTGCCGTAGGGCTGGAATAGTAAATCGCTACTTGAATCGCTCCTTAAAGGATGTCTATCTACATCATGAAAGAAACCCACTATCTCAAATAAAACATTTCACATTTCTAAAAAATCACGTTACTTTTTCTCTTCTCTGGAAATGTATGGATTTTGGTAGATATTGTGAGTCCAAAAAGATAACTTTAACTAGGTAGGTACTTTTCGTCTTTCAGAGAAAGGAACTAAAACCCACTAACAAAATTAAATAACATAAAACAAATACAAGCCTTCAAATAACTTCACTCAATATGTATGAAACAAAATCAGTTCCACATTGCTTTGCAATATACTTCAAAACCTTCTAGTTAAGTGTTTGTAGAAAATATTGCATCGTATACACTGTGCAAAAGGATTCTGCCGAGTGCTTCGGCAAATTGAGTTACGTCGAAACTTTGATTAAAATACGTAACTGTATCGGTTTGGTATTTTTCTGGAGATTTTCACGTTCTAGAAATTTCTGTTTAATATGTAAAGTGACTGGAAAAGTGGTAAGTAATCGTTTGATGATTATATTAATGGTGAACTGCGCTGTTCTCTAGTTGCCATTCTACGTGGGCCCTAAGAAGGACTTATCAAAGTATTGTATTTTGTGAAAAGGGGTGCCATCAAAAGAGGGCCAGTAAATAATGACGTAATCAAAGATTTACCAATTGCTCGCCCTATGCCAGCGATAATTGTCAATATAAAACACATATGATACTTCATTTGTGTATTATATTGGTATCTGTGTATTATGGTTTGGACACGTGGAGCAAATGAGTGAAGAAATATTAACGAATCGAATATAGAAGGTAGATGTGTGTGGGCAAGTCGGTTGCAACAGACCTCGTAAGACGTTCGTCGACCAAATTGGGGACGTTTTGAAAAACGGAAGCACCCGTAACCGGCGAGCATGTATGAAAAGAGTAATAAATGTAGAGGAAGCGCGTGAGGTTTGCAAGGATAGAAGCAAGTGGCGTTTTGTAGTCTTTGCGTACCCTGACGGGAAAAATAAAGCGCGGGATACGCGGGGGATTTTTCAAACATACAATCAACGGACTCAATAAACACCCTGACTCGAAATAAAAATATATGGATCGCACAAAGTGTCGTTGCCTGTGCCAATCGAACTCATAACATTTCGTGTCTACCCCAACACTACGCCAACCATGCAGCCATTTGGACTACATAAATAATTACTATCAAAAACCATCCATTCCGGTTGTCCCTAAACATATGCCAAAACGCCTACACACTAGTTGTAATTTAAAATAAATAATGCGTCGACCGCCAGCGCCCCCTACAGTCGTAACTCAGACTGTGGTATTTAACCTTTTTGGTACATTTATTATCTTGTGACGTATGTGGATGACATTTTGCAAAAATTGTTATTCTTTGGCATTGTTGTGACAAAGGTATGGTTAAGACAAAGGTATGGCGTATTTATTGTGAAGAAATGCGGTTTGGCTTTATTTTTAACATAGTATTTTATGCAAAAGGCTAAGAATTTTTCTTTATTGAATTTGCTATGTTACACATATAATTAAAACATTAGTAGACTATAAAAATTTACATATTCTGCCACGAAATGATTTACAATTAAAACGACCGATATAAGAAAAAAAAAGACATTACAATTTCAACAATTGCCGACTATCCCACTTATCGTATTTATTTTTGGCATTTCAGGCAGACTCCATATTTTATTCGCCAGTAGGTATAGATAGACGTAGACGAAAAGTAATTATTTTCCCGCCCACCATTTTAAACTGGCCATAAACGTTGAATAGGATTGTGTGTCTATTTCAAGAACAATGAAGTATTTAAATAGGATATAACTTTGTATGAACACATTAAAGACATTGAAATAGAAATTTATTTTAGATTTAACTTAGTGCCAGACGTTATAAATTTAATAAAATGGCACTCATATGCTTACTTTATTTGGTACATACATTCATACATAGACTCACGCCTGTTTCCCGGAGGGGTAGGCAGAGACTACGGAAACGCCATTTGCAACGATCCTGACATAATATCTCCCTTGCTTCATTCACTCCCATCAGATTCCTTATGCATGCTCTTCTTTTCAGGGTACTTCTAACCTATCCTGTGTTAGGATGTCTCCAATCTGGTCAGAGATCATCCGCCTAGGACGTCCCCTTCGTCCTGTCCCATTCACACTTGCCTTATATATCTGCTTGGTCAGTCTTTCGTCATCCATCCTTTCCACGTGCCCAAACCACCTTAGCATACCTTTCTCGATGCTTATCACTACATCTTCTTTTACCCCACAACACTCTCTTATCACACAATTCTTTACTCTGTCAGTCAATGACACACCACACATACTTTTAGTGCTCTCATTTCTACAGCATTTATTCTACTTTAATGACTCTTCTGCCATACCCAACTTTCACGACCATACATTAGTGTAGGTACTAACACCCCTCTATGTATGTATATATATAGCACCCCTCTATATGATACCTACGTTATTTGGTAAACAACAAAATGCATTTATTATACATCCTTTCGCAGTCCACTGCTGGGCTTACGCCTCTCATTATTTGGGTCACAATAGCACTGTGAGTCGATTGGATATTTTGGTCTACTATACCACAAGGCCTAGACAGGGTCGCATAGAATTTGATGTCGAGTTTTCCGTCTCTTTATAATTTTGCATCCACTGACACCGCTCGCTTAGTGGTATTCATTTTAATCAAGATTTATTTCCTTTTTAGATCATTTCTTTTAATGATTGTACATATTGCCTCCGGTCTTAATAAGTGTTTCATTTCTATTAGTTGATTTAAAATACTTGAAAATCACGTTCAAAGATTTAGAAAAGCATGTTAAAAATGTTAGCAATTCTAGAAAATATTTCGAACATTAACTGACCAAAATTGTCTGTCTATAATATCAGTGCAGATTTTGCTATATATTATTATACCATGTTATCACGGCTAATATCAGCATGATACACTCGGCATTGAATTTCACACCTCCTCCAATAGCACCACTCAAGCGTACATTGCAATAGCAATCTTAAATGCTGCATTTTATGGACCAAATTGCAGTATATGGGTTATGTTAATTGATTGAGAGGTATTGCATGACATGAAGACAAACAGTGCATTGGCTTGAACAAAGTAAAGCTAAGTTAGAACTAGGTTATAACAGGATATATGAGGAATCTTAGATCCACAGGAACATGGGGAGTTCTGAGAACCAATATTGAACACAAGAATACAACAGCAGATTATTTAGGTACCATTAAATTATGATAGAGCTTTTTGGATCCCACTGTTGACCAAAGGTCAAAATTTGCTGCACAATGGTATTGTGACTGACATGACAGTCGGGACCGACCGTTCAACGCGCTCTGCGATGCACGGGGCAAGCGATAATTTAAAATTGAATATGCACATAGCTCCGGAAAGTCAGTCTTCGGAACGGCAGTATATCGAACTACTAAAATTTCGCTGTCTTACGGTATAAAATACTGATAGATAGACTATAATATTGTAGGATTCGGCGTTTCATTTCAACCGATTGGTAATCGTTGAAGTTGTTCTATTTAATTTACTATTGATACTGGCATAGTCTTGTAGTCACTATAAAAAACAATGCAGAGACCATACAAAGTTTTTCAAACCCCTCTGACAACCGACATCAATTCATGCATGATGCTAGAACGTATTGCTTACTGCACCGTAAAAATATCTGTCATAGTTCTGCAAGCACCATAGCCTCAAGTTTCTAGTAAGAATTATCCATAGGAGCTTCAAGTGATGGCTCGTAAATCCATGATGTGTCGTAAACCGTCTTGTTGACGTCGCATGTCTGGTACGTATCGACGAACTATGCAATACAAGGTCACGGTACAAGACAAGTTTTATTGTGTCATTTTTGTCTTTATGAGCTTTTAGAAAGATATTGGGATTGGTGGCAGGTGGTTTTATTTGCGTTAAGGAGAATTCTGTCATCGTATGGTTTGGGGATATTTTTGAGGAATTCACCGCAAGGGGTAAGCTGATAATCTGAGTTTCGTGGTTTTGCAGGCTGTAGTGTGATCTAAGTTCTGAAAATAAACTGCTGGATGAGCTGAGATAATGAGCGAACAAAAACAATATGGAGTAGTTTTTTTGCAGAAGAATGATGTCGAGGGTCATTTTGATTGTTTTTAAATGAATTATACTTTTATACAGACTAAACAAAACTTTGATAAGTTTTGTATTGTCTGCTGATGAAACGTGAAAAACTTATGTTATTATCATCAATCAAGACTTAAAACTATACTGCGTTGGGTTTTATCTCAACATTCTTTCCATATAGAAGACCTATTCGATCACGCTGACATGTATACATACGCGGAGTAATGGTTACGAACCTAGAATATAAACGACTTACGCTTTGATAAAACGCCAAAGGTAGCACACAGCCACTTGCCTTCTTACCCGAGTGCCGAATAAACTCCACAGTAAATAATTCCCCATGCGATTGTTCGTAATAATTTTAATGTCTGCAATACACCCTGCATGGTATATTAACCCTATTAATTAATTTACCCTAAGCGCTCGGTTGAAATAAGCATCGTGAATTGCTGAAACCGAGTAAAAGGCGAGACCTGTACGAACTGAACCGTATTTTATCAACGGCTGAATTTCAAACACGGCTCAATATGGTCTACACGTTGAACCGTGTTTCAAATTCAACTCGTTATTCAGAGGGTTTGCTAGCTCTTATTACCTGAATAATAATATATATTTGTTTGTTTATTACATTTTACGTGCATTTAAATGAGATGATTTTGACGTAAAGTACGGTAGCTGGAAAGTATTTTAGCGTAAGATGGCATATAAATTTTATTTAAAATAATATGTTATGCCAATGGGTTTAGCAACGTAACACAGCCTTTTATATGTAAATGCATATAGTTTTTTTACCTTATGTTATAAGCATTTTTAGCCTTATTTATATTTAAACAGAAAATATTATGTATTTAGGTTTAATTCGTAATGACTGGTAACGATGTGATCTTATCAAGATAATATGGAACCGACAAAATATGTTACATGGTGCTTAATGTTTTAACATAACACAAAGGTGAAAATTTAAACATAAATGGAACTATCTAAAATCCCACAAAAACAATACTTGTCAAAAATACCAAGTCTCGCGATCGTAAAAAGTTGTGAGATCCATGAAATATGTCGGTTAATTAAAAATCTTTAATGTTTTAAACAAATATATTGACTCGGCCATCGCATGAAAGCACAAAATATCTCATAAGTAATACATACAAAAATTAGATTGTTTAGTGCGATTGCCAAGTCAACATATTTGTTTAAAACATTAAAGATTTTTAATTAACCGACATATTTCATGGATCTCACAACTTTTTACGGTCGCGAGACTTGGTATTTTTGACAAGTATTGTTTTTATGGGATCTCATCTCTTTTGGTAGATAGCCTTACTTTTGTTCTTTCCGGTACGTTATAATTCTTGTACACCAACAACGAATTGTCTTAATTAAAGCCCTAACTGCAAATTTAATGTAATTTTGTAATCCTATCTTAATATATAAAATCCTTGCGTTACTTACTGACTGACAGACACGCTACAGCCGTAACTTTTGGGCGCAGGAAGCTGAAATTTGTCATGCATGTTCCTTGGGGGCCGTAGGGGTGCACTAAGAAGGGATTTCCCGAAATTCCCACGTGATAGGCCAAAACAGGTAAATTGAAAAAAAATGCAGGCGTAGCTGCTGGCGTCCTCTAGTATATTTATATGAGATTACAAAGCTATATATTTTTATTTCTTTTATTTTTTTAAAAAGACAACTAACGCACTAGGACTAAATCCTGTGTCGCGGGGGACTTTACAAACATACAACTAACGGACACAATTAACACCCAGACTCGAAATAACAATCGATCGAATAACGATCACACAAAGTGTTGTCTCGTGTGGGGATCGAACCCACAACACTCGGCGCAGGGTCAAGCGGCGAGGCGACCGCTTAAACCACTACGCCAACCGTGCAGTCATATATGCAGTTGATGTATCTCGAAAACTGGACAGAAATTGAAAAATATTTTAATTTTTCTTTGATTAATTTACTAAACACTAATTGTATTCTAAATTTGAAGCTTCTATGTCTGCTAGAAGTGCCTTAGACTTTTGATGATCGGTCAGTGAGTGACAAAATTAAGAAATTGGACTCGTTATAATTCTTAAACTACTGGTTCAAATTGAATGAAATTTGAAACACATCATTTATGATAATGCCTGCTTGGTTACTAAAAAATCAGGCTTCTTGTTTTATCCACAACGAAGTTATAGAGTGTCGAAAATGCCCTGAATTGCTTCGAGAAAAGGATGGTACGGCCGTGTCGCGTTTTTGCTCGACTTGGATACAGACAGATAAAACATCTCACATTCTTCAAAACATCACATTAGGTTTTTTTTTCTGTTCCATAAAACAGCAATAGATTCTTTTTGTTTAGTGAGTCCAAAAAGAGAACTTCCACAAGCGTTATTTTCAAATCTACAGTTGTATTTCAAAGAAAGGAACTCAAATCCACTATCAAAATTAAATAACATCAAATACAATCCTTGCAATAACGTCACTCAATATGTATGAAACAGAATCTCCTGCTTTGCAATATATTTCAAAACCTTCTAGTTAGGTGTTTGTAGAAAATATTGCATCGTATACACTGTGCAAAAGGATTCTGCCGAGTGCTTCAGCAAATTGAGTTACGTCGAAACATTGATTAAAATACGTAACTGTATCGGTTTGGTATTCTTCTGAAGATTTGATGTTTTATACATTTCTGTTTAAACTGTAGAGTGACTGAAAAAGTTGTAATTTATCGTTTTATGGTTATAAAATGGTGAAGTACGCAGTTCTGTAGTTTTGGTTGTACATGGCATGGAAAAGGACTTATCGAAGTATTATATTTCGTAAAAAAAGAGTTTCCTGAAAAAGGCCCAGTAATGTCTCTATGTACTGATAATCAAAGATATTTCCGACTGCTAGCCCTATGCCTTCGACAATTGCCAATATAATAAAGGGAGTTCTCTTTTCAGAATATATGTATAGACACACACATACTTGAATAAAAAATTTATGGATCAGACAAAGTGTTGTCTCGTGTGGGAATCCAATTCAGAACATTCAGCGCAGTGTCAAGCGACAAGACGGCCGCTTAAACCACGACGCCAACCGTACAGGCAAACTTTGAACTACATAAATAATGACTATAAAAAACCATCCATTCCGGTTGTCCCTAAACATATTCCAAAACGCCTACACAGTAGTTGTAATATAAAATAAATAATGTCTCTACCGCCAGCGCCCCCTACCGTCGTAACCCAGACTGTGGTATTTAACCTTTTTGGTACATTTATTATAAATGTGACATATGTGGATGACATTTTGCAAAAATTGTTTATTCTTTGGCGTCGTTGTGACAAATGTATGGTTAAGACAAATGTATGGTGTATTTTTGTGAAGAAATGCGGTTTGGCTTAATTTTAACATAATATTTTATACAAAAGGCGAAGATTTTTTATTTATTCTATGTCACGTATAATAATATAATTAAAACATATGTAGAATACGAAAGTTTACATAATATTCAGCCACAAAATGGCTTACAAGTGAAATCAAACAATATAAACAATTTGAAAAATATATTAGTTTTTCAACAAACTTCGTTTATTTATTTTTGGCACTTCAGACAGGCTCTACATTTTTATTCATCAATATAGATTGCCCTAGACGAAAAATAATGATTTTAACTCTCGCCATTTTAAACAGGCCATAAACGTTGAATCTATTCTGGAAGGATTTAAATAGGATTGTGTGTCTATTTCAAGAACAATGAAGTATTTAAATAGGATATAACTTTGTATGAACACAGTAAAGAGATTGAAATAGGATTTTATTTTAGATTTAACTGGTTGCCGAAGTAATACAGTTGATAAAGGAGCACTTACATGCTTACGTTATTTGGTGTAACAACAAAATGGTTTTGTCATACAACTTTTCGTAGACCACTGCTGGGCATATAACCTATTATAATACAACGTTGGACAGACGGTTGTCATAGAATTTAATGTCGAGATTTTCATCTCTCTCTGGCAACTGTAATATGTCGTCCTTCACGCTTAGTGGTCTTTTTTTTTGGTGCTCGTCTCTTTAGTGTCCTAGCTAGCGTGACAGTTAAAATAAATTAAACTATGAACCGCATATATTTTTGAGTATTAAACGTGAATCTCAATAGTTTTATTATTCATATTTTTATTTCGTTACGCAGTTTCAGGAAGGTTGAAACCAATCGTCATCGTTAGCGATGACTATTACGTCGAAGATGATAGTGGGGAGTATTACAAGTGTCAATAGCTTATAGAAAGGCCATTTTCTTTCTGAATAAGTCTGTTATCTAAACCACAAAATATGTTTAAAAATGATTTAGGAGTTCCATAAACTATTTCAAACATATGGATGATGCATATGATAGGGTGCATAGGGTTTCCACCAAGAACTTAGCGTCCCAAGCCAACCTCACCTGCAAGTAGTGCATGCCGATCAACGGACGAGGCTCTGGCAAACAAAATATCCCGATGAGCGGCAATAGGCTCGCCACCTATTACGTGGGATCAAAACACTGGCGAAAGTGGGCGTTTAATATGCCTCTGCCTACCCCTTCGGGGATACAGGCGTGAGTCTATGTATGTATATACATATGGATGACCAAGAAACATTGCCTATAATATCAGTTCAGATCTCACTATATATTTTACACCATGTTATCTCAGCTAATATCAACATGATACACTCCACATTGAATTTCACACCTACTCCTATTACGCCACATAAGTGTACACTGCAATTGCAATCTTAACAGCTGCATCTTAGGGACCATATTGTAATATACGGGGGTATGTAAATTGATTGAGAGGTATTGCATGACATGAAGACAAACAGAACATTGGCTTGAACAAAGTAAAGCTAAGTTAGAACTAGGTTATAACAGGATATATGAGGAATCTAAGATGTACAGGAACTTGGGAAGTTCTGAAAACCGTAATGACCACAAGGGTGCAAGAGTAGAATATTTAGCTACCATTAAATTATCATGTGAGTGGTCCAGTTGATAGCTTAAGCATCTGCTGGTCAGGTGGTCCCATATTCGATTTCCGGGTCAGGGAAAAAAATTAGGTAAGTACTGGGTTTTTCCGAATTCTCAGTAGCGGCACAAAATCTGGCAATGTGCCTGGTAACAGCAATAAGCTCTCCTTTTATTATATGGGACATACAAAATCATAACATGGTGAAATGTGGATGTGATTACACTTCTGCCTACCACTGCGATGATACAGCCGTGAGTCTATAAAAAATATATAAATTATTATTCAGCCTTTTGGAAACTACTGCTGAACAAAGGTATCTACAAATTTGCTGCACAATAGCATTGTGAGTGACATGACAGTCGGGACCGACGGTTTAATGTGCTCTCCAATGCACGGGACAAGCGATAATTACCAATTGAATACGCACATAACTCCGAAAAGATATTGGCGAGCGCCATGCGCCGCTCTGTGTCTGATAGTATCTCCTCTAGGCTATTGCTGTCTATATTATTAAATTCAAAACTTAAGTGAATAATATATTACAGCTTGTATTTGTAACCTCTGGATAAATGGATGGATGGATGGATTGGTGTGATAAGGTTATGATTCCCAGTAGGTTAGATCTCAGAACAATCCATTTACAATTTTAAAATGAAAATACCATACACTGTAATTAGTTTGGAAATCGAAACAAATAAGTGCAAACTTAAAATTACAAATGTGACAGTGAGCAAACTTCTTTGAATATAATCCCTAGAGCAATAAATAACCTACGTTCATCGTCACAAGACCAGCATTTTGAACTGGTTGTCACAGAATTGCCAGCATTCTACATATATGTGGATGCCTGCTAAATAGCACCTAAACCAGTCCGTTCTAAAATATTGCCATGGTATAATGGTAAACGATGGAAGTTTGGTTTATGCGCAATTGACAGAGGACTTTATATATAAAATGCTATATTATATATCTTATACTAATATATAAAGCTGAAGAGTTTGTTTGTTTGTTTGGTTGAACGCGCTAATCTCAGGAACTTCTGGTCCGATTTAAAAATTATTTCAGTGTTAGATAGCCCATTTATCGAGGAAGGCTATAGGCTATATAACATCACGCTATGAGCGACGGGACCAGAGCAGTAACCTTAAATAGCACGGGTGAAACCACGGGCATCCTGTAGTATATTTATATATGCGTCTTTGATGAATGAAAATGCAGTCCAAATGGATATTGGATATGGGATAAAATCATCTTAATATATAAAATCCTTGCGTTACTGACTGACTGACAGACACGCTACAGCTGAAACTATTGGGTGCAGGAAGCTGAAATTTGGCATGTGTGTTCCTTGGGGACCGTAGGGGTGCACTAACACATCATTGCGTTACTGACTGTCTAACAGACAACGCACACCCGAAACCACTGGGCACAAGATGTTGAAGGCATGTATGTTTTTTAAGTATCGTAGGTATGCAGAAAGAAGCATATCCGTAATTTCCACCAATTCCGGGAGACACGGTTAAGTTTCAAAAGTATATGCGTAGCTGAGGGCACCCTCTAAAATAATAAAAAACCGTACTTAGGTTACAACTCGATTAACAAACGACGATTTAAAATGATTTTTTGTACGATGTCTAGTAATAAAATTATCCAATTCATTACTAAAGGAGGCCATGGATTTGTTTAACATACTTATCAGCAATACACCCTTCATTATTATCCAAGAAACTGTCGCCACAACATTTCCAACGAAGAGCCAATCATCTCGAACAATTTCTGCTACAAAATATGCAACACAAGACATTGTTTTAGCAAGAACTTAGGAACAATATCAGAGCTTATATCATCTTATATCTAAATATGCATTTCAATAACATGTGCGGTATTTCAATTTTCAAAGTATCTAAGCATGTGAACTGGCTTAAGTGCAGTTTTTGCGTGGTCCAAGTTGAAGGCTAAATTGGTTATTATTAATAATTTTATTATGCCTATTAAGTTTAGTTTTGGGAAGCAAAGGTTGCTTTCACCAAGTACTAGCTTATAGAATTGGAAGGGCACTTTCATGTATCGTTTTGTAAGTTCTTTTTGTATCATTATAACAATTATGGTATAGAATAATCGAAGATATAAAATTATTGGTTTCCTGGTTTATGACACAACCTCATCTTGTACATTGTAGTAGGTGTTATGTAGAAGATATTATGAAGTTGACATAGCCCATGATCCCATAGAGCAATATAATAGTTTAAGGAGCTTTTTCACCAGAGAAGTATTATGCATTAAGATGTGAAAGCTAAGTTAATGGACATGAGACCATTTCTACTAATACTGGACTATATAGCGGTGCGATTCTGATATGCTATGAAGATGAATCGCCTTGAAGTAGCTGTATATCGAAGATGTGCAGCACCAGATCAGCAAAGTATCGACAGTGGGGAGGATAATATACATCCAAATTTCAAATCCGTAGCACACATCCGTAGCTCATATGCGTGGCATACATCCGTAGCCCACATACGTAGTACACATACGTAGCACGTAAGTTTAACCCATTTCTACAAGTGCAGAGCTATGCGATCAATATTTAATGCATCCATAGGATCGCATCATAGCTTTGGTGAAATAATTATAATATTGTCAAAGATTATTTATCGATCTCTAGAAATATAGATCGATAATCTTTGCCATCAATAGCGCCAACGACACAACCAGTCCATTAGAGCCACGGCAACCATTATACATTCTATAGGAATTTAAACTTTCTAGGTCACTATAACTACTTTTTACTGTTCCTACGGGATATATTGTCCGTGTGGTGACGGATTTAGAATACGGATTGTCACCACCCCATATCATCCCATGGGTATCGTAAGAGCCGACAGAGGGAGAGCATTTTATGCAGAGAACAGCACTGTAAGAGAAGGAATACTTGATACAAACCCTATACCAACCCGTTTGGCCAGCGTGGTATAGTAGGCCAATTTCTCCTTTCAAAGGAGAGGCCTAGTCCAACAGCGGACTGTTAAAGGCTGATGATGATGATGATGACGGGATATATACCACGTACCTTTGTTTTGAAGAACCTATATTTCGGCACTGTTGCAAGCGCCATGTTTACGGTATATGTTGTTTCAGTCTATGACGCAAAAGCTTATATTTTAAAATGCATCGTACCAAAAACGCCTAGCGCTCATCCACTGCACCGCTTCCCAAGCTACACATATCTGGTATTTAAGCCGACACACTCAAGTATTTGCGTTCGGCTTAACTAGCGCACTGAATACTAGTCGCTCTACATAGAGTCAAGGGATGGTTCATTTAGTCAAAAGGAGCCATCTCATTGTGTATTGAGGGTGTACATGTGCATACGTTTGCATATTTATGTAGAGCTTATTGTAGAGTTCAGCTTGTGACAAATGTGGGGCGCGAATGTCTTTATGTTTGTCTTAGATGAGGCTTATCGTGAGTTGCATACAGCTTTGTAAATGACTCTACCTGACAATGTTGATATTTTGCTTAAGAAGAGCTCGGCTGTCCCAAATCAAAACACAGTAAGGGCCTTCGAACAAATTTTACAGGAGGGCAAAAAAGCTGATTTTATTATGCCTTACCGAACTATGAGTCTACAGCTGAATATGATTCTTGGAGATGGTAGATAAGATTATTGTCTACATTTTTGCATACTAAAACCTTAAAAATATAATTCAATGCACGTTGTATAATGCTTACTAAGTTTGGAATGGGATCCAACACTAACCATTGCCCATGGAAACTAAACCAAAACACAGTAAGTAATAAGACATTATTAGGTTTTGTTTTTTTTTTTTCAAAACTTTTAGTTATGAAAAAAGTTATGATAAAGAAAATGAGTAAATAAATATTGCAGTAAAACACATTAACGAGAATTAACCATGTTTATTATTCTAATTCTTAGAAGGTGAAGTAATTTAATGTGAAAAGTTCCAAATTATAGTAGAAAACGAGAAATTAATAACAAAACCAGATAAATTCAAAATACGAAATTTGATGTTTTCTTACTAATTTAAACCCTAATTCCTGGAGATAGAAACTCCGACGGGTGAGTGTTATACTGCGTAATTTTTAGATTTTATGGTCTTTTAGACATATTAATTCCCAAATCAAAAACCTAGCAACATGAAAATCCCAATCCAAAACAAAGTAAGTACGTGTGCCTTGCTGTGTTTTGAACTGGTAATCAGCTGTTACTAGGTTTTTGATTTGGGGTTTGCGGTTTAGTCTATTCACTTACTAGGTTTTATGGTATCGCTATATTAGGAATGGAGCCCTTTATTGAAAAAAGGGTTTTTGCATATTGTGGGCATTTACTGTGTTAAAAGCATGGTGTAAAAATCTTGATTTCGACAAAAATGTCCCTTACTGTGTTTTGTTTTGGGACAGCCGACTGCTTTGTTTGACGAACTTTTATGTTGTTAGTTTCCTTGCTTTACATGAACCTTGAAATTATGCCTAGATAAAAATACGTACAGCTTATTAAACCACTCTCATAATCAGCCTTTAACAGTCCACTGCTGGACTAGGCCTCTCCTTTGAAAAGAGCGATTGGCCTACTATACCACGCTGGCTAAACGGATTGGTATAGGGTTTGTATCAAGTTTTCCTTCTCTTACAGTGCTGTTCTCTGCATAATATGCTCCCTCTGTCGGCTCTTACGTCACCCATGGGATGATATGGGTGGTGCCATTCCGTATTCTTAATCCGTCACCACGGGGACGTTAAACCACTCTACTACATAATAAGTCACAAATTTCGCCAGAATATTACTGCCCCCACTTTACACTTATAAAATCTAGGGATACGACAAATTATCCAAACACCCATTTACAAACCGTAACTCACAATAACTTCCATACATTAAACAAATCTAAAACCACCAGAGCGCCATCAGCATATTTTAAATAATTTCCGTCAATATTAACGAATGACTTCAAACTTTGAAGAGACACCATATTTCAGCGGCCGTCATAACGATGAGAATATTCTTGGGTGCCAGTTAACCCCATACACGTCGAAACTCTGAGCGAAACTCAAGTCATTATGAAACGTCGCAAAGTATTCCGTACGCTTGGATGGAGCGATTTGCGGGACGGTGCTTGTTATAAGCGATAACGTTTGAATAAAATAACACACGCAAGCGGAAACAGTGTTTTTGTTCAACTATAACCGATGTAAGCTGGTCTAAACATTCGAAGAAGTAAAGCAATTTAAAGGTGCATTTCTGAGATGGGCTGCAGACCGCAAACTGCAACCGCAAACTGCAAGCGACACCACTAGTTTCTATGAATCTCTATGAAATTGGTTCTATAACTCGTGCAGCCGCGACCGCAGGCAGTACTGCGGTCGACCAGTGCCGATGGCCGCAGTGTCGCCTGCGGTTGCAGTCTGCAGCCCATCTCGGAATTGCACCTTCAAGAGTCTATCCGCGGTCATGACCGATGCAAGGCGGTCGAAACGTTGGCGAAATCTTCAACTGTTACTTGCAGTAAAATATTTGTAGGGATATATCACGTCTCGTAAATATCATCCATAGGTTATATGGGTCATGTTGCTTTTAATTATGCTGAGATATTGGCACATCAAAACTACAACAAAATTAATACCCTGAATCACAGATATGACAAGAATCAGATGTAGCGTATTCGTCCAACTAAGCGTGGCACGTTGACAGCTATGTGTGCGTGACCTTTGGCGACTGGCACTGTACGGACACGCGCGTCTATGTGTGTGAAAAGTTGCCAGATTATGAATAATCTACCAGTATTTTGCATATAGTTATGTAATATTCTTATATTCATTTGCGGTTTTGAAGAATTTACCATGGATTTAATTAATGCTTTTATAAATATATTTCTTAAATGTAGGTACCGAGTTAAGTTTTAACTACTTCGTAAATCTGTATATATAAAATCCTTGCGTTACTGACTGACTGACAGACAAGCTACAGCCGAAACTACTCGGCGCATGAAGCTGAAATTTAGCATGTATGTTTCTTGGGAACCGTAGGGGTGCACCAAGACGGGATTTCTCGAAATTCCCACGGGATCGGGCAAAACGAGAAATAAGAAAATATGTGCGTGCGAAGCCGCTGGCGTCGATTAGTTGAGAAATAAATAGTATGTATGTACACACGGCACCAAGTCAAGCTAAACAGTTGCTGTACGATTTTGATACTTATTCCCTACGCCATAAGTGTGTATGTACAGACGGCACCAAGTCAAGCTAAACAGTTGCTGTACGATTTTGATACTTATTCCCTACGCCATTAGTATGTATGTACACAGGGCGCCAAGTCAAGCTAAACAGTTGCTGTACGATTTTGATACTTATTCCCTACGCCATAAGTATGTATGTACACACGGCGCCAAGTCAAGCTAAACATTTGCTGTACGATTTTGATACTTATTCTTTACGCCATAAGAACGGTGCAAAGGTCAAAGTGTATAAGCTTGACGAGTAGCAGGGTGTACACGAATATTTGGATCATTTGGGGATCGAACTCAAAACAATATTATGTAAGGTTGTATAATGTTGTAATAGTAACTAATGGAAATTGAAATTCTATTACTATATTTATGAGAAAGAAGATATATCTACAGTATACTTTTATAATACGGTAATGTATTTTTCATTAACATGACAATCATTATCACATAATCAATTGACAAGTGCATTTTCCCTAATTCAGGCAGAACGGCGTCGACAAAAACAGGCAACACTTACATATTTCTTGCACAAATACGAATTTTATCGAAATTAAATTAGGAAACAGTCAAATTATCAATAGTTACCTGTGAAAAGATATTCCATTTTCCGGTTTTTGTTTTTAGGAACAACTTTTACAGTGTTTAAAGAACACAAGACGGCATTTTGAGAATTTAAAAGTTGACGTGATCGTGACGCGTGAACTGTACGATGCTTCGTAGCGCACTGAGACGAGTTTGTATTCGCTTTTCAATTTTGTATTTGCTTTAGTGGCCGCACGCAACTGTGCCGTGCGTTACATCTGATTCTTGTTAATAAATCTATGCCCTGAATATAAAATACTTGTATTACATGATGTTTTAATATACTTTCTTAATAATAATATGGGCACGTAGAGAGGATGGATGACGAAAGACTGACCAAGCAGATATATACGGCAAGTGTGGAAGGGACAGGACGAAGGGGAAGACCCAGGCGGACGTTCTCTGACCAGATTGGAGACATCCTAAAAACAGGACAGGTGAGAAGTACCCTGAACAGAAGAGCATGCATGAGGAATCTGATGGGAGTGAATGAAGCAAGAGAGATATGTCAGGATCGTTGCAAATGGCGTTCCGTAGTCTCTGCCTACCCCTCCGGGAAACAGGCGTGAGTCCATGTATGTATGTATGTAATATTAACACTAGTCGTGCTTATAACAATCATCGCTTCATCGCATGACTGGCACCACCCAAAACCTTCAAGGCTTATTGAAATAAACTTGAAAATAAACACAGTAAATTACGACTCAGTAATTGCATTCCTAAAGCATTGTATTTTATGTAAACTCGAACACACAAATACTTCGTTTTGAAGTTTTGCTCATAAATTTCACACCGCCAATATCAAAGCGATTGTTTGGTACTATAATTGAAAATTATTATTCAATGAAACATTTTCAGAAGCTGACGAGATTTCTATTTGATAATTAAGAGTTTGGAATTCACTGTGTTGTTATTGCAATTTTATTAATTTATGAATATCGTAAGTTTAGAGGATGCTCGCAGATACTAACACACATTTTTTTTTAAATTGACCACTCTCTATCCGATCCCATATAAATTTCCGCAAAACCTTTTTTAAGTGTACCTGCAACAGTTCCCAAGGAATATACATACTTGGCAAATTTCTGCTTCTTGCGTCATTAACCCAATAATTGTCTATATTATAAAGTTAATAAATTATACTGCCTCGTTGGTCTCGCGGCATAAATGTGCGCGTGGGATTGGGAGGTCTCGGGTTTGATTCCCGGGTCGAGCAAAGTGTTTTTGGGTTTTGCCGTTAGGAAATTCTCATTAGCAGCACGGAGTCTGGTAATGTGCCCGGTACGACAATAGGCTCGCCCCCTATTACGTGGGACCTAAAAATTCATGGCGAAATGTGGGTGTAATATTACACCTCTGCTTACCCCTTCGGGGATACAGGCGTGAGTCTATAAAAAAAGAAATGTATATATTATAAAATAAATAATTTTATAACTTCTACATAACATATCTTCACGCCTTTTATCCCCGAAGGGGTAGGCAGAAGTGTATTACACACACACACACATTTCGCCAGTTATGTTTCTGTCCCAATGTAATAGGGGGCGAGCCTATTGCCATCTACTGGGCACACCATTAAGCGAGCCAATTATGCTATGTAATTTTATATGAAGTACCCTTAACAGAAGAGCATGCATGAGAAACTTGATGGGAGTGAACGAAGCAAGAGAGGTATGTCAGGATCGTTGCAAATAGCGTTCCGTAGTCTCTGTCCTCCCCTCCGGGCAACAGGCGTGAGTCTATGTATGAATGTAATTTTATATACGTATAATATAATTAAAGATAGGTCCTGACTCACATCATCGCGAAGCCTAAAATACTGACCCTAAGAAAACAACATTTGACGGAAGGTGTCCTTTTGACGTAAGTACCAAGGAAGGCTTTTTAATATTTCACCCTTAAAGAGGAAAATATTGGTTGAACAGTAAGTACGTCTGCCTCAAATCTATTACCTGGCGACATGAACAAACTGCCTCGTTGGACTCGCGGCATAAATGTGCGCGTGGGATTGGGAGGTCTCGGTTTCGATCCCCGGGTCGGGCAAAGTGTTATTGGGTTTTTCCTTTAGGAAATTTTCAGTAGTAGCTCGGAGTCTGGTAATGTGCCCGGTACGGCAATAGGCTCGCCCCCTATTACGTGGGACTAAAATAAACCTGGCGAAAAGTGGGTGTAGCAATATACCTCTACCTACCTCTTCGTGGATATAGGCGTGAGACTATGTATGTATGAACAAACTTCACCTTTTCTATTCCCAATAATATTTATGATAGTCCACAGGAAGGCACTTTCATCTATCATCTGACCGAAACCCCTAATGTTACACACATTAGCGCATCCTAATATCTATATTGGACCAAAATTAATTAATGTAGTTTAATCTTCGTTTCATGTATTTAAATGTTTTTATACCTAGACTAATTAAAATTCATGATTTACACGGTACTTTAAAATTCTCTGGAATTCATGTCGAATGAAATTTATTACAATTCTTTGATATGTGATTAATATAATGTAAAGCTTCCAGATATTTTGGAATTACTTGGTGTTTATGTTGAATTGCCGCTTGACACTGCGCCGAGTGTTGTGGGTTCGATCCCCACACGAGACAACACTTTGTGTGATTCATAAATTGTTGTTTCGAGTCTGGGTGTACATTGTGTCCGTTAGTTGTATGTTTGTAAAGTCCCCCGCGACACAGGATTTAGTCCTAGTGCGGGAGTTGTATTAAAAAAAATATATATATTACAGACCATAGACTAAATATTTCTTTTCTTGCCTGTTTGTTAGTAGTTTCTGTTGGTTAATGAAGTTAGATGCTACGCCGGAGATCGTGTGTTCAATTCCCATGCAGAATCAAGCAAATCTTTATGTGATGAGCACGATCATTTGTTCTGGGTCTGAGTGTAACTTGTCTATTATATTTATGTATTTTAAACATATTGACTGCGTCGTTGCTCTCGCGGCATAAATGTGCGCGCGGGATTGCGAGGTCCCCCGGGATCAATTCCCGGGTTCGATTCCCGGGTCGGGCAAAGTGTTATTGGGTTTTTCCGTTAGAAATTTCTCAGTAGCAGCACGGAGTCTGGTAATGTGCCCGGTACGGCAATAGGCTCGCCCTCTATTACATGGGACCTAAAAATTCATGGCGAAATGGAGTGTAATATTACACCTCTGCCTACCCCTTCGGGGAAACGGGCGTGAGTCTATTAAAGAAAAATAACAGTAATAATTTATTCGCAAAAAACATGGTATTAATAAGTGTTACAATAATATAGGAGCAAACATGTTTCGCTAGAATGTAGCATGCAAAAATTTAAACAAAATATTTACATATGTACATAGTTATTAAAACTTTGCATCCATAAAGTCTTTTAAATTATAGATATTAAATTCATTTAGCCAAGTATACAATTATTTCTTATATAATCTAAATTCTAATTGCTTAAAGTGGTTTGGCAATTTATTAAAGATACGTACATACATGTGCATAGGGTTCCCACCAAGAACTTAGGGTCCCAAGCCAACCACACCTGCAAGTGGTGCACCTGCCGATCAACGGACGAGGCTCAGGCAAATCAAATATTCCGATAAGCGGCAATGGGCTCGCCACCTATTACGTGGGATCAAAACACTGGCGAAAGGTGGGCGTTTAATATGCCTCTGCCTACCCCTTCGGGGAAACAGGCGTGAGTCTATGTATGTATGTCTGTACGTACATACATTGCAAGACAGCTTTAGTTGTATAAACATATTACCTAGTATATTTATCAGCTCTGTGGTTACCATAGAACAACCTCTACCTTGTATGAATCCAGATGGCCGAGTATAAGTAATTCCAAAATATTTTTACATATATACATAGTCTCACGCCTATATTCTCGAAGAGGTAGGCAGAGTTATATTGCTGCACCCACTTTTCTTCAGATTTATTTTAATCCCACGTAATAGGGAGCGAGCTTATTGCCATACCAGGCACATTACCAGACTCCGTGCTGCTACTGAGATTTTCCTAAAGGAAAAACCCAATAACACTTTGCCCGACCCAGGGATAGAACCCGAGACCGCCCAATCTCACGCGCATATTTATGCCGCGAGACCAACGAGTCATTTTTATTTTCTTCAATAAAATGTGGTATTTTTATTCATTTATGATAAAGTCATATACGACCTTATAGTTTTCCATATGCCTGTGTTGACCAAAACTGTTAGGAATTTTCCTACAATTGTCATGTAAATGTGCCAAATTATTCTTTGTATTTGTTTCAATTGTATATGGATTTATTCATGGCTTTTTTATAGGGAATAAAGCGTCGACACGGCTCGCATATAAAACACCATTGTGATAGTTCACGTGGTAATAATTCTATATTTTATAGCTTTAGTTATGTGGAGTAAAATTTGCTTAATATAATATGCAAATAATAAATATAGTGTAAGAGTTTCAGCATTTACTATATGCTAGCCGAAACGACAAATGTTGTGCAGCTCCTTAAAAATATTCTAGGGTTGTAGGTAGATTTTGATGACTAATAAAAATAACTTTTCCTCCCTACCTAAACCATCAAGCGGTATGAAACACTATAATTATATGATACATACGACCTATTCTTACCTACAAAGAAACATCATAGAATTCCGTCAAACCGTTTCGGAGAAGTTCGGTAACTAACATTATGATACGAGATTCTTATAATCATGACAGATTTATTTTCGTTGTTCCGTTTCATTCGTTTTATTTATATTTAATATGGATAAACTGTTGTGCCTATTATTTTTTTTTATCAAAGCTACCGTACAAAGAAATGCAAAAAGTATATCTTTGTTTTTATCGTCAATACATCAATTTGACTGCACTATAGTCGTATTTTTAATTAGACGAAGCCAACTGACTGACTGAAGCTAATGTCACTTTGTAAAATAATGTTGTCATATTTAAAGTAATAGTGATGCGTTTAGTTCTCGTTCAATCAGATGAACGAACATTGAGTGTGAATAGTTAATCATTTCAAACTTTAAAATGATATTATTTCTATCTATACTAATATAATAAAGCGGAAGAGTTTGTTTGTTTGTTTGAACGCGCTAATCTCAGGCACTACCGGTCGGATCTGAAAAATGCTTTTTGTATACGATAGCCCAATTATTCCGGAAGGCTATAGGCTATATAACATAACGCTTCGACCTTTTGGGGCCGGGCAAAAGGCTAAAAAGGCTAAAAGATAATGTCGGCTAATCTCAGGAACTAGCAGTCGGATTTAAAAAATTGTTATTGCCTATGATAGCCCAATTATTCCGAAAGGCTATAGGCTATATAAAATTACGCAACAACTTTTAGGGGCCAGACAAAAATAATAAAATGGTCAAACGAGAAGGGGGAGGGTTGGGTCAAATGCAAAAAAGGCTAAACGAATAGGATACAATCTAGATGGGTATCGTTTTCAAGATTTTCGGGACGCTGATGACCATATGAAATTTATTTAGTGATCCAAGATGGCGGACGGGAAATCAAAGATGTCGGATGAGAAAATTTAAAAAATCATTATGGGTATCGCCTTCGATATTTTAAGGGGTGGGGAATCCAAATACAACATATATTTCGTGATCAAATATGGCGGATGGGAAATCAAAGATGGCGGATGGGAAAATTTAAAAAAATCAATATTGGTATCGTCTGCGATGTTAAAATGGATGGGGAATCCAAATACAACATCTGTTTCGTGATTCAAGATGGTGGATGGGAAATCAAAGATGGCGGATGGGAAAAATTTAAAACATCAATATGGGTATTGTCTCTGATGATTTAAGGGATGGAGAATCCAAATACAACATCTATTTCGTGATCAAAGATGGCGGATAGGAAATCAAAGATGGCAGACGGGATTTATTTTTAAAGTCGATAATGTGGGTATCGTCTCAGATATTTTAAGGAATGGGGAATTCAATATTATTATATTATACCTATAAAAATCTATGTTTGTTTGTTCATCATTTATAGACTCTGAAATGATAAGAGATTAAGCGCTAAGTCAATGGTAACTTTGGAAAAGGGGCTTGGAAAAAAGGGAATTAAATAAAAACTCTTAAAAAGGCGATATGGAGTTCGCTGGGTCAGCTAGTATTACAATAAAAGTGCTCTGATATAAGTTACTAGTAGTTATGATAGTAGTATAAATTGTTATATTTTATACATCTACATATAGTTTCAACTACATGATGTATTGAAAATAGAAAAGTCTAACAAGTTTCCTCGTAATGTTTTTCTTAATGTCTAAAACACTCGGTATTCAGTATAGGTAAATACCTACTATAGGAACATAGTCTTCGAAAACTCGAACACCGTACCCGATATCGGCCCTTCGGCACACTAACTATTCACTAGACAATCGATGCAATTTCATTCATTCAAGAGTTTTTTCAATCATTCACTTTGTCACAACACTATTTTTATTTCATCATAAACTGACAACACAGTAAACGTCATTTGACTTCGTCTAATAAAAAATACGACTATAAAATGAAAATAACATTGTCAAAACTAAAAATATTTCAATCCACGCGGTAATTCCAGTAACTTGACACATGCCAATTGAACTGTAATTTGATTATTATAGAATCATATTTATTTTACAATAATTTAATCCTATTTTCACGATTCATACGGCTGGAAGAACGGACTGCAATTGCACAGGAAACTAGAAAAATTAACCATGTTTAAATTTAAGGGTCTTTTTATAAACATACATGCATACATAGACACACGCCTGTTTCCCGGAGAGGTAGGCAGAGACTGCGGAACGCCATTTGCAACGATCCTGACATACCTCTCTTGCTTCATTCACTCCCATCAAGTCTTCTCTTGCATGCTCTTCTGTTAAGGGTACTTCTGACCTGTCCCTTTTCTAGGACGATGATGTCTCCAATCAGGGGGGCGATTCAGAATCGTTCGATATCTCATTTGACATTCGATTCCGTTAATTATCAAACGGGCTACCTCATTTTTTGTCTAAACTATCGCATTTCCTATCAATTTTATGCATTCAGTATGAAGTATATTAATAAATAAACCGAATTCTGATAATTCTTCTGATAGGCGGCTAAAAGACGAGGACAATAATTTGACATATCGTACGATTACTTGTCGTGACATTTGTCCTGTCTCATTCACACTTGCCTTATACATCTTCTTTGTCAGTCTATCGTCATTCATCCTGTCCATGTGCCCAAACCATTTTAGCTTTCCATTTCGAGATTTAAGTAGAAAGTAGACCATAAAGAGCTGAAATGAAATTATATTTGAAATAAAATTATTACGGTATAAGGCGTTGTGGTGCATTTTGATCATTAAATTTATAGTTGGTTATGGGCAAAGTAAACTTACTACTTATTCCTGATTGTGCTGAATTTTGCCAGTGTTATTACTAAAGCGTGATAAAGAAATTAATAGCTATTTTTATGGAAATGAACACAATTTACAAGTTGACGGATAATAAATCAAAGCCTAAAATAAGCTTATTTTGGCCAAAATGTATGTTTTGCTTGAGGCATTCGAAGACCAACTTAATAGTAATTGTGTGAGGCCCGAAACACACCTGAATGGCATATTTGTTTGTCCAATTTGTATTGATGCAAGCTCCTTTTAAATATCGATTACTAGCTTTTGCCTGTGGCTTTGCCCACGTGGGGTCGAGGGGGACAAAAGGTGGTTCCGTGTGCTATTCTGATAAGCTTATTCATCAGATACTTACTATATTACTGCAAAGTTTCTTCAAAGATTGTTGGTCAGCTATTACATGATTTATTTAGTACAGTTTTAAACAGACTAATATGAGAGAAACTGTGAACTGGAAATTTCAAAATGTGTTACTAACTACTTTCACATAAAATTATACTTACCCTTTACAAAGTAAAACAACATACCAAAACAACTCTAGAAATCTTAACCAAAAACGAAATTTAACTGCAAACATAACAGTCTCGAACAAAACCATTTGAAAACAAAATTTTCCAAAACTCTCAGCTATTGTATGCCATACGTATCCAGAAGACGGCTCAGCGACGAAATGTGTACCATTTTTGTCTTTAACGACTTGTTAAACAAATTTTGGGAATGGTAATTTGTTCACGATGTATGGAAGTTGGGATGTGGTATTTTATTTTAATAATTGTCGTTTGCGATTCTTCTTGACGACATTTCGATATAATTTTATTTATAGACTCACGCTTCTATCCCCGAAGGGGTAGGCAGAGGTGTAATATTACACCCACATTTTGCCATGAATTTTTAGGTCCCACTTAATAGGGGGCGAGCCTATAGCCGTACCGGGCACATAACCAGACTCCATGCTGCTACTGAGAATTTCCTAACGGAAAAATCCAATAGCACGGGGTCTGGAAATGTGCCCGGTACGGCAATAGGCTCGCCCCCTATTACGTGGGACCTAAAGATTCATGGTGAAATGTGGGAGTAATATTACACCTCTGCCTACCCCTTTGGGGATACAGGCGTGAGTCTGTAAAAAAAATAAATTATCTCGAAGTCACTTGTGTGCTATGTGGGTTCGAACCCGATCCTCGTTTAGTCTCACTAAGCTATCGGTTTATTTCATAATCAAGGAATAAAGAACTGATGCAGCAGACAAACCAGAAACTTCATAGCAATTGCTTTATAGGTCCTGACACTATCTGAAGAATACACAGCCAGGACGCCTGCCTGATAGTAATGTACTGAGATATGAGTGCTTTCTTTAATCCTGGCATAATTTCCCAGGCGAGCTCCAGTTGATTTAAGCAAAGGGTAATGCAGAATTACAACGAGATGAAATATGTTGTTTAGATTGTTTTGACTCGCGTTGGAAGATGCTTCGCTAAAGTAGACTGGATTTTTCATTGTAATATGTTTATGGGTCCATAATACAGTCCGTATCATGTTTTCATTGTAAATAAAAAGTGAATTCTGTTTTTGTAATATAATTATACTATAGTACATCCGTCGCTATGCCCGGAATTTTGTTCTGATTTAACCGTTTCTGCCCAAACCTACCGAATTTAAAAAAATTTCTTCTAGGTATAACACTTCGATCTCCGAGGAACATATCTACATGTCCAATTTCAGTATCTTACGCCTAATAGTTTTGGTTGCGCGTTGTTGTCAAAATCAAAGTCAACATCCTTTATTCATTTAGATCACAAAGTGACACTTATGAACGTCAAACAACCATTATTACACTACATTATTTTGCTTCTACATTTACATTTACTGCCACGATCTCAAAGCAAGGGCGGGGGGGCGTGGAACCATAAGAAAGAACGGGCAATAAAACTCACGGTCACTCTTTTTCATCGCCAGGTTTTTAATACACATACAATACATAACAATTAAACTTTTCAGTCAGTTGGTAACAAAAAATAGGATGTTCTCATGCGGTTGTATTTTTTATGTTTGTTACCGCAGAGCTCTGCCATTTGCACGTGCCGTTGCGTTGGATAGAATCCGAAAACCATATTATGTAGGTGTACTTTGACATCTTTAATAACATTTTCAAGCATATAAGTAATTGCATTTCATTTAATAACCAATTTCAAAATTATTTTCTTTAGAAAGATATTAAATTTTATCAACTTCCCATTTGAAACGAATCCCATTTCGAGGAATCAATTTACGCGGTGTGAAATTTTAAATATATATTTTTAATGAGTCTCTCTCTTACACCTGGCCAACTTTCGCGATTCCAGTAGCTAGTTTCAGTATTTTGAACTCAACGATGATAATAATATACTAGTCTATATAATATATTCAACGACCGGTTGGCGCAGCGGGAGTGTAAGCGACTGCTACGCCGAAGGTCGCGGGTTCGATTCCCGCTCAAGTGAAACATTTGTGTGCATTAACATGGTTATTTGTCTTAATCTGGGTGTTTATATGTATAATATGTATGTATTTACAAAAAAAAACGTTATATGTATGTCTATATATCCATTGTCTAGTACCCATACTACAAGCTCTGCTTAGTTTGGGACTAGATGGTGATGTGTGTATGTGGTAGAATATTATTATTAGTCTGGAAAAGTAATTTATATAATGTAATCATTACCTATATATCCACTGCTGTATATAGGCCTCTCCAATGGCAAGCAATTGCACCCGATTTTTGGCTTAGGAATGTATGATAGAAAAATGTATGCTTCTACATACACGTTCACTGCGTCCGTGGTCCAGTGGATAGCGTATGCGACTGCTGATCGGAGGTCCAGGGTTCGATTCCCGGGTCGGGCAAAAGTGTTACTGGGTTTTTTCGAATTCTCAGTACCAGCACGGAGTCTGGTCATGTGCCCGGGAACGGCAATAAGCTCGCCCCCTATTACGTGGGACCTAAAAATTCATGTTGAAATGTGGGTGTAATATTACACCTCTGCCTAACCTTTCGGAGATACAGGCGTGAGTCTATAAAAAATAAAAATAACATACACGTTGAGTAGTCAGTTCCGACTATCATAAATATCTAAAACAAACACAGACCCATCGGCATGAGCACAGTGCCACAGTGAAAAACAACAAAATTAATTTACCGCATCAAATTCGTGTCAGATCTTGACTTTTCAGTAATTTGTCACCAAGTTTCGCAACACCTGCCACGTTATCACACAGAAGTCAAACATCCCCCTTTCCCTCCTTTTAGAATCAACCCCCCCTGCTAGCTAACGATTTGTTCTATTCAGGCAAACTATTTGTCCCTCACTGACTCCGGTTTGTCACAAATGCTATGCGGAGTAAAAAATAACTACACTGACTAGTGACTAGGCTTAAATCCAACAGTGGACGAATTATCACTGGATGATAAAATATTAAGTAAATATTAAGTATTGTTTTATCAAAAATATCATGAGTACCAAGGAGCGTATTAAATGCATTCATAATTTCACACATATACCTAGAACTGCTAGATTCTAAATCCTTAAAAGAGGGAACGAGATGAAGAGATTTATAAAAGGCCTTATCGACTCGCCACTATTATGGTCCTTTGACAAAACCAATTTTTCCCGCTTACACTAACACTCAGCCACAAACACTCAGCTCTATAAGAGAGCTCCCTTACAGCAACGCTGAGATGCGAAAATATCTTTTGTTATATGATTTATAATCCGCGGTTAGGTAATTGTGTTACTCACAATGGATGTTTGTCAGGTACGCTTTTAGATGGGTTGGCGGACTGATGAGACGTACTGGCTTGAACATACAAGTGAAAATGGGATATAATTATATTATTATACTGAATAAAACCTCGTAAAAAGTCGACTTAGCTCTGCGAATAGTCAAGCTTGAATAGCAGGGGACAGGCAACATAGCTAGAATCGTCATCAGCCTTTAGCAGTCTCCTTTGAAAGGAGGAATTGGCCTACTATACCACGCTGGCCAAACGGGTTGGTATAGGGTTTGTATCAAGTTTCCCTTCTCTTACAGTGCTGTTCTCTGCATAATATGCTCCCTCTGTCGGCTCTTACGACACCCATGAAATGATATGGGGTGGTGACAATCCGTATTCTTAATCCGGCACCACATGGACAGCTAGAAGAAATATTTTGGAGGGGCGACCACGCACCGGTCGTCGTAGCAGAGGAAGACCTACTCCCGCAAGATGTATCGACGTTCTTATTGACGGACAGACGGATGCGGGCAGCTCAAGATACATCTTCATTCATTAGGGAAGACCTATGTCCAGCAATGGGTGGCTAATAAATAAGACACGTCAAGACTTTTGAGAGTATTACACAATATAATAATATAAATTAAAACTATATAAGGAAATAAAGAAGATATATAAGGCAAGTGTGAATGTGGCGGACGTTCTCTGACCAGATTGGAGAATACCTAAAAAAGGTCAGGTCAGAAGTAGGTAGGTACCCTTAACAGAAAAGCATGCATGAGAAACTTGATGGGAGTGAATGAAGCAAGAGAGGTATGTCAGGATCGTTGCAAATGGCGTTCCGTAGTCTCTGCCTACCCCTCCGGGAAACAGGCGTGAGTCTGTGTATGTATGTATGTAAATTAAAAATATTTATTGTTTATAATTTGAAAATAAAAATGAAATACTGAGACCGCCAGTCATCCCGTAACCACGGTTCTTGTAACCCAACCTGAAACTTCGAATCAATCACAAGGCATTTTACCTTTGTCATAGACTCGTTATAAATATACAAACGATGAGAAATAAAAACACGCAAGGAACAGAAAAAATAGTGTAATTTTCTTAGAAGTCATTTTATTTAAACGATGCGAAATAATATTCGTAATGATACCTTATTTGTCCTTCCCGAAAACTACCGTCTCCACATCGATTGTCAAGCACATAATTATAACAACATAATCAACGAAAAACAAGGAAGCGTACCTACATTGTTAACGTAGGTACAATCAGACGAGTGGCCGACTCATTAGCACGACGCCGACTGTACTCGACATCTGTTTGTTGTGTCAAAGACGAAACAAACGGGCGGATTATAAGTGGAGGGGAACTGGGGAAAATATGCGGAAATTATTGCGATAAACGATGGAATAGATAAAATAAAAAATTGAGCGAATTATGTGGCTTTAGAGTGGACGGGTGGTGTAGTGAGTAATTTAGTCACTGGTTATTGTGGGAATTATTCTACTACTTTTATAAAAGCATACAGCAGCGATAGCCTAGTAGTGTACGTAACGGACTGCAGAGACGATGGTCTCGGGTTCGATCCCCAGGTACCCCGGGCACACACCTCTGACTTTTCGAAGTTATCTTTATATATAAAATCCTTGCGTTACTGACTGACTGACAGACAAGCTGCAGCCCAAACTATTGGGCACAGGAAGCTGAAATTTGGCATGTATGTTCCTTGGGGATCGTAGAGGTGCACTAAGCAGGGATTTCCTGAAATACCCACGGGATCGGGCAGAAACAGTTAAATAAAAAAAAAATGCGAGCGTAGCTGCGGGCGTCCTCTAGTGTGTATTAAATACGTTAATTATCGCCCGCTTAATAATGTGCCCGGTAGATGGCAATAGGCTCGCCCCCTATTACATTGGGACCCAAACATAACCGGCGAAAAGTGGGTGTGTAATACACCTCTGCCTACTCCTTCAGGGATAAAAGGCGTGAAGTAATGTTATGTTATAAAAGCAATCAATGGATGGATGTTTGTTCATTTAACGCAAAACTACTTAACATATTTTGATGCAACTTTAACTCTTTATAGCTTATTAATTCGCTGCGGTCAAGAGATTTCAGTATCGTGGTACCAAAGATTTGTTATTCTATCATTATTTTCAATTGATTGAGCTATATTGACTTGTTACATAGATATTAGTATGTGTACCCTGCACGAGAGCCTGCGTCCATCAGTGGACTGGATTGTTGAAAAGAGAGAAGGACAAATCGCTAAAGTTTAAAAGGATTCGTCTGTAGTTTGTATACGTTACGTAAAATATTTTTTTTATAGTCTCACGCCTGTATCCCCGAAGAGGTAGGCAGAGGTGTAAATATTACACCCACATTTCGCCATGAATTTTTAGGTCCCACGTAATAGGGGGCGAGCCTATTGCCGTTACCGGGCCAATCACCAGACTCCGGGCTGCTACTGAATTCAGAAAATATCCACTGGACCACGGAGGCAGTTGTCCGTGTCGGACGAAGCCGTACGTAAAATAATAATAATTGGAAACAAAATCTGTCCAGTTTTTGTTTAATGTATTGAATAGAATAATATTTATTTACATAAACATACAAAATTGCAATCGCATGCACGATTTAGCAATATTTTGTTCTAACATGTTTGTTATAGTTTGAATTGTCACTATTCCTATTATTGTTTATGTTCAAAGTAATATACTGTATATTTGCATGCCATTTGGTGGAATATGTTCAAGATAAACATGTTAATAAAGCCAATGTTATACCTGTATTCGCAAATAAAGATATGATAATGATTATGATTATCTGTATATACAAAATTCTTGCGTTACCTACAGACAACGCACCCTTAAAACTATTGGGCGTAAGAAGCTACTCATCATCAGCCTTTAACAGTCCACTGCTGGACTAGGCCTCTTCTTTGAAAGGAGGAATTGGGCTATTATACCACGCCGCACAGTGTTTTATGAAGACCATTTTTCGGACACCGTCTTTTTATTAAAGAAGCTAATAGATATATTCAATAAAAAGAAATATTTCGTATCCCCATTTAGCTAGCATCTCTAGTTTTTTAGAAAAACTTTTTTGAAAATCTTCATATTTTAAAGCAGATATTTAGAAAAAAAGATATTCCTCTTAAACTAAGCATGATACGCAATAATAATGTTACAAGCACCGATAGCGTCTCTTTCACTGCACATTTTACAGTTAAAATGAACCTCATAACTTGACTAGATTCAAATTTAAGCGAGATTTTGGATTTTTAGATTTTCTTACTTTTTCCGAAGATTCTACCAAATGTGGAAAAGTTATATATACAGAAATGATGCTCTTTACTTTCCTCATCTACTCAATAAATTTCAGACACCAAATCCATGGAATCTAGAAGTTATTCCATATAACTGTTTTTGCTAAAATTTTTATTCGATATTGATTTCTTTACAACATATAATTCAGTAATAAAATCTATATCGAATAAAAATTTTATCATTAAAATCCGGAATACAAATGTGAAAACCCTATCAAAAACAGTTAATTTGGAATAACTTCTAGATTCCATGGATTTGGGGTCTGAAATTTATTGAGTATATGAGGAAAGTAAAGAGCATCATTTCTGTTTATATAACTTTTCCACATTTGGTAGAATCTTCGGAAAAAGTAATAAAATCTAAAAATCCAAAATCTCGCTTAAATTTGAATCTAATCAAGTTATGAGGTTCATTTTAACTGTAAAGTGTGCAGTGAAAGAGACGCTATCGGTGCTTGTAACATTATTATTGCGTGTCATGCTTAGTTTAAGAGGAATATCTTTTTTTTCTAAATATCCGCTTTAAAATATGAAGATTTTCAAAAAAGTTTTTCTAAAAATCTAGAGATGCTAGCTTAATGGGGATACGAAATATTTATTTTTATTGAATATATCTATTAGCTTCTTTAATAAAAAGGCGGTGTCCGAAAAATGGTCTTCATAAAACACTGTGCGCCGGCCAAATCCGGGTTTGTATCAAGTTTCCCTTCTCTTACAGTGCTGTTCTCTGCATAATTTGCTCCCTCTGACGGCTCTTACGACACCCATGGGATGATATGGGGTGGTGACATTCCGTATTCTTAATCCGTCACCACACGGATGAAAGAAGCTACTACTCAGAAGTATTTGGCATGTATGTATGTCCCTTGTGGACCATAGACTAAGTAGGAATTTTCCGAAATGTTTAAGGACTCGGGCAGAAAAGGCTACATTCAAAAAAATTATAGCCCAGTGGTGTACATAACGGACTGCCGAGATGATGGTCTCGGGTACGATCCCCAGCTACCCCGGGCACACACCCCTGACTTTTCGTAGATATATGTGCATTATTGCTCGCTTGTGATAGTGTATCTTCATCCTGATAAACACTTTAATTAAAGTTTGAATATTCAGCAAAATTTAAGTTTCGCTTCTTCAAAAATAATATATGCAATTACATTTCGTAGTAGATGTAAATTGCAAAACACTTCGCTTCAGTGTCTGTCTGCGCAAACGCGACACCTATCCGAAGCGTTGTTTACTCTCCAACGCTTTCGTACCCGTAGAGAAATTTACTCATTACCGCTATAATTAAATCTGTAAACATCGCGCTTGTAACTCAAGGAGTTGGCAGGAGTGTCTCAAGAAAAACGGAGGAGCTGTGTGTATTTTACTTATCGCTCGGGTCGGGTACGCTTTTCAAGATTTTAGAAGATTCGCGTGACATCGGCACTAGGGAAAGTCTGGAATCCTAGGAGTATAGGGTAAAAGCCGGATAGTTGCGCCACTTTTCAAAAAAGCTCTGTTATTAAAAATATGTACTTAATAATTGTGTATTCAAAGTATATATTAAAACCTTGGTCATTGATCTTCTATAATAGCCTGTCTTTTTTAATATAAATTATTTAAATTTTGAGTAAATAACGTTTTATTTGACCTCTAAAAAGAGGGATACTTGCCTAGGATAGCGGATAGTAGCTTAACATTAAAATTTTTTCGGGGGATACTTGCCTCATGATACGCCGATCGACGCCGCTCTATGTTTTTTTTATTAAAAAAAACTTGTAATCCTTTAAATAATCGATTTTTATTATTTACTGCAATCATTTATTAAGTACTAATGAAAGTAAAATTATTATTATATAATTTTCAACAAAAACAGTCTCCAAACTGGTAATTATTAATTAAATATTATTATTTATTTTAAAGAAAGAACAATTTGGTTAATCACATTGGAATTAGCAAATTGATTAATTTATGTATTCAGTCATAATTATGCACCTACTGAGATCCTTTATTAAGTACTGATTAAATTATTAATAAACATTAAAAATAGTATTATGTTTCATGGTTTTAAATTATAAAATTAGTCAACATGAAAGTAAATATAATGCAATATATAGATATTTATTTTAAAAATAGTGAAATATGGTAATCAATTTTGGCATTAACATTAATTATCACCAGAAGCCAGGGTTTTCAACTTGCCACATCTCATGCAATGATTTTTTAATGTACAAGTTTCATGCAACAGCATTCGAAACATCTCACATATATTATGTAGAATCCAAACTGATTTCGATTTTGTAAAATTGTAAATATCTAAACACTTATCAATGTTCTGTCTTTGTTGCCTTCGGTTGGTAGTCCTTTGGTACCTTTTTCTTTAGGTACTTTTGAACTTATAACATTCTCTTTATTATCACTGTCAGAACTGTAAATATGTATTTTTCTTTTCTAAAGAGCTCTTCCTTTAGACAATTGAATGAAATCTGTGTTATCTGATTCCACTTTACTGCTGGTACTATCTATATTTTTTTGACTTTTCCTTTTTTTGTGGTTCTCTTTTCTTCACAATGGTTTGTTTGCTACCAGCTGGTTTTTTATTTCCTTCTTTTTGTTTCGTTACGTTTGTTTGCTTTGCTTTCTTCATTTTTATTTTGCTTCTGGATAATTTTATCATTAGAGTTTAAAATTTCTGCTGATTGTTTAGCCCTCTTAGACATGCTTTTGGTATAGGAGATGATTGATGTAAAAAATTAGGTGTTTCTTTTTGTAGATCTTTGTTCGGCGTTTCATTGGAAGATATCAGCGATGGAAATGTTAGGTCAGTACTATCTAAGACGTAATTTTCAATTTCGCTATCTCCTAGATCTGAACAATGTTGAAAAAAAAACAAAATGCTCGAGGATGGTCTAGGTAGTGTGTAATTTTTATTCACGCGGTTCTGCTCAGCTTCATTGATAGTTTCTTGATTACTTTTATCAGAATTGCTTGGGACTTGATCGCCTAGTGCAGTCACTTCGTTCCGTAGATTTAGTGCATTACCTCTATCGCATTCAGATTCCTGTACGCGTCCACGTAACGCAGGCTGTCCAGAAACAATCGGTACTTGATCGTTTAGAGTTTTCGACACTTGTTGCTTCGCAAGCAATCCCAAAGCAATATCTGATATCTATCCTTGCCCGCTAAAGAATTTATAGTTGCGGATAGTTGCCCTAGAGCAACAATCCGCAAAAGTCAATAGGGCAACTATCCTTTTCAATACGGATACTTGCCCTTTCTGTTTGCGAAATAAATAAAAACTATTTATCAATAAAATGTAATAAACAATGAAATTTAAACTCTAATGCATGCAAAGAAATAAAAAAAATACTGAAATCTCAATCAATAAAAAAAATATTCAACAGAGATTACTTACTAAAATAATTTCACCACTCGTCAATGTTTTGCCGCGGAAGATTTTCGTTCACACGGACAAAACGCATGCGCCTACTCCAACGGGTTACGCGGCATTGAGGTACGTGCGGGGGACACTTCTGGTTATGATCAAAAGTTAATACTTTCGACAAGCCTAACATAGTGCATTCGAAACTGAGGCATGTATCCGTCCGAGGCAACTATCCGGGTTTTACCCTAAACGAGAGTCCGACAAATCTCCACTTGCCCCAACTGGCAGAATGGACGGCCTACGACTAGGCTTTTAACATAAAAGATAGTACGTTCTGCTTGCGTTCGTGACCGGAAAACGGCAAAGCGACGCAATTCTATGATCAAATAGAAAGGGTTCTTGTACTTGCTCTAAGTCATGTACTAATTGTTTATTTGTATTTTATTCTCATGCAATGCTTTATTATATCCATGAAGGACGACTAGGGGATTAATTCGGTAATTGTAAGGCTCCGCATACTTTTACATACATACATACATAAACTCACGCCTTTTTCCCGTCGGGGCAGGCAGAGACAACGGAACGCCACTTGCTTCTATCCTTACAGACCTCACGCGCTTCCTCTACACTGATTACTCTTTCATACATGCTCGCCGGTTTCGGGTACTTCGGACCTTTCTGTTTTTTAGAACGACCCCAATTTGGTCGAGGAATGTCCGACGAGGTCTGCCGCGACCGACTTGCCCACACACATTTGCCTTATAGACCCGATTCGTCATTCTTTCTTCACTCATTCGCTCCACGTGTCCAAACCACTTCAGCATTCCTATTTCAATCCTAGTCACGACATCTTCTTTCAGACCGCTATTCTCTCGTATAGTTACATTCGGAATTCTATCAATCAAACTCACACCACACATTAGTATGTGTACGCAGTGATCGCATCTCAACTGCGTTTATTCTACTTTCATGCTTCTTCTGCCATACTTTTAGGAAGTACAAAATAAATGATCAAATGGAACTTAATTATACTTGCATCTCAAATCGGTTGCTACTTCTTTAGTGTGATATGCAATGTGTTTCCAATCAGTCCAAGAAGCTCTTAAACTGTCTATCACCAAATGTTATTTGCTAACAATCATCTTGCGATAAACTGAAGATCGACGTACGTTGCCGCTTAGCCAAACATTTCTTTTAAAACAACTGATTAACCGCATCTAGATATGGGAAATAGAAACCACAATATTGAGTAAATAAATGCAACAAAACCAAGACAAAGGTTATTGAACTCAAGCTAAACTAAGCGCCAAAATTCCTGCGCTTCTCCACGAGTATAAAACTTCGTTAGACATCAGGTTCATTAATCTACCGGCTGCAACACATCGGTCTCTGTCCGAAGTGTTCTGGCAGCGTCTATTTAATTACTCGAGAAATTCTCGGCGGATGCTCGGAGTCCGATGCCGTAATTGCGCGGGTTTGGTTCTTGTTTTGGGATTTTTTGTTTGGTGGTGTAACGTCTGGTCTATCGTGAGTTTCCATAGCTGCAGCAGGTTTTTTTTAACCACAGTTATATTTGTAATTCATTTTTTTTCATGAACTGGCTCACCAATGAGTTTTAGTCTATAAATCAATCTGAAATCAACTATTCTTAGGGTGTATATGTTTATGTCGGATCATGCAAATGTCCTAATGATGGTTTCCTGCACTGTTAAGCAAGCGAAAATCAACAATTTAACACGCATTTAATTTTGGAAATAGTGGTTTATGCCTTCTGTGAAACCCAAGACCCTTTGTGTAGTATACTGTTAGTTAAGTCAATATTTTATTCACTTAGGTCAGGATGTGAAGCTTATGAACAAAGATGTTACAGAAGTAAAAAGAAGAAGATAACTTATAGACGTACCGCAAGCGGGACGCTAAACATAAGCCTGTTGGCGAGTCTGACATATGTGTCATGTGTGTGTGAACTGTGACGTCCTAGGACCAAGAATCAAATGGACTCGACATTTGCGTACACCCGTAAAGGATGGACATAGAGTACATCCAGAGTTAGTGTTACCAGATGTTGTAAATGTTTACCCTACAATTCTACGAAGTACATATTAACTTTTAAGTAACATTGTATCAAACCTGAATAATAATAATAATATTCTACCACATTCACACAACACCATCTAGTCCCAAACTAAGCAGAGCTTATACTATGGGTACCAGATAATGGAGAAACATACTTACATACTTTTTTATTTTGTAAATACATACATATTATACATTGAAACACCCAGACCAAGACAAACATCCATGTTCATGCACACAAATGTTTGACTTGTGTGGGAATCGAACCCGCGACCTTCGGCGTAGCAGTCGTTTACACTCTCGCTACGCCAACCGGTCGTTCCGGAATTGAATACCTTACCAGACATCTGAGACCGAGTTCTCCTATAATTTTTAATCAATTTGGTATTTCGATGAATTTATGAGCTAACTCGAGAAGTTCCATCATTATCCGTGTAGGTACTTTTGAAACGAATAGTAACAAACATCTATATAATATAATTTACAGCCCAACAAAAAAATAAAAATATAGCTAACCTTACAAGGAGGTTTAAATCAATCCATAAGGTGTGCGATAAGTATTTTTTAATACTTAATATTATTATGTATAACAAAAGTGTCGAATATGTGGGACTGGCTTCACTCGCCAAATAAACACGAAGCTCAGAGTTATATATCTTTTACTAGCTGACCCGGCAAACGTTGTTTTGCAATTTTTTTTTTTTTGAAAAATAGATGTTGGCCTATTCTCATAGATACCGGATAAGCACAAAAAATTTCATCAAAATCGGTCAAGCCGTTTCGGAGGAGTATGGGAACGAAAACTGTGACACGAGAATTTTATATATTAGATTATATTATTTGACACTCAACTTTACTGTCCTTTGAACAAAATTAATTTTGTATATAAATTTCTTATTTTCTCTTCTTTATCATTCGAGAATGATTCCAAATAAGTACCTATTGCGGGGAGTTTTCCTAAAACACTTTTGTTTAAAGTGTTTAGAGCATACTCTTGCATATTTATTCCGATCCCAGTTTTCTCCTCCTGTTGCACGTATCCACGATTATTTTTGGATCGTGCAGTCCTTTGGGAATCTATAAACAAATAATTTCATTACTACACAGAATCGGAAAACAAATTAAATAATTTATCTTAAGTTCATATGAAACTAAGTAACGGCAAATTATCCAAAATTTGGGTAATTTCCCAAACGCTTCAGTGGTATCCCTAAAAAACATTTAACGCTGTAAAATTAAAAAGTATCGATGACTTTTGGCTAGCTCAACATTCAACGACCTATTGAATTCAATTGTGTAATACTAAAATCGCGGTGATAATAAAATAGCATTTTTTGGTTTATTGATGTAATTCAGAAATTATTTCCTTATGTAATGATACGCTATTTGTATCATTCTATCAATATTTTCATGTATAAATAGATATTATAACTAAAATATCGTACTTACGAATAAATGGTTATGTTCTCACATTTCCGCTCACTATGGCTTTTACAGCCTAAAATGTAACAAATCACCATAATTAATCTGAACCAATGATATTTCCACTAAGCATTCACAATTAATAACAATAATAACACAATTTTTCGCGGAAATTATCGAGAGCTCAAACGTTTGTTGGTCACAATATTCAGTTGTGACCAACAAAAAAAACGAAAACTCTGACAAAGACCAAAAATGCTATCTTTGTCTCTTTTACTCATATGTATTTCTGTATGTCATTATCTCGGTCTGTCACGGTATTATTATTTGCTTGTCAAATCCATAGAGATACATCATCCTAGGTGACGTCGCGAGCCGGCGTCAAAGTGAAACTGACACATCTTGTCAAACGAAAATAAAATATGGAGTTATCGATGTGTGCGTTAGTGTACCGTTTCTACGGATTGATTACTACGTAGGTAACGTATCTACCTTTACCTTGTAATATCATTGCATATGAACGTTAAAATTTAAGGCTATTACCTAATGATTCTACATTTACATTGTTAGTCTTTTCACTGGGTTATCTCTGCCTTTAATTTTCTTTAAAGTCGTAGAAGAAATAAAAGCAGACTGGCAAATTATAAATAGGTATACCGTAGCGTCCGTGACACGTCTCCATCGACATGACTAATCAATGGCGAACTTCCTTATAACACTTTGGTAAATAAAGTTTAATTAAATGGTGACGTGAGTGGTTAAACTGTTACAATATGTAAAAAAGACTCCTCATATTTGTTATGTGATTTATTGAGATTATCCGGTCAAATTAGACCAAAAAACAGGAGTGACCTTACAGTAATTTGCATCCAGCTGAAAGTTTGCAGCATTATACACAACACGATTATGAATGAAATCTAAAAAGTCCTCATCGATCCGACCCATGGAAAAAAGTTACACGGGGTCAAAAGTAACTAAACATCGGGTTTTTCGCGATTATCAGCCAAATGGTTTTATCGTAGAAGTTGCGGATACATGCTAAAATCAGCAAGACTCTACTTCATGAAAATCTTAAAACTATAATACAACAGAATCATTCAGCTTACCTAGACGCCCAAAACCCACCACAAACATAATATTACAAAAGATCTCTAAAGTCACAGAGGCAGTCCAGTGGATAGCGTATGTGACTGCTGATCGGAGGTCCCAGATTCGATTCCCGGGTCGGGCAAAAGTGTTACTGGGTGTTCCGAATTCTCAGTAGCAGCCCGGAGACTGGTGATGTACCCGGTAACGGCAATAGGCTCGCCCCCTATTACGTGGGACCTATAAAATCATGGCGAAATATGTGTGTAATATTACGCCTCTGCCTACCCCTTCGGATGGGCGTGAGTCTATAAGTAAATAAAAAAAACTCTAAAGTCTCTAAAGGAATAATAATAGACTGACTTACTAAGCAAACTCACTATTTAAATTACACCTAGAATAATAATAGTAGTACAGACCAGTACAGACACACCTTAACACAAATTAGAACTAAAATTAGTTCCCAGAGAGCTTTAAGTGGGAAGATGATTGTAGTTTTTAAATTAGATTTGCTGGCACTAACTTGGATATACAAATATATTAAAATTGTAAATTTGTAATACGGGAAGTGCTTGAATGTGAGCTGTATAGTTAGATTATGGTAATAATATTTTTTTTGTTCCCAATCTTTCTCTTTTCTTTTTTTTTTTAATGGTATATGGCGGCAAACGAGCAGACGGATTGCCTGATGGTAAGCAATTACCGCCACCCATGGACACAAGCAACACCACAGGAGTCACAAGTGCGTTGCCGCCCCTTGGGGTTGGGAAGGAAGGGATAGGATAAGGAGTGGGATCAGGGAGAAGGAATAGGGGATAGGGCCTCCGGCACTCTCACTCACCGAACGAAGCGCAACAGTTTAGGTACTGTTACTTTACGTCGATTTTCTGTGAGAGGGTAGTACTTCCCCGGTCGAGCCGGCCCATTCATGCTGAAATCAGCAAGGCTCTACTACCTTGAAAATTTCGTGTGGATGTGTGGTCAAATCTGCTGTCAGAAATTACTCAATACTCAATATTTTATTGCACTTCATAAATTACTTAGACCGGCTTTGACCTGGCCATACAATTCGTATCCTAAGGCAGATACCAGAAACAACGGCTTTAGGTGCTCTACAAAGCACGGCAGCTCCCTAATTTAAAAATGCAACGACAAGTGGTCACCCATCCATATGGCTACCTGTGAACACATTGCTTAACTTTTCTGATGAATAGTTATTGTATTAAGAACGGCAAGTACTCTACAAAAATAATACAAAAGTAGGTGAAGGTATTTTCATTTTTAAATTTCGAACATCTTAAAAAGTATAAATAATAAGTAAAAATTGACAGCACCGAAAAAAGATGGAATCTCTCACTTGCCAATATTTTTCGTTAAAAAGTACAAATCAAAATCTATTCGAGGCTACACAAAAGGTTCTTTTGCCGCAATATTCGCGAAAGAAGATTAAAAAAAACGCTTTTCTTTTTGCAAGGTTAACAATTTAGAGTTTGGTATATAATATTTTTCATTTTGAAATGAATTAATAATTTCCGATTGGAGATTACTGATTGTTTTAAGATTTTCTTTGTGTACGTTTTTTGTAATTTGTGTAATTCATTCTCAAAATGTTTTTATGAATGGGTCTTTTGATTGTTAGTCCTTCATTTGGTGATTAATTATATTATTAATTAATGAACTTAAAATATAAATTATTGATAATTGTCGTCCCAGTATCTTGGTTACATTCAAGACTTTATATATGCTGTAAACTCTATAAACGATATCGTTATCCTTTGAGAATGCGGCGGTCAAACCGTAATCGCTTTGTGGAAAAGCTAATTCTGTCAAATCTAGTAAGACTACAAAGTGGAACCTGGACTCCACTGCAATTTTATGGTAGAAAGATTGCCATTAATAGCAGCGATAACCTAGTGGACGGTGGTAGATACTAACGGACCGCCATACTGGAAGTATCAGATTCAAATCTAAGGTACAGCAAGCACTATAGACTTTTAGAAATTCATCATCATCCTCTTAGCGTTATCCCAGTTTCAATCTGGGGTCCGCTTACTAGTCTAACCGGATTTGGCTGAATATTAGCTTTTCCACAGAGCGACTGCCTGTCTGACCACCGCAACCCGAAGGGATAGCGATATTCCATGGTTTAGACTAGTGTCAGTTTATTTAGAAGGTACTGACGCCCTGTAACGACTGTCAAAGATCTTCATGACAACCGGGACCGACGTCTTAACGATAATTAATAATTCAACACGCACATTACTCCGAAAAGTCATTGGTGCGCGCCGTAGATTCGAACACGATACCCTCTGCATGGCAGTCTGTTGGTATCTCCACTCGACTATCGCTGCCTTTTAGAAATTATGTGCGTATAAAATTTAGAGCACGTTACACATCAGTCCTGGCTGTTGTGAAGATCTTAGACAGACGTTATAGGTATTCAATACCTTTGAAGTCTTGAATATATTGTATGCAGAGTCCAGACGATAGTCGCTCTGTAGAAGATAAAAACTAATATGAATTCTGTCATATCTGGAAAGACTAGAAAGCAGACTCCATGCCTCAAGGTCTTTAATGCAACTGGGATAACGCTAGGGCGACGACGATGATGATGTAAAAAGCCATAAAAAACATTAGTATAGCCTCAAATCATTAGAAATATCTGTGACAGAATAAAGACAATAATTTTATTATATAATACATTATATCCAATACATTTAGTAACAAAATTATTACGTATTTCTATAAATGTTTGTTAAGAGCGCTCCAATACGCTTGAAATGTGTGCGTAAGCTGGTTAATTACAGCGATTACTAAACAAAATAACGCCCAAGATTATCTAATTTAGCTTCGCCTAATCTTACGTTAATTTAATAAGGGAACAATGAAATAGATTATTTTATCTTAAGTTACTTTGGAAACGAGTGGCAAATCTTGAAATTTACCGCTTTAGAATGACTTGGGTTGCGAAAATAAATATTATATAGAGTCACGCCTGTATCCCCGGAGGGGTAGGCAGAGGTGTAATATTACACCCACATTTCGCCCTGAATTTTTAGGTCCCACGTATTAGGCTGCGAGCCTATTGCCGTTACCGGGCAAATCACCAGACTCCGTGCCGCTACTGAGAATTCAGCAAAACCCAGTTACACTTTTGCCCGACCCGGGAATCCAACCCAGGACCTCTGATGAGCAGTCAGATATGCTATCTACTGGACCACGAAGGCAGTCAAATAATAACATCAATAAGTCAACAAAGTGAAGCCACCATTGCGCAGGTCAGCACTTGAATGGGTGATCACGTGTGATATTTACATCAGAGCACTAGTGTTTCGGAGGGCACGTAAAGCAGTCAGTCTCGGTTTTAGTCTCATGTCAATAATAGATAGGCCATGTCTGCCCTCGGGCGCAGGCGGTCTAAAAACTTCGATGCCAAAGTTGGCCACATACTCACAAGAGAAAGAAAGAAACAAAGTTAAGTAATACTTGCACAGGTCAGCAATTGGATGGGTGATCGTGAGTAGCATTACATCTGAGTGCGCGTGTGGCATTTTAATCAGAGCGCTTCCGCTTCGGAGGGCAGGTATAGTTGTCAGTCCCGGTTTTGTCACATGTCAATAACCGTTAGGCCATGTCTGCCCTCGGGCGGTATGAAAACCACTGCACCAGAGTTGTTAACACACACGCGAAACAAACAAACAAGTACAGGCTATGGTCTGACTGCAGCACCAAAATATTAAATGCAATCTAAATAGTTTTGACTATGTAGCAAGAAAATATTAATAAACGAAAGTATCGACGATGAATGTATATGTTAACGAAACAAGGGGGATATTTCAGGATCGTTGCAAATGGCGTTCCGTAGTCTCTGCCTATCCCTCCGGGAAACAGGCGTGAGTATATGTATGTGTATGTAAGTATCGACGATCTTTATGATTCGATTTAAAAAGCAGTGATGGACTAGTGGACTAACACACTGCTTTGCACAGAGACTTGGGTTCAAACTGACAGCATGCACCAAGAACTTTTCGAAGTTAAGTGCGATTCAAATTGTTAATTCATATCTTGCTAAGTAGTGAAGCAGCGATAGCCTAGTGGAGAGACCGACGGACTGCTACGCAGAGGTCTTGGGTTCGAATCCACGTCGCGCACCAATGACTTTTCGAAGTTATACATACATACACTCACGCCTGTTTCCCGGAGGGGTAGGCAGAGACTACGGAACGCCATTTGCAACGATCCTGACATACCTCACTTGCTTCACTCACTCCCATCAAGTTTCTCATGCATGCTCTTCTGTTAAGGGTACTTCTGACTTGTCCTTTTTTCAGGATGTCTCCAATCTGGTCAGAGAACGTTCTCCTAGGTCTTCCGCTTCGAAGTTATGTACAAATAAAATTGTTAATTATCGCTTGCTAAATGTTGAAGGAAAACATCGTGAGGAAACCTGCATGTCTGAGAGTTCTCCATAATGTTCTCGAAAGACATGTGAAGTCTGCCAACCCGCACTTGGCGAGCGTGGTGGACTATGTAATGGCCTTACCCTTCTCATAGTGAGAAGAGGCCCGTGCCCAGCAGTGGGACAGTTTATATAAAGGGCCGATGATGATGAAGTGGTGAAGGAAAATATTATGAAGAAACCTTTATGTCTGAGTACACCATAATTTTTTTTTATAGACTCACGCCTGTATCCCTGAACGGGTAGGCAGAGGTGTAATATTACACCCACATTTCGCCATGAACTTTGTTTAGGTCCCATGTAATAGTGGGCGAGCCTATTACCGTTACCGGGCACATCACCATACTCCGTGCTGCTACTGAGAATTCGGAAAACCCAGTAACACTTTTGCCCGGCCCGGGAATCGAACCCGGGACCTCCGATTAGCAGTCGCATACGCTATTCACTGAGTTCTTTATAATATTTTCGAAACGTATTAAATTTTATCATACATCAACGTTAAAACACACATTCGAAAAGTTTCAAGTAAACGTTAAGCGATGGTTACCGGAAGCGCTTACGATTCAAGCGGTGAGCACCGGAAGTGGACGCAAGTCGGCGCGCGGTAATGGCGGCCGTGCTTACTGTCACCGTCGCATTTCCGGTGCGGCGACACTGCCTCAATTGTAGCTTAAGATGGTTGTTAAATAGTAGGCGCTGTATTAGTTTATAAATGCAAATAAAGAATTTCCTTTTATGTATCATTTTTGTAAAAAAATATACAGGATGTCACAAAACCCGTCACCAAACCGAAATCTACTTGTTTTGATAAAGATAAAGATAAAGATTCATTTATTGCATAACTGTGTACATACAAGGTGTTAGTGTATACAATATAATATTATAGTTCCAACAGTTTACCCGATTCGGATGTGCAACTTGTATTTATCAATAGTTAAGTAACAAATAGAAAATAATAATAACAATTAACATAACATCACATGATTTTTCTCAAAATACTCGCGCAGATTGTAAAATACATTTTGAGTTAGCCATTTCTTTAGTTGGGTTTTGAACAATTTCCCATGCAATTCTTTAATAGCTACTGGTAGATGATTAAATACTCTTATAGCAGTAATATAAGTGCTCTTGTAATAAACTGTGTTTCTAATAACGGGTAAATTAATGTTATATTTATATTTGTTACGAATATTTATTTTTGTATTACTCTTAAAATCGAAGTATTCCATATTACCTCTTACAAACAAACACAATTCCAATATATATATCGCAGTTAATGTAAGAATTTTCTTTTCTTTAAATATGTTTCTCAGGGTATCAGTACTACACATGTTGTAAATCGTTCTTAAGCATCTTTTTTGTAAAATGAATGTGGATTGCACATCTGTCGCGTTTCCCCAGTAGATAACACCATATGTCAAAAGTGGATATACATTACCAAAATATGCATTTTCAGCAGTGCTAAGGTTAGTGGTTTCCCTTAAAATAGATAATGCATAACATGCACTTGATATTTTTTTATTGATTTTTTCTATATGTGCCTTCCAGTTGAGGTGTTGATCTATCGTTACTCCTAGAAAATTTGTTGCATTGACTTCTTCAATTACTGTATTGGACATCGATACTTTTAGTTGAGCAGGCTTACTTTGGTAGTTCCTGAATTGCACTAATTTTGTTTTTCCTAAGTTTACATCTAAGTTTCTACTCTTCAACCATTCAGTTACTGTTCTTAATGTCGTGTTTATGTTGTTTTCATAATCATGAACAGACTTGTAATCACTTGATATGAAAATAGTTGCGTCATCTGCGAACATAACACATAGGTGGTCAATTATGTTAGGGAGCTCATTAATATAAATAAGAAACATCAAAGGTCCCAAAATGCTACCTTGTGGAACACCAAGTAGTACGTGTTCAAATTCGGATTTAACTACTTCCATCATTTTATTTGTTTCATTATATACTTCTATCACAGTCGCCTGCTGTCTATTGCTTAGATAGTCCTTAATTAACTTTAGTGCTACACCTTTTATCCCTATTCTTTCAAGTTGATTTAGTAGAATGTCATATTTTGCACAGTCAAATGCTTTTGACATATCAATGAATAAAGCGGCACATTGTGTTTTGTTGTTTATATTATCCCATATCGAATCAAACAGTTTATATATTGCTAACGACGTTGTCTTTTCTTTTTGAAACCCGAATTGATTTTTGTGTAATATATTATTTACATCTAAAAATTTCTGCAATCTGTTGTATATTACTCTTTCAAAAATTTTCGAGAAGTTTGGTAACAGTGCAATTGGTCTATAGTTATTTATGTCATGTTTTGAACCTTTTTTATAGAGAGGCTTAACCAGTGCTTTCTTTAGGCTATTAGGAAATTTACCCGTTTCCAACATTAAATTTAGTATATATACAAGTGGCCTAACAATATACTCAATGCTGGCTTTGATAACTCTGATGGGTATATTGTCATGACCACAGCTAGTTTTGTTTTTTAACATATTTACTATCTTTTTCACTTCATACTCATCAACGGGATTTAGAAAAATACTTTTTGCATTATTTTCAGGTAATGATATGGGTGTACTACTCGATGATTGTTTAAAATTCTGAGTGATATACACATGATTAAATACACTAACAATTTCTTTAGGCGAGTTTATAACAACATCATTCTTTTTAATATAATCTATGCCCGGCTGGATCTGGTTTACTGGTTGGGTCTGTTGCTTAATTACCTCCCAAGTTGCCTTTGTCTTATTGTCACTTTTTGAGATAAACTTAATATTGGCGATTTGTTTAGAGTTTTTTATAACCCGCTTCATGATTTTACAGTACTGGGAATATCTTGATTTAAAAACCTGACAATGTTTATTTTTAGACTGTAAGTACATGTTCCTTTTATTTTTGCTGGACACTATAATTCCTTTAGTTTTCCATGACTGTACCTTTTTGTTTTGTAATTTTATTTTCTGTATAGGTATACACAAATTAAATATTAAGTTGAAGTAGTCCATAAATTTATTATACGCTGCATTTACATCCGTTTGTAAATAAATCTCATAGAAATTAATTTGCGCTATATATTTAATAAAAATTTCAATATTATCGTTTATTTTGCGTTGCAATTTGTACCAGTATTTCTCATGACAACTCAAGCTACATGGTAATTTTATAACTTGGGCAGTATGGTCAGAAATGCCTAGGTCCCATATTTCAGCTTTATAATTCTTATGGTTCGTTATTATATTATCAATACATGTGGCAGAGTGTGATGTTATTCTTGTAGGCTGGTTAAAAGCTAAGTGAAGATTATATGTATTTAGAGTATTTATAAATAATTTAACTTTATTGTCGACATGTATTGTATTAATGTTATAATCTCCCAATATAAATATTTTCTTGTTCATAACTCTTAACCTAGTGGTAAGTTTAAATAACAATAACTCTAATTTATCACAAAACAGGTTGATATTACTATTGGGCGTTCTGTAAACACATAAAATGTACCACTTCAATTCCGGAATTTCTATGCCACAGCACTCAAAATGCCGTTCAACGGAGATATCAGAGAGCCAATTAATTGTTTTAAAGTCAATGGATTTTTTCACGTATATGCACACTCCACCTCTGCTTTTATTCTTCCTGGAAAAGTATGCTGGTGTTTTATAATTCGATAATTGCAATATTTCTGAATAATCGTTTTTCAAGAAAGTTTCGCTTAAGCACAGAACGTCTATGCTTCTGGACTCTACTAAAATTTCTAGGTCTCCTATTTTGGATCTGACACCTTGTACATTGTTGTGCAATATGGTAAAATTTTGCGCAATCAAAAAAGTTTGCGCATCAGGCCAAGTCATACTGAGCAAAAATTATACTTGGGAAACGAACTTTATTTTAAGTTGACACATTTTTTAAGCCTCAATTAAAAGTGCAAGCGTGCAATGCTCGAAATACCTCTAATCCATGGGTGCATAGGACATCTATAGAACACATTGGCAGGGTAAATTTATCGATTTTATACCCAATTAGAAAAATTGAGCCTCAATACCTCCTGAACCAGTAATTTCCCAAGTATGGTACAGAAGTAAAAAAAAATTGGGCAAGTGCGAGTCTGACTCGCGCACGAAGGGTTCCATACCATCATTAATAAAAGAAAATCACGCTCGTTGTATGTATACTTAAATACTTTTTAAGTTTCTACCTGTTTATTAAGATCGAGTAACAAATTGCTTAAAAATTACGTTTGTTGTATGGGAGCCCTTCTTTATTATTTACTTTTTTTATTTAATTATTTATTTTGAAAGGTAATATACAACTACATATTCTGTGAAAATTTAAAGCGTCTACCTGTTACAGTTACACACTACAGCTTCCGTATGGTGACGGATTAAGAATACGGATTGTCACCACCCCATATCATCCCATGGGTGTCGTAAGAGGCGAAAGAGGGAGCATATTATGCAGAGAACAGCACTGTAAGAGAAGGAAAACTTGATACAAACCCTATACCAACCCGTTTGGCCAGCGTTGTATAGTAGGCCAATTCCTCCTTTCAAAGGAGAGGCCTAGTCCAGCAGTGGACTGTTAAAGGCTGATGAAGAAGAAGAAGACCTGTTACAGTTAGTAATTTTGAGCAAAAAATACGAAAAATAAAACACGTTTTTTGTATGGGACTCCCCCTTAATATTTTTATTATTTTTTATTTTTAGTATTTGTTGTTATAGCGGCAACCGAAATACATAATTTGTGAAAATTTCAGCTTTCTAGCTATCAAGGTTTATGAGATACAGCCTGGTGACAGACAGACAGACAGACGGACAGACAGACAGATAGACAGCGGAGGCTTAGTAATAGGGTCCCGTTTTTTACCTTTTAGGTACGGAACCCTAAAAAATCATAATGATTGGTTTACAACCTGTATTTTGGTACGGAGATTTCTAAAATTTTTAATGCAATTTTTAATGTTTAATAGACAAACCAACAGGCTGTCTTGCAGAGGGTATCGAGTTTTAACCCGGCTTGTTGGATCATGGCTCAATCCTTCTCATTATTTTATAAAAAACATACATATACCTACATACAATAAAATTTTCGTTTTTTTTTCTTTTTTTATTCCATTCAAAATTTCTCGTCGATATTGTAATTTTATTTTCACCAATATCACCAAAAGCCGATACAAAAATAACATAACAGTTTTCCCTCTTTATTATTTTACCGATTTTGACACAAGGCATTCCTCACGGACAATATCAAGGCAAGAGGATATTATTTTAAATATTCAGTAAAATTTCAGCGCATTAAACCCAACATTTCAGCTTCAAAATGTGTAAAGCTGAAACGGCCAGCGGGAGCTAAACTTAATTATAACTGCCCTATAATTACATTAATAAGTAACTGCGAAGTTGAAATTTCGAAAACTCTATACTAAATAATATGAACCATTAAATCAGTAATGAAATTATATTAAAATGCATTTTACGAACACTCCGCCAGTGAATTAAAATCTGTTATTTGAAGCGAATGCTTTTAAAAGGATATTAAATCCGCATAGAAAGGGATGGTAAGTAGATGGAAGATTTTATCGATAACGATTACTATTTGTCGATAAATGAACGCCTTGGGTGTCGATAATCGTTACCGTTACTTATGATGTTCAAAAGGTATGAGCATTAGACCTATGATGCAGTCATAGTGATTATCTTGATAGCTTTTGTGATAAGGCGGGTGAAAGGATATCGTAATTAACGTTACCTAACGTGAATTTTGCCTGAGTATAATCGTTGCTTTTCGGAGAAGGAAACGATTAGATTTTATGAAAATTATTGACTATGAAGTAAAACAGTAGTACTTATATTATATTATAACGATTACCAAAGTTTTATTATCATGAGCAGACTTCTTATTCACTTTAGAACAACTTCTATGGAATGATATGGAATGAATTTTAGATAAGACAGATTCGCTACTGATATTCCCAAAAACAAAATATAGGTATATCACACTATTGCAAATACCAGTTTATTTAATAACAGAAACTAAATACAATCTTATAAAATGCTGACGTATATAACAAAACAGCAATAAACTACTACTACATTTTCACACTATCGCAGCTCAAGCTCGAGTTTATAACAATTTTCAAAGCCTCGCACGTTTCTTTCGATTTAAATCGTCGGAGCAAAATATCGATAAGTTATAAAATATCAAAGTGTGCATCACTACGTGCTTGTACTGCGAGAACTTGGGCAGTAATAAAACTGACGTTTCTTTGAGCTGTTAAGTTTTGACATCTATGTAGGGTTGCCAGACGTATTCAAATAAAATCAAGACAAGGAAAATTTCGATACAATTTATTACAATAAATATTATGTATATTATATTCTTTAACGTTCAAAAGGTTTGAGGTGTAGATCAAAACGTAAGTGATTGTTTGTGTAATATTATTATAAAATTTGCTGGACTCTGATATTATACTACATCTGACAGATTTGTTTTAGGTATAAGTTTACTTATTTAATAAGGCAGCGATAGCCTAGTGGAGATACCAACGGACTGCCATGCAGAGGGAATCGGGTTCTAAACCACAGCGTGCACCACTGAATTTTCGGAGTTACGTGCGTATTGAATTGTTAATTATCGCTTATCTCGTGCCTCGGAGAGCACGTTAAGCCGTCGGTCCCGGCCGTCATGAAGATTTTGACAGTTGTTATAGAGTGTCAGTACCTCTAAAATAAATTGACACTAGTCTAAACCATGGAATAGCGCTATCCCTTCGGTTTGCGGAGGTCAGACAGGCAGTACCTCTGTGGAAAAGCTAATATTCCGCCAAATCCGGTTAGACTAGAAAGCGGACCCCAGGTTGAGACTGGGATAACGCTAGGAAAATGATTCTTATTTGATAAGGAAATACAGTCCAAGCCATGCGATAGACTGTATTTCCGGTAATTAGGGAACATAGATAACGTCAGATTAAATGTTAGTAGAGCTGAAATTTTACGCAACTATATACAGTTTCAGTTGTGCGTTTATGCCCAAGAATTAGTCATATTATATATAAGTAAATCTATTGGAGTGTTGGTTTTATAGTAGGTCGTCGGTTCGGTTCCTATCGAGGGTAAGCCTTTGTGTGGCGAGTGTGAATATTTTGTTGTCTGTAGTAATTTATGTGTAAATCCTTTATGAGTAGGGGGAGATGGGGTAGCTTCATACAGTTTTTATGTTTAGTCTTATAGAATTTTCTCTAATATAGAGATCTATATCGATTCATCAAAAATCAATAGCCTCACTATCTGACCTTATATTAAAATCATGATTTTTTTATAAATACACTTGTATGGCTTTTTATAAAATAAAATATAAAAATAAAGAAATGTATGAACGTGCCCCACATGCGGGGCACTTTCATACAAGTGAAAAAATACACTAGTTGTGCATGAAATATTTATTTATTTACAAAAATCAAAGTACCAAATCAAAATATAGGGATGCAGCGTTTTCATAAGCATATTATGAAAAGAAAATAACATCAAGGCACCAAGGGAACTAAGCGAATGGGTCTTTATGAGCAGTCACATTAATATTTAAGTCTAGCCATTAGTATTTTCGTCTCTCATCATCTTCAACATCTTCGTCCTTATATACTTCCTATCTATTAATGTTTGTGCATTAACTCCATACTCTACGTATGTGCCCCCATGACTCGTACAGTATGCATGTGCCCCGTAAACTACTGTGTGAATCTACCCCATGACAATAAAATGAAATGAAAATATTGTTAGAAAAAAGGCCAACTACATATAGATTAATTTGCGACATATTTCACTAATTTGATCCTATTATCGTTGAAATAAAATATAGTTAAATAATCTAGAAGGCAGCTTTTATTGAAATAAAGACGTTCAAAGTGAGGGAATAAAATTACTTACGCCTGGCCTAATCACGTTTCGTATCACACCATCGCCCGTTTGACGCTAAGCCCTGTCAAACTACGACAGCAACCACTCTAATAGCGCCGTCCCCGGAGAATAAAATGATAACTACAAAAATGCAACTTTACAGGAAAAATAAAAAACATGTTTTCGTCGATTGCTCCTTAAACACTGGACGTAGACAGATGATTGTAAGCTTTTAAAGAAGGTTATTTTTTGTTTATTCTAAATGTTTTAGTGAAATACGCTTTAGTATCAAAATAGAGATATTATTTCAAAAATAAAAGGTTAGTCAAAATTAGCCATCATCTAAGTTGTTTAACGGCGATTATAATTTTATTCTCCGTACAGACTGACCAGAACCAAATATTGTACTCTTCACTTATCATTTTTCAAATCCACAACAGTCATATTACAAACACGTCTTATACAGAGCGACTGGATGGTTTTGAACGAGAATAAAATAATAAATGCATTTATCATTATCTAGTCGCATATTTTTTTCATGAGAACATAATTCTATGACTGTTTATCATACTAACAAGTGGGAAAAATTTTGATAATACTTTATTAACACTTTATTCTCGTAATTTAAAAATTGTTGTAAATCTTTGAATACTATTGTAATATTTTGTAACTTCGTAAATAACTGTATAAAAATTTGAAAAAAAATTGAGCAGTTGTATTAGCACCCACAGATCCCAAAAATGACATAACACTAAAACTAAGATAATGGCAGTTATCATTTTATTCTCCGGGGACGGCGATAGGTAAGCTACGCACACACGAATAAGTATTTTTTTAACGTACGCCTAACATCACGTGTATCTTATGTATGAAGGTGCTCCTTGTATGAATCTGCCCAGTTTCTCAATGATTTAAAGTACTTTATAAAGAAGATCGAGCCCTACTTTGACTATTCTTCAGAGTAAAATTACCTAATAAAATTACTGTTTGATTCACTTAAGAATTGAACCTAGAACACTCAGAACCATCCACAAAAATAAACTTTTGTCAGTTGGCAATGATGAAATTAATTGTAATAATAATCTTAACATTTGCTTAGCCACTAGTTTCAAGGTTATTCAGTACCTTTCTGTAATTAAAACTAGTTCGGAATAGTCATGGACAGGCCGGCCACAATTTTATCGATTTTACATTCCGTCTGGCGACGACAGACGAAGGGTTAAGTTTTGTTACTTAGTTTATACTGAATTGTATTTATAAACTATCTAAAACAGATTTGGAATTGGTAGTTATTTAGTAATTTGCGAAATCTGTTTCAGAAGGCCGTTCTTCAATGTCAGTTGTTTTGGTAAAACCATTGGAAAAATATGTATAGATAGTGGCGATAGCCGAGTGGTGTACGTAACGGACTGCCGTGACGATGGTCTCGGGTTCGATCCCCAGGTACCCTAGGCACACACCTCTGTCTTTTCGAAGTTATGTGTGTATTAATCGCTCGCTTAGTAATGTGCCCGGTAGATGGTAATAAGCTCGCCCCCTATTACATTGGGACCGAAATATAACTGGCGAAGAGTGGGTGGGTAATACACCTCTGCCTACCCCTTCGGGGATAAAGATGATGTTATGTTATGTATAGATAAACTTGGGTGAAAATAGATTTGATTTTCAACAAATCGATGCGATTTTTGAGATGAAGTCAGTTTATTGATTGATATCATTAGATAAACTAAGCTACATCCATATAAAATTTCGTATTAATAAGTTAAACATTTTTAAAGTAAAAACCTAGAGCATTGAATACTTCCACACCTATTTCAAAATGAACAATATTTTTGCCATGTAAAAGTGAAGTTGCCGAATACTGTCATGACAACAGTTGACTATTGCTTGGTTTTAACGACTAAATGCACAAAACTGATATATATATATATATATTATATATATATATATATATATATATATATATATATATATGATACTCGTACAATGCAATAGCTTTATGACATTAGAGAAAGTGAGCTCAGAATTTAATGTTTCGTAGTTTTCTTAAAATAAATGTTGCCATAAACATTCTCAGAGGATTAAAACTGCTTTCTAAATTACGGGCTCGAGTCCGTGTGGTGACGGATTAATAATACGGAATGTCACCACCCCATATCATCCCATGGGTGTCGTAAGAGCCGACAAAGGGAGCATATTATGCAGAGAACAGCACTGTAAGAGAAGGAAAACTTGATACAAAAAACTTGATACAAACCCTATACCAACCCGTTTGGCCAGCGTGGTATAGTAGGCCAATTCCTCCTTTCAAAGGAGAGGCCTAGTCCAGCAGTGGACTGTTAAAGGCTGATCATGATGCAAGTACGGGCGTATTTTTATGTGTTTCTTTTAATATAAGTACAGGTACATTTTGCCCGTAGTGGCTTCCAAGTACTCTTGACTACAAGTTTGATGCAATAGTTTTAAAACCTTAGTGGCCATCTTTGTGTGATCTAATTAAAATGAAATATAGTCAAAAATAAATTTAAATCAATTAAATAAATAAAATTTGAGCAGGCATGCAGATTATCTTACAATTAATACATATTCATTTATTACAAGGTAGACACACTTATAGTTATATTATACATTACTTTTCAGTACCTACCTGCCTATTATAGTATTGTTAGTGAATCATACATTATTATTATAATTAAAGAATTCAGACACTGAGTAGAAACATCTTTCGAGTAACCAAAACTTAACCTTTCTACCAAACTTACCAACTGGAAGCTGTTTAATCTCAGTTGGTATTCGATTATAAATACGGCCACACATGACATAACAGTTTTTCTGAAACAATGATGTTTTTGGCACCCTTGATAACACAATTCTGTCTGGATCTCTCGTATTTCTCGGAAATGTATCTTTGGCTGTTTTAAAAAGACTAGGATGCGATTTAACAAATTTCGCTGCCTCAAGAATGTACATACAAGGCAGCGTAAGTATCTTGAACTTTTTGTACAGTGGCTTATATGATTCCCATGGTGGAATACCGGCAATTGCTCTGACGCATTTTTTTGTGCAAGAAAAGCTCTCTGACTGTCGGTAGAATTACCCCACAGTATAAGTCCGTAACGTAATGTAGACGAAACGTACCCGTAATATGCCGTTAGTACGGGGTCGATATTAGAAATTTTACGCAATTTATAAAGAGCATAAACAAATTTATTTAATTTATTGCAAACTTTTTTAATATGTGCTTTCCAATTAAAGTATCTATCCAACGTAAAACCCAAGAATGTTGTTTGTGTAGCCTCTTCTTTTTTTTTGTTCTTTATAGCGCACATTCAACGTCTTATGCACTCGCCCATATGTGCCAAATTGTATGTAATTTGTTTTTGAAAGATTCACCTGCAGATTATTACTATCCAACCTTTTTATTATACTCTCTATGGAATTATTAATGTCAATATTATGTTTATTAATGTCAGTTTTATTTTTACAATTTATAATTAGCGAAATGTCATCAACAAATAAAATACAATTATGATTAGTTACGTCAGCAAGATCATTAATGTACAATAAAAATAACAATGGTCCCAGTACACTGCCTTGAGGCACGCCGAAGCTATTAACCTTAAAACTTGATCGATGACTTTGCAGTTCCATATTTTTATTCATTTCTGAAACCTCTACTGCCTGCTTTCTTTCGACCAGATATGTTTTAATCCAGTTCAGAGCGGGTCCAGTTAACAATTCAATACGCACATAACTCCGAAAAGTTATTGGTGCGCGCCGTGGATTGGACCCTCTGCATGGCAGTCTGTTGTTATCTCCACTAGGCTATCGCTGCCAATGACGTATTATAAAATATAGTAGGCCTATACTGCCGTCCTGTCTGTATGTATGATGGTAAAAACTCAAAAAGTACTGCATGGATTGTTGTACGGTTTTCACTAATGTATGTGTCATTCCTAAGGCTGGTTTAGGTTAAAGTGTGAATAAGTAATTCATGCGGTTGGCCGAGCCGAGGAAAAAGTTTAGTTCATAAATAAATATTCTTCTTAGTTTGTGTTCATTTTGTGTCCTGTTTGAATGGTTGTAATGTCTCTCAGTAATTCACGTCTTATCCTTCATGTGGAAGCCGTTTTAATTATGATTTTGATTTTCACGAGTGCGTGGATATATCAAGATGCAGTTAATTTGTTATTTCATGAAAAAGCAAAAAAAAAATTGAATCGTTAAAACTTCATCATTGGTCTCATACTAAAAACAAAATACTTAATGTACAAAATTCTCCAAAACCAAAAATTTCGTGTAAGAAAACATTCCAACCTCCCCAAATACCGGGACAAATCCACAATACAGTACAACATGGCAACACTATTTAGGGTGAACACCGCTTACTCATCACTTCCCTAGCCGTCATTGCTGATTGACAAGTGGAAATTAACAGGTTCCCGTGGCTATGCCTGCTATTCCATTAATCAGTACTTACCTAATGATTGACGAGAGCTCAACAATTCAATACTGAATAGCTTCTGGTATTTTCTTCAAAGTGTTTTGCGTAAAGTCTTTTATGAAGAAAATAAAGACAACATTTATAACAAAAGACAGGGAGAAGACGGACCTAATATATAATGTCATTCTTTTGACATCTTTTTTTCTTTTGCGTGTTAATTTTTTAAACAACTACCTACAACACAGCCGCTAGGAATAATCCTTTTTCGCGAGAGTTTACGAACATAGTAAGAACTGATACATCATGCCGCAACTTGAAACATCATTTATGAATCACACAAAGTATTGTCACGCTTGGAGACCTTATTAACACGCGATATTTTTTTTAGAAAATGTCTATATTTCTGTAGTTTTCAATGTATTGATGCCTCTAGCCTTATTCAATATTTAAAACTATAGACTCACAGCTATTTATCTCTGATGGCAACCCGAGTGTAGGAAACTGGCAAAAACTTGTATTACCTGCAAAAGAAAAGAATCATTAATATTGTCACTAGTTGAGAATTTCATTATATATTATTAGATATAATTATTATTCTTACCAGGTCTCACGATCAGTCATTGAATCGATTTCGACAGAATTTAGCAAAAAATTATATGTATAAATTTTGAACCCAATTCTCCTTGCGCATACTAGAACATCATATAATATTTTCTGATTACAAATTATGCCTTACAAATAAAATAAGAGGCCTCTTATAACCCCCCCTACGTCTCTATTTATACTTATCGATACATAATATTGCCATCATAAAAAACCCATCAATCACCCTCATGACTGATCGCTTGTCTTATAACTACATGGAGAACTGACAGCCAATCTAACTTGAGACGATCCACATGTAACCGAGGGTGGAAATTAAAAAGTAAGTATGTAGATCCGAAAGAAAGAAAGAAAATTTAAGAGAAAATAATGCATGAGGGATGTTAGTACCTACTCTTATGTATGGTAGTGAAAGTTGGGTATGGCAGAAGAGTCATAAAAGTAGAATAAATGCTGTAGAAATGAGAGCACTGAGAAGTATGTGTGGTGTGTGCATATTAGAGTATAGTGGGGTAAAAGAAGATGTAGTGACAAGCATCGAAAAGGGTATGCTGAGGTGGTGTAGGCACGTGGAGAGGATGGATGACGAAATACTGACCAAGCAGATATATAAGGCAAGTGTGATTTTTTTTTTCAAAGGGGCAGACCTAGGCGGTCGTTCTCTGACCAGATTGCAGAAAACCTAAAAACAGGACACGTTAGAAGTACCCTGAATAGAAGAGTATGCATGAGGAATCTGATGGAGTGAATGAAGCAAGAGAGATATGTCAGGATAGTTGCAAATGGCGTTCCGTAGTCTCTGAGCTACCCCTCCGGGAAACTGGCGTGAATAAAAATAGTTAATTCGTAACGAAAGAGGATTTGGAAAGTGTGTGATTTTAAAATATGCCTCAAGCTATGCCTGCTTCAGATAAGATAGATACATACACAAGTCTTGTACGGAGTAAAAATACATATATTAAGAAGTTGTATAGGTGGTGATAGCTTAGTGAAAAAACCAACAAAGCGATTACCAGAGTGGATCGGATTTAACCTCTTGGCATGCTCCACTGACAGCCCGAAGTTAATTACATATTAAATGGCTGAATATAAATAATCGCTCAGTAAACAATGAAATAAGACATTATGAGGCAACTAGCATGTCTGAGAGTCTCACTAACGTTTTGAAAGACATATGAAGTCAGCTAACTCGTAATGGGTTAGCACGTAGGATTATTACCTTATATTGTTAAAAAAAACCGGCACAAAACGGATAGAGATGTGAAACTATTTTGCCACTTTCTCATAAAATATTTCTTCGATTCTTCGCCGCGGCTTTGTCCGAGTCATGGTCATGCATCGCTGCATAGTCCTTGACCTTCCTCACCAACAGGCGATATACTATTAACACGAATTTCCAAAGTCCGTAAGCTACCAACCGTGTCATCTGTAATCACTACCTTACGTTCAGCATTTACAGTGCTATTATACGTAATGACGCGTAGCTTAATACAAGTATTGTCTGTTGTATTTACCTGCACATATCCTTACGCATGTGTTAATAAAAGATTTTCAAGAAGGATGTATAAGTAAAATAATAAAAGATTAGTATTTAGATAAGTGGCTTTTTGGCTAATAATGTTTTACATTTTTCCGACACAATTCACGCACTGCCCCCGTGATCCAGTGGATAGCGTATGCGACTGCTGATCGGAGGTCCCGGTTTCGATTCCCGGGTCGGGCAAAAGTGTTACTGGGTTCTTCCGAATTCTCAGTAGCAGCACAGAGTCTGGTGATGTGCCCGGTAACGGCAATAGGCTCGCCCCCTATTACGTGGAACCTATAAATTCATGGCGAAATGAGGGTGTATTATTACACCTCTACCTACCCCTTCGGGGATACAGGTGTGAGTCTATAAATTAAAAAAAAAACCCACACTAACAATAAATTCTGTGTCGCGGGCGGCTTTGCAGACTCAAATCAAATCAAATCAAATCAATCTTTATTTTGCGGAACATGAGTATTTAAAAGTTCTTACAACAATATTAAAGGAACATCATATTCTGCTGTCATAGCAGCATGCAAAATTAACATAATATTAGGTTATAAAATTAATTCAATCATTATTAAATAACACATTTATGTAGGTATCCGAATTAAATATAAAAAAATAAAATAATCAAAGAAATAGTACTTTGTAATTCACAGAAACAGAAACAGTAATTTGTAATTCACAGAAAGTGTGGCCGTGTGGGAATCGAACACAGGACAGTGGCGTGGCGTAGTGCTAAGCAGCAAGACTGAGAACATTCTATATACTATGATCAGGGCTTAGGAATAAGTGTGTAGTGCTGAAGATTTTATATCGAGTAAGTTAGTATAAATAAAGTTAATAAAAACAACAAAGCGCCACATATTAAGAGATATGAATTCATCGTTATATTTGATTTAAAGTAATTTATGTAAAAATATAGAGCCCTAAATTAAAATAAGTAGCGATAAATCAAATTCACCTAATATCGATACTAGTCACACCTCTATTTAATACAGTAACTCTGTACCAAGTCCTCCATGAATACAAAGAGGCGCGGTGCATCTCTACAAACTTCATCTCCTCAACATTATATTATTTAACATAATTCAGTTATTTCATAAGAAGGCGCTGGTTTATTATGAAAAAAGCGAAGAAACATCTTCGAAGAGAGGAATTGAGTTACGACTTTTTGTCGCAAGAATATCTGGATAGTTTTTACAATGCGATGAGAAGCTGTTGTACGAAATATTTTTAAACTTTAAAGGATGATGCTGTATAAATATGAACACTGTCTTGATTGTGTCAGACGAAAAACGAATGTTTATTTATTTTGTAACGGCACTCAGTGATTTTATGGCCAATATAAAATCATCATCACCAGCCTTTAACAGTCCACTGCTGGACTAGGCCTCTCCTTTGAAAGGAGGGATTGGCCTACTATACCACGCTGACCAAACGGGTTGGTATAGGATTTGTATCAAGTTTTTCTTCTCTTACAGTGCTGTTATCTGCATAATATGCTCCCTCTGTCGGCTCTTACGACACCCATGGATTGATATGGGGTGGTGACATTCCGTATTCTTAATCCGTCACCACACGGACGACAATATAAAATCACTGTCTATCATATAGTGTAATCTATGCAGAAAAGTAACGGTATATTCAATAATTTCATGAATATTACGCGTAAAAATAATAACCCAATTGAGATCAAGCGACAGTTTCTTTTATCTTTAAACTGCTTTCTTTATTTTACTTTAGCGTAGCTACGTTGGTCTCGCGGCATAAATGTGCGCGTGGAATTGGGAGGTCTTGGGTTCGATTCCCGGGTCGGGCAAAGTGTTATTGGGTTTTTCCGTTAGGAAATTCTCAGTAGCAGCATGGAGTCTGGTAATGTGCCCGGCACGGCAATAGGCTCGCCCCCTATTACATGGAACTAAAATAAATCTGACGAAAAGTGGGAGTAGCAATATACGTCTGCCTACCTCTTCGGGAATATAGGCGTGAGACTGTGTATGTGTACTTTAGCGTATTTATAGCTCTTTAATTTGAAAATGAAATGCATTGCCTTATTTTTCCGACAGATTACACTAACTTTGGTCTGGAATGCTGTACCGTCTAAAAAATATTGCGATTTTGAGATCTGTTGCCTAAATATTAGTGTATGTGACATACACCACTAATATTTCCTCTCAGATATATTGCAAAGGCCTAAGATCCCAAACACAGTACAATGAATAAGAACCAATTCGCTACTTAATCCGCAATATTTATAGTTAGACATTTGGCGCAACGGTTCCTACCAGCCGTTCCCTATTGTGTTTTCATTATGGCAAATCAATCAGGGTTAGGAGATTAGGGTACACAAACATTCTCACTTTATTAGTTCAGTGCGCCCCTAAGGTTTAAGCGTATTTGCGATACTTATTTCTGATAAACTTATTATAACGCTGCAGTGTTTTGGAGTTTGATTGTTTTAACTTGGTAATAGTATAAATTGTTTTAAGAGATATTGCGGTAACATTTAAATGTTTGACTGCCTCGTTGGTCTCGTGGCATAAATTTACGCGTGGGATTGGGAGGTCTCGGGTTCGATTCCCGGGTCGGGCAAAGTGCTATTGGGTAAGAAAATTCTCAGTAGCAGCACGGAGTCTGGTAATGTGCCCGGTACGGCAATAGTCTCGCCCCCTATTACGGGGGACCTAAAAATTCATGGCAAAATGTGGGTGTAATATTACACCTCTGCCTACCCCTTCGGGGATACAGGCGTGAGTCTATAAAAAAAAAAAAGAAAAAAAATATTTTTTATTATTTTCTGATAGTGAAGACGATAGAAACACATCAGTAGTAGAGCAGCAATTGCTGTGACTTGTTCACTGCATGATTGAAATAGGCCCGGATCTGCCTGTCCCCATCCTTCTCGCTCATCCCACTCCTTATCCTATCCCTATTCCCAACCCCAAGGGGCGGCAACGCACTTATGACTCCTGTGGTGTTGCTTGTGTCCATGGGCGGCGGTAATTGCTTACCGTCAGGCGATCCATCTGTTGGTTTGCCGCCTATTACCATAAAAAAACCCGGATCTGCCTGTCCCCAAGAAATAGGAGGAGAAGTGGGATGAGGAAGAAGGCCTCATCCCACTTCTCCTCCTATTTCTTTTTTCAACCCGACGCGCGACGGGTAGCAATACACTAGTATAACCTCTAGTAGCTTGTGTCCATGGGCGGTGGTAATCGCTTACCATCAAGCAATCTGTCTGCTCGTTTGCCACCCATGGGGCGTTGGCAGCTGATTGTCTAGGGGGGCGGGGCATAGTTGCCAGCCGATGGCCTATCAAGTTGATATGGAGAATGAGAAAAGTACTGAGAAAAGTACGAACTATAGGAGGGTTTTTTGAGTCTCTAGGGAAAGGGGGGGGTGGGCAGCTCTTCGCCCCCCTTGGCGACGCCTTTGTACACCGGCATATATTGCCGGCAGTCAATTTGCATTTCTGCACTTGTTCCACCATTTTATATTTATGCAATTATTATTAACAAATAAAATTCAATATTTTTGAGCTGATTTTCGTTGGGTTCCACAACTCAGATACTCTTTCGCTGCAGTACCGAGTTACTCAGTACCTAGTAGTTTCAGACAGCTTTTGCCGTAAATATGTGCTGAAGGCGCTAACACAGACGACAGGTGATTTTGTGGCTGCTAAAGACTGTCAAGCTGAAGTCTACCGAAATCAATAAAAAAAATGTTGTAGTCTAGCTATGCTGGACACAAATAGCAGAAAATCGTATTCACGTGTCTTATGAGAGTCCAACACTGGTCTGCGGCGGGATGATGATAATGATGATGAGTCTAGGAAGGTCTATCTTGGAAAGCAACATTTGCATGAAGTCTACCGAACGTCCGTGTGGTGACGGATTAAGAATACGGATTGTCACCACCCATAGCATCCCATGGGTGTCGTAATAGCCGACAGAGGGAGCATATTATGCAGAGAACAGCATTGTAAGAGAAGGAAAACTTGATACAAACCATATACCAACCCGTTCGGCCAGCGTGGTATAGTAGGCTAATTCCTCCTTTCAAAGGAGAGGCCTGGTCTAGCAGTGGACTCTTAAAGGCTGATGATACTACCAAATAATAATATAACTCGAACTTATTATGAAGAAGTGAAATTGGCTCTAAAGGCAAAGAAAAGCCGTAATAAGTTGCCATAGAGCAACAATTATGTTATTACCCACAAAGAACGAACAAGGTACTCCACAAATGAGTGTATATTACTCACGCCACAATTTTAACTGGCAACACAACGTAGCGCCGTTGTCTTAGGCTTGTACGCAAATAGTTAATCACTAATTACCCCGATGTCATAAATGTAATTAATTTTAGTGGTAGCTTCTCTACAGGCGCAAGTTAAAGGCTTTTGTAACTAAAGTACAAGAGATTCGTATTTGTCTGTGGCTTCCCTTGCAGAGACAATCGTTGTTCTTTTTGTGTTCCTCACAAAAAGGGTTGTATGCAAATTTTTATTATTGATTGAGTAGTAATAGTCCGTGTGGTGACGGATTAAGAATACGGAATGTCACCACCCTATATCATCCCATGGGCGTCATAAAGCCGATAAAGGGAGCATATTATGCAGAGAACAGCACTGCAAGAGAAGGAAAACTTGATACAAACCCTATACCAACCCGTTCACCAGCGTGGTATAGGAGGCCAATTCCTCCTTTCAAAGGAGAGGCCTAGTCTAGCAGTGGACTGTTAAAGGCTGATGATGAGATGATGATGAGTAATGGAGTTGAAGTCAAGCAAACGATCATTCATTATTATTAGCAGTTAGATCCGGGCGGCTCGAGGTCGGTCTATGTGAAGAGCCTTGTATAAAGGCTATGTCCTGCAGAAAATATCACAAGGCTGCGATGATGATGATATTAGGATAGTCAGCCGCTTCATCAACTTTAATAAAGAACAAGTCACGAAACAGCAGAGTACGTGAAACATGTTTGGACACTCTTCTTGCATTGTGGATTTTATCCGGCTCGAAGGACCAGAAAATTTAGGTGCAATGTCATTTCTATGCTTTTGCGTGCCCGTTAGCTTGTTAACTTTTTATGGCTGATATGAAAACATCTTTTGTTCTCGTGAAGAGCGTTTATTGTAGTAATCATCAATACCTATTTATAAAATTTCTGCGTTACTAACTATCAGACAAGGCACAGCCTGGGCATAAGAATCTGAAATTTGGTATCGTGGAGTGAATAACGTTAAACTAAGAAGGCAATTCTCGAAATTACCAAGTCACCAGGTTCATCAATGTTAATTAAAACCATGTGCCATCCTGTACTCATAATAATATAACTGAATAAAATGTATTACACTATTTCTGATTACTTTTATATAAGCGTAAAATCTTTAAGCTTAGATTAAAGTAATCACAACGGAATGCGTAAATAAATTTTCACCAGACACACACTTTCTTATTGACAACATAATTACAGCGACGATTCACCCAAGCCGTGTTTTCAATAACACGCGTCTACAAAGAGCGGGCGAGTACGAACATTTTAATTAACATCCAAATCGCCTACACTTAAACCAAACGCCCGACCAACGGAGGCTTCTACGCAAAAACGGAGCCTCGCTTATCCCCGATATTAACGTTAGCACATGAAGGATCGCATCCCGCCAAACAGAACCACGAAAATAAATGTACCACCTCGAAATTTATGCCTTCATATTTGGGATAATATTTTATGCCAAATTATTTTCTGCCATTGTATAATTATAATTGAAGAAGATACGGCCGTTGTTCATTTCGTTGGTACAAGTTAAGTTGTACATTTATAGTGGGGTAACAAAGGATGCAATTGTATGTTCATGTTTATTATTAATATTATAAACAGTTTTGATGGACTTAGGACAGTCTCAAGGGAAACTATTATCGTACTAGCCCAGGCTAAGGGATGGAGTAATTTGGTGAATACAGGCAAATAATAGTTTGGAGTAAATGAGTTTTAATATGTTTGTTTAATGTAAAGTATGTAACGTATTATGTTTGTTTATTTTTTGTGTTTGATATACCTAATGATATATGAAAATGATTCAATATAATAACTATGTTAGAAATTGTAAGAATTATTGAGATTGATCAACGCCTAAAAGCATTTACAATGCCATATACAGCCAGACCTAACTTTATTGTTCCCAAAATAATGTAATACGTGTTTTGGTTAAGCAATTTTATTCTAGTTCAGTTAAAGTCCTAATTGCAATTCTTTATTCGACAAATACAAAATTTAACTTGACTCAATGGACCTAGGCCTGAGAAATTAGTCATTAAATTAATTGACTGGGCGCATTCAACATATAACATCCTCCAATGGCACGCCAAGATTAATGAAGTGGCCCAATGAATGACACTGTACACAACTATATGTATACACCGCTGCTCTCTATGATAAACTAAATGAACATTTTAAATAAACATTGTCTTCTATCTATATATAAAATTCTTGCGTTACTGACTGACTGACGACGCACAACTCAAACGATTGGATGCAAGCACCTTATATTTGACTTGTATGTTCCTCGGAGACCGTAGGGGTGCGCTAAAAAGTGATTGCCCGTAATACCCAAGGAAAATCTGCCTCCGTGGTCCAGTGGATAGCGTATGCGTCTGCTCGGAGGTCCCGGGTTCGATTCCCGTCGGGCAAAAGTGTTACTGGGTTTGTCCGAATTCTCAGTAGCAGCACGGAGTCTGGTGATGTGTTCGGTAACGATAATAGGCTCACCCCCTATTACGTGGGAATTACAAATTCATGGCGAAATGTGGGTGTAATATTACACCTCTGCCTACCCCTTCAGGGATTACAGGCGTGAGTCTATAAATATAAAAAATAAAAATAAAAAACCCAAGGAATCGGGAAGCTGCAGGCATCCTTTAGTATTTATTATTTTTTGTAAGGAGCAAAGCTGGTGACAGAATACGGAAAGACGCTGGCAGCGGCTGGACACGAAAAGTCAAAAATCGAGCTCAGTGGCGTGCCACTGGAGAGGCCTATATCCAGCAGTGGACTACGGTAGGCTGATGATGATGAATTATAACAATATTGTTAGAAGCTTAATTCCACGATGGCCCCTTATCCCTTTAGAAAATATTTCAAATATTTTCTTAAATAGGTTAATACAGTCTAAAGGTAAAGGTTTTCAATTAGACTACTTCGCAATTTATGCAGTAAAAGTCTTAGTCCTAATTAATTCTATTTAGCTTTTAAACGCCATCTTAGTACAAAAGCCATTAAAGAAAAAGGGTTTGTATGTAACACAGTCTTATATGAGGTTAAACTCCGTGAATTGAAGTTTTCTGATAAGAACATGGCCTGGGGCTTTGCTCTCGTAAATATTTTTAAGCATATCCAGTATGTATATGTACAGCCTTAATGAAACTGCAAATCAGTTCTAAAGAAAAGACTCTCCTAGGATGAAAATTTCCCAGAAGCTTAGACATTCAAGAATCCATTGTTCCGAACTTCCATTAATTTTATTCTCCTGTTTGCTTGCTTTGACTCTAAGGCCCAGTTATATTACAGATAAATTAATATCAGAATGATATTGGTATGATCTGACAAGTTTAATTAACAGGCACTTACCAGACAGCGGCAGCGATAGCCGAGTGGAGATACCAACAGACTGCCATGCAGAGGGTAACGGGTTCGAATCCACGGCGCGCACCACTGACTTTTCGGAGTTATGTGCGTATTGAATAGTTCATTATCGCTTGTCCCTTGCCTCGCAGAACACGTTAAGCTGTCGGTCCCGGTTTTCATGAAGATCTTTGTCAGTCGTTACAGGGCGTCAGTACCTTCTAAATAAACTGACACTAGTCTAAACCATGGAATATCTATATCTATCTCTATCCCTTCGGGTTGCGGAGGTCAGACAGGCAGTCGCTCCGTGGAAAAGCTAATATTCAGCCAAATCCGGTTAGACTAGAAAGCGGACCCCAGATTGAAACTGGGATAACGCTAAGAGGACGACGATTACCAGACAGCGGAAAAACTAGTCATAAATGTACGGTTTGTCTACAAATGAAATGAAGGCCTGTGAAATCTTAAAAAAATCTGACTGCATACATTTGATTTAATCTTTTTTACTTATTGCTAGGAATGAAAGGAGGTAAGAGATAAATAAGAATTACTTGGAAAGCGTTGACATTTCCCATTCATATTTTAGTTACGTGAAGGTAGACACTAAAATAAAACTTTAAACCTTTTGAGAAAGCCAGAACATAAGTATTTCTTTCCAATAAGCAGTGGTTCATTTACTGTATTTTTTTTTCAAAGACATCCCCCGCATTAGTACTGAATCCTATGTCGCGGGGGACTTTACAAACATACAACTTACGGACACAATGAACACCCATACTCGAAACAACAATTTATGAATCACACAAAGTTGTCTCGTGTGGGGATCAAACCCACAACACTTTGGTGCAGTGTCAAGCGGCGAGGCGGCCGCTTAAACCTCTACGCCAACCGTGCAGACAAGGTACTCGTATATCACTTTTACATCAGAAGAACAATTAGCACGCGTAAAATTCTTTCGCAATCAGGCGAATTTGTATAGCCAAGCATAGATATAACCACATTAAAATTAGTAACATCGCATCATCATTTAATTTTGAACCGCTGGCTATTATACCATCAATATAAAATACAAAACATTTTTATACAATTCAACAAAAGCGATTTAACGAAAATCCGAAGTTTAGCAACATACTTCAGACTCAGCCATCATTGCTGTACATTTCAAAATACTGCATTAAGGCCGACATTTTTACAGTCTGAAAGTAATTTTTTGTCAGCCATACAATAATGTTGTTACAGTAAATTAGTTTTACAATACAATAAAAATCATCTTTATTGTACACCAACGTAATACAATTTAATATACTTATTTGTAAAATAAAAGTTAATGTACAAATGTCGGCCTTATCACTTTTATGCAATATCTTCCAGGCAACCTTTGGATGGACTAGAAAAGCAAGGAGCCTGGAAAAAGGGCAGTTTAGCGATACTGATGATATATACTACTTTAATTACAGTAAACACAAGTTTTGTAAACACTCTTGGGACCATTTGTGACGGATAACCGGCTCGCTACGTTATTTCCAGTCGGTTCTTTTTACTCTTTTTGCTTTGTTCGCATACAAAATGATGCTCTATTTTCGTTGAGTGAATGACATGGTGGCTCTGTTTTAGTTGTATGGTGTTCTGTGTCAGGAGTGGATGATTGTGGTGTTTTGTGTTAAGATAGTGTGGATGCTCTTTTTGTGTGGCAATGTGGGTTCATTGTGTTCGGTATTGTTTTCTTATTGAGGATACTGAGGGATGTCTACGAATAGAAAGTATAGACATAAAGAAGTAACATACTTACAACAAAACTATTAACAAGAAGAATAAAGGATTTTACTACCTATTGGTATAAGACTGCACGGTTAGCGTAGTGGTTTCAGCGACCGCCTCGCCGCTTGACACCGCACCGAGTGTTGTGGGTTTGATTCCCACACGAGACAACACTTTGTGTGATTCATAAATTGTTTCAAGTCTGTGTGTTTATTGTGTTCGTTAGTTGTATGTTTGTAAAGTCCCTCGCGACACAGGATTTAGTCCTAATGCGAGAGTTGTCTTATAAAAAATAACAAATAACTATCACCTCTTATTACACACTAGAGGATGCCCGTAGCTACGCCACATTATTTTTATAATTTAACCGATCGCGAGGGAGTGCCGGGTATTCATTTTCCTCTACGACCCCCAGAAACATACATGAAATTTTTTATTTTCTTGTAGCCTAGTTTTTTCTATGCGTTGCCTGTAAGTCGGTCAGTAACGCAAGAATCTTATACTTTCTTATTCTAATGAAGAGTTTGTTAGTTTGTTTGTTTGTATGGACGCGCTAATCTCAGGAACTACTGGTCCGATTTCAAAAATTATTTCAGTGTTATATAGCCCATTTATCAAGGAAGGCAATATATTATATAACACAAAGGTATGAGCCACGGGAGCGGAGCAGTAGCCTTCAATAACGCGGGTGTAACCGCGGGCTCATCTAGTTTAGATATACGGGTATTTACAAATGTTATCATACTTCAACCGTAAAAAACTGTCTCACATTCCCAAATTTCTTGTAATTTAAAATGGCTATATGAATATATCACAAGAATAAACGACTACAAAAGTAATTCAATACCAACAGTTCGCTCTAACCCAATCGTTCAATCCATCGTGTTCATTAGCCCATCACTGCAGCCTCTACACCACTCGATACAACAACCTAAGCCGCTTAAGGTGTTTGCGGGCACTCAATGACAACTAGCAGTGTCGCACAAGACTAGATCGACTCACTTCGGCATTGGACTTGTTTATTTGTGTTAGCCTTCTCGACCACTAGATGGGGTACTCGACATCGTGAATAACGTTCACGGGATTAATTCCTGTTGACAGACTAAATGGAATTTGCTGAACTGTGAACCACTGATCATTGACCCGGGAAGTTATGCTGGAGTGGTAGCTAAATAGCTCTGAGATTTTTGGGTATAGGTATAATATAACGATAAATAGTAAGGCCTTGCTTTGCGAACGTGGCAGTAAATGTAAATGTAGAGTCTTTAAGTAATTATTTTATAAATTTATTATTTTGACGTTCATAAGCGTCACATTGTGATCCAAATGAATAAAGGATTTTGACTTTGACTTTGACTTCAATATTTTGTAATAATGTAATTATTATTTTTGTAAAGCGGGTTATACCTAGAAGAAATTAAGGCCAGAATTTTATTAATCGTAAAAATATAATATTTTTGTTAGAGCCCATTGCTGTTATTTCATCGTCATGCTCATTATCTGATTCTGATGAAAGAATGAAGTATAATAATTATTATAGTATCAGAAAAAGTAGTCCAATGCAAGTCGGACGTCTAAACCAACAAGTTTCACGTTCCACGAGTTTTTAATACTTTTGGAAAAAATATAGAAAGATTTGACGACCGATTGGCGCAGCGGGAGTGTAAGCGACTGCTAAGCCGAAGGTCGCGGGTTCGATTCCCGCTCAAGTCAAACATTTGTGTGCATGAACATGAATGTTTGTCTTGGTCTGGGTGTTTTTATGTATAACATGTATGTTTTTACAAAAAAAAAAAGTATATAAGTATGTTTATCCATTATCTAGTACCCACAGTACAAGCTCTGCTTAGTTTGGGACTAGATGGTGTTGTGTGAATGTGGTAGAATATTATTATTATTATTTGAAAAAATAAAATAATAAAAAAGTCACGGTTACCGTTTTGAACTTCACTGTGAAACCAAAATAAACCGCTATAAAATCCGCAAACGGCAGTTTAATTTCAATTTTGCTTTGTGTTGGTGTCACTACTTAGACTAGTTTGTACAGCTCGGTCCTTGTATCAATAGTTTAACACACTACACGACAGCTAATGACCTGAGTGCAGGTAGATTGAAACTTGGATAGGATCAACTATGTATGTCTATTGAGACTAAGCAGTACGTCAACTGAGGTAAATGAAAACTAGTGTACAATCTTTGTCATTATTCCTTTCGTCTGAAAAAATGTGAAAGTCTCTCTAGGATCTAATAGTTTTAGAGGTAGGATCCAAATGATCTAGAAACGGACATTATAGGATTTTATTGAACAAGAGGTAATCTACAAATAAATATAAATGTTGTTAAAACAAACTATAACTAAGTGGCTATTTACACATAAATTAAAACAATAATTTCAATTGGAAGCGTGCCCAGAATGCTGGCAGCATTGCCACGTTGTATGGCAATGCTGATCTTTTGTGCCAAATACAGGCCAGCCTTCTGGTCACGCGAGGCGTCAACAAGTCTCTTTGAAAGATCTCTAAAAAGAGATCTCGTACTTGGACCCCATGGTCCCAACGTTTCAACTCCAAACGGCTCAAATACATAATCCCCTACTAGATTTATGTATTTGCGCCTTTTGAGAGTCTCCGCTGAAGCAGCAGCAGCGCCCGCACAACCCGCTGTGCTAGGCAGATGAGATGGCGCAAGGGTGTCGACACATGTTGCGTCCCACACCAAAGGCCTACCCAGCTTCCATGGCAGTAAAGACATACCGTCTGGTCTCTTATCATCGTCGCGTGCCAAGCCCTGAGGTTCAAGTTGGGCTGGAACGCCAGCGGTGACAAGAGCCCGACGAAGTATGTCATTGAGGTTGGCGTGTCGTGAAATACGACCTGCGCTCCTGCTACATGACAGACCATGGTGACCAAGGCTGTCGACAGCCTCTCCACAATGAAAGCGATGTGGAGAAACACATGGCGCACCTAAACGAAGGCAAGAAGCAATGCGGAAGGTCGTATCGTCCAACATGGTACCTATGTTGGACGATGGCAGTGCCTGAAGCCAAAGCCCTGACTCCCACTCTCCCACAGCCAGCAAACGAACACGCTCTGCAGCATTGGACGACGTACTTAAGAGATTTTCTCGTACCACGCTGCAAAGCGGCCCGTCCCACTGCCTCTGAGAAGATGGGATTCGGGGTAACTCGGTGCTTGGACAAGCCATTCTCCATGCATTCATGGCATCGGTCTAACACGGCACCTCAGAATTGACCAGTGTGGGTGCTAAAATTTTCCTGGTCAATTCTTCAGTGCTGTGGACCGAGGACAGGAATGCTGGTAAGCTTACGTCAGTAATTTTGCGAACGCCAAGGCCGCCCAGGCGTACAGGCAAGGACGCCTGTAGCCACACTCGGTCGTTCAGGGCCAGATTTAGAATTTTGCTTAAAGTAATTTGTATAAGTTTGTCAATTTGGGCGAGTGCAGATGGGTTTTTCCAAAATGGGGAAGATCGAAGAGCGTGTGTAAATTTAGGGACAAAAAGACAATACTTGATAATAGTAAAAGCCGAATGCATATTAATTTTGAGTAACCTGTCTGAAATATCACTAAAATTTTGACGATACGACTTTAGAAGCCAGGTCTTGATAAACTGAGTCTACGTCACCGACAAGGATCCCGTTAAAATAACAAACTATAAAAACTAGAAGCTACATTTTTGTCTATTACTGGTCGACATTTCTATACAGATGTCATGGTCACGGCACTTCTGTAAAATAAGACTCCTTTTTAATCATATTTCTACCTTAAATGTTGCCTTGTTTCTACGCTAAGCAATTATTTTATTCATATATTGCTACTGTACACAGATGGAAATTTATAGTATTTTCTCTGGCAGAAGCTGTTGAATTATACGCATTACGTTTTCGGGTTTTTTAGTCCGCGAAAAGTACAGCCTAAGGATTCTTGTCCTAATTTGCGAACACAAAATACGGGATCTATGCTTAAATATTATGAAAAAGGATACCAATGTACACAATCAGTATTGGCGAATATTACAACATTTGTATGAAGTCTACCAAATAATAATATAACTCGAACTTATTATGAAGAAGTGAAATTGGCTCTAAAGGCAAAGAAAAGCCGTAATAAGTTGCCATAGAGCAACAATTATGTTATTATCCACAAAGAACGAACACGGTACTCCACAAATGAGTGTATATTACTCACGCCACAATTTTAACTGGCAACACAACGTAGCGCCGTTGTCTTAGGCTTGTACGCAAATAGTTAATCACTAATTACCCCGGTGTCATAAATGTAATTAATTTTAGTGGTAGCTTCTCTACAGGCGCAAGTTAAAGGCTTTTGTAACTAAAGTACAATGAGATTCGTATTTGTCTGTGGCTTCCCTTGCAGAGACAATCGTTGTTCTTTTTGTGTTCCTCACAAAAAGGGTTGTATGCAAATTTTTATTATTGATTGAGTAGTAATAGTCCGTGTGGTGACGGATTAAGAATACGGAATGTCACCACCCCATATCATCCCATGGGTGTCGTAAGAGCCGACAGCGGGAGCATATTATGCAGAGAACAGCACTGTTAGAGAACAAAAATTTGATACAAACCCTATACCAACCCGTTTGGCTAGCGTGGTATAGTAGGCCAATTTCTCCTTTCAAAGAAGAGGCCTAGTCCAGCAGTGGACTGTTAAATACTGATGATGAGATGATGACGAGTAATAGAGTTGAAGTCAAACAAACGACCATTCATTATTATTAGCAGTTGGATGCAGGCGGCTCAAGATCGGTCTGTGTGAAGAGCATTGTAGAAAGCCTATGTCCTGCAGAAAATAATAATATAATATTCTAGCACATACACACATCACCATCAAAATGTCACAAGGCTGCGATGATGATGACATTAGGATAGTCAGCCGCTGCATCAACTTTAATAAAGAACAAGCCACGAAACAGCAGAGTACGTGAAACATGTTTGGACACTCTTCTTGCATTGTGGGTTTCATCCGGCTCGAAGGACCAGAAAATTTAGGTGCAATGACATTTCTATGCTTTTGCGTGCCCGTTAGCTTGTTAATTTTTATGGCTATTATGAAAACATCTTTTGTTCTCGTGAAGAGCGTTTATTGTAGTAATCATCAATACCTATTTATAAAATGCCTGCGTTACTATCAGACAATGCACAGCCTGGTCGTAAGAGTCTGAAATTTGGCATCGTGGAGTGAATAACGTTAAACTAAGAAGGCAATTCTCGAAATTACCAAGTCACCAGGTTCATCAATGTTAATTAAAACCATGTGCCATCCTGTACTCATAATAATATAACTGAATAAAATGTATTATACTATTTCTGATTACTTTAATATAAGCGTAAAAATCTTTAAGCTTAGATTAAAGTAATCACAACGGAATGCGTAAATAAATTTTCACCAGACACACACTTTATTATTGACAACATAATTACAGCGACGATTCACCCAAGCCGTGTTTTCAATAACACGCGTCTACAAAGAGCGGGCGAGTACGAACATTTTAATTAACATCCAAATCGCCTACACTTAAACCAAACGCCCGACCAACGGAGGCTTCTACGCAAAAACGGAGCCTCGCTTATCCCCGATATTAACGTTAGCACATGAAGGATCACATCCCGCCAAACAGAACCACGAAAATAAATGTACCTCCTCGAAATTTATGCCTTCATATTTGGAATAATATTTTATGCCAAATTATTTTCTGCCATTGTATAATTATAATTGAAGAAGATACTGCCGTTGTTCATTTCGTCGGTACAAGTTAAGCTTTACATTTATAGTGGGGTAACAAAGGATGCAATTGTATGTTGATGTTTATTATTAATATTATAAACAGTTTTGATGGACTTAGGACGGTCTCAAGGGAAACTATTATTGTACTAGCCAAGGCTAAGGGATGGAGTAATTTTGGTGAATACAGGCAAATAATAGTTTGGAGTAAATGAGTTTTAAATGTTTGTTTAATGTAAAGTAGGTTACGTATTCTGTTTCTTTATTTTTTGTGTTTGATATACCTAATGATATATGAAAATTATTTTTTTAGAATCAATATAATAGCTATGTTAGAAATTATATAATATAATATATAGAAATTATTGAGGAATTTTGTGTGACTTATGCTATCTTTAAAAGGAAGTTCAATGCCTAAAAGCATTTACAATGCCATATACGGCCAGACCTATTTTTATTGTTCCCAAAATAATTTAATACGTGTTTTGGTTAAGCAACTTTATGCTAGTTCAGATAAAGTCCTAATTGCAATTCTTTATTCGGCAAAAACAACATTTAACTTGACTCGATGGACCGAGGCCTGAGAAATCAGTCATTAAATAAATTGACTGGGTGCATTCAGCATTTAACGTCCTCCAATGGCACGCCAAGATTAATGAAGTGGCCCAATGAATGACACTGTACACAACTACATGTATACAACGCTGCTCTCTATGATAAACTAAATGAACATTTTAAATAAACATTGTATTCTCTGTATATATAAACTTCTTGCGTTACTGACTGACTGACAGACGACGCATAGCTAAAACTATTGGATGCAAGAACCTTATATTTGGCATGTATGTTCCTCGGGGACCGTAGGGGTGCGCTAAGAAGAGATTGCCCGTAATACCCAAGGAAAATCGGCCTCCGTGGTCCAGTGGATAGCGTATGCGACTGCTGATCGGAGGTCCCGGGTTTGATTCCCGGGTCGGGCAAAAGTGTTACTGAGTTTGTCCGAATTCTCAGTAGCAGCACGGAGTCTGCTGATGTGCCCGGTAACGATAATAGGCTCGCCCCCTATTACGTGGGACCTTAAAATTAATGGCGAAATGTGGGTGTATTATAACACCTCTGCCTACCCCTTCGGAGATTACAGGCGTGAGTCTATAAATAGAAAAAATAAAAAACCCAAGGAATCGGGTAGCTGCAGACATCCTTTAGTATTTTTTTTGTAAGGAGCTAAGCTGGTGACGGAATACGCAAAGTCGCTGGCAGCGGCTGGACACGAAGAGCTAAAAATCGAGCTCACGAGCCATTGGAGAGGCCTATATCCAGCAGTGGACTGCGACTGGCTGATGATGATGATGATGAATTGTGGAATAAAGCTTCTAAAAATAGTGCTAGAAGCTTAATTCCACAATAGCCCCTTATCCCTTTATTTCAAATCTTTTTCTTAAATAGGTTAATACAATCTTAAAGTAAAGGTTTTCAATTAGACTACTCCATAATTTATGCAGTGAAAGTCTTAGTTCTAATTAATTCTATTTAGCTTTTAAACACCATCTTAGTACAAAAGCCATTAATGAAAAAGGGTTTGTATGTAACACAGTCTTATATGAGGTGAAACTCCGTGAATTGAAGTTTTATGATAAGAACATGGCCTGGGATTTTGTGCTCGTAAATATTGTTTGAGCATATCATCCAGTATGTATATGTACACCCCTAATGAAACTGATTTTGATAATCTTAGGCAAATCAGTTCTAAAGAAAAGACTCTCTTAGGATGAAAATTTCCTAGACGCTTGGACATTCAAGAATCCATTCCCATGGTTTCACCCGCGTCCTGAGGGAACCACTTCGCGTACCCGGTTAATTTATAGCCTAAGCTACTCCTTGGCACATCAGCTATCCGCCAGTGAAAGTCGCGTCAAAATCGGTCCAGCCGTTCTAGAAATTTGCGAGAACAAACAGACAGACAGACAAAAATTTTAAAAATGTCATTTCGATATATTTATCGTGTATACATTCATGCATTTAGTAAAAAGCTGTTATTTTAATATTACAAACAGACACTTCAATTTTATTTATGTGTATATCTGTGTGGTGACACATTAATAATACGGAATGTCACCACCCCATATTATCCCATGGGTGTCGTAAGAGCCGACAGAGGGAGCATATTATGCAGAGAACACCACTGTAAGAGAAGGAAAACTTGATACAAACCCTATACCAACCCGTTTGGCCAGCGTGGTATAGTAGGCCAATTCCTCCTTTCAAAGGAGAGGCCTAGTCCAGCAATGGACTGTTAAAGGCTGATTATGATGGTGAATAGATAAATTAATATCAGAATGATATTTGTAGGAGTTATCTCACAAGTTTGTTTAACAGGCACTTATCAGACAGCGGGGAAAACTGGCCATAAATGTACGGTTTGTCTACAAATGAAATGGAAGGCCTGTGAAACCTTAAAAATCTCAAAAATCTCACTGTATACATTTGATATGATCTTTTTTACTTATTGCTAGGAACAAAAGGGGAGTAAGAGATAAATAAGAATTACTTGGAAGACGTTGCCATTTCGCATTCATATCTTAGTTACGTGAAGGTAGACAATAACATAAAAATTTTAACCTTTTGGGAGAGCAAGAACCGTAGTTGCTTAACCAGACACCGAACTACCTACCGGATCTTTTTTTGCGATAAGTAGTGGTTGTTGTATAATTACTTTTACATCAGAAAAATAATTAGTACGCGTAAAATTCTTTCGCAATCAGGCGAATTTGTGAAGACAAGCATAGATATAACCACATTAAAATCATTAACTGCTTCCGTGGTCCAGTGGATAGCATATGCGACTGCTGATTGGAGGCCCCGGGTTCGATTCCCGGGTCGGCAAAAGTGTTACTGGGTTTTTCCGAATTCTCAGTAGCAGCATGGAGTCTGGTGATGTGCCCGGTAACGGCAATAGGCTCGCCCCCTATTACGTGGGTCCTAAACATTTCATGGCGAAATGTAGGTGTAATATTACACCTCTGCCTACCCTTTCCGGGATACAGGCGTGAGACTATAAAAAAAAACAGTAACATCTAATCATCATTAATTTTGAACCGCTGGCTATTATACCATCAATATAAAATACAAAACATTTTTATACAATTCAACAACAGCGATTTAACGAAATTTAGCAACGAAACGATGTTTAGCAACGTACTTCACACTCAGCCATCAATGCTGTACATTTCAAAAACTGCATTAAGGCCGACATTTTTACAGTCTGAAAGTAATTTTTTTCAGCCATATAATAATGTTGTTACAGTAAATTAGTTTTGTAAACTCTCTTGGGACCATTTGTGACGGATAGCCGGCTCGGTACGTTATTTCCAGCCGGTCTTTTTTACTCTTTCTTCTTTGTTCGGATACAAAATGATGCTCTATTTTCGTTGAGTGAATGACATGGTAGCTCTGTTTTAGTTGTATGGTGTTTTATGTGTCGGGAGTCGATGATTGAGGTGTTTTGTGTTAAGATAGTGTGGATGCTCTTTTTGTATGCCGATGTGGGTTCATTGTGTTCAGTATTGTTTTCTTTATTGAGGATACTGAGGTATGTCTACGAATAGAAAGTATAGACATAAAGAAGTAACGTACTTACTACAAAACTATTAACAAGAAGAATAAAGGGTGTTACTATCACCTATTATTACACACTAGAAGATGCCCGTAGCTACGCTATGTTATTTTTATAATTTAACCGTTCCTTCCTGATCGTGGGGGATTTCTGGGTATTCCCCTTCTTTTTCCTCTACGACCGCGGTTACACCAGCGTTATTTAAGGCTCTACTCCGCTCCCGTCGCTCATAGCGCGATGTTATATAACCTATAGCCTTTCTCGATAAATGGGCTATCTAACACTGAAATAATTTTTCAAACCGGGCCAGTAGTACCTGAGATTAGCGCGTTTAACCAAACAAACAATCAAACAAACAAACTCTTCAGCTTTATATATTAGTATATATTAAGATATACGGTTATTTACTAATGTTATCATACTTCAACCGTAAAAAACTGTCTCACTTTCCTACATTTCTTGTAATTTAAAATGGCTATATGAATATATCACAAGAATAAACTACTACAAAAGTAATTCAATACCAACAGTTCGCTCTCACCCAATCGTTCAATCCATCGTGTTCATTATCCCATCACTGCAGCCTCTACACCACTCGATACAACAACCTAAGCCTCTTAAGGTGTTTGCGGGCACTCAATGACAACTAGCAGTGTCGCACAAGACTAGATCGACTCACTTCGACACCGGACTTGTTTATTTGTGTTAGCCTTCTCGACCACTAGATGGGGTACTCGACATCGTGAATAACGTTCACGGGATTAATTCCTGTTATCAGACTAAATGGAATTTGCTGAACTGTGAACCACTGATCATTGACCCGGGAAGTTATGCTGGAGTGGTAGCTAAATGGCTCTGAGATTTTTGTGTCTAGGTATAATACTTTTTATAATTGACTTGGTATAATTGACTTCAATATTTTGTAATTTGTAATTTGTAATAATATAAATAAAATTGAAGTGTCTGTCTGTGATTTCGAAATAACTATGGAATTTCAAGTGCATATAGTTAGTTATACGATTCTAAGCCCAAAACAACCCTTTTTAACATTTTTGTCTGTCTGTCTGTCTGTCTGTCTGTCTGTCTGTCTGTCTGTCTTTCTGCTTGTCCGGGGTAATCTCTGGAACGGCTGAACCGATTCAAATGAGACTTTCACTACCAGGTAGAGGACTTTATAGCGCTACATATAGGCTACAATTTGACCCGGTAGTTGGCGCTGTTGTCGCGATAACAAGTCTTTACTTATTCAACTCATCTATACATCTATACATCTATACATATAAATAAAATTGAAGTGTCTGTCTGTGATTTCGAAATAACTATGGAATTTCAAGTGCATATAGTTAGTTATACGATTCCAAGTCCAAACCAACGCTTTTTAACATTTTTGTCTGTCGGTATGTCTGTCTGTCTGTCTGTCTGTCTGTTTGTCCGGGGTAATCCCTGGAACGGCTGAACCGATTCTAATGAGACTTTCACTACCAGGTAGAAGACTTTATAGCGCTACATATAGGCTACAATTTGACCCGGTAGTTGGCGCTGTTGTCGCGATAACAAGTCTTTACTTATTCAACTCATCTATACATATAAATAAAATTGAAGTGTCTGTCTGTGATTTCAAAATATCTATGGATTTTCAAGTGCATATAGTTAGTTATACGATTCTAAGTTCAAAACAACCCTTTTTAACATTTTTGTCTGTCTGTATGTCTGTCTGTCTGTCTTTCTGTTTGTCCGGGGTAATCTTTGGAACGGCTGAACCGATTCAAATGAGATTTTCCCTACCAGGTAGAGGACTTAATAGCGCTACATATAGGCTACAATTTGACCCGGTAGTTGGCGCTGTTGTCGCGATAATAAGTCTTTACTTATTCAACTCATCTATACATATAAATAAAATTGAAGTGTCTGCCTGTGATTTCAAAATAACTATGGTTTTAAGTGCATATAGTTAGTTACACGATTCTAAGTCCAAAACAACCCTTTTTAACATTTTTGTCTGTCTGTCTGTCTGTTGGTCCGGGGTAATCTCTGGAATAGCTGAACCGATTCAAATGAGACTTTAACTGGAAGGTAGAGCACTTTATAGCGCTACATATAGGCTCCAATTTGACCCGGTAGGTTGCGCTGTTGTCATGACACTTATTTTTGTATAATTATATAGAAAAGCAAAGAGTCATTCATCTTGAAATCTGGCAAGTCACCGGCTGTATAAGATTAGATTTGGCAGAGAACTTTTTAAAACGTAACTTTTTTCCGCGTGCGAAGCCGCGGGTACCAGCTAGTTTTGTAATAAAGTAATTATTATTTTTGAAAAGCGGGTTATAGAAGAAATTAAGGACAGAATTTTATTAATCGTAAACATATAATATTTTTGTTAGAGCCCATTGCTGTTATTTCATCGTCATGCTCATTATCTGATTCTGATGAAAGAATGAAGTATAATAATTATTATAGTATCAGAAAAAGTAGTCCATTGCAAGTCGGACGTCTAAACCAACAAGTTTCACGTTCCACGAGTTTTTAATACTTTTGGAAAAAATATAGAAACATTTGACGACCGATTGGCGCAGCGGGAGTGTAAGCGACTGCTAAGCCGAAGATCGCGGGTTCGATTCCCGCTCAAGTCAAACATTTGTGTGCATGAACATGAATGTTTGTCTTGGTCTGGGTGTTTCTATGTATAATATGTATGTTTTTACAAAAAAAAAAGTATATAAGTATGTTTATCCATTATCTAGTACCCATAGTACAAGCTCTGCTTAGTTTGGGAGTAGATGGTGTTGTGTGAATGTGGTAGAATATTATTATTATTTGAAAAAATAAAATAATAAAAAAGTCACGGTTACCGTTTTGAACTTCACTGTGAAACCAAAATAAACCGCTATAAAATCCGCAAACGGCAGTTTAATTTCAATTTTGCTTTGTGTTGGTGTCACTACTTAGACTAGTTTGTACAGCTCGGTCCTTGTATCAATAGTTTAACACACTACACGACAGCTAATGACCTAAGTGCAGGTAGATTGAAACTTGGATAGGATCAACTATGTATGTCTATTGAGACTAAGCAGTACGTTAACTGTGATAAATGAAAACCAGTGTACAATCTTTATTATTCCTTTCATCTGGAAAATGTGAAAGTCTCTACGATCTAATAGTGTTAGAAGTAGTCGACATTTCTTTACAGAAGTCGTGGTCACGGCACTGCTGTAAAGTAAGACTCTCTTTTTAATCATATTTCTACCTAAAATCTCTGTCTGCCTCTGTGGTCCAGTGGATAGCGTCTGCGACTGCTGATCGGAGGTCCCGGGTTTGATTCCCGGGTCGGGCAAAAGTGTTACTGGGTTTTTCTGAATACTCAGTAGTAGCCCGGAGTCTGGTTATGTGCCCGGTAACGGCAATAGGTTCGCCTCCTACTACGTGGGACCTAAAAAACTCATGGCGAAATGTGGGTGTAATATTTACACCTCTGCCTACCCCTTCGGGGATACAGGCGTGAGACTATAAATAAATAGAAAAAAAAATCACCTTAAATGTTGCCTTTTTTTTAGGCTATATATAGCAATTATTTTATTATTTTATAGAAACTTAGCTACTGTACATAGATGGAAATTTATAGTATTTACTCTGGCAGAAGTTGTTGAAATATACGCATCACGGTTTCGGGTTTTATAGTCCGCGAAAAGGTCTAATACAGCCTAACGATTCTTGTCCTATATTGCGAATACAAAATACAGTAGCTTTGCTTAAATATTATGTAAAAGGATACCAATGTACACAATCAGTATTGGCGAATATCCTTGACCCTTGAAATGAATACCAAAATATTGTTCTCCTATATTCAGATCAACAACAATATACTTTCTCTTACAGAAGGACAAACAAACTAAACTATATATATCGAATTCCCTAATCATCATAGAAATTGGACCGTCCCGCGATCTATAAATCAGCTCGTGACGTATTTTCATAAATATATTATGGGGAGAGCGGGGTAAAATAGGAAAGTGGATTTGGATTTAAGAAGATGAAATGCTGTATTGTGATGATGTGGAAACGCATTCATGGCAGCCATCCTTCATCTGAGTAAGTAGTTCGCAATGTAAACTAGCTGATACCCATGGGTTCACTCGAATACTATATCAATATTGGGATTAGAGGAGGCCCTACCGTTTGACGCAGCGGCATCGTTATTGATTTTGGATATACATTGTATTAACTCCATACTTTAAGCGAGCAATCTTATTATATTAGTAAGTAGGTCTAAACCCACATCATTAAAAACTTTAAAACATTCAAGTGTGTAGTCTGCGAATTTACAGCATGTATCTAAATATTTTCTTTGCTCATTTTTACTGTAAATATTACATTTCAAGATAATTATCATTAGTCCAACGTAGTCCACTGCTGGATATAGGTATCTTCAATAGCAAGCCACTGTGATCAATTCTTGGCACACACATTACAAAACTTAACGGAAATCACAAAAAAATACTGAACTATAATTCAAAGTGTCTATTTGATCCAATTGTCCCGTCCATCAGCACTTAACTGTTTATTCCCAAACTGTATCGTGGATATAGCAAGGGTTAACAGTATCTATGGACAAAGGATATTAAATATTTTATGGGCTTTCACAATGGCTGCCGTAAATCCATGGCGGTAGCTTTATGGGCACAATATTGATTCTTAAGTATGCAAATTTCTGATAGAGTGGGGGGTGGGCTTCTTAAAGGGGTGGTTTGGGGGTCTATTACTTTGTGCGTTTATTTAGTTGGTTGATTTTAGAAGCTGATTTTAGTTGACGTTTATCAATATTCTTTGGCGTTAGACAATACTGTTGTTTTGAGACGATGTTTTTGTTACAGTATCGGCATTTTGAGATTGTTTATAAATTGTATATTCTGTTTATATCATTTATATGTATAATGCTGCTAGTGATTAGTGTGATTGCACTGCTACTGCATCGAATAATGTGGGTACAATCCCAACTATTCTGAATCTGTATCTTGGAGGTTTTAGAAACATTTCGGAAAAAGAAACGCATATGCTCTTTGAGCATGAAGATTCGAAACAATGATTAAATCACACAAATTATTATCTCGTTTTAAAATCGAACCACAACACTCAGAGTATAAGCAACGAGGCGGATCCATATTCCACTAAGCCATAGATATCAACTTATATCCAACAAACTTATTTCAAATCATAATACTATGCACAGGCGAAGAATAAAATATTCCAATTTATAACCACTCAAGAAATATAGCTTTAAATCAATCAAAACAGCTTAAGATGGTTTTGCAAAGGAAAAAGCGAACCGATTGTAATAATTATGAACAAATCACATCCAAGCCGGCTTGCCAGTAATCCCTGCGCGGGGTGCTTTCGAAAGGGTTGAATGGGGTGGCTTATTTCGACAGTATTGTTAAACAGTGTGGTGATCATGGCGAGACTTGCCCGGGTAATAGGTCGGCAAGGTTAAGCAATGTTGGCAGCGGTCACCTTTTGGCTGGGTGAACGTCGAAGAACAAAGAAGGAAATTAATAATTTTTTGTCTCCTGACTAGCTGAAACGGTACTATCTATATATATAAAATTCTCGTGTCATGGTGTTAGTTAAAATACTCCTCCGAAACGGCTGGACCGATTTGTATGAAATTTTGTATGTATATTCGGTAGGCCTGAGAATGGTCGAGTAATCTATTTTTCAAACTTCCAAGTCATAGGGGTGGCCAGCCCAAAAAATCTTTTTTTTTATTTTGTTTTTTTTTATATATTTTATATGATATGGCAGTATAAAATACATATAACTCTTAATTTTCACCCCTTTATCACTAACATCTTTTTTTTTTATAGCCATATTAGTAATTTCATCTTATCACTAGATCAATCCTGTTGGCCACGCCACGCGCATACCGGAGTCAAAAAAATCGTTCCTCAGTGTTAGTTACAATACTCCTCCGAAACGGCTGGACCGAGTTGTATGAAATTTTAAACGTATCTTCTTTAGGTCTGAGAATCGGCCGCAGTTAAGTTTTTTCCCTAAGTAAAAAGGACAGGCCTACCCAAACATATATTTTTGAAGTTATACTTCTTTGAAAAGGCGCGTTATGAAAGAATGATGAGAGTCACATTTTACGATGTGCATGTGTGACACAAAATTCTCACGGGAATAGTTTTTAGTGTCTACATTCACAAGATGGCGGACGAGACTTTTTTAATAAAATGAATATGGGTATCATTTTCGGGGTTTTCATGGATTCTGATCACGAAAATGTCATCTATTTGGGAATCCAAGATGGCGGACGGGCAATTTTTAATAAAATTAATATCGGTATCATTTTCGGGTTTTTCTTGGATTCTGATAACGAAAATGTCATCTATTTGGGAATCCAAGATGGCGGGTGGGACATTTTTAATAAAATTAATATGGGTGTCATTTTCGGGGTTTTCATGGATTCTGGTCACGAAAATGACATTTATTTGGGAATCCAAGATGACAGACGGGACATTTTTAATAAAATTAATATGAGTATAATTGTCTTAATTGTGTATCATGCATTCTGATAACGAAAATGGCATTTATTTGGAGATCCAAGATGGCGGACAGGACATTTTTAGTATAATTAATATCTTTAACATCATAATATAAATGGTCCAATTATCATTTGGCATCGTTTTACTGTGTCAACTTTACTTTACTTTTACTTTTTTTTTATTGACTCACGCCTGTATATTCCCGAAAGGGTAGGCAGAAGTATAATATGACACGGACATTTCGCCATAAATTTTTAGGTCCCACGTAATAGGAGGCGAGGCTATTGCCGTTACCGTGCACATCACCAGACTCCGTGCTGCTACTGAGAATTCGGAAAAACCCAGTAACACTTTTGCCCGACCCGGGAATTGAACCCGGGACATCCGATCTGCAGTCGCATACGCTATCCACTGGACCACGGAGTAAGTCTCTTCCTTTATGATATGGCATTGAAAATAAAAACAACTCTTAATTTTCACCCTTCTAACACCAAACCCTATTTTTAATAGCCATCTTAGTAAGTTAATCATATCACTAGATCAGTCATACGCGCCAGTCGCATACTGGAGTTAATAAATCGTTTTACAGCTGCGTTAGTGATTTATTCAGCAATTTCACAGTGTTAGTGATACAATACTCCTCCGAAATAATATTTTTTTGGTCAATTTCTTAAGCCCTGATGGATGGATGGATGAATGGAAAAAAAGGAATGAGAAAAAAGACCTTAAAAAGGCGATACGGAGTTCGCCAGATCAGCTAGTATTACTATATTTGTATGTTACTGCTACATTGTTCTGTTCTTTTTTATTAGATTTAAAACGACTAGCTTAGGTACAGTCTAACAACTTCACGCTAGACCACCATAAGGGCCAGAATCGCTTAGCAAGACATCGTCGCTTCCAGTGCTACTTTACACGCACATTGACACTGGTACACAAAATCAGTTTCTAGTGTGCCTCGACTCTATAAGCGAGCCAAGGACTTTTTTTCAAACTGGCCCTGCGCTGTCTTGTTTGATTGTACATCAGGTACAAAAGATTAGCTTATTGAAACAAACAAAATATATTATTAGTTCTGTGAGATAAAAAATACTTCAGGTTTCTAAGATAAGTAAGTAAAGCAGACTAATCTAAGTTTTCTTTCATATACCTTCTTTGAATTGTTTTGATTGAAATGGTCATGTACAAATCCGCCGTCTTCTCGCTAATCCCCGAGCAGGGTAGCTTGCGTAAGGGTTAGATGCGGGATTATTTTGACAGCCAGTTTATTTGTGTATAAATACAAGACGTTTCATTTATATTATATGTATTTCTTATGAAACAATGTGACTTTAAAGTTTTGACATAAATGACTGCAAAAGAAGATATACAGAATCATCAATCCGAAAGTCTGGATAATAAAACTAATCTAATTGTTAAATTCATTATTTAAATAATTTTAGTTCATAAAATAAGTCTAGAAATGGAATAAAAGAAATTAAAAAATGTAAATGTAATCTTTAGTTTATTTGTAAAAAATCATTTCGTAACTGACAAGCAACGCCTCGTTGGTCTCGCGGCATAAATGTGGGCGTGGGATTGGGAGGTCTCGGGTTCGATTCCCGGGTCGGGCAAAGTGTTATTGGGTTTTTCCGTTAGGAAATTCTCAGTAGCAGCACGGAGTCTGGTAATTTGCCCGGCAATAGGCTCGCCCCCTATTACATAGGACCTAAAAAATCATGGCGAAATGTGGGTGTAATATTACACCTCTGCCTACCCCTTCGGGAATACAGGCGTGAGACTATAAAAAAAAAACTACGCACAACAATAACTATGCAGCGCTTCAAGCTGAAATTTGGGCTGAATATGCCTTGAGGATCGCAGACGTGCACTAAGAAGGGATTTCCCGAAATTTCCACGGGAACAGGCAGAAACGGTAAAATAAAAAAAAGTGCGAGCGTAGCCGATCGAATCCTCTAGTAAGTATATAAACTCGTGTACTTGCATTAATTAATAAACCTAAAAATTCATGGCGAATTGTGGGTGTAATATTTACACCTCTGCCTACCTGAGAGAGAGCGAGACTATAAATAAATAAATACTTGCATTAATTCATGCCTAATACATTTGGACTTGAAACGCATTGCACTTATTTATTTTTATTAAAAAGAAATAAAGTTCCTACCAGGTGCCATAAGAGATCGACTTCTTTCCAAAAAGAAAAGACGTAAGACTCGAGTCGTAGTCTCAAATTACTCAAACACAATAACAATACTTAGTTATAACCCTTGTATCGCTTCGTACAGCCCTGCTGGGGGAAACATGTTTACATTCTGTGATCGTGATGGATCGCTGGGCTCCTCCCTCCCCCACAAACAACCCCCATAACGGGTAGGCAGAATGGAAGTGACGGGCGTAGTTGAAGAAGGATGTTGAGCGTGGTTGGGCTGTTGTGATGAAAAGGAAAGAAAGGTAAAGAAAATGTAGTCTTTGAAATGGGAATGAAAGTGATAACAAAATATATTCTAGTAAAACTCACTTGCGGTCATCTTATTCCAAAGTTAACACAGTTCGACCTGAGACTTGATCCTGCGACTTAGGGGCTCTTTACAAACATCCAAGCAACGGATATACACGGTGAATCATCAATTAATGTTTGTGAATCACATAAAGTGTTGTGCCAGACATCAAACCTCGTGATCTCCACGGCCACACTTTGTGTGATTCACAAAAGGCGCAGTACTCAGTGAGGCGGCATCCATGCATGATGATGAAGCTGCAAGTCACACTTTTTTTGAGTATCCTATATGCATGCACTACGATCCGGATGTCCAATTAATCAGAGGAGTCATATATTGTTAACCTTTACTTCTTCATAAATAGCCAACGACAACCCAACCTTCTAGACAGCAGACGTAAGGCAAACACTTTCTGACGTTAGACTTATACGTCTTACATAAGACCAATCCCAACACTAGATATGAATTATGACGTTCCGCAAATTTGAACCGGCCAGTTAGAATGCATTTTTGTAGCCCCCCCTTACCCCGCATACCTCACCGCTTTGACAGAATTGTTTGTTTGTAGAAATAAAAACATTAGGTGTCTAGTAGACTGGGTTGTCGTTGTAAATAGCTCTTATTATTATTTCGCTGCCAAATTGTACAAAGCCACATCCAGTAAAAATTAAGCTAACTCTTCGTACTCTTACGAGCCGTCAGTGTTTCGCGGAGCACTTGATAAATGCGCACGTCAGTTTTTGCTAACGTTTATTTTTATCAAATTGGATTTTTATTCGACTCGAAACCTATCAGACGGGCTGGTCCATTTGTAATGTGTATAGAGAATTATTGTGTGCCAATTGGAGGATTGAGATCTTTTTTAAAGGGTTTTAGGGAGAAAATGTATTGAGAAAGCTGTATGAGGGATTCGGTTAAGGAACAGATTGAGATATTCGAGTATACTGGTTTAAACACCGCGTGGGACTATTTTACCCCTTTAGGGTAGTATTTACAAAAATCATATCTTAGTGACGAAGTGACCATGCATGCCAATTTTCAGCTGCTTGCGAATCTTATACTAATATATAAAGCTGAAAAGATTGTTTGTTTGGTTGGACACGCTAATCTCAGAAACTACTGGTCCGATTTGAGTAATTCTTTCAGTGTTAGATAGTCCATTTATCGAGCAAGGCTATAGGCAATATAACATCACGCTATGAGCGACGGGAGCAGAGCAGTTGCCTTAAATAACGCGGGTGTAACCGCAGGCATCCTCTAGTATTATATACATATAATCTGATTGATTATAGTGAACCTTTTGAAGACCTACGATGGAACTAGAGATTTCAATCCTATAGAACCAGTCACTGTGCGTTTCTTGACACAAACCTCACCGGTATTTTATTACGAGCAAATTCATATTTGTTCTGCTCTCTCTGAACTCTAACACAAAATGCCCTACATATGAAACCCTTTTAAAATAATAAAATATATAGCAGTACACGTATTTACTCTTCTACAAGGTACCTCACTTCAACTCGAGAACAGGTAAATATCCACAATATGTCTTCATATACGAAAAGAGTGAATGTATGAAACTCATACATCATACATTCAATCTTTTTAGCCAGACGTCAGTTTCAGGCATTTTTATTTTTGGACCACTTTTGTAAAAAGGCGGAGCTAGTTTTAGTACCTAGCTGTTTTATTAATAACTTAGAATTGTTTTTTTTTTTAAGTGTGGTTATTTTATTATTAAGAAAAACATATCTCTGTATCCATACATTCTTACAAACTTGCACATTTATAACAGTTGCAGGGTTTATGTTTTATGTGTCAATTAAGAGCAACTCAATCCCAAGCAATTTCATTATTTAAACTAGAGGACGCCAGTTGTTACGCATATCTTTAAATTTAACCATTTCTGACTGCCTCCGTGGGCCAGTGGATAGCAGTCGCATACTGCTGATCGGAGGTCCCGGGTTCGATTCCCGGGTCAGGCAAAAGTGTTACTGGGTTTTCCGAATACTCAGTAGCAGCCCGGAGTCTGGTGATGGGCCCGGTAACGGCAATAGGCTCGCCCCCTATTACTTGGAATTTAAAAATTCATGGCGAAATGTGGGTGTAACACCTCTGTCTACCCCTTAGGGGATACAGCCGTGAGTCTACATAAAAAAATAACCTTTTCTGCCCGACCCCGCGGAAATTTAGGGTATTCCCTTCTTAATTCACCCCTAAGGTCCCCGAACAGCAAACATACCCAATTTCAGCTTATTGTGCTTAATAGCTTTCGCTGTAGCTTGTCTGTCAGTCAGTTAGTAGCGCAAAAACTTTATATATACAGAATATTGGTGATTATTGATTATTAAAACTAAATAACTTACTAATTAAAATTAAAAATGAATACGCTTAGTGCCACTATTTAAAACAAATATGCTGCACGCACATCGATCTTAATCTTCTGACTATCAGACATTCAAACAGACCATAAGTGGCAAATTTTAACGGCGTCTTCAAGAAGCTGAAGGGTTCCTCAAAGCATCTTGGCACGTATATCAGATGAAACAGAACAAAAGCGATGCCCCTCTAACCGATAAACGACTCGCCTTTTATGGCGCTGATACACTTGAGAATTCACTTGTAACAGAATAACGAGCATTCGCCGCTTTAGCTCTGTTGAACTGAATATTTGCCAGAGCAAACATTGTTGCGAACATTTTTACGATGTTCCTAGCGAACGAATCAGCAAAAAGGTCGAAGCAATTTACTGTCCATTCGCTAGAATGCTCGCCAGAACGCTTGGCAGAATGCTCGCTAAAACACGCACGTTTGTTCAGTTATGTAACATACAAACATATGCGCCAGCCTTTTTCCCCTGAGGGCAGGAAAAGACAACGGAACGACACTTGCTTCTATCCTTTCAAACCTAACGCCCTTCTTTTACATTCAATACTCTTTTCATACGTGCTCGCCGGTTATGGATGCTTATGTAACATTCGCACTGCCTCCGGGGTCCAGCGGATAGCGTATGCGACTGCTGATCAGAGGTCCCGGGTTCGATTCCCGGGTCGGGCAAAAGTGTTACTGGGTTTTTCCGAATACTCAGTAGCAGCCCGGAGTCTGGTGATGTACCCGGTAACGGCAATAGGCTCGCCCCCTATTACGTGGGACCTAAAAATTCATGGCGGCATGTGAGTGTAATATTTACACCTGTGCCTACCCCTTCGGGGATTCAGGCGTGAGACTTTAATGTAACATTCGCAAGAATGCTCATTACAGCTGAATACTCAAGTGTATCAGCACCATTAGACTCCACAAAGTTAACAGCGAGTTATATATTTGGAACAGATAAATTGTGCACACTTAGAGTAATTAAGTTTTGTAGTTACGCCATCAGTTGGGTGATTGTTTTGCTCCGAGTAGCAAAGAGCTATTGCTGGTGATGAAAGTTTAAGTGATTGTGTTCTAAATTTATTCTCTGTTAGTTATTTGTTGGAATCTTAATCAAATATCGGCAATTTCTTTCACGTAAATCTGTAATATATAAAAACAAAAATTATAGAATATGTATGTTTATCTATTATTAGCTACTACCAGTAGTATAAGTTCTGCTTAGTTTGGAAATAGATGTTGTTGTGTGTATGTGGTAAAATATCATGATGATGAAAAAACAAGTTATCATCATCATCATAATCAGCCTTTAACAGTCCACTGCTGGACTAGGCCTCTCCTTTGAAATTTGAATTGGCCTACTATACCACGCTGGCCAAACGGGTTGGTATAGGGTTTGTATCAAGTTTTCCTTCTCTTACAGTGCTGTTCTCTGCATAATATGCTCCCTCTGTCGGCTCTTACGACACCCATGGGATGATATGGGGTGGTGACAATCCGTATTCTTAATCCGTCACCACACGGACGAATCAAGTTATATCTGCTAAAAAATACAAAAATAATCATGGTGTCTTGAAGAATGCCAATCACACTATCTTTTAATTTTTAAGACATTTACCATAGTAGCATTATATGCTGTATGATTTACAAACATTTAACCAATGGCCACAAAAGTACCCAGATTTGACAAAAAATTGTGCCTCACATACATTTTTGCCGTGGGAATCGACCCATGACACTTTCCACAGTATCAAAAGTCAAGGCGACCGCTTCAACTACTACACCAACTATTTATACAATGCTGTAAACATTTATACTTATGTGTAACTTATGCCAACCGATTCTCTAACCAAGCTACATATTTATGCTATAAATGTTTGTGTCTCATAAAATTAAGACGGCAAATGTGCGAGACGTAAGTTAATGTAACTTAATTTTAACAAATAATATAGGTAATTTATGATTGGATGCTCTCCTACTAAGTAATTTAATCTTTAGGCTAGCTTTCAGAAGCTCTTTTGAGAGTTTGTCTTAGGTATACACGATCAAATATTATATAATACTAGAGGACGCCAGCAGCTACGCCTGCATTTTTTTTAAATTTACCCGTTTTGGCCGATCCCGTGGGAATTTCGGGAAATCCCTTCTTAGTGCACCCCTACGGTCCCCAAGGAACATACATGCCTAATTTCAGCTTCCTGCGCCCAATAGTTACGGCTGTAGCGTGTCTGTCAGTCAGTCAGTAACGCAAGGATTTTATATATTAAGATAATGTTCTATACCACATTCACACAACACCATCTAGTCCCAAACTAAGCAGAGCTTGTACTATGGGTACTAGACAATGGATAAACATACATAATATATACTTTTTTTTGTAAATACATACATATTATACATAGAAACACCCAGACCAAGACAAACATCCATGTTCACGCACATTAATGTTTGACTTGAGCGGGAATCGAACCCGCGACCTTCGACGTGGCAGCCGCTTACACTACCACTGTGCCAACCGGTCGTCATGTTTAATTGTTAGCGTTTTTATAAATATTTTAACGTTGTTTACCACTGAATTATGTTACACATACAATACAAACTACATATGAATAGTACTTAACATGATAGCCGGTGTAAGTGACGTTTTGCTAGTGGCCAATGACGAATGCGATTTGTCTGTTAGAACTATTAGAATTTAACAAAATATTCGACAATCCGAATTTTGCGGATATCTTAATATATAAAATCCTTGCGTTACTGACTGACTGACAGACACGCTACAGCCGAAACTACTCGTCGTAAGAAGATGAAATTTAGTATGTATGTGCCTTGGGCACCGTAGGGGTGCACTAAGACGAGATTTACTGAAATTCCCACGGGATCAGGCAAAACGGGAAATTCGAAAATATGTGCGTGCGAAGCCGCTGGCGTCGACTAGTACATAATATGTATGTTGTCGAATTAAAATATTTATTTTTTAATGTTTATTATTAGGTAAGGTTTCGATCGAGTCTACCGTACCCCTGGAGGAAATTATGAAAATAGATGTACCCAAAGTGAATTTAGACGCATCAATTATCGCTATAACTGCTAACACAGTACCCATCTTTCTATAATTAACTTCCAATATCTTAAAAACCACTCATCCATATATATCTCAGTAAAATAGCTTAACCTCGAAGATTACAATTCCAGTCCTGTTAATACAATTCTTGCCTTATTGCTTTCCGGTCCAGAATCTCTTAGCAAATTCTTTAATACGGTCTTATAAGGTACACAACAAACTTCTAAGCACAATACATCATGACGTGAATAGAGTGAGACAGAGACATAGAGAGAAAGAGAAATACGCTCAAGTAAGTGAGTAGACTTGCGGAACGACGACCATCCGAAATACTGAACACAATCACAAGTAATTGTAGTACTAAGTTTCGCTAATGTTGTTTTCCTGACGGAGTCCAGGGTATAAGCGGCAGCGACAATTTACGAATAAAATTTGAAAACCCTTTGTCTCACAGCCAGCAAACGAGTACGCTCTGTCACATTAAGAAGTATAGACAAAAGTTATAGAAAAAAGTTATTTTCGTACTAAGTTGCAGATCGGTGCGTCCTACTGTCTTTGGGAGCAAATGTTGGTCGGCAAATCACTGTTTGATCTAGCTGTTATCCAGGCATAAATATATTTGGCTTTATACAGCACTGCCGAATTAACTGCTGTTGGTGATAAAATTTTCCTATTTAACTCTTCCATGCTGCGAATCAAAGTCAGGAATGCAAACAAATTTGGCGAACGCCAAGCCTGCTCCCAGTAAGCATGGGATTATATTCAGCCAAATCCGGTAAGACTAGTTAGCGGATCTCAGGTTGAAACTGGAATAACGCTAGGAGGATGATGAGTGTAAGTCTAATAAATATCAATTTTGAATACGCGATCTAAAATTTCACAAAATGTTGTATCCTTTCTTCTAATAAATCAATAGTATAGATATTTAAACTGTAGTACATACCAACAATCCGGATCAAGGCGGTCTCAAAAATATTCTTCATAATTAAACTAGGCCAGCTACTATCTTATAACTTGTACCACACAAACATCTCGGACCAGCCTGGGGCGACATTACATCGTGCCCTTAACACTAAAATGCACTTAGACCGCTTTCAGGGTCCGCCTGTGCTTAGTTGCCAACGGTTTAGTAATGAGGAATGTGAGATGGATGGACATTGGGTTAGAAATTTGTGAAGCTGCAACTACATTTGTGACGATTAAGTAGTTACCACTCTGTGGTTATGGTTGAGTGAAGTTTATTTTATTGGTGTTTCTAGTAATGGTCAGAATTGATTGTTTATAGACCGGTAGCTAAAGAAGCTTAGACGATAAGAAACATAAGGAATCATTCAGTTCATTGTTTTCACAGAGTCATATATTGTTAACCTTTACTTCTTCATAAATAGCTCTTATTATTATTTCGCTGCCAAATTGTACAAAGCCACATCCAGTAAAAATTAAGCTAACTCTTCGTACTCTTACGAGCCGTCAGTGTTTCGCGAAGCACTTGATAAATGCGCCCGTCAGTTTTTGCTAACGTTTTTTCTATTCGACTCGAAACCTATCAGACGGGCTGGTCCATTTGTAATGTGTGTAGAGAATTGTTGTATGCCAATTGGAGGATTGAGATCTTTTTTAAAGGATTGTAGGGAATAAATGAATTGAGAAAGTGACTGTATGAGTGATGCGGTTAAGGAACACATTGAGATAATCTTTATTAGCCTGTTACATTTTGTGTAGGGTTTTCAATAAGTTTACTGGTCTAAATACCGCGTGGGACTGTTTTACCCTTGTAGGGTAGAAATTCCAAAAATCAAGTGACCATGCATGCCAATTTCAGCTGCGAATATTTTATATAATTTGATTGATAATCATATGGAACCCGTCACTGTGCGTTTCTTGACGCATACCTCACCGGTTTTTTATTAAGAGCTAATTCATATCTGTTCTGCTCTCTCTCAACTCTAACACAAAATGCCCTACATATGAAATCCTTATAAAATATTAAAATATATAGCAGTACACGTATTTCCTCTTCTACAAGGTAGGCTACCTCACTTCAACTCGAAAACAGGTAAATATCCACAACATGTCTTCATATACGAAAAGAGTGAATGTATGAAACTCATACATCATACATTCAATCTTTTCAGCCAGACCTCAGGTTCAGGTATTTTTTGGACCACTTTTGCAAAAAGGCGAAGCTAGTTTTAGTACCTGCCTGTTTTATTACTAACTTAGAATTGTTTTTTTTTAAGTGTGGTTATTTTATTATGGAGAAAAACTTATATCTCTGTATCCATACATTCTTACAAACTTGCATATTTATAACAGTTGCTGGGTTTAGGTTTTATGTGTCAATTAAGAGCAACTCAATTCCAAGCAATTTCATTATTTAAACTAGCCTCCTGAGTCCTGGGGTACCCATTTAACGAATATTGTTTTGAAAATTTGGGCACATCACACTATACAGAGTTGAAGCTAGGAAAAATAAGGAAAACATTTTTTTTTGAAAATTTTAGATTTTCAAATTGCCGTCATAACGTTTAGATTCACGTACAGTTTACATGCAAACAGAAATCGCATAGTATTTAATTTTTTAGACGTACCATGTATGACCTATCCGGTTTCAGGAGACTAGAGGATGCCAGTAGTTACGCATTTCTTAAAATTTAACCTTTTTTGCCCGACGCCGTGGAAATTTAGGGCATTTTTTTCCTAATTTATCCCTAAGTCCCCGAACAACAAACATACTCAATTTCAGCTTCGTGTGCTTAATTGTTTTCGCTGTAGCTTGTCTGTCAGTCAGTTAGTAGCGCAATAACTTTAAATATACAGAATATTGGTGACGATTGATTACTAAAACTAAATAAGTAAGTAACTAATCAAAATTAAAAAAGAATACGCTTAATGCCACCATTTAAAACAAATATGCTGCACGAACATCGATCTTAATCTTCTGACTATCAGACTTTCAAACCGACCATAAGTGGCAAATTTTAACGGCGGCTTCAAGAAGCTGAAGGGTTCCTCAAAGCATCTTGGCACGTATATCAGATGAAACAGAACAAAAGCGATGCCCCTCTAACCGATAAACGACTCGCCTTTTATGGCGCTGATACACTTGAGCATTCACTTGTAACAGAATAACGAGCATTCGCCGTTTTAGCTCTGTTGAACTGGACAATTGCCAGAGCAAACATTGCATCGAACATTTTTACGACGTTGCTAGCGAACGAATCAGCAAAAAGGTCGAAGCAATTTACTGTCCATTCGCTAGAATGCTCGCCAGAACGCTTGGCAGAATGCTCGCTAAAACACGTACGTTTGTTCAGTTATGTAACATACAAACATACGCGCGAGCCTTTTTCCCCTGAGGGCAGGAAAAGACAACGGAACGACACTTGCTTCTATCCTTTCAAACCTAACGCCCTTCTTTTACATTCAATACTCTTTTCATACGTGCTCGCCGGTTATGGATGCTTATGTAACATTCGCACTGCCTCCGTAGTCCAGCGGATAGCGTATGCGACTGCTGATCAGAGGTCCCGGGTTCGATTCCCGGGTCGGGCAAAAGTGTTACTGGGTTTTTCCGAATACTCAGTAGCAGCCCGGAGTCTGGTGATGTACCCGGTAACGGCAATAGGCTCGCACCCTATTACGTGGGACCTAAAAATTCATGGCGGCATATGGGTGTAATATTTACACCTGTGCCTACCCCTTCGGGGATTCAGGCGTGAGACTTTAATGTAACATTCGCAAGAATGCTCATTACAGTTGAATACTCAAGTGTATCAGCACCATTAGACCCCACAAAGTTAACAACGAGTTATATATTTGGAACAGATAAATTGTGCACACTTAGAGTAATTAAGTTTTGTAGTTACGCCATCAGTTGGGTGATTGTTTTGCTCCGAGTAGCAAAGAACTATTGTTGGCGATAAAAGTTTAAGTAATTGTATTCTAAATTTAGCTTCTGTTAGTTATTTGTTGGAATCTTAATCAAATATCGGCAATTTCTTTCACGCAAATCTGTAATATATAAAAACAAAATGTATAGAATATGTATGTTTATCTATTACTAGAGGACGCCAGCAGCTACGGTTGCAATTTTTCTAAATTTACCCGTTTTGGCCGATCCCGTGGGAATTTCGGGAAATCCCTTCTTAGTGCACCCCTACGGTCCCCAAGGAACATACATGCCAAATTTCAGCTTCCTGCGCCCAATAGTTTCGGCTGTAGCATGTCTGTCAGTCAGTCAGTAACGCAAGGATTTTATATATTAAGATTAGCTACTACCAGTAGTATAAGTTCTGCTTAGTTTGGAAATAGATGTTGTTGTGTGTATGTGGTAAAATATCATGACGATGACAAAAAAAATTATATCTGCTAAAGATACAAAATTATCATGGCGTCTTGAAGAATGCCAATCACACTATCTTTTAATTTTTAAGACTTTTACCATAGTAGCATTATATTATGTATGATTTACAAACATTACAATTTACAACATTACATTACAAGACTATCTTAATATCTGCGCATACCATGGTCTACTACCCGCTCACACACTGCCTACACATAATAGTGGTTCATGTATCGATCATATGTTTGTAAAATCTATTCATCAATATAATACGCTTGTTACAAATTCGACTATCACTGATCATCACGCTGTCCTACTCATCATAAATTTAACACTACCTAAACAAATTCGTCCCCGGACAAAGCCTAAGCTAAACATAAACAAACTCGAAGGTGATTTATGCAATATTGACTTTAGTATAGTTTATAATACTGCCGACCCAAATGAGTCACTATCGTATTTCATAAAATTTGTCCAGCAAGTCATTTTAAATAACACAACAGAAGTAACAATTAATAAGAAAAACTACAACATTAAGCCATGGATTACACCCGGGCTTATTAGATGCATAAGAAACAGAGATAAACTACACCAAAAGACTAAGAAATACCCTAATAACTTAATTCTTCAATTAACTTACAAGAGATATAGAAATTTCTGCAATAATCTCCTCAAAAAAATTAAATCTAATTACGATAAAGAAAAATTAAATAGGGCTGGTAAAAACACTAAACTTATCTGGGAACATATAAAAAACGTCACTTATAGCTCAAAACAACATATATCACATTCGAGTTTATTATTAACAAACACCTCACCGCTTTCTTCTGCCAATGACGTCAATGAATACTTTGTTAACGTGGGCAAAAACTTGGCTGAAATTAAAACTAACCAAAGTGGCTACCAGACTGCACCATTGCAGAAATCGAGTAGTTATGCGTCATCTTTTGTACTGTTGGACACTGACGAACACGAAATAGAGAGAATAATTACAGGATTAAAGGCGAACAGTGCTGTTGGCTGGGATAGTATAAGTAATAAGATTCTTAAACGTTTTATGCACATTTTTATACCCCCTCTAACGTACATTTTCCAAACATGCCTATCCAAGGGTACCTTTCCTAAATGCCTCAAAAAGGCAGTAGTTATTCCGATTTATAAATCTGGAGAAAAGGACCTTATTATTAATTACAGACCTATATCATTACTTCCCGCACTATCAAAAATACTTGAAAAGATTATTAATAGCCGATTAGTTAACTTCCTCGAAAAGACACACTATCTCTCTTCTTCCCAATTCGGCTTCCGAGCAAAATTATCAACGTCTGACGCCGTGCATAGCCTGACTGACTATATTACACAGGAACTTGGAAAAGGCAACTACACCTTAGGGATCTTTCTTGACCTAGCCAAAGCATTCGATACTGTATGTATTTCTTCACTTCTACACAAATTGGAGTCCCTTGGTGTAAGAGGAACGCAGCTTAAACTATTTGCTGACTACTTAAATGATCGGCATCAGTGTGTTAAGATAGATAATATTACGAGCAATTATCAAAAAAACACTAAATTTGGTTTGCCCCAAGGAAGTATTTTGGGCCCCACACTGTTCCTTATTTATATTAACGACTTGTGTAACATTCAGTTAGATCACGGCAAATTAATATCATACGCTGATGATACGGCACTTGTTTTTACCGCCTCAACTGTCAATGAACTCTATGAAAAAGCGCAGTCAGGCTTTAATGTAGTAAACAACTGGCTGCATCGTAACTTACTCACATTAAATGCGGACAAAACAAAATATATTCATTTTGTCATGCGCAAGAGTAAACAAATTGTTACCAAACCTCACCTATACGCACACGAATGCACAACTCCATCTGGGAACACTGTATGTAACTGTCCTACTATCCTCCGTACTAACAACATAAAATATCTCGGGATTACTATTGATGAAACACTTTCCTTCCGTGAACATATAATAAACTTAGTCAATCGTGTCCGGAAATTAATTTATGTATTTAAAAAACTAAGGACATTTGCGGACTCAAAATTAATCACACAAGTGTATCTGGCCCTATGTCAATCTATAATCCAATATTGTATAACTTCTTGGGGTGGTGCTCTGAAAACAATCTTATTGCCCCTTGAGCGAGCACAGAGAACGATCTTAAAAGTAGCACACTCTCGCCCTTTTCTCTTTCCCACAACCCTATTATATAAATCCTGTCATGTGTTAACTGTTCGTCAACTCTTCATCATGCACATAGTTTTAAAACAACATGCCATGCTTACCTATAATACACACAATACTAACAAGAGGCGGCAAGATATAGTCTGCATTTCACACCCGACCTCAAAATTTACTTTTACAAATAGATTTTTCACATTTATGGGTCCATATTTATATAACAAATTAAATAGAGTCATAAGTTTATATACCTCAAACTATTATTATTGTAAAAAAACACTTTGTAATTATTTACAAGACATGCCATATGAACAGACAGAAGAGTTACTTGCAATATTAAAATAGAACTAAGAACATAACTGTATACAACTATTATTATTTTAGCTTTAGTTATTTTAATGTAGTTTTACCATATAAGATAGTTTTACTTGATCGCCTGAAGCACAGGTTTTTAACCTAGTACAGGCAAATATGTATTCATCCTTTAAATGTACTTATAAGACCTGAATTGTAAATGTTTTTGCACTATTTTGGAAATAAATAAATTTATTATTATTATTATTTAACCAATGGCCACAAAAGTACCCAGATTTGACAAAAAATTGTGCCTCACATACATTTTTGCCGTGGGAATCGACCCACGACACTTTCCAGAGTGTCAAAAGTCAAGGCGACCGCTTCAACTACCACTCCAACTATTCATATAATGCTGGAAACAGATATATGTGTAACTTATGCCAACCGATTCTCTAACCGAGCTACATATTTATGCTATAAATATTTGTGTCTCATAAAATTAAGACGGCAAATGTGCGAGACGTAAGTTAGTATGTAACTTAATTTTAACAAATAATACACCACTATTTTATAATTAGTACAAAAAATTTAACAGGGCACTAAGTATCCTTAACTGATCATATTTATGTAGTTGAAAAATAAAAACACTAAGTCCCAAAACTGTCTCAAAACTGTCCACAAAAATACGTGATAATTGGTAAATGCAATACTAATACTATGACCGACCCGTGTACTATCATAGTAAAACTAAGCATTGATAAATTCCCCCCCCCCCGCCCCTCTGCGCCTGCGCCACGCCCCGACGATGCGACAAACAGTACTAAATTGTTAGCTAAAGTGAGCGTATCTAATTTCGTTGCAAAAGTTAACTGTTTGTCTACGTTTGCCCGACGCGATGGCCTATCATATCAGTTCATATCACGGGAGTATGTAGCTATGCTTCGTGCGTACTTTTTGAGTGGAAAAATCGCGAATGCAGCTGTGTACCCATGGACATCGTATTGTGAGTGTACAAAAGTGACCGGGTCAGTGTCAAACAATTAAAACAGTGCATATTGGATGCTTTTGACAACGGTGGTGGACATTTCGAAGGACAATGGAAATACTTGTAAGTTTAGTAAATAATACGTACTTAAGTAAATAATAATTTGATGCGGGCGGCTCAAAATCGGTCTGTGTTCTCCACACACCTTGAGGAAGGCCTATGTCCAACAGTGGACGTCTCTAGGCTGACATAATGATGATAAAATAATTTGTAAATAGCAGATGATTCTAACTTCATAAATACGCCAAAATTACTCTTTTCTCTTAGTCCAGAACACCATCTTTTATTTTGATATTTGTTTGTTTTCTAATTACATACCACCGTATTTAATTACTTGTTAAACGATAAATTTTACCGGTCCTAAGCCCGAATGAAGTATGAAGGAGAGGGTAAAATTAACAAAATTAAAAAATAACTACCCACATTTATTATTTTCCTTCATTTTATTTTCTATGGCTACCTACATCATAAGTGCGACAGAGAGAATGCGAATGAGCAGGATGGAATCAATAAATTAGTGAATGGAATGTAAAATATGACTATGATTTAAACAAATGATAATAACTTTGCCCTTTATTGATATTATGAAATTCTTACGTCACATATATGATAATAATATCTTCACTAATCTGTCCTTAACCCGCCATTTGTGACGTCACTTTGACTTACGTGGTTTGTGACGCCGGTCTTATAGACCGGCTTTTTCAAATAGCTATGATTTTTTTATAATAATACAATGTTATATCTTAACTCAATAATCATTTATTTATCTTTAAGCTTACATCGTTAAAACATTAAAAATAACCAAGTTATTTTTATGCTCTTCTAAAATATCAATTTTTTTAACAAAAATATTGTTTTTAAAAACTTAATCAGCCTCTTACAGTTTCATTACAATAGGAACTATAAAAAAACAAACAAAAAAGATACCCGTACTAAACAAAAAAGTATTAAAAAAAAACTCTAAAATTATTCTTCTTCGTGAGCCAAGCTGTCTGTGTTTGGTATGTGATCTGAAGACGAATTTTCTGGTTCGCCGTCACTTTCAGCTTCACTATCCGATGGTATTTGCGATATTTCCTCCTCAGATATTAATTCCTCTTGCAGAAGGGCTTCTAAGCGACGACTCTCATGTTCGAAAGACATGCTAAAACAAGATTTAGTAATAAGGCAACAAATACGTATGAACTGGGTGAAATATGTATAAAGATATACAAAAAGGTCATATCGTAACAGAATTATAACAATTACAATAACTACACTATAAAACTAAATAAAAAAAGATGCATATACTTATAAAGAATTGAATATTAACATATTTAACTATGACTATTTTACTTACGTAATCTGTGACCCCGGTCTCACGCACCGGGTTGACGCCAAAACTCAAAAACGTGCGCCTGCCTCACCGATGCGGGGTGTACTGACGGTGGAGTACGCGAAATCAGGAGAGTACACGAATATGTAACCCAATTGGTTAACGTGTAAAAAAGTTATTCGACTTTTACGATCTACCCGGTCTAACAGACATACAGGTCACAAATGGCGGGTTAAAGTTTTTGTACTTATTAAAAAATAGTGGTGTATAGGTAATTTATAATTGGAAGCTCTCCTACTAAGTAATTTAATCTTTAGGCTAGCTTTCAGAAGCTGTTTTGAGAGTTGGTTTTAGGTACACACGATCAAATATAATAATTATTCTAGCACATACTCACAACACCATCTAGTCCCAAACTATGCAGAGCGTGAACTTTGGGTACTAGACAATGGAAAAACATACATATATATTTTTTTTAGGGTTTCGTAGTCCACAAGGAACCCTTATAGTTTCGTCATGTCCGTCCGTCTATCTGTCCGCAGCCTAGCTCAAAGACGCCTGGTGCTAGAAAGCTGATATTTGACATGTAAATATACATACGATATTGCAACAAAACTGTAGCATAAAATTTAGGAAAATATTTTTTTAAGGGTATGTCCCCTACATATATCGTGGGGTTCAATATTTTTTTGGTTGAGTACCCCATTGTGTGCGATATCATTGGATAGGTTTTAAAAAAATATTATTAGTTTGCTCAAATCATTTTTCGATCAAGTGATTGGTTTGTCAAATATCAAGCTTTGAAGTGAAAAAAATTGTTAGACTCAAGTGTCCCCCCCCCCCCCCCTTCTGCCGGCTAAACTATTAATTTGGAAGAGGTGAAAAAAAATCACAAATGTAGTACATATAAAGAATTTAAAAGGAAAACTATCACGGCTAAGTAGACATCACTAGTTTACGAGTAATCGTCGGTTAACTTATAAATACCTATTTCTGTCAGTTTACATTGGGAACGCTGGCTTAATCTTAAAGATGCCCGTTTTTAGTCCCATGTGGAATAGAAGTTATTATCAATAATGACCATTATGGGCAACTACGGAACCCTACATTGCGCGTGGCCCGACACGCACTTGGCCGGACTTTTGTAAATACATACATATTATACATAGAAACACCCAGACCAAGACAAACATCCATGTTCCCGCACACTAATTTTTGACTTGAGCGGGAATCGAACCCGCGCCCTTCGGCGTGGCAGTCGCTTACACTACTGCTGCGCCAACCGGTCGTCATGTTTAATTGTTAGCGTTTTTTTAAATATTTTCATGTTACAAAATAAATTAGCGGGTCTTAATCGCGTACAACTAACTTATTTAAGGTATAAATACCTATTGGTTCCGACGTTTCGCTCGTCTTGCACCGAGCGTGGTCGCAGAGAGACTGATGAGAGCTCAGCGCCGTCTTGTGGAAGTGCGGGTTTCGGCATCTACCCTCATTTGGTCTTTATTTAAGTTCGCAATGTCGGTACTCCGACACACACGCGACCACGCTCGGTGCAAGACGAGCGAAACGTCGGAACCAATAGGTATTTATACCTTAAATAAGTTAGTTGTACGCGATTAAGACCCGCTAATTTATTTTGTATGATATTTTCATGTTGTTTTTATTAACCACCTAATTATGTTACACATACAAATACAAACTACATATGAATAGTACTTAACATGATAGCCAGTGTAAGTGACGTTTTGCTAGAGTGGCCAATATGACGAATGCGATTTGTCTGTCAGAACTATTAGAATTTAATAAAATACTCGACAATCCGAATTTTGCGGATATACATAATATGTATGTTGTCGACTTAAAATATTTATTTTTTAATGTTTATTATTAGGTAAGGTTTCGATCGAGTCTACCGTACCCCTTGACGAAATTATTAATATAGATGTACCCAAAGTGAATTTAGACGCATCAATTATCGCTATAACTGCTAACACAGTACCCATCTTTCTATAACTTACTTCCAATATCTTAAAAACCACTCATCCATACAATGATCTCAGTAACTTAGCTTAGCCTCGAAGATTACAATTCCAATCCTGTTAATACAATTCTTGCCTTATTGCTTTCCGTTCCAGAATCTCTTTGCAAATTCTTTAATACGGTCTTATAAGGTACACAACAAACTTCTAAGCACAATACATTATGACGTTGTGAATGGAGTGAGACAGAGACATAGAGAGAAAGAGAAATACACTCAAGTAAGTGAGTAGACATGCGGAACGACGACCATCCGAAATACTGAAGACAATCACAAGTAATTGTAGTACTAAGTTTCGCTAACGTTATTTTCCTGACGGAGTCCACGGCATAAACGGCAGCGACAATTTACCAATAAAAATTAAAAAAGCTGAGAGTACGCTCTGTCACATTAGGAAGTATAGACAAAAGTTATTTTCGTACTTCATAAGTTGCAGACCGGTGCGTCCTACGGGACAAAATGTTGGTGGGCAAATCACTGTTTTGTCTACCCGTTTTCCAGGCGTTAATAGAATTGGCTTTGCACAGCACTGCCGAATTAACTACTTTGGATAGAATTTTCCAATTTAACTCTTCCATGCTACGAATTAAAGTAAGGAATGCCAATAACTTTGGCGAACGCCAAGCCTGCTTCCAGTAAGCATGGGAAAAGACTCATCGTCGCTCGCCGTCGGTCCCGGTTGTCATGAAAATCTTTGACAGTCATAATAGTTATTGTACCTTCTAAATAAAACTGACACTACCTAGTCTTAACCATGGACTATAGCTATCTCTTCGGGTTGCGGAGATCAGGCAGGTAGTCGCTCTGTGAAAAAACTAATATTCAGCCAAATCCGGTTAGACTAGTAAGCGGATCCCAGGTTGAAACTGGGATAACGCTAGGAGGATGATGAGTATAAGTCGAATAAATATTATAATTTTGAATATGCAATCAGAAATTTCACAAAATGTCGTATCCTTTCTTCTAATAAATCAATAGTATAGATATTTAAGCTGAAGTACCAACAAACCAGATCAAGGCGGTCTCAAAAATATTCTTCATAATTAAACTAGGCCAGCTACTATCTTATAACTTGTACCACACAAACATCTCGGACCAGCCTTGGGCGACATTACATCGTGCCCTTAACACTAAAATGCACTTAGACCGCTTTCAGGGTCCGCTTGTGCTTAGTTGCCAACGGTTTAGGAATGAGGAATGTGAGATGGATGGACATTGGTTTAGAAATTTGTGAAGCTGCAACTACATTTGTGACGATTAAGTTACCACTCTGTGGTTATGGTCGAGTGAAGTTTATTTTAGTGTGTTTCTAGTAAAGGCCAGAATTGATTGATTATAGACTGGTAGCTAAAGAAGCTTAGACGATAAGAAACCTAAGGAATGATTCAGTTCATTGTTTTAGCAATTTTGATTGATGAGTGTTACTAAACCATATTTGTCCCCGAAGATGCTTCAGTGACTTTTTCGATATACCTATCGAGTAAGATGGACCTATCGAGTAAGTAAGATGGATGGACTGTGTGAGAATGGATATGAAAGTGAAAGGGATAAGCGATCGGTTGACTGGTGACAGAAGTATGGTAGCGAAGGACATACTGCGCTGACCCCAAATAAATTGGGACCAGGGCATGACAATGATGACCTATCGAGTAAGATCATTAAAAAGCTTTATCCAGCAGTGAACAAAGTCAGGCTGTGACTGAAGATGGTGCTGATGGATAAATCCATTATCCATACCATTAAAAATAATATTGAAATATTAAATAATAGTATAGAGTAGAAAAATATATAAAAATAGTATAGAGGCAGTGATAGCCGAGTGGATATACCAACAGACTGCCATGCAGAGGGTATCAGGTTCGAATCCATGGCGCGCACTAATGACTTTTCGGAGTTATGTGCGTACTGAATTGTTAATTATCGCTTGTCCCGCGCCACGGAGAGCACGTTAAGCCGTCGGTCCCGGTTGTCATGAAGATCTTTGACAGTCGTTACAGGGCGTCAGTACCTTCTAAAATAAACTGACACTAGTCTAAACCATGGAATATCGCTATCCCTTCGGGTTGCGGAGGTCAGAAAGGCAGTCGCTCTGTGGAAAAGCTAATATTCAGCCAAATCCGGTTAGACTAGTAAACGGACCCCAGATTGAAACTGGAAAAACGCTAAGAGGGAGAAAGATAGAGTAGAAAATATGACAAATCATACACACGTTAGAAAGTTACACAACGACCTAGGAAAATGTTTAATAACCAAAACAAACAATTGAAAAGTTAAACGTTAATCTTCTTAACTCAAAAGGCCCATTACTAAACCTTCAGGAACGGATAGAACAAACAAACATTCGGTTGACTAAAAGTAAAAAGATTAACCGAAATTAACCGAAAACCTTAACTCGGTTATAAGAAATTAGAAAGGTTGTTTACTCTAGACTTCGTTACGTTGGAGTCAAACAAAAGTTTGGGCGGTCAGAAAATGAAGGAATGTATATGAACAATATGGACTTTGATTTGTAATCGAAAAAGTCACATTTTTCAATTACTTTGTGATTTCTTTTTGGCAGTCTGTTCTTACAATATGATTCTATACTTAGTATTTTTTTTATTTAATTGATTCTACCAGCGCAACTGTTTGTTGTGGCAACAAAAGGTAGGCTATAACTTTTTCTGATACATCAGCCATGCTTTGTAGTAAACTAAGTTTCATCAGAATCTGAGTAGCAGTGTTTACCCAAAAGTGCAAGTGTGTAACAAACATTCATCCATTTATCCATCCTTCTAAACTTTAGAAGTCATAATAGTAGTAGGATTATTTTCAGTTACGGTAGAAAATCAAGAAAAAAATGTCATTTGTTTCGTAAATAAACTGCCAAATCCAGTGCTATTTTTGACAGCTTAATAAACCAGCCCGCCAAAAATGACAAATCTGGCGTACCAAAAGCCAACAAATGCAGAACCTCGCGGTAGTCAAAGTAAGCCTTGACTTACACGATTTTACGACTAAACGGTCAGCTGCGTGGTTTATTACTGGGTTACTGTAGTTACCCAAAATTACTGGGCCAGTAGTAAAAGTTAATTTCTCAAAGCAATTTGTTGCCTCAGAATTCACTTAGCTTACCTTAGGGTCAATTGAGGAGCTTTGTATGGCATTTTTGTTTTCTTTGTCATTTGAACCATGGAATTCTGTTCAAATTATTGTATGTGTGTATACTATGGAACTGGATATTATTTCTTCATAATTTAGTACATATCGTTATTATTCGAGTAAATCTGTTTTTGAAAAATGACTAACGGCCATTTTCAATATTCGTACTATAGAAGGGGTAAGGGAATATTTATTAACGACCACAAAATTAAATTAATTTTAACATAAAACAATTATAACTACCTACTTATTTACTACTTACTACTAAAATTAAATTAAAATATTAAAATATAGGTACAATACAAAAAAAAGAAAAATAGAATCAAAGGACGTCGTGAAAGTCCTCCACATCGCCGTCTATTGGGAACGTGCCCAGAAGACTGGCAGCATTGCCACGCTGTATGGCAATGCTAATTTTTTGAGCTAGATACATACCAGCCTTCTGGTCACGCGAGGCGTCGACAAGTCTCTTCGCAAGTTCTCTATATAGAGATCTAGCACTTGGGCCCCATGAACCTAACGTTTCAACTCCAAACGGCTCAAATACGTAATCCCCTACGAGATTTACGTATTTGCGCCGTTTTAGAGTCTCCGCTGTGGCAGCAGCAGCGCCGGCACAACCCGCTGTGCTAGGAAGATGAGATGGCGCAAGGGTATCGACACACGTTGCGTCCCACACCAAAGGCCTACCCAACTTCCAAGGCAGTAGAGACATTCCATCTGGTCTTTTGCCATCGTTGCGTGCCAAACCCTGAGGTTCAAGTTGGGCTGGAACGCCAGCGGTGACAAGAGCCCGACGGAGAATGTCATTCAGGTTGCTGTGTCGTGAAATACGACTTGCGCTCCTGCTGCATGATAGGCCATGGAAACCAAGGCTGTCGACAGCCTCCCCACAGTGACAATGATGTGGAGCGACACATGGCGCACCTAACCGGAGGCAAGAAGCGATGCGAAAGGTCGTGTCGTCCAACATGGTATCTACATATGTTGGACGATGGCAGTGCTTGAAGCCAGAGCCCCGACTCCCACTCTCCCACAGCCAGCAAACGAGCACGCTCTGCAGCATTGTACGATGTACGGAGGAGATTTTCTCGTACTGCGCTGCAAAGCAAATATTTTGTATGGATCTTATGTCAAAAACTGTCAAAAACGAATCTAAAATCTATCTATAATTCGAATATTGAATCTCGGAGTAAATCACAATATAGAGATAAGACTAATTTCCTATAAATCGTACACCCAATTCAAATTTCTTTGAAACCCATTGATATTTAGATACCTTGATGTCTTATTCCATCTTTATGTTTATAATCTCATATCAATCGCCTATAAATATATCAATAAGCTTATAGCACTATATCACTGAATCGAATTACATTTATTATATACAGAAAATCTTTCATATTTCCAAATATTTTCTACCGAACAATATTTCATCCCTCACAATTTTATTATCAACACGTGTACAGGAATAAAACGATCCCAAAACTTGTGTAAAACTCAATAAACCTATCGAATCGCTTCAACGAAACTAAAATCCTTTGACAGTCAACTGTAATACAGCAAAGCCTCCAGAATTGCTTTTTCCATGTTGTTCAAAACACCGTGTAAGTACTGTATGGGAAAGTTGTTCTTATCCCTGTCGCACAATAACAGCTTTGAGGGTCAAACATTAAATTTTGAACAATTTTGCCGAGCTAATATTAATAAGCCTGCTTTGCAGCTTTTATTGAAGATGGGATGGCAGTTCTTTTGCTCTACAGTTATATTTTTACTGGTGTCCTGATGTAGATGTTGATCCTATAGAATACTGCAACGTGTGGAAAAGATAGTAAATTCTGGAGTTTATTTTTTAAAAGACTATTGCAACAACAAATAAAAAACGGGCCAAGTGCGTGTCGGGCCACGCGCAATGTAGGGTTCCGTAGTTGCCCATAATGACTTGCTGCAAAGGGTATTAATGTACAACAAATCCGACTGTTTATTTTGCTGAAAAAATAATTTTAATAACACTATTATAAGAACCTAAGTTTTGTTTAGATAAATACTAGGTATGTATCCAGTTATGTATTGTAGACATAAAATGTGGTTTACAAGATATACTACTACTATACATACGTAGTACCGTAGTACATTACATACCAAAGTACGTATATCTTTAAGATTAAGCCAGCGCGCCCAATGTAAACTCAAAGAAATAGGTATCTATAAGTTAACCGACGATTACTCGTAAACTAGTGATATCTACTTAGCCGTGATAGTTTTCCTTTTAAATTCGTTATATGTACTACGTTTGTGATTTTTTTCACCTCTTCCAAGTTAATAGTTTAGCCAGCAGAGGGGTGGACACTTGAGTCTAAAATTTTTTTTCACTTCAAAGCTTGATATTTGACAAACCAATCACTTGATCGAAAAATGATTTAAGCAAACTAATAATATTGTTTTAAAACCTATCGAATGATACCCCACATGATGGGGTACTCAACCAAAAAAAAATTCAACCCCACTATATATGTAGGGGAGATACCCTTAAAAAAAATATTTTCCTAAATTTTATTCTACAGTTTTGTTGCAATATCTTATGTCTATATTCATGTCAAATATCAGCTTTTTAGCACCAGGCGTCTTTGAGCTAGGCTGCGGACGGACAGACGGACGGACATGACGAAACTATAAGGGTTCCTTGTGGACTACGGAACCCCAAAAAGGAAACAATTTCTGGAGCACAAAGTGTTACATGTATGTAGTACATATAATTGTGCATAAGGCGGCCGCTCGAACCACTGCGCTAATCGTGTATGATTCAATATTTTGTTAAAGCCTTTCAAAAAGGATATTATTTTTTACTATGCACATTAATTTTATTTAAATACTAGAGGACGCAAGCAGCTACGCCTGCATTTTTTTTAAATTAACCCGTTTTGGCCGATCCCGTGGGCATTTCGGGAAACCCCTTCTTAGTGCACTCCTACGGTCTCCAAGGAACATACATGCCAAATCTCAGCTTCCTGCGCCCAATAGTTTCGGCTGTAGCGTGTCTGTCAGTCAGTCAGTAACGCAAGGATTTTATATATTAAGATTAAATGTAATATGTTCAAAATCAATCCATCGCGATAGATTCCGTATACTGTAGTTTGATTTCAATATGAACATGAATTTAATTCATTTTAGTTAACATATTCTGTCGAATTTGGTTTGCAAAGAGCAACCATAACGTCGACCTGTTGAATTGTAAAAATGAAGTGATAAATACAGGAAAAAGCAATGCCAAAACACTCAAACAATGTTTACCTAATCATTGATTGATTGTTTTGACATTGTTTTTACCATTTCAAAACAATAAGAAATATGGTTGAGATGCTGACATACCTATTGTTACGGGAGGGTTCTAACCCACGTGCCAAGATTCGCACCACTTGCTTTTCAAAGTTATATAACACTAAGCTGATGTTTATCGTTTGCATGACGGGAAGATAATGAAACCTTGCATTTCTGAGAGTTATCCATAAAGCGCTTTGGGTTGATACCTTTAATCTGTCCAGCATAGCAAGTATAGCCTAATCCTGTATTCTCCCAGTAAGAAAAAACCTGCGTCCAACAATGAGACAGTTTATAAACAGGCCTGACACCATTATAATAAATAACCCAGCAGTATCATCAACTAAACTAAAAATAAACCCATATCGATTGCGCTTGATAGCTTTGTTACTTTTGAAGGTTACTAAATGACACAAAACAGAACAGGACAGACACGTATATAATTGAACCTATGATATATCCCCACATTGCGTGTGAAGCAATAAAAACTAACCCCTGTTGGTCATTTGACGTGATGAGTTCCGCAGAAGGGATGATAGATGGCTTTTTCTACCTATTAATGTGTGAGCTAATGTGCCACATATTGTGTCAATCTATTAATTTTAGTGAGAAAATAGTAGTGTCTTGTTTTTATGTAGTACGCGCACTCTATTTGAATAGCTTGAAGTTAATTTGGCTTTTTGCCAACTGTTGACTACGGCCGCGTCTTATAATCTTTAAAAACATTAAGCTAATAATCACCATATTTGGTGTCACAGGAAATCGTTAACAGAAGTCGGTGTCCTTGAAGAATTACTGGAACTTGTTTATGGCCATGGAATATGGCTATCTCTTTAGGTTGCGGCAGTCAAATGGCAAGCGCTTTGTAGAAAAGCTAAATTTCTGAAAAATCCGCTAAGAGTAGAAAGCGAAGCCTGGCCTCTACGGCTTAAGTCTCGGATACAATCGTAATAAGGCTGACGTTTGTCGTAATAGAAGCAAATGTAGTTGTCCAAAAACACATGTAATGTCTCTGTTAAAAAACCTGTATGATACCAGATTACAACTAACACACATATTTACAGTACAAAATAATTATTGATACCTGTAAACTTTTAGTCTATCGGTACAAACTAACATCACTATGTACCAAAATATGGTGGTGATTCTAAGGACTCTGACTCACTAGGGTAGTGCGACAGCATGTTCTAATATTGTTTGATCTACGTCCACCACCGCTGTGGATATCCGTATTGATATTACAAATGTAAATAGTCCCTCTGTCTACACTTTCACGGCTGAACCACTTAGCCGTTTAAAAATATATAGAATGAAAAAAAGCAACTCATAAGTTTCTGTAACCACAAATGTTGTTTATATCGTCTTTCTATGAATTGTTTTTTTCTTACCGCTTGTTCTAACTACAGACCAGTGCTACTTCTTGTGAGCTAGTATTGCAGAGTTGCCACTATTTTGGAGCAATAGTGTTATTGTTCTTATGTAATACTAGAGGACGCCAGCAGCTACGCCTGCCTTTTTTTTTAATTTACCCGTTTTGGCCGATCCCGTGGGAATTTCGGGAAATCCCTTCTTAGTGCACCGCTACGGTCCCCAAGGAACATACATGCCAAATTTCAGCTGCCTGCGCCCAATAGTTTCGGCTGTAGCGTGTCTGTCAGTCAGTCAGTAACGCAAGGATTTTATATATTAAGATAATTTGCTACAAATAAATAACGGGGTTAAATATAATGACCAACATAAAATGATTTGATACCCTTCGTTTTTAACCAAAAATATATATTTAACACTAGAAAAATAAAGTCTGAAATTACAATAGTACTAGCTAATTTAGTCACGATTGCACTTCAAATTGTATTCGAACACCAAATGTAGTAAATGATCACCAAATAAATAGGTTATGTTAGGTTATGTTGTGACCCCAAATTATAAAATAGCAATCCCTACGAAGCAGAGCTCCGTCAACATAGTTTATTAAAGTAGGTGGTGTAACCAAATCCAATTTATGTGTTGGTATTTCATACAACTAACAAAAAAACTTTGGTTATAATTTTACATTAAAATGCTGGTTTAATTTTGATTATCATTAACTACTTTTGTGTTAACAATGATTTATTTGGAGTCATTTTGCTTAAATAGGATAGCGAAATGTTAAAACTTTGGTTATAATTTTACATTAAAATGCGGGATTTATTTTGGTGATCATTTACTATTTTTGTCTGTTATTTGTAACTATAGCTGTGCCTAGTCTTCCCGGTCAGATCGACACACGGGACAAAATTTTGTGACCTACAAATTGCTGTTTCAGGTCTTGGTATCGCTTGTGTCCGTTGGTTATATCTTTGTAGAGTACTCCGCTACACTGAGTTTATTCATAACGGGTAGTAATGTTTAAGAAGAAAACATATTTGTATTTGTTTCTTTCACGCTTAGTAATAAAAATTATTTTCTTTTCTCCCTGTATGCGAACATCAAGGAAACTTGACACACTTTAGTGGGAATGAATCCTTATAACATATGGAATGAAACAAATTAGTACGCGGCATCGGAAACCGATTAACGACTGATCGAACGTCGATTACTGGCTAATGGCTTAAAATTATATTCCGAACTTGCCGTGAGCGTGAGGGTTAGAGGTGTAAGAGGAATAGTTTGAGGGGAAATTGTTTGCTACGTGGTTTTAGTTATATGATTTTTGTTGTAGCAATGTTGGTGTGTGTCTAAGTAGATAGAAATGATGGATGTATTTATTTTTGTAATATCAATATCCGAACATATTGAATTGGTCATGTATATTTTTTACTATCATAAAATTATACATGAGAAATTATTTGTTAAGTGGCACTGAGTTAGTGTGATATTACGCATATTAAAAGTACAATCCCTGATAATTTACCAAAAACTTTAAAATATCCAACTTATCTTATTTAAGCCAATCAAACTAATACACAATAAATACTATATGATATAGAAGGTTGTCAATTAAAAACCCAACCCTGAAGCCTTTCACGCTTGAGAACACATCATCGCACCACATGTCGACGTAAACGGATATAACCGGATTATTCGAAGGGACGATGCCCGCGGTACATATGTTGGAACGCATAAAAATTGATATAACCGTCATTGTGTTACTGTGATACGGTAAACGTTTGCGTGGTTAAACTGAGATTTGGAACATTTTTTTTATAGTCTCAGGCCTGTATCCCCGAAGGGGTAGGCAGAGGTGTAATATTACACCCACATTTTGCCATGAATTTTTAGGTCCCACGTAATAGGGGGCGAGCCTATTGCCGTTACCGGGCACATCACCAGACTCCGTGCTGCTACTGAGAATTCGGTAAAACCCAGCAACACTTTTGCCCGACCCAGGAATCGAATCTGAGACCTCCGATCAACAGTCGCATACGCTATCCACTGGACCACGGACGCAGTCTTTGAAGAGAGAGATTTGGAACAAACTTCTAAATTATACTTTTTGTATAGACGATTCGAGTCATCGAAGTCCTAAATATACTTGTTTACTTGCAAGGTACATGACAGTTTGAAGCTAAATGTTCTAAACCTATAGCAACAAATATAAAAATAGAATTGAAAGTTTTATGTGTCTGAAATATATCGCAGCAAGCAGACCCATATATATTCTCTGTAAACTACACGAAGTAAACATTCATAGAAAAGTATCCATAACAAAACCACAGGTATCCTATTACATTACTCCGAACATCAATAATATAATACAGGCATGTTACAACTCCGCACAGCCCTCTAGGGCGATACGAATGTAAAGTTATACTTCTAATAAACAACCAATACGATTCCTACACAGAAACAAGTAAAAAAGAACCTTAAAAAGAATCACAATATTATGTACCTTCCCACATTAATACAACCGAACGACTCGCAAGACGCCCGTAGAAAGGTGTACCGCAAGGAGGCCTCCTGGGGCGTATTCAGGCGTGAGTTAACACAGAGTATGTAATTATACCGACAACTGTCAAGGGACATGTAGATTTGTAGATTCTCCTTGTTTATCTGAAGAAAAAACTCGGCAAAGGATTCGGGTGGAATACTAATCTGTTCTTTTACCTGAACTGAATTTGTTTGCGAGTTCCGTAATGGATATCTTGTTGGTAACAATTGGTATATCGTCTTGGCTCGTGTTGCTTTTTGGAATGCAAACGATACGTTTAGCTTTATTTGTCTGGATAGTAATCTGGTACGTAACTTTTTTTACTTATTTTTAGTAATTGTAAATGGTATACAATATTTTGAGAGATTTTACGTTATTCTGATCAGTTCCCCTAAAGTTGTATGTACATGCTGACTTACTAACTGTAAATACAAGAGACAATAAAATATGGCATATTTGTACAGAATATTACAATTACATCCCATAGACATTCATGCAATATGCATGCAATTGACAAGAATTTACATTTTATTACCAATTGTAACTATAATAAAATTATACAAACGACGACGACAACTCCAAAGCTTAATAATATTAAAAAATCACGAAAGATTATAATAATTGTTCTAAATGCCTTATTTTTGCAAGGATGCTAATGTGTAAGCATACTAGAATGTAAATTTAAGCATCACTCATTTATTAAAAACCAATATGCATAATCATTACAGGCTATACTCATTATAGAAACGAAAATTGTTAATTAAAGATAATTTCTCTTTCATTGTTAAATAAAATTTGACGACGCTGTAAATAAACAAAAAACGGCATCAAATTATAATGTAAAAACTATTAAAGGGATGAATCATTACTTATAAACGAACTGTTTGTTTCGTTTTATGTGCTATTGTTAAATTTTATAGCTTTCCCATCGATTATAATAATGGCATTACGTCATTTAATTGAAGGCGTAGTATCCTTAGATTCGTAGAATAGGTTGATCATTATAATATGTACTGACCAATGTTTGTAAGTACATATATCAGAGTTACAGATCATTTTGTCAGGCACACGATTACCATAAAACAGTTTAGTCTAGTTAGGACCCAATTGGTAGCGAGTGAGTTGCTAGAGTTAAAAAGATGTTTCTGAGTTCTGTATGAAATAAACTAACTTACACAAAGCGGCAACAGGATAAATTCTAGTATATGTAATTTTAAATCTAATTCAGTATAATAACTGCAGACTATAATTCTCATGGTAATACTTTACATTAATCTAAACATATATGGACCTAAAAAGAATAATGTTTTTAAGAGATATTACTTCACTTGAAATATATTCAAAGATAAATATGTTTATAGAACATCATTTATACATTTTCTGTAATTGCCTGACTTCGTGGTGCTTAAAAAATATTTTTGTATAGACACAGCAATAAAATCTTTTACATCATTCTTATTGGCAAAATATTGAAACTTTACTATTAAATCAGTAAATGTGTACAAATTGGAATAATGTAAGAAATTCAGTCTATCATCAACGGAATACCTTTTAACTTTAGCCGCATCTTCCTCTAATTTTACATTTTGATTACCATGAGCTAGTACATTCCTACGGTCAAAGCCCGAGAATATTCTGCCCTTTGACATTAGATGGCGTCCTCTAAAATCCTGGATTTAAGTGACTTTATACAAGAATTGTGAAATGGAAGAGATTTAGCTGGATTTCAAAGATGTCGCCCGCAGTTGCTCTCAAAAATTGTGTCGTTAAATTGTAATCTCAGAGGGCTAGAGAGGGACAATGAAATATTTTCTTTTAAGACGACGCGACGGATGGCCACCAGAATATGAATGCTATATTATATCTTTACATTAATTTTCAAGGTATTTATTATCCAGAACTGTTGCTATATTAAAAAAACGACGTGGCATGACGACATTTGGGACAGAAGAAATAAATTTAAAATTTAATTTTATGTTCTGATGTTTATGTATTTTTATAAGTATACAATCTTTGCGCAATAATAGCTAGTGAAATGTTATATTGCTAAGTTCATTTATTAGTTATATCTGCCATAATCATACAAATTAGTGTTTTATCCTAAAAATATTCTTTTTAGATTTCTTAAGCCTTAAGCGTTGCTGCACAGTATCTAATGGGACTGTGCAGCAATGATTGGTGGTCATGTCTGTCCTATGTGCTGTGTTTATGTATATGTAATGTGTTAAACTGTATGTGCTACTAACATTAGGTTTTAAGTGTATTGTTACTAACAAAATGGATCTATGGTCTGAAAGATTCTTCCCAAGATTCTTTACTGACCTCGCAATAGTAAAGACTTTAAAGACGGGCCAACCTCGACGATCTTTTGATGCATAGTCCTGCTTTTTTAATAAAACCAACATTTGTATCCAGACCGCCATGGTGCGTGTTTTGTTTCTGGAATTATTTATTACTCCATTATAAAATTAATTTCTTTTGTATTTATGACGTTTCCATCTTTTATCTCGTGCCACCGTGCATTTATATTTTAAAGGGTTTAAATTTGGTATTCAGTATCTTGACATGTTGGGCAATAAATTGTGAAATTAAATATATTTTAATTTTAATGTTTATTTTATCTTTTTAATTATTATTCCAACTATGTTTGAATCGGCGATAGCCCAGTGGTGTAGGTACGTAATGGTCAGGCGAGACGATGGTCTCGGGTTCGATCCCCAGGTACCCCGGCCACACACCTGACTTTTCGAAGTTATGTGTGTATTAAATATGTTAATTGTCGCTCGTAATAATGTGCCCGGTTGATGGCAATAGGCTCGCCCATTGGAACCGAAACATAACTGGCGAAAAGTGGGTGTGTAATACACCTATGCCTAGCCCTTCGGGGATAAAGGCGTGAAGCTATGTTACGTTATGTAAACCAAAATCTAAAGCAGGCGTGAAGTTATGTTATGTTTCAATCATATATTGATGTATTAAGCTTAAGAGTAAAGTAATTTGTTGACTGTGTCGTTAATTTTCATTTTCATGTGTATAATAGAAATACTTTTCAATCTAAGAATTCATGTCACTAAAGGAGTCGTCGAGACCGTCCAAGAAATTTAACTATTTGACCCAGCCAAATTTGGCCTCAGTCCAAACAAGCATTATATAAAATTGTTAGCAATAAAAACTTTGACTATATGACTGTAAAATAAAATTATATAGGAATGCGTCCACTGCAGGCGACTGTAGAAATTTGCAAGTTTCCTGAATTTACTGTAAGTACGAGAATTGCGACAGAATATTACTGGTGCGAGTATTTTGGCTGGTTTTCTGAGTCACTTTAAGGGTAGTCACTGTAATTTAATTTACAAACTGCAGGCGTAATGGCGCATAACTGTCTTTGTCAGATTCAGACATTTTACATTCTGTAAACTGAGATATTTGGTTCTGAATGTGGTATATTTTATATTTGGTTTGGATTTCAATGATGATATAATAAAGTTAAATTCTAAATTCAGAATATTGTAATTGTTAAAATCAGAATATGGTACTGGTGTTTGTGTGGAGGCGAAATCTTAAATTCAAGATACTTATTTGTTACTAGCTGACACGGCAAACTTCGTAACGCCATATTTTTTTTATATTTGCTAATATTTTTTATATATCTTTTCGTAAAAAAGAGGTTCTCCTGACAATAACGAATACATTAAACAAAGAATTATCCAATTTGGTGCAGTCGTTTGGAAGTTATGCGCGTACATACATTTCGGTGATTCATTTTTATTTACTAGTATATCTTATATATATATATATATATATATATATATATATATATATATATATATATATATAAGATATACTAGTAAATAAAAATGAATCACCGAAATGTATGTACGAAGTTATGTTATGTTTCGATCATATCGTGATGAATTAAGCTTAAGAATAAATTAATAGTTGACTGTGTCGTTAATTTTCATTTTCATGTGTATAATAGAAATACTTTTCAATCTAAGAACTCATGTCACTAAAGGAGTCGTCGAGACGGTCCAAGAAATTTAACTATTTGACCCAGCCAAATTTGGCCTCAGTCCAAACAAGCATTATATAAAATTGTTAGCAATAAAAATTTTGACTATATGACTGTAAAATAAAATTATATAGGAATGCGTCCACTGCAGGCGACTGTAGAAATTTGCAAGTTTCCTGAATTTACTGTAAGTACGAGAATTGCGACAGAATATTACTGGTGCGAGTATTTTGGCTGGTTTTCTGAGTCACTTTAAGGGTAGTCACTGTAATTTAATTTACAAACTGCAGGCGTAATGGCGCATAACTGTCTTTGTCAGATTCAGACATTTTACATTCTGTAAACTGAGATATTTGGTTCTGAATGTGGTATATTTTATATTTGGTTTGGATTTCAATGATGATATAATAAAGTTAAATTCTAAATTCAGAATATTGTAATTGTTAAAATCAGAATATGGTACTGGTGTTTGTGTGGAGGCGAAATCTTAAATTCAAGATACTTATTTGTTACTAGCTGACACGGCAAACTTCGTAACGCCATATTTTTTTTATATTTGCTAATATTTTTTATATATCTTTTCGTAATAAAGAGGTTTTCCTGACAATAACGAATACATTAAACAAAGAATTATCCAATTTGGTGCAGTCGTTTGGAAGTTATGCGCGTACATACATTTCGGTGATTCATTTTTATTTACTAGTATATATATATATATATAAAATAGAAAATACAGTGAATATAGAAAATAAAATATAGCCTATGTTACTCGCAGATAATGTAGCTCTCTAATTGTGAAAGAATTTTTAAAATAGGTCCAGTAGTTTTCGAGTTTATCCATCACAAACAAACAAAAATAAATTTTTTTTCCTCTTTATAATATTATAAGTGTAGATAAAGCTGAAGAGTTTGTTTGTTTGGTTGGTTGAACGCGTTAATCTCAGGAACTACTGATTTGATTTAAAAAATTCTTTCAGTGTTATATAGCCCATTTATCGGGAAGGCTATAGGCTATATAACATCACGCTATGAGCGACGGGAACGGAGCAGTAGCCTTAAATAACGTGGGTGTAATCACGGGCATCGTCTAGTCGATTATTATGTATTTGGTATTTTTCTGGTGACGGGCTTCAGATACTAAGTGTCACTGAACCATTTCATTCTGTGGATGATGTATTAAGCGACTAAGAAAAATACATGAACAAAATAGTAACTTTGGGAAGTGACAGAAAACTTGTTATTACAACCTACACCAAACCGTCTGGTCAGGATAATAGGCCAAGGCCTTCTTTTGACACACAATGCTATTGTGGCATCAGTATGACTATACCTATGACCAGCAGTGGACTGCGAATAGCTGTATAGCATGATGAAGTTGGTATTGTGGAGAATAAAGGTGTGGTGTTTCTCCAATTAGAGGGAGGATCATCTAACCAGGCTGGGTGATCGTGCCTGGTGGACTGTCAGTCCGACGGACGTATTTTAGAAGTTCTGTATATATATATGTAATTAACTTCGTGTGCGAACTCAGCTTGCGCGATTCAGCAGCAGTAGAATCGTGTCCGATAGATGTCGCCGTATTGTTGTTGTTGAGACTTCGTCGTCGCTCGCTAGATGGCCTCAGTTGTATGTAGCTGCCGCTACAGTATAATAAATGTATGAATATATTACGAATGGTAAGTCAAGTCACTCTATAGCCGCTACTACCAGTATTTTGGCTTTCATCATCATCAGCCCTGTATATAAACTGTCCCAATGCTGGGCACGGGCCTCTTCTCACTATGAGATGGGTAAGGCCACCACGCTGGCCTAGTGCGGGTTGGCAGAGTTCACATGTCTTTCAAGATCATTATGGAGAACTCTCAGACATGCAGGTTTCCTCATGATGTTTTCCTTCACCGTCTAGCAAGCGATAACTAATTGCTACAAACCAATATTATTCTACAGGCAAATTCTTGCACAAAATGTGGTGCCAAACTCGCACAGGAAACGGAGTGACCAATTAATTATGTACACAGAACGCATGGTGTTCGTCTCTGATATTCAACAAGTGTGCAAGCCTACTTGGTCTTGCACATAATACATTATTCAGAGTCTAGACTGCCCATACCAGTGTTAATGACAACGTATGTAAGCAAAATTAAGAAGCTGGTTTCCAGTTGTTGAACATAGTTTGTGTTGTGAGTTGTGAAATTATTTTGACGTCCCATTTTGTGACTAGATGGTGTTGCATGAACATGAACATTTAGTATATATTACATTTTATATATTTTACGAGACTGCCTCGTTGGTCTCGCGGCATAAATGTGCGCCTGGTATTGGAAGGTCTCGGGTTCGATTCCCGGGTTGGGCAAAGTGTTATTGGGATTTTCCGTTAGGAAATTCTCAGTAGCGCGGTACGGCAATAGGCTCGCCCCCTATTATGTGGGACCAAAAAATTCATGGCGAAATGTGGGTGTTACACCTCGGTCTACCCCTTCGGGGATACATGCGTGAGACTATAAAATAAATAAATAAATAAAATAAATAAATATTTAACGTACAGGCATACTCCGTGCGGTGATGAATAAAGAATACAAAATGTAACTGCGCCATTTTATACCGTCGGTGTCGTAAATGGCGATTAAGAAAAATAAACGAAGTAAATAATATTCTTGCGGAGAGACGGAAAACTCAACAGCAAACACTATCCCAACCCTGTCTGACCAGCGTGTTACAGTTGGCCAAATCCTGCTACTGCCTCACAATAAAAAGTATTATAAATTACTAGCGGCCTACCTCCAGCTGGTGGACTGTAAAAGGCTGAAAAGAACAGACAAGCCTAGTGGTGATTGAAAATTAAAAGATGTATTGAATGAAATAGTGGCAAGGTGAAAGCAAAGTTCACAAACTAGAGGTCCCCAGATCATGATCATGCGCAAATCCTTAGGCCATAAGGGAAGTGCTCTAAATTAAAGTTAAGACGACTTGTGGTATTAACATCAGAGCCCTTTCCTTATGGCCTAACGATTTTTGTACATGAGACAGGCACCAGGATCTACGGCTTTACGTGCTTTTCAAGGCACAGCAGTGCTCTGATATAAGTCCCACACATGCGGTCACCCATCCAAGTGGTGACCTCGGTAAAAGTGGCTTAACTTTTCTGATCAATTACGAACGGATAGTCAAGTCACGCTTAATTTTATAAAGCCAAAAAGACTTAACGGACTAGAATAACAGAATTAAATATTTTGCTCTGGTAATTCACAAGAAGAAAATTGTATAAAGTAGGTACTATGGTATTATAGAATTGTCATTTTATGCTTCAAAGTTAATCCGAGAGCGTTTTTAGTTCTTAAAGAATATACCAAGTTTATATTTTTCTCGGTATTTCTCTAGTTGGATGAAGATTTGGATCTAGTCCAAAGAACGCATGAAGCTTTGAATACTAATAGGGCTGTCTTATTATTATTTATTTAAACAAAAAAACATGATGATTTTTTGGGAGATATAAATTATTATTTTTCAGTTTTAATAGGAAGTAAGAAATAGGGGTGCATAGGGTTCCCACCAACAATTTAGGGACCCAAGCCAACCTCACCTGCAAGTGGTGCACCTGCCGATCAACGGACGAGGCTCTGGCAAACAAAATATCCCGTTAAGCGGCAATAGGCTCGCCACCTATTACGTGTGATCAAAACACTGGCGAAAAGTGGGCGTTTAATATGCCTCTGCCTACCCCTTCGGGGAAACAGGCGTGAGTCTATGTATGTTTTAATAGGAGAACATTCTGTTATACATAGCTACAAGTAGCGCCACACGGGTACCATAGGATCTAACTATAGATTAACGTATACGCTATTCAAAGGACCACGGCATAAGTCCATGTACATCGATATAATCTATCTAAGAATTTAACACTTGCTGTAAACCCAAAAAGTTACGAAAAATACAAAATACACCAAGACGATCACCAAGGAACTTTTAATTAGAATCCATCGCATTCGACCGTCCTGTTGTTTTCCTATTAACTTCCACCCCTTCCTACACCAATTACTCACCTAACTAATTAAAACAAATATATTTGTCGCTCGAACTCCACTCATGAACAATCGCTCACACTGCGTGTTTTTCCCGACATTATCACGGTGATTGATAAGGAAAATTTCCTCACAACTTGTCAAAGTCGATTATTAGCTGCGGCGCTGTTTTGCAATGGGTGGCATACTCATTGTAATGTGGGAGATATTTTCTGCAGCGTAATTTTTGCCGGCTTATAATATTACTGCGTGAATGAGTGGCCACCTCAGCAATTGTATTTTTATTATTTTCGCCACTTTCCAAAATTTTACAGAGTCATTCGATTTATGTGAACAAGATTGGATTGTCCAATAAGGCTACCATGATCGGCCAACCTATTAACATGGATGCAGTCATTGGCTCCTTCCATGCATCAAACTTTATAAGCCATATTTTCCCCAGATTTCTTCACACAAGTAACTATTTATTTTACAACCTAAATCGCATTTCATATCCTACCTTCCTCACAAAATCCCTAAATATGATCCGAAGCCCACGTTGTATTTTTATTCGAAGTAAAATCTCAGACACCTTAGATCCTTTCCAAAGGAGGCTAAGTATGTTCGCTGTTGAAAACGCTGGAGTCTTACGTGGGTCGGACGTAACGAGTTCGCACAAAGGGTATTATGGTATACACCACGTATGCCAAGGGAGAGTGAATGAGGCACGTAACTTCTTACAAATCGTAGCGTACCTGTCGATTCAGGAGCATTCACTGCCTCCTAATGGCGCCAGTGACTCGACCAGCTGCCTTTGAATCGAAACTAAATTTTGTTAGCGAACAGCTTTCGTGTTTTATGTTTGTATTCAGAATTTTGGCTGTTGAAAAGTAGTTTTAGAAATTGAGATAAACATAGGTAGTTACAATTGATTACCCTCAAAGAAATCCATGCATTGAGACATCTAATAGGACTCCAAGTATAAAAAGATGTAGACGTCGTCGCTTAGAATAGGATTTTACAAAAATATATATATGTTATTAATATACACACAAACTTAGTAGAACCTGAACTATGGTAACAATATAACTGATATGTATAAATATATAAATATTCAGACACGTTAAGGCTACTTTACATCACTACCTACACAGAATAAATCATCGTGCTTATCACACAAAGATTGCTCATAGGTGGAAATCGGACCAATAACCGAACTTTTGCGTAGCAATCAAGCTCAAACCTCTTGACTAGCAGGCCCTTAGTTTCTATTAAATTGATTCAGTTTTCAAAATTTTACAAAGTCATTCGGTTTATGTGAACAAGATTGGATTGTGTAATGACGCTACCATGACCGGCCGACTTATTAAAATGAATGCAGACATTGGCTCCTTACATGCATCGAACTATGTTGGATTTCTTCAAGTGTAACTGTCTATTTTATAAGCCATATTTTCCCCAGATTTCTTCACACAAGTAACTATTTATTTTACAACCTAAATCGCAATTCATATCCTACCTTCCTCACAAAATCCTTAAATATGAGCGCAAGCCCACGTTGTATTTTTATTCGCAGTAAAATCTCAGACACCTTAGATCCTTTCCAAAGGAGGCTAAGTATGTTCGCTGTTGAAAATGCTGGAGTCTTACGTGGGTCGGACGTAACGAGTTCGCACAAAGGGTATTATGGTATACAGCACGTAAGGCAAGGGAGAGTGAATGAAGCACGTAACTTCTTACAAATCGTAGCGTACCTGTCGATTCAGGAGCATTCAGTGCCTCCTAATGAGGCGAGTGACTCGACCGTGCTGCCTTTGAATCGAAACTAAATTTTGTTAGGACGCAGCTTACATGTTTATGTTTGTGTTCAGAATTTTGGCTGTTGAAAAGAATCGATTTTAAACTTTCGCGACTTGTATACATCATACAATTTTATTTAACGGGTCTTATTCAACGTCGGTAAAACATAGGTATTTATACCTTAAATTAATTAAATATCGCGAATAAGACCCGTTAAATAAAATTGTATGATGTTGAAAAGAAGTCTCAGAATTGTAGTTAAACATAGGTATTTACAATTAAAAACCCTCAAATAAATCCATTAATTTATATGAAACTTGCATTGAGACATCTAATAGGATTTAGCCGTCGCTTAGAATGACGGCTGGTTGGCGCAGCGGGAGTGTAAGTGACTGCTGCGCTCATGGTCGCGGGTTCGATTCCCGCACAAGTCAAACATTTGTGTGCATAAACATGGATGTTTGTCTTGGTCTGGGTGTTTCTATGTATAATATGTATGTATTTACATAAAAAGTATATATATATATGTTTATCCATTATCTTGTAGCCCTAGTACAAGCTCTGCTTAGTTTGGGACTAGATGGTGTTGTGTGAATGTGGTAGAATATTATAATTATTAGGTATATAACAAATAGTAACTTTCGGAAGTGACGGAAAACTTGTCATTACAACCCACACCAACCCGTCTGGCTAGGATAGCATAATAGGCCAAGGCCTTCTATTGACACACAATGTCATCAGTTTATTGTGGCATCAGTAAGATTATGCCTATGTCCAGCAGTGGACGGCGAATAGCTGTATAGTATGATGAAGTTCGTATTGTGGAGAATAAAGGTGTGGTGTTCCTCCAATTAAAGGGAGGATCCTCTAACCAGGCTGGGTGATCGTGCCTGGTGGACTGTCAGTCCGACGGACGTATTTTAGAAGTTCTATATATAGTCAACTTCGTGTGCGAACTCTGCTTGCGCGATTCAGCAGCAGTAGAATCGTGTCCGATAGATGTCGCCGTATTGTTGTTGTTGAGACTTCGTCGTCGCTCGCTAGATGGCCTCAGTTGTATGTAGCTGCCGCTACAGTATAATCAATGTATGAATATATTACGAATGGTAAGTCAAGTCACTCTATGACCACTACTACCAGTATTTTGACTTGCTACAAACCAATATTATTCTACAGGTAAATTCTTGCACGAAATGTGGTGCCAAACTCGCTCAGGCAACGGAGTGACCAATTAATTATGTACACAGAACGCTTGGCGTTCGTCTCTGATATTCAACAAGTGTGCAAGCCTACTCGGTCTTGCACACAATACATTATTCAGAGTTTAGACTGCCCATACCAGTGTTAATGACTTCGTATGTAAGCAAAATCAAGAAGCTGGTTTCCACTTCTTGAACATAGCTTGTGTTTGATTTAAATTGTCTTTCGGGATATATACCACGTACCGTTGTTTGGAGTAACCGATATTTCGGCACTGTTGCAAGCGCCATGTTCACGGATGTACTGAGGGTATTGCGGGTGGATGAATGTTACGAGCAAGTATAACGGTCTACCCGCTTTCTTACTCGTTTTTTGCGTACAACACCACTGCCACTGTTTTCACTATCGCACTGTACCCGATCACGACATACTACACTCACTACGTCAGCTCGCGGTTTGAGTTTTTCCATTTCACGGGTTTTACATAGACGCACCACTGGATGCCAGATACTCGACAGTTGAAACCCATCCTCTCTATTGCAATTATAAAACTTTTTGATTTCAATAGCCTCCCTAACCATTCGAGGTATGTAGTGGCGTTCTGTCGAAAGCACCTGAGGGTTGTGTAACTCAATCCAGTGGTCGGTACCCGAGTCTAAAAGGTGTTGAGCTATGGCTGACTTATGTAGCTTGTTATTTTTGACTGCCCTGATGTGTTCCTTTATCCGGCAAGAGATGGTGCGTTTCGTTTGTCCTATATAGGAACTGCCACAGCTGCAGTCAACTTTGTATACACCTGGCTTTTCTAATGGAAGACTGTCTTTCGGCGTTCTTATATATTGAGACCCTAAATTCCTATATAGCTTGTGTTATTTGTTGCGAAACTGGACTGCAATGGCGATATTATTTTGACGTCCCATTTTGGGACTAGATGGTGCTGTATAAATATGGTAGAATATATTATATTTTACATATTTAACGTACAGGCATACTCCGTGCGGTGATGAATAAAGATTACAAAATGTAACTGCGCCATTTCATACCGTAGGTGTCGTAAGATGCGATTAAGAAAAATAGACGAAGCAAATAATAAAAAGCGGCGATAACCTAGTGGTGTATGTAACGGACTGCCGAGACGATGGTCTTGGTTTCGACCCCCGATACCCCGGTCACACGCCTCTGACTTTTCGAAGTGATGTGTGTATTAGAAACGTTAATTATCGCTCGCTTAATAATGTGCTCGGTAGATGGCAATAGGCTCGCCCCTTATTACATTGGGACCGAAACATAACTGGCGAAACGTGGGTGTGTAATACACCTCTGCCTACCCCTTCGGGGATAAAAGGCGTGAAGTTATGTTATGTTAAAAAGTTAATAATATTTTTGCGGAGAGACGGAAAACTCAACAGCAAACACTACACCGTCCGACCAGCGTGTTACAGTTGGCCAAATCCTGCTACTGCCTCACAATAATTTTGTGATATAAATTGCTAGCGGCTTATGTCCAGCTGGTGGGCTGTAAAAGGCTGAAAAGAACAGACAAGCCTAGTGGTGATTGAAAATTAAAAGATGTCTTGAATGAAATAGTGGCAAGGTGAAAGCAAAGTTCACAAACTAGAGGTCCCCAGATCATGATCAGACGCAAATCGTTAGGCCATAAGGGAAGTGCTCTAAATTAAAGTTAAGACCACTTGTGGTATTAACATCAGAGCCCTTTCCTTATGGCCTAACGATTTTTATACATGAGACAGGCACCAGGATCTACGGCTTTACGTGCTTTCCAATGCACAGCAGTGCTCTGATATAAGTGCCACATATCCGATCACCCATCCAAGTGGTGACCTCGTTAAAAGTGGCTTAACTTACCCGATCTATTACGGACGATGGGTCAAGTCATGCTTAATTTTATAAAGCCAAAAAGACTTAACGGTCTAGAATATCAGCATTAAATATTTAGCACTGGTAATTCACAAGAAGAAAATTGTATAAAGTACTATGGTATTATAGAATTGTCATTTTATGCTTCAAAGTTAATCCGAGAGCGTTTTTAGTTTTTAAAGAATAAACCAAGTTTATGTTTTTCTCGGTATTTCTCTAGTTGGATGAAGTTTTGGATCTAGTCCAAAGAACGCATGAAGCTTTGAATACTAATAGGGCTGTCTTATCATTATTTATTTAAAAAAAAAACATGATGATTTTTTGGGAGATATAATTTATTATTTTTCAGTTTTAATAGGAAGTAAGAAATAGGGGTGCATAGGGTTCCCACCAACAACTTAGGGACCCAAACCAACCTCACCTGCAAGTGGTGCACCTGCCGATCAACGGACAAGGCTCTGGCAAACAAAATATTCCGATAAGCGGCAATAGGCTCGCCACCTATTACGTGTGATCAAAACACTGGCGAAAAGTGGGCGTTTAATATGCCTCTGCCTACCCCTTCGGGGAAACAGGCGTGAGTCTATGTATGTTTTAATAGGAGAACATTCTGTTATAAAGCTACAGGTAGCGTCACACGGGTACCATAGGATCTAACTATAGATTAACGTATACGCTATTCAAAGGACCACGGCATAAGTCCATGTACATCGATATAATCTATCTAAGAATTTAACACTTGCTGTAAACCTAAAAAATAACGAAAAATACAAAATACACCAAGACGATCACCAAAGAACTTTTAATTAGAATCCATCGCATTCGACCGTCCTGTTATTTTCCTATTAACTTCCACCCCTTCCTACACCAATTACTCAACTAACTAATTAAAACAAATATATTTGTCGCTCGAACTCCACTCATGACCAATCGCTCACACTGCGTGTTTTTCCCGACATCATTACGGTGATTGATAAGGAAAATTTCCTCACAACTTGTCAAAGACGATTATTAGCAGCGGCGCTGTTTTGCAATGGGTGGCATACTCATTGTAACGTGGGAGATATTTTCTGCAGCGTAATTTTTTGCCGGCTTATGATATTACTGCGTGGATGAGTGGCCACCTCAGCAATTGTATTTTTATTATTTTCGCCACTTTCCAAAATTTTACAGACTCATTCGGTTTATTTGAACAAGATTGGATTTTCTTACAAGGCTACCATGATCGGTCAACCTATTAAAATGAATGCAGACATTAGCTCCTTACATGCATCGAACTATGTTAGATTTCTTCAAGTGTAACTATTTTATAAGCCATAATATTTTCCCCAAATTTCCTCATACAAGCAAGAATTTATTTTAAAAACTAAATCCCAATTCAAATCTCACCTTCCTCACAAAATCCTTAAATATGATCGCAAGCCCACGTTGTATTTTTATTCGCAGTAAAATCTCAGACACATTAGATCATTTCCAAAGGAGGCTAAGTATGTTCGCTGTTGAAAACGCTGGAGTCTTACGTGGGTCGGACGTAACGAGTTCGCACAAAGGGTATTATGGTATACACCACGTATGGCAAGGGAGAGTGAATAAGGCACGTAACTTCTTACAAATCGTGGCGTACCTGTTGATTCAGGAGCATTCACTGCCTCCTAATGGCGCCAGTGACTCGACCAGCTGCCTTTGAATCGAAACTAAATTTTGTTAGCGAACAGCTTTCGTGTTTTATGTTTGTATTCAGAATTTTGTGGAAGCCTGTTGAAAAGTAGTTTTAGCATTACTCAATACACATCACACAGGTAGCTACAATTTTAATCCCTCAAAGGAATTAATAGACTTACACAAATCTCGAGTGTTGTCGGCCAATTTTTGGATAACAAGACTTAGTAAACGTACCGTATCTTCCATTGGGATCTTATAAAGAGTAATGAAAAATAATATACTGGGATAGCTAATATCGGACACAGTTGCCTTAACCCAAACTTGACATAATTTATGGTAACCAGATAACTGTTAAACATAATTTAATATTAAGAAGATAAGTAAATAAATACATAAATATAAAGACACATTAAACCCAAAGACAGAATAAATCATCGTGCCTATCTCACAAAGATAGGTGGAAATTGGACCAAGGATACTTCGAGATGCCAAATAGGGTCACCATCCAACCAACGGGTCAATCTTATAAGAACTTAAACAGCATGGATATGGTGATCACCTGAAGGTTGATCACCATATCCATTCTGTTACGATTATAATATTACAGACTGTGCCTAAGATTCCGCCCATTATACCAACAAACTTTTATGATAGGAATTTCCAATTAGTGCTTCTCTAAACTCTCTAAGTAATTTTTTTTATAGACTCACGCCTGTATCCCCGAAGGGGTAGGCAGAGGTGTAATATTACACCCACATTTCGCAATGAATTTTCAGTTCCCACGTAATAGGGGGCGAGCCTATTGCCGTTGCCGCCCGGTAGTGTCACTGAGTGATGTGCCCACATCACCGGACTCCGTGTTGCTACTGAGAATTCGGAAAAACTCAGTAACACTTTTGCTCGACCCGGGAATCGAACCCGACACCTCCGATCAGCAAACGCATACGCAATCCACTGGACTACGGAGGCAGTCTAAGTAAATTATATGCCAAGTTTCAGATTCTCGCGTCCAGTAGTTTCGCTGTGCGTTGTTTATCAGTCAGCCAGCAACCCAATTTTTTTATTTAAAAAAATTAATGTCTATTCAGATAGTAATTCTATTCCTTCAGTATTGTTCCTTTGTTCCTGTTAGAAATCGTCTGGAAGGTTTAACTGACCATCCATCCATCCATCTTTTAAGAGTCAGACTACTACAAAACTAACTCACATTTGTAACAGCTCTTGTAATCCTAAAAGAGCAGCCATTTTTTAAAAGGCAGCTTCCCACAAAAACAGCTTACATTTCAACCACGAAATAATACACTAGCAAGATAATCAGTTATTTAGTTAGCCTTAACAACCGCTTCTTTAGTTAATATAAGAGAATGGGCACATTAAACTGGATTATGATCTTTTTTATCTCAAGTACAGATTTATTTTAGTTATTTATAAGCTAGTTTGCTTAGTGAATAAGAGCCTGTTTCCATTTTTGATGGACCGGCTGTATTTTCGGGCCGTCCATGAAACTGTTATAATTTAGACGTATTGAGAAAACAAACGTGTGGTGACGGATTAAGAATACGTAATGTCACCAACCCATATCATCCCACGGGTGTCGTAAGAGCCGACAGAGGGAGCATAAATTAATTATTAACTATGTAGTTTAAATCGGCGTTTCGTACTATACTCTTTCATAATATTATGTAGGGTAACAATTTAAAGTTTCTGACAACAGTGCTTGAAATCTGGTCAAACTTTAATACAAACTAGTTTCAGTACATAGCAAACGGGGCATCACTTACAATTCAAGTGAAGTCCAGTTCTGAAGAGTCTCGATCACACAACGCTACCAGAATACGGACGTAGATTTTTGTAGAGTTTGACGAATTGGATATAGAGCTAACAATGGTAGAGCCGATCTATAGAGGTTTTTATGGTGACTGATTCCTTCGAGTTTATTCTGTAAACGATTTTCACGATTAAATGGCTTTACGTAGAGCTTTTTTATTTACGGCTTGCGTAGGTTTCCTTGTTTGTTAATGAAATTCGAGCGTTTCGCTTTAGTGAGCTCTACTTCATTGATTGTGAACAATTTCTAAGGTATACCTCTCCTCTTAGAACTGGCGCAACGATGATGAACGTAATTGAATGAAGATGAAACAAAAGATTTCACTTTTTTGTTGCAGGGTGAGCTGCTGTCAAACAATAATATTACAATAAAAAGGTAGATACGTTACCTACGTATTAATCAATCCGTAGAAACGGTACACATAACCCCCTTTTATTTTAATTTCGGTTGACAAGATGTGTCAGTTGCACTTTGACGCCGGCTCGCCACGTCACACACACACATATGTCAGACTTGCCAACTGGCTTATGATTAGCGTCCTTTTTTTTTTTTATCGTGTGGAAAATGAGTTACCTCATGCCGCTCCGACTGGGGAGCGGTCGAAGGGGGTATGTCGGACTCCCACCCCGTGGGCTGGGTTACCGACTAAAAACCACACGGTGGCTCCGTAGCTCGACGCCTTGCAGGTACAACGGGGACTGTGGTTGTATTGCTCCGCTGTACCTGTCGCGTCTGTCCCCTTGCTTGGGACGCGTGCCCGGGGAAAGGCGTAGTGTGCAATGCCTTTCACAGCAGAATGCGCCACACAGTCCGCTGCCTTCTCGGATCCGCTTATGGTGGGTCGTTAGAGGCTCCCCCTCCAACGCCCGCAGACCTGAGGAAGAGTCGGGTTCAACGGCCGCTGCCGCCGTCTCGACGCTGCCTTCGCCTGCGAGCGGGGTTGCGTCGTTCACGCTCCCGCTCGGCGGCCTCCTTCTGCAGCATTACAGCTTCACTGAAGGAGACTACTGCATGCCAATTGTGGGTGTCCTCCACCATTGCCGCTACTACGGCTGGTAGGGACAAATTCATCCCGATGGTGGCTACTAGTACATCTCTAGTGTGTGTTGGGCGGAGTCCAGGTCGTCATCGCAGTGGTGACACTGTGTCGTCTCCTCACGTCCGATCCGACTCAGATACTCACCGAAGCAACCATGCTCGGTAAGTATCTGAGTCAGCCGGAAAGTGGTGCACTCTTTCGTCTCGAGCCAGGCGTCAAATACTGGCAAAATCGCACCGACGATGCGTTGGCGCGTGGAACGCGGTAGATGCAGCCGCACGCGCCACTCCTCATACGCGCTTCGGTGCGCATTTCGCCGGTACTCTTCGAGCGTTGCACTCGGCGCCTCCCCGCCTAGCCGACGAAAGTGAACCTCGTCATAAAGACGGGCATTCACCCACGCCAGGAGATCCCACGGTGGGAGGCGCGCAATGAGCGTCGCCGCCTCATGGGATATCGTCCTGTAGCCTCTTGCGACCCGAATGGCCACCAACTGCTGCAGACTGGCTAGGATAGCCCTGCAGTGGGAGGCGCGCGTGAGACGATGATGCCACACGGGTGCCCCATAGAAAACCATGGATCGTACGACGCCACAGTAGAGGCGGCGAACTTCCTCGCGTGGCCCACCCAGGTTCGGGAGCAGGCGCTGAAGCGCGCCCGCCGCACCACGCACCCGAGGGGCCAAGCGCTCGAAGTGGTCTTCGAACGTCCAGCGAAAGTCCAAAGTGAGGCCAAGGTACTTAATAGTACGCCCCACCCGGACTTGTGCACCACAAATCGAAACCACTGAGCTGGGTGGTTCCCGGCCCCGAGGAAGGGCATGGAACCATAGCGCCTCAGATTTGTGAGGCGCCACTCGAAGGCCCAGCTGGCTGATCCCCGAGACGACCAGTGCCACGCCAAGATTGGCGAGAGCCACGACACTGCGGAAGCCGGTTGTCCCCCGCGCCAGCACCAACGTGTCGTCCGCATAGCAGACGACGCTGACATTAGGGGGGAGACCGATACGCAGGACCGCATCGTACGTGATGTTCCACAGAAGGGGTCCTAACACGGACCCCTGTGGAACTCCGTTTGAGAGCTTCCTCGTGAGCAGAGCTCCGTTCCGACCTTTTATCCTGATGGACCTCCCATTCAGGTACGACCCGATAATATCACGCAGATAGGAGGGCACGTTATGATAAATCAGCGCCCTCCTAATTGACTGCCAGGGGAGGGAGTTAAAGGCATTGGCAATGTCAAGACTGACCACCAACGCAGCGCCTCCCTCCCTGAGCACCGGCTCCGACAGGGAGCGGACGCGACGGACTGCGTCTATAGTCGAACGCCCCTGCCGGAAGCCGAACTGACACTCAGACAAATCGGGGCCCACATTCGACAGGTGGTCCTGGAGGCGGGCAGCAATAATGTGCTCAAAGAGCTTGCCCACCTCGTCCAGCAGACAAATGGGTCGGAACGCCGAGGGAGAATCATCGGTCCTGCCGGGCTTCTGGATTAAGACCAGATCGGCCTCCTTCCAACCGGAGGGGAATACGGCACAACGGAGGCAGTCGCTGAACAATTGCCTCAGCCTGTCCCCCAAGATTGCGAGCGCAAGCACCCACGCCCGACCCGGGATCCCATCGGGACCCGGGGCAGTGTTGCGGGCTCGGAGCCGTTGAATGGCTCGGTCCAGCTCGACTTCTGTCACGGCAAGTCAGTCGTCCCAAGAGACTTGGGACGACTGTGACGGAGGAGGTTTCGAGTTACTTTCCTCGACCCGCGGGAAGAGGGTATCGACTACCCTCTCCAAAAACGGCGGGTCCAGGGTCGACGTGATGGGAGAGACCCACGGTCTGAGCTTGCCCATTACTAGTTTGTAAGGGCGCCCCCATGGGTCCCTGTCCAGTCTATCGACTAGTTCTTGCCAGGAGCGGGCCTTGGCCGCAAGGATGGCACTTGAAAGTGCTTTCCCGACGGGCCGATACTGCTCATATGCTCCAGCAATCTCTTCAGCAGTGGCTCTCCTTCTTCTCCGAGCTCGCAAGTACAGGCGGCGCGCCGCGACATGTCGCGTGATATCGAGCGCATTCGCCTTGATCATGATCAAGGCGAATGCGCTCGATATCGCGCGTCCACCAGTACTGCGAACTGGGTCTCCTCGGGCTGGATCGAGGCATAGACGTGTCACAGACAGATGTCATAATGTCCCGAAACCAGTCCGCCTGCGACTCGGGATCGGGTGGGATACCCAAATTGATGGCCTCCCACTTGGCCACGTGGGCAGAGGCTGCTAGCATGTCTTCGTCAAGTTGTCGAACGTTCCAGCGACGGAAACGCGTTTGGGTGCCACGGGATGTCGCGGGGTGGGCGGAAGGTCACGCTGAATTCGATCAATCTGTGATTTGATAACGTGGTCACATTTTCCGCGACAAACCACCCCGAGACGAGACACTCGGCAGAGGGAGTCGCCCACGTAAGATCGACGATTGACTCCCCCTGCCAGCGGACGCATGTAATAACTGACCCCCGGTTTAAAAGCCGGAGGTCGAGTTCAGTCGCCCATTCGAGCGCCGTCTCTCCACGCAGGTTGTTCCGGGTGTCACCCCACACGCTAGAGCGCGCGTTGAAGTCGCCCAGGACAAGCACCGGTCGGGACTGGTTAACCCTAATGTGGTTGGCCAGCCCCTCGAGGTAAGCCTCAAAAGCAGCAAGGCCGCTGTTTGGGGAGACGTAGCAGCCGACGACGATCGCAGGACCCCATTCGACAACGACGAAACCCGGCCCCTGATGGAGCAGGCGGCAATGGGGCTCTCTTTCCCCTCCCGCCCAGTACACAGCGACGGAGCCATCTGATGCCCCGAACCAACGAGGGTGGTCCGGGACGAAATACAGCTCCGCCATTATTGCCAGGGCAACTGAACGCTCTGCAATAGTCTGCGCAAGCAAAGCTTGCGCAGCACGGCAGTGGTTTAGGTTGCCGTGAAGAACGACTAAAGGGGAAAAGAATGTTATGCCTCCATAGCCTCCCCAGAGCCGGTAACCGACTCCAACAACCCAAAACCATTGCTGGTTTCGGTAACCGCCGTGGCAGGAGCGGCGGTAGCCGCAGCCCGACCTCTACCACCCCTCTTCTCAGGAGGGGTGCAGGCTTTAGTGCCCACCCAGTGGTTGGCCGGGCGCCCCGCATCCGTGCACACAGGGCACCGCGGAGCACTCTCCTTACAACCGCTTGCCTTGTGACCCGCCTGGCCGCAGACAAAGCAGAGAGCGCTTCGGTCCCTATCACATGTGCAGCGGGCGTGCACGTGCCCCTTCTCCAGGCACCTGAAGCACTGTAGAAGTCGAGCCGCCAGGGCCTCGACACGGGCGATGACCCAACCCACCCGGAGCTTTCCCGCGGCCACCAACTCGCGGGCAGCTGTGAGCGGGCAGCGGACCCACGCAGTCCCCAAGCCCGCCGCAGAGGAGCGAATTTGACCAACCTTCACGTCGGCCGCATCGCAATTGCCCTTCGCAGCAACTGCTTCGTCTCTCACCCGAATCTTTGCCATTTTTACGGGACGCGCCACGATCGCACCCGTTTCGGATAACGCCGTCTGAAGGCGTCTTTTCAGCTTTTCTGCCTTTTCCGAGCCCTGTTCACCGGGAATTTTGAGTATAAGGCCTTCGGTGATGGCCAGTTTCGGACGAAGGCCCTCAGTGAGCCCCAGCTCGTTGAGGTCAACCCTCTCCCTGGCCAGTTTCATCACTTCGGCTAAGGTGGTGTTGGACCCTGATGGAAGGGTCACTGTCACCGCCAATGTGGATGGCACTTTAGGCAACGCGGGCTTCTTGCTCTTTGCCTTCCGGGCCCTGGCCTTTGCAGCGCGACTTGTCACTGTGGCCCAGGAGGCACTGGACTCAGCTGCAGGTGCCTGCCCAACAGGGTCGAGGGTTGACAATGGGGCAAGTGCGGGTGCAGGCGGCGCTGTCTTTCTCCTCCTTTTCTTCCTGCTCCCGCCACCGAGCGTGACTGCGGCTGCAGTGGTGGACGCGGTGGCAATCGCGACGTCTGGTGCAGCTATGGGCGCGGCAATATGTGCCGCGGCTATTGGCCGCGCGAGCCGTGGCCGTTCCACACGGTCCGGGTTTATCTGGGCCCGGAGTTCTTCGAACTTGCGATCCATCTGAATCGCAAGTTGGGCCGAGATTTGCGACGCCAGGTCCGTATAAGTGGAGCCATCGTGGCTCACGCATGGATAAGGCGCCGCGACAACTTGTTGCTGGACCCGATTGCTAGTCTGAGCCTGCGCGGGGCGGAAGGGCAGATGAGGGAACTCCTCTCGGCGAAGTGGTTCCCCACTCCTTGGCGGCTTCTTGGCTGGTGCGCTCATTGTCGGGTGCTTGCCAACCGGAAGAGGAGGTGACCCGGACACCTGGGGAGGAACGCAGGTCTCCGTCGTTGGCATTCGCGGTGATTGAGCAGCTGGATATGTCAGCGGCGCACTCTTACGGAGCTGCTCGAGCTCCCTGGACATCGAGTCCATCGCAGCCTCAAGGGAGGCTAGGCGGGAATGGAGCTCGGCGTTAGATGCCTCCTCCCGCCCGATGCGCTCAGTCTGAGCCGCAATTGCAGCAGCGATGTCCTGAGCCGCGTCTATCAGGGCCTTAACAAAGGTCCCCTTCAGGCTGCGGCTCTCCTTGGCCACTCTCTCTACAACCGCAACAGAGAGGAGCGCTTTCTCCTGTATTGCGGCTGTCGGTTGCCCGCGCAGCTCCTCTAAAAGCTGCTCGATCTCGTGAGCGCGTTTTGTTGAGTCGGACGAAGAAGCTAACGGGTCTGACAATAACCTTAGTTCTCCGTCCGAATCAGAGACCTCCGCCGTCCTTGCCCTAACCCGGGCCACCCCCTCATCCGGTCCCTCTGGGTGACGTTTCACGGCGCGTTTTCGTGCACCTCGGGTCGAGACTGATGCCACAGACATGGCGGAGCTATCGCTCTCACGCGCACTGTCCGCGGCCCGCTCAACTGACGACTCCGGGGTATGCGCAGCTGGATCACCCAAAGCTTTCTTCTTCCCTGAGCGGGTTACGCGGCCTCCGCCATCAGAAACGTCTGGCGACGCCCTCCCAATCAACCCAGGGCCTTCGGCCCTCAATAGGGTGGTGGTGGTGGTCTTGGAGACCGCCGCGGATGTGGCAGTGGCTGGTACCCGTGTCACCCCCGGGCAAGGGGTGGCTGAACGAGAAGGACCCGAACGCCCCCGCGATCTGCCCAAGCACCGAGAGCGGCCCCGGTCACAGGCTGCAACACCAGTTAAAACTACCCTTGGTAGTGATGGATCCTCCACTTCATCATTAGCGTCATTATTGACGCGAAGAGTGGAGCCAGAGTTTAGTGAGCGTGGCTCCTCGCTCGAATTAATGGTTTGCAAAATATTCATTTGGTTCCCACGAGAGTGGGGGAATAGATGGTCCGCCGGGGTGGTGCCCCCTGTACCCGGGTAAGCCTACATTTAGAACCCAACCAGGGGGACGGCCTTTGCCCTGACTGGAGGAGCGCTCGCGACTGATCTCCCCATCAGCCATGCATCCATCGGCGCGCGCCAAACCTTGGAGTTAGGGTAATTTTTTATAGAGGTTTTCTTCCTCGCGGCCCGGGCGGTTAAGCCAAGACCTTCGCTCCCAGCACTAGGTCACAAAACATGACTGCAACCCAATGCCGGGGTTACGATTTGCCACGGTTGGCAGATTTGCCTGTCCAACCACTCGTAAAACGCGAGTGCCTGGACCCGTCGCAGCCGTACCCCTCCGAACAAGGGGTACAGCGGGATATCCTTCACTCCTCTATGAGAGGAGCGAAGGTGACTGCTTGCAGTGACAAGTCACTGGGCGATGGGGTCGTCACTGCCCGACGCCGGGTGATTAGCGTCCTGGTTTTGGTACGCCTACAACATAACTACTTATTTTTACTTTTGTAACATCATTGCTGTCAAATATTTAAATATATCTCAGTCTTACTGACAGGTAAACAAACCTAAACGCCATAGGACTAGAGTTACCTTCCAATGCGCATATGAACAATAAGTAGAAGACATAGGTTATGAAGCTTGTCGAGGTAAATTTAAATTATTAAGCTTATAACGTCACATCATCATCACCACAATATGTGATTTATCGGGATTAATCATCACCCGCTTGTCTTCGTCTAATGCTGGATATAGGCCTCTCAAAAGGCAAACAAATAAGTACGATTTTTGTCTCTCCGTATCCAACGGCTGCCTTAGTTCATTTCAGGCTTATGATACCAATGTGATGCACATGCTGATCTATGGCGAACCTACTTTTCAAATTTGATCTATTTTATATATTTTTTTAACTCATATAATATGAGCACATGGAGAGGATGGATGACGAAAGATTGAACAAGCAGATATATAAGGCAAGTGTGAATGACATACATTCTAAAAACAGGACAGGTTAGAAGTACCCTGATCAGAAGAGCATGCATGAGGAATTCGATAGGAGTGAATAAAGCAAGTGAGATGTGTCTGGATTATTGCAAATGGCGTTCCGTAGTCTCTGTCTACTCCTCCGGGAAACAGGCGTGAGTCTATGTATGCATGTATGTATAAAATAGTGTTGTCAAATTATTATCTTTCGTGATTTGATTATATCCCTATTTTATCATACCATTGCAACACATTTTAATAAGAACAATGGTCTGCAACGAGCAAAACCTAAATCCTCAAATCTCCAAAATGCAAAAGTATTTGCACTATCTAATACGAGGCAGTCACATAATAGATCGGTAAAAATAAAGTCAGATTTCATCGTTGAAATTAAATCTATAAATTGATTTATCTCGCAACGATTCAATGAACGATGTCTGTAATAGCACTTATGAGGATTGAAATGCCAATATAGAACATTGGAAATATCATAGGCTCTTCAAATCAAATTTAGTTTCTTATTTATTGAAGTAGTTTTCCATGCGGAGTTAAAAATAGATGTTGTTTCTTATTTATTGTTTGGAAATCATGACCTGAAGTTGTGTTGTATCTAAGTGGTTTATTTTTGTAGATGAGTTAAAATATTGTTGGCATTTAACTTGTGTTACATACATACATAGACTCATGCCTGTTTCCCCGAAGGGGTAGGCAGAGGCATATTAAACGCCCATTTTTCGCCAGTGTTTTGATCCCACGTAATAGGTGGCGAGCTTATTGCCGCTTTCCGGGATATTTTGTTTGCCAGAGCCTCGTCCGTTGATCGGCAGGTGCACTACTTGCAGGTGAGGTTGGCTTGGGACTAAGATCTTGGTGGGAACCCTATACACCTAACTTGTGTATGTAACTAAATATTTACTTATCATTATATCCGACCAATTACGGGATGTAAGGGGGCTTAACCAAGTTTTTAGGAGCCCAAACCAACCTCCCCTGCTAGTCGGTGCACCTGCTGGATGATGGACGAGGCTCTAGCGCAAGCCTTCTCTAGGGATTGGGAGGTCAGACGGCAGTCGCAACCGTAAAGGCAAAACAGCCATATAAAAAAATGGAAAGCAGCAGAAATCGAAGTGATACGGGTAGGGCACCGCCGCAAAACGGTGCGCAGGTGCCTCGCCCGACTCTTGTGACAAGTGGGCAAGGGGTATGGTGTCGGGTTGGACACGGCTATGCGGACCTCGGGCTCCAAAGCGTAGGTTTTGGATCGCAACCAGGACAGCGCTAGAATGATGATGATGATGATATTCGACTATGGTAGGTAGTAGAGCCTTGCTGATTTCAGCATGAATGGGCCGGCTCGACCGGGAAATTACTACCCTCTTACAGAAAATCGACTTAAAGTAACAGTACCTACACTGTTGCTCATCCCACTCCACATCCTCTCCCTTTTCCCGACCCCAAGGGGCGGCAACGCACTTGTGACTCCTGTGGTGTTGCTTGTGTCCATGTGCGGCGGTAATTGCTTACCATCAGGAGATCCGTCTGCTCGTTTGCCACCTATTACTATAAAAAAATCTGGTGTGCCGAAGACCGCGCAAAGTGGAGGTTGTATAGCTGACGAGCAAACTCCGGGATCAAAGTAGAAGGCCTTAGATCGCGACTGGAACAACGCTAACGATGATGAAATTGTGTGACCAATGTGCCGCGACGGACTTCAATTCAGTTTATATACAGGCCTGATGATACTTCGTAAAGTAAATGATGAATAGATTGGAAACCAATAACTAATAAAAAATCTTTTATATTAATGATAACTGTCTACACCGGACACCAAATGATCTTTCGATTGCTCTAGATCCACCATGGACCACATGCTGAACATTTGAAGGAATAATTTTAAAAAATCGTCTTGTATAAAGTAATAAGGTATTCTGTACATTTTCCAATTTGTTGAAGTCAGTGGAATGCGCCTGAAAGTCCTCGGTTTTCCACAATGCAGCTCGTACGATGCGGATACGTTTCAGTAGTTCCTTTTTGTTGAAACAAAAAATACTATTTCTGCAAGAGATAAGCTCACAAAAATAATGCATTCTGTGCATTGCATGAGATTTAAAGCAGAAAATATAGATGCGAAATGCATTTGTGTTTAACGGAAATTTGACCAGATATTCACTCTGGCATAAACTGTTAGCTACTAGAAAACTCACTCAAATTAGTATTGACGACCGGTTGGCGCAGCGGTAGTGTAAGCGACTGCTACGCTGAAGGTCGCGGGTTCGATTCCCGCTCAAGTCAAACATTTGTGTGCGTGAACATGGATGTTTGTCTTGGTATTAGTGTGTCTATGTATAATATGTATGTATTTACAAAAAAAAAGTATATATGTTTGTTTATCCATTGTCTAGTACCCATAGTACAAGCCACCCGCTCTGCTTAGTTTGGGACTAGATGGTATTGTGTGAATGTGGTAGAATATTATATTATATATTATATTATATTTGCTTAATCTAAGTACTGGAAAAACACTCTATCTCAGAATTATGGATTCATCGTATTATTTTCGAAACGTTTTTCAATTGCGTAATTATTTGAAAGCAAAAGTGACTGCTTTTAGTTGCACCTAAGTTTCGGCACGCGACCAATTATCACATATTATATGTTAGTTTGCGTAAATCGTATTTTCAGCTTCAGCGTATTCCTTGTAAACGCTCCTAACTCTTTCAGACTTAAAGTCGAAATATGTAAGGTAGTCAAATTGCTATGTGGAAAAGCTAATATTCAGCCAAAACCGGTTAAAGTAGAAAGCTGAGCCTAGGTTCTAGCTGGAATAATGCTGGGAAAATGATGATGTTATGTAGGCATAATTTTTTTTGACTTTGAATTTGACTGCACGGTTAGCGTAGTGGTTTAATTGGCCACCTCGCCGCTTAACACTGCGTCGAGTGTCGTGGGTTCGATTCCCACACGAGACATCACTTTGTGTGATCCATAAATTGTTGTTTCGAGCAAAGAGTACTAACAGCAATACTTATACCTTATACGTTAACGGACACCGCGGTGGTTTTTGAAGGATGGATCCATGCACTTATAGGAAGAGAGTCACAAAATCTTTCTCTGCTTGCCCCAAGAGGCTCAGGATAAACCGGTGCTTTGGATTGCCAACGAGAAGAAGAAAACAAGGATAACCCTTCCTAACTCCTATCTTTATTTGTTCTTTCGGCTCTATCCATGTACCTCAGTAACTAACTCCTAAAGTACCTACACGTTTAAAATTAATCTCATATGCAAAACAGAATGCTAAAGACTAATCTAATTGCTTCCAAAATTAGCTTTTGTAGAGCTAAACTGTACCTTAAACTTTACAACGAGTCTGGAATTTAAACGAGTGCTAAATAACATCATATTATTTCGTAGGTTGCTGAGGTAAGGCAATGTTTGGCACATGGTTTATATATTTTCTTAGCGTATACAATATTGATATACGGGTGTGTTGCATTTTCTTCTCCTTCTACATTGATTTTGCCACCAAAACCGTTGTTGTTGTTAGCCTGTCGAAATGTTGGCTAAATTGCACTTATAATGTTAAGTATTTTGTGTTGGCTGATGAGAACACCAGCGTTGGAGATAATGATAATGCTTAGGTTTTAGTCATTAATTTAAATTTTCAAGTCGTACATAACTAGAAGAAAGGCAATAGGTTGTGTGATAGTCATCATGTTATTTGAAATGTGATATTATTATTTTTTGTTATAATGTATAACTTCAAGAATTATTTAACTATGCAGACAGTTACTGTACTGTGCTGCTGGGGAGTTTGTTGCGCCGCTTCTTCTGCCTAGAAAACACATAGACAGCGGTGAAGGGCTGGGCGTTTTGGGGGACAGTCTACAATATAAAAAAAAAATACGTTCAGAAAGAGCTGTTTACCAGCCAATTTTGAATAAAGAATTTTGACTTTTACTTTGGCTTTGAATGCTCTGTAAGAGGGCAGTTTCAGATTAGCGTATTTATCTGCGCATACACGGTCGTTTCTGCATACGCGCGTACTTACCCACGCGCTAAATAACGCGCTTCGAAAAACCGGATTCGGGAAAACGGGTCAAACGCTCGTACGAGTTGCGCGTGTGCCAAAAGGCTCGCCTATACGCGCCTGCGTGCGTTTTCAAAACCGAGCTTATACGCGCGTATAACACGCTGGTCTGACACCGCTCTAATACTTGCTGACGCACGTGCCATATTTTTGTCTCGTTATACCAATAACCAAGTATTGAACATGTTTCTACGTTTTAAGTCTTTGAAAATGAAAATAAAAATATGTTTCTTTCTTTCTGATGTTAACCAAAGATCTATTTTATTATAATCATTCGTATAATTCTTAGCTACAGAAAAATAACGTAGTTGTTTTGCTAAAATTAGTCTTGTGTACAGCGCTGCCCCAGCGACCTAGAGTTACCTGTTTGTGTCGAAGTAAGTACTTAACTACGTGACATGGTATAAATAATACACTGCGATAAGAAGGAGCTTAGCAATTACAACTTTAATTTAAATTATTGTAACTTAACTTTCTATTTAATCATATAGAACTTAATTACCGCTTAAAAACTCTACTTCGAAAATCTCTTGCATACAAACGGACATAATTTGCCATCATAAATTATTTTAGATGACACTGACTCTATCTTTTCTACTTTGAATAACGGTAGAGTCGCTATCTGAATGCCTTTAGAATAGGAAATTAAAATTAAGAGAATGTTCTGAAAGATTTATTTACATTTGCTCACATTTTTCCTTTAAGGCAAGGATAAGCCAAGACATTTTATTACAATCTACTAAACCTATAGCAATGTAAAATATTTGTGGCGCCGAAAATGTATCTAGAAATCAGAACATATTCGAACGAAAGCTCTAAAATCATAACTTTTCACTACACAGGATTTCCCTAAACTCTATTTACGACTCTACATAACGTAATATCCTTACCCGAATAATACCTACACCTACGCAATAATTCTCAATAATTTGTCTGAAAAATCCAATATGTAGAGACAGCTCTACCTCCCAAAGCGCAGTGTTGACTCTATAATCAGCTAAACCGAGTGTAATATGTCAGAGAGCTACAAAAACTCTTGTAAGTATTCCAGTAGCGTCGTAGAGCAATGGACCTCTCTAGGGAAACTGGACTCTACTTAAATGTAGAGCTACGTTTAGACGATATTGTGCTATATTATTTAATAAATGTAAGTTAAGAAATCTGGGCCCGTTTTTTGTGTAATAATGATTATTGATAGTCGGAATTGTTATATGTTTTAGTATAATTTATGTGCTAATAAAGGAAGTTTTGGTGTGAAAGAAGTTAGGACAGAAAGGAGACAGTGAAGGTTAGGAGGATTCCTCTGGGTCACTGGCTCTCCTTTAAACATCCAGTGTCAGATTGAAAATCATTGACACACACCTGACTATTATGCTACTCTTGGTTGTGCTCTTTTTATATTAATTACTAGATGACGCCCGCAGCTACGCCCGCACATTTTTTAAATTTAACCGTTTCTGCCAGTTCCCGTGGGAATATCGGGAAATCGCTTCTTAGTGCACCCCTGCGGTCCCTAAAGAACATACATGCCAAATTTCAGCTTCCTGCGCCCAATAGTTTCGGCTGTAGCGTGTCTGTCAGTCAGTCAGTAACGCAAGGATTTTATATATACAGATGTTTGTGATCGTTTTTGTAAGCTTCGTCCGAGTGGATCAAATGATCAAAAGGTAGCCCAGGCGCAATTTCGATGTATAATTTATATTACTCTAATGTTTTATAAAATATCGTTTAGTAGATTTTGCTAGAAAGTGTTAAAAACATTTATAGATCCATTACTCTTCACACACCTACACCTTAGTAATAGTAGAATAATAATAGTTATTTGGATTTTTATTGTGAAATTTTAACAAAATTCTTTATTGCTTTGGTTTTTTGTTTTGTAATTGCCACAAATATTATTCTGGATTTAGGCAATACTAAACCCAAATATTATGAACTCAGTTATAGCGATGATAAACAGTAAGCCTTTTTTGCTTCAGTATGCATTGCTTTGCTAGAGTAAAGATTGGAACCTCACAGAATATTAACTTAATGTAGCGCCATTTAAATCATTTCATCGCGGTTCATTCAGTGCGTGAGAGCGCCTCAGGCTCAATCACCCTACTTCCATCTGAAGGGTCGGCAGCATCTTGAATGAGTTTCTTTTGACATTTTTTTTAATACTAAGAGCACACAGGGTCGTATGTGAGTCGGGGCTTTCGTCAAGTAAGGCGCTGTATTTCATTACTGAAGAAGAAAATTGTATGAATAATAAACTTTAAAATAAATTTACACCATTTTTCTAATTCTGTTTAATTTCTAATTATCTATATATTAATAAAATGTAAATGTGCGTCTTAAAAAGAACTGCATAGCTTACGAATCAAATTGCATCCATACAAATAAATTATAGTGTCAAAAATATGCAATTTTGTAGCAGCTATCAAAGAACTTAGTGTTGTGAATTGAAATTAGATCCTTTCCAAAGGAGGCTAAGTATGTTCGCTGTTGAAAACGCTGGAGTCTTACGTGGGTCGGACGTAACGAGTTCGCACAAAGGGTATTATGGTATACACCACGTATGGCAAGGGAGAGTGAATGAGGCACGTAACTTCTTACAAATCGTAGCGTACCTGTCGATTCAGGAGCATTCACTGCCTCCTAATGGCGCTAGTGAGTCGACCAGCTTTTGAATCGAAAATAAATTTTGTTAGGACGCAGCTTTCATGTTTTATGTTTGTATTCAGAATTGTGTGCAAGCCTGTTGAAAAGTAGTCTTAGAATTTAAGATGAACATGTTCACAACAGTTACAATCGAAAACCCTTAATGAAAACCATGAATTTATTTGAAACTTGCATTGAGACATCTAATAAGGTGTAGGCGTCGCTTAAAATGCTATTTTATAAAAATAAATAATGACGTACCATGAACGGGCAATCTTTTAAAATGGATGCATTGGCTCTGTGCACGCATCGAACTCTGTTGCATTTCTTCATACAAGTAAATATCTAATTTATTAACCGTTTTATCCCTATATTTTTTCATAAAGTTGTCCGTGTGGTTGACGGCATAGAATACAAGTGTCACCACCCCCTATCTTCCCGTGGGTGTCGTAAGAGGCGACTAAGGGATAACACGATGCAAATACCATCTTTGCGTAGAGACGGAAAACTCGACATCAAACCCTAATCGACTGCCTCGTTGGTCTCGCGGCATAAATGTGCGCGTGGGATCGGGAGGTCCCGGGTTCGATTCCTGGGTCGGGCAGTGTTATTGGGTTTTTCTTTCACGAAATTCTCAGTAGCAGCACGGAGTCTGGAAATGTGCCCGGTACGGCAATAGGCTCGCCCCTTATTACGTGGGACTAAAGTATATCTGGCGAAAAGTGGGTGTAGAAATACACCTCTGCCTACTCCTTCGGGGATAAAAGGCGTGACGTTATGTATTATTTTTCATAAAGTTAGCTATTTATTTTACAAACTAAATCGCAATTCAAATCCCACCTTCCTCACAAAATCCTTAAATATGATCGCAAGCCCACGTTGTATTTTTATTCGCAGTGAAATCTCAGACACCTTAGATCCTTTCCAAAGGAGGCTAAGTATGTTCGCTGTTGAAAACGCTGGAGTCCTACGTGGGTCGGACGTAACGAGTTCGCACAAAGGGTATTATGGTATACACCACGTATGGCAAGGGAGAGTGAATGAGGCACGTAACTTCTTACAAATCGTAGCGTACCTGTCGATTCAGGAGCATTCAGTGCCTCCTAATGGCGCCAGTGATTCGACCGTGCTGCCTTTGAATCGAAACTAAATTTTGTTAGGACGCAGCTTACATGTTTTATGTTTGTATTCAGAATTTTGTGGAAGCCTGTTGAAAAGTAGTTTTAGAATTACTCAAAATACACGAAGGTAGCAATTTTGTGCCCTCAAAGGAATCAATAGATTTATACAAATCTCGAAAGTTATCGGCCAATTTTCGCATTACAAGTAATAGTTAACGTACCGTATCTTCCATTGGGATGTTATAAAGAGTAATGAAAAATAATATACTGGGATAGCTAATGCCTTAACCCAAACTCGACATAATTTATTGTAACCAGATAACTGTTATACATAATTTAATATTAAAAAGATAAGTAAATAGATACATAAATATAAAGACACATTAAATCCAAAGTCTATCTAAGTATAAATCATCGTGTCTATATCACAAAGATAGGAGGAAATTGGACCAAGGATACTTCGACATGGCAATCAGGGTCACCATGCAACCAACGGGTTAATCTTATATGAACATAAACAGAATGGATATGGTGATCACCTGAAGGTTGATCACCATATCCATTCTGTTACGATTATAATATTACTAGACTGTGCTTTCGATTCCGCCCATTATACCAACAAACTTTTATGGTGGGAACTCCCATGTTTTTTCTTTTTGTTTTTTTTTTATGGTAATAGGCGGCAAACGAGCAGACGGATCGCCTGATGGTAAGCAATTACCGCCGCCCATGAACACAAGCAACACCACAGTACTCACAACTGCGTTGCCGTCCCTTTAGGTTGGAAAAAGGTATAGGATGAGGAGTGGGATGAGGAAGAAGGAATAGGGGATCCGGCACTCTCACTCACCGAACGAAACGCAACAGTTTAGGTATCTACTGATACTTTACGTTGATTTTTTGTGAGAGGGTAGTATTTCCCCGGTCGAGCCGGCCCATTCATGTGGAAATCAGCAAGGCTCTACTACCTTGGTGTTAATTAGTGCTTCTCTAAACTCTCTAAGTAAAATATATGCCAAATTTTAGATTCTCGCGTCCTGTAGTTTCGCTGTGCATTGTTTATCAGTCAGTCAGTAACCCATTTTTTTATTTAAACAGATTAGTGTCTATTCAGATAGTAATTGTATTCCTTCAGTGTTGTTCCTTTGTTCCTGTTAGAAATCGTCTGGAAGGTTTAACTGTTCTTGGAGCTATAAACGATCAACCATCTTCTAGGAGCAAACTACTACAAAACTAACTTAAATTTTTAACAGCTCGTGTAATCCTAAAAGAGCAGCCATTTTTTAAAAGGCAACTTGCCACTAAAACAGCTTACATTTCAACCACGAAATATAAGAGAATGGGCACATTAAACTGGATTATGATCTTTTTTATCTCAAGTACAGATTTATTTTAGTTATTTATAAGCTAGTTTGCTTAGTGACTAAGAGCCTGTTTCCATTTTTGATGGACCGGCTGTATTTTCGGGCCGTCCATGAAACTGTTATAATTTAGACGTATTGAGAAAACAAACGTGTGGTGACGGATTAAGAATACGTAATGTCACCAACCCATATCATCCCACGGGTGTCGTAAGAGCCGACAGAGGGAGCATAAATTAATTATTAACTATGTAGTTTAAATCGGCATTTCGCACTTATACTCTTTCGTATTATTATGTACGGTAACAATTTAAAGTTTCTGACAACAGTGCTTGAAATCTGATCAAACTTTTATATAAACTACTTTCAGTACATAGCAAACGGGGCATCACTTACAATTCAAGTGAAGTCCAGTTCTGAAGAGTCTCGATCACACAACGCTACCAGAATACGGACGTACATTTTTGTAGAGTTTGACGAATTGGATATAGAGCTAACAATGGTAGAGCCGGTCCATAGAGGTTTTTATGGTGACTGATTTCTTTGAGTTTATTCTGTAAACGATTTTCACGATTCAATGGCTCTACGTAGAGCTTTTTATTTACGGCTTGCGTAGGTTTCCTTGTTTGTTAATGAAAGTCGAGCGTGTCGCTTTAGTGAGCTCTTTTTCATTGATTGTGAACAATTTCTAAGGTATACATCTCCTCTTAGAACCAGCGCAATAAAGATGAATGTAATTGAATGAACATGAAAAAAATTATTTCACTATTTTTGTTGGAGGGTGAACTGCTGTCAAACAATGATATTACAATAAAAAGGTAGATACGTTACCTACGTATTAATCAATCCGTAGAAACGGTACACTAACGCACACATTGATAACTCCATATTTTATTTTAATTTCGGTTGACAAGATGTTGTCAGTTGCACTTTGACGCCGGCTCGCGACGTCACACACACATATGTCAGACTTGCCAACTGGCTTATGTTTAGCGTCCTGCTTTTGGTACGCCTGCAACATATCTACTTCTTTTTACTTTTGTAACATCATTGCTGTCAAATATTTAAATATATATCAGTCTTACTGACAGGTAAACAAACCTAAACGCCATAGGACTAGAGTTACCTTCCAATGCGCATATGAACAATAAGTAGAAGACATAGGTTATGAAGCTTGTCGAGGTAAATTTAAATTATTAAGCTTATAACGTCACATCATCATCACCACAATATGTGATTTATCGGGATTAGTCATCACCCGCTTGTCTTCGTCTAATGCTGGATATAGGCCTCTCAAAAGGCAAACAAATAAGTACGATTTTTGTTTCTCCGTATCCAGCTGCTGCTTTAGTTCATTACAGGCTTAACATGATACAAATGTGATGCACATGCTGATCTTTGGCGTACCTACTTTTTAAATTGAATCGATTTTATTTATACAGGGTGTAAAACGACCCTTAACGAAAACTGAAATCCCATGTTGTACCAATCACTACGAAAATTTTTTACTTCGGCACCATACCTGGGAAATTACTGGTTCAGGAGATATTGAGGCTCAAATTTAGTATGGATTTTTTCTAAATAGGTACAAAATCGATGCATTTACCTCGCCAATATGTTCTTTAGATGCCCTATAACCCAATGGATAAGATAAGTAGGTATTTCAAGCATTGCACGCGCGCGCTTTTAATTGCGGTTAAAAAAATGTGAAACCTCAAAAAATATATCGTTTCCCAGGTATTATTTTTGGTTAGTATGACTTGGCATGATGTCCACAACGTGTAGACTTCGGGTTGGTGATGGGTCTTGTGACACCCTGTATATTTTTTGAACTCATATAATATGGGAGAGGATGGATGACGAAAGATTGACTAAGCAGATATTTATATATCTGCTTAGTCAATCTTTATGTCATTCTCACTTGCCTTATGGCAAGTGAGAATGACATACATCGTAAAAACAGGACAGGTTGGAAGTACCCTGATCAGAAGAGCATGCATGAGGAATTTGATAGGAGTGAATGAAGCAAGAGAGATGTGTCTGGATTATTGCAAATGGCGTTCCGTAGTCTCTGTGTACTCCTCCGGGAAACAGGCGTGAGTCTATGTATGTATGTATGTATAAAATAGTGTTGTCAAATTATTATCTTTCGTGATTTGATTATATCCCTATTTGTATCATACCAGTGTAACACATTTTAATAAGAACAATGGTCAATGGTCTGTATCGAGCAAAACCTAAATCCTCAAATCTAAATACAAAAGTATTTGCACTAACTAATACGAAGCAGTCACCCAGTAGATCGGTAATAATAAAGTCAGATTTCATCGTTGAAATTAAATCTATAAATCGATTTATCTCGCAACGATTCAATGAACGATGTCTGTAATAGCACTTATGAGGATTGAAATGCCAATATAGAACATTGGAAATATCATAGGCTCTTCAAATCAAATTTAGTTTCTTATTTATTGGAGTAGTTTTCCATGCTGAGTTAAAAATAGATGTTATTTCTTATTTATTGTTTGGAAATCATGACCTGAAGTTGAGTTGTATCTAAGTGGTTTGTTTTTGTAGATGAGTTTAGATATTGTTGGCATTTAACTTGTGTATGCATACATACATACATACATAGACTCACGCCTGTTTCGCCGAAGGGGTAGGCAGAGGCATATTAAACGCCCACTTTTCGCCAGTGTTTTGATCCCACGTAATAGGTGGCGAGCCTATTGCCGCTTTTCGGGATATTTTGTTTGCCAGAGCCTCGTCCGTTGATCGGCAGGTGCACTACTTGCAGGTGAGGTTGGCTTGGGACCCTAAATTCTTGGTGGGAACCCTATGCACCTAACTTGTGTATGTAACTAAATATTTACTTATCATTATATCCGACCAACTACGGGGTGTAAGGGGCTTAACCAAGTTTTTTGGAGCCCAAACCAACCTCCTCTGCTAGTCAGTGCACCTGCTGGATGACTGACGAGGCTCTGGTGCAAGCCTTCTCTAGGGGTTGTTGGTTCAGACGGCAGTCGTAACCGTAAAGGCAAAACAGCCATATAAAAAAATGGAAAGCAGCAGAAATCAAAGTGATACGGGTAGGGCACCGCTGCGCAGGAGCCTCGCCCGACTCTTGTGACAAGTGGGCAAGGGCTGTCGTGTCTGGGGTCGACACAGCTATGCGGAGCCCGGGCTTCAAGGCGTAGGTTTTGGATCGCAACCGGGACAGCGCTAGGATGATGATGATGATGATATTCGTCTAACTACCAGGGATGCCGAAGACCGTGCAAAGTGGAGGTTGTATAGCTGACGAACAAACTCTGGGATCTAAGTAAAAAGCCTTAGATCGCGACGGTAACGATGATGAAATTGTGTGACCATGTTTGATTTAAGTTTTTGTGCCGCAAGGGACTTCAATTCAGTTTATATACAGGCCTGATAATACTTCGTAAAGTAAATTATGTACAGATTGGAAACCAATAACCAATAAAAAAATTTACATGCCATAAATGATAATTGTCTATACCTGACACCAAATGATCTTTCGATTGCACTAGATTCACCATGGACGAAATGCTTAACATTTAAAGGAATTATTTAAAAAAATGCTTGCTGATTACAGCACGAATGGGCCGGCTCGACCGGGGAATGACTACCCTCTTACAGAAAATCGACTTAAAGTAACAGTACCTACACTGTTGCTCATCCCACTCCACATCTTCTCCCTTTTCCTGACCCCAAGAGGCGGCAACGCACTTGTGACTCCTGTGGTGTTGCTTGTGTCCATGGGCGGCGGTAATAGCTTACCATCAGGCGATCCGTCTGGTCGTTTGCCACCTATTACTATAAAAAAAATATCAGGTATGCCGAAGACCGTGCAAAGTGGAGGTTCTATAGCTGACGAGCTCTGGGATCTAAGTAGAAGGCCTTAGATCGCGACTGGAACAACGCTAACGATGATGAAATTGTGTGACCATATTTAAGTTCATGTGCCGCGAGGGACTTCAATTCAGTTTATATACAGGCCTGATGATACTTCGTAAAGTAAATGATTGGAAACCAATAACTAATCTTTTACATGCCATAAATGATAACTGTCTACACCTGACACCAAATGATCTTTCGATTGCTCTAGATCCACCATGGACCAAATGCTTAACATTTCAAGGAATTATTTAAAAACTTCGTCTTGTACGAAGTAATAAGGTATTCTGTATATTTTCCAATTTGTTGAAGTCAGTGGAATGCGTCTGAAAGTCCTCGGCTTTCCGCAATGCAGCTCGTACGGTGCGGATACGTTTCAGTAGTTTCCTTTTTGTTGAAACAAAAAATACTGTTTCTGCAAGAGATAAGCTCACAAAGATAGTGCATTCTATGCATTGCATGAGATTTAAAGCAGAAAATATAGATTCGAAGGAAATGCATTTGTGTTTCACGGAAATTTTACCAGATATTTACTCTGACATGTACTGTGTTACCTACTAGAAAACTCACTCATATTAGTATTGACGACCGGTTGGCGCAGCGGTAGTGTAAGCGACTGCCACGTCGAAGGTCGCGGGTACGATTCCCGCTCAAGTCAAACATTTGTGTGCGTGAACATGGATGTTTGTCTTGGTATGGGTGTTTCTATGTATAATATGTATGTACTTACAAAAAAAGTATATATGTACACACATCAACAAAGTCTAGGGATATCTTAATCCTAAATTATTTACGAGTTTATAGTTTAGAACCTTGTTAGTTTCCACAAAAAGTTTATATACAGATTAAAACCTCTTTTATTCTATTTTCAAAATTTGAACATGGAAAGAAAAAAAACAAAATAATAAACAAAATATGGCGGCAAATTTGCTAGTAATTCGTTACATTAAAGAAAGTTAAAACTGTTTTATTATAATTATTAATGAAAAGGGTTTTTAATTGTTTTTCTTTTTTAATTTAACGTGACGTACGAACTTTAAAAGTCTTGATACTTGATACTTGATGGCACGGGCTGTTTCCGCAACTCCACGTCTTGGCGTGTATTTTGCGTGCAGGTGGGAATGGTGTCTTCATTCGAGCCACCCCAGCTCTTCGAGGAAGGCCAGCAGACTCTTGATGTGGCCCACTGCCTCCCTCAGGGTGCTGTATCTCGTCAGGTTGTCTTATGACTTTAAAAGTCATGTCACGTCGTCATTTGAGTCGAGATGAAATGTTACGAGCCGTGGGCATGTTAGAAAATGGTGCAATTCAACGCGTCGTTGCTGAGGCCCTACATACCAGTCAAAATGTGATATCAAGCTTGTGGTCACGTTATCGCAGTACTGGAGATGTGGCCGAACAGCACACAGGTAGATATCGTGTTACTACGCAGAGACAGGATCGATTTCTCCAAATGACCGCCAGAAGACAACCCAATATCATAGCGCTGCAACTAGTGCAAAGGCTCCAGGAGGACCACCAGCTGCTGGTAAGCGACCAAACCGTGCGAAGAAGGTTACATGAAGTTGATCTTCATGCTCGAAGACCATTGCGTGTTCCAGCATTGCGACGTGGCAATCGCGGTCGGCGGCTTTCGTGGGCTCGGGAGCATTTACCATGGAGTGACGAACAATGGTCTTTGGTGCTGTTCACCGATGAGTCCCGGTTTGGGTTTCACCCGGATTCACGAAGAACACGCGTTTGGAGAGCTCCAGGGAGAGTTAGCCGTCTACGGCACCCTCAGGAGGTCCACCCATACCAAGGCGGGACAATCATGGTGTGGGCAGGAATTCGTCTTGGCGGACGAACCCAACTCGTTTGGATCCAAGGCAGCATGACTGCACAAAAATACCACGAGGAGGTACTAGAGCCCGTTATTGTCCCACACAGAACTCAAATAGGCCATGAATTTCTACTCATGCACGATAATGCTCCTTGCCATACGGCGCGGCTGGTATCGACCGCTCTCCGAGAGCACGATATTCAAGTTTTGGATTGGCCTGCACAGTCGCCCGACTTAAATCCTATCGAGCATGCCTGGGACATGTTACAACGAAAAGCTTTGAGAGATTTTCCACCAAATTTGACGACTGAACAACAACTTTACGAACACTTGCAAAGGACATGGGACCTCATACCGCAGCAAGACATTGACAATTTAATTTTAAGTATTAACAATCGATGTCGATGTGTAATCAATGTAAGAGGTGGCAACACTGATTATTAATGATTAGATTTTACAAGATTTTTTCCATTTTTATTAAAATTAATAGTTTTTTAAGAAGAAATGTTTGTTGTTATCATACTAATTTTCCATGATGATTAAAAAAATTATTTTTTTTATTTAAAACAAAAAAAAACACGAAATGTTTTTTATTTTTATTAAAGACCTTAAAATAATCTATGATTCTTCTATTTACTGTATCAGAAAATTCTTCATAGATTTTTAGATATTTGATGAAATATAAAATATCCCTAGACTTTGTTGATGTGTGTATGTTTATCCATTGTCTAGTACCCATAGTATAAGCTCTGCTTAGTTTGGGACTAGATGGTGTTGTGTGAATGTGGTAGAACATTATATTATATTTGCTTTATCTAAGTACTATCTCAGAATCATGGATTCATTGTAATATTTACGAAAAGTTTTTCAATTGCGTAATTATTTGAAAGCAAAAGTGACTGCTTTTAGTTGCACCAATGTTTCGGCACGCGACCGATACGTATCACATATTATATGTATGTTTGTGTACAAATCGCAAAAGTTAGAAAGTATTTATGCATTCTTCGAATCGTATTTTCAGCTTCAAATTATTCCTAGTAAACGCTCCTAACTCGAGCAGCCTTAAAGTCAAAATATGTAATGTAGTCATATTGCTATGTGGAAAAGCTACTTTTCAGCCAAAACCGGTTTAAGTAGAAAGCTGAGCCTAGGCTCTAACTGGAATAACGCTAGGAGGATGATGATGTTTAGTCATAAAATCTTACCAAGACAGTTTCGAGTCAAGGAGTACTAACAGCAATACTTATACGTTAACGGACACTGTGGTGGTTTTTGAAGGTCCGAGCAATTATAGGGAGAGAGTCACAAACACCTTCTCTGCTTGCCCCAAGAGGCTCAGTATAAACCGGTGCTTTGGATTGCCAACGAGAAGAAAAAAACAAGGATAACCCTAACTCCTATCTTTATTTGTTCTTTTGGCTCTATCCATGTACCTCAGTAACTAACTCCTAAATTACCTACACGTATAAAATTAATCTCATATGCAAAACAGAATGCTAAACGACTAATCTAATTGCTTCCAAAATTAGCTTTTGTAGAGCTAAACTGTGCCTTAAACTTTACAACGAGTCTGGAATTTAAACGAGTGCTAAATAACATCATATTATTTTGTAGGTTGCCGAGGTCAGGCAATGTTTGGCACATGGTTTATATATTTTCTTAGCGTATACAATATTGATGTTCGGGTGTCTTGCTTTTTCTTCTCCTTCTACATTGATTTTGCCACCAAAACCGTCGTTGTTGTTAGCCTGTCGAAATGTTGGCGAAATTGAACTTATAATGTTAAGTATTTTGTGTTGGCTGATGAGAACACCAGCGTTGCAGATAATGTACTTTAAGGACGGTTTCAGATAAGCGTATTTATCTGTGCATACACGGTTTTTTCAGCATACGCGCTTACCCGCGCGCTACATAACGCGCTTCGTAAGACCAGACTCGGGTAAACGGGTCAAAAATCGTACGAGTTGCGCGTGTGCCAAAAGGCGCGCCTATACGCTCCTACGTGCGTTTTCAAAATCGAGCTTATACGCGCGAATAACACGCTAGTCTGACACCGCTCTAATACTTGCTGACGCACGTGCCATATTTTTGTCTCGTTATACCAATAACCAAGTATTGAACATGTTTCTACGTTTTAAGTCTATGGAAATGAAAATTAAAAAAATATTTTTCTTTCTTTCTGATGTTAACCAAAGATCTATTTAATTATAATCATTTGGATAATTCTTAGCTACAGAAAAATAACGTAGTTGTTTTGCTAAAATTAGTCTTGTGTACAGTGCTGCCCCAGCGACCTAGAGTTACCTGTTTGTGTCGAAGTAAGTACTTAACTACGTGACATGGTATAAATAATACACTGCAATAAGAAGGAGCTTAGCAATTACAACTTTAATTTAAATTATTGTAGCCTAACTTGCTATTTAATCATATAGAGCTTAACTACCGCTTAAAAACTCTTCTTCGAAAATCTCTTGCATACAAACGGCCATAATTTGCCATCCTAAATTATTTTAGATGACACAGACTCTATCTTTTCTACTTTGAATAACGGTAGAGCCGCTATCTGAATGCCTTTAGAATAGTAAATTAAAACTAAAAGAATGTTCTGAAAAATTTATTTACATTTGCTCACATTTTTCCTTTAAGGCAAGGATAAGCCAAGACATTCTATAACCTATAGGAATGTAAAATATTTGTGGCACCGAAAATGTATCTAGAAATCAGAACATATTCGAACGAAAGCTCTAAAAATCATAACTTTTCACTACAAAGGATTTCCCTAAACTCTATTTACGACTCTACATAACCTAAATATCCTTACCCGAATAATACCTACACCTACGCAATAATTCTCAATAATTTGTCCGAACAATCCAATATGTAGAGACAGCTCTACCTCCCAAAGCGCCGTGTAGACTCTATAATCGGCTAAACCGAGTGTAATATGTCAGAGAGCTACAAAACTCTCGTAAGTATTCCAGTAGCGTCGCAGAGCAATGGACCTCTCTAGGAAAACTGGACTCTACTTAAATGTAGAGCTACGTTTAGACGATATTGTGCTATATTATTAAATAAATGTAAGTTGACAAATCTGGTCCGGTTTTTTGTGTAATAATGATTATTGGTTGTCGGAATTGTTATATGTGTTAGTATAATTTATGTGCTAATAAAGGAAGATTTGGTGTGAAAGAAATAAGGACAGAAAGGAGACAGTGAAGGTTAGGAGGATTCCTCTGGGTCACTGGCTCTCCTTAAAACATCCAGTGTCAGATTGAAAATCATTGACACACACCTGACTATTATGCTACTCTTGGTTGTGCTCTTTTTATATTAATTATGTTTGTGATCGTTTTTGTAAGCTTCGTCCGAGTGGATCAAATGTTCAAAAGGTAGCCCAGGTGGTAGATTTTGCTAGAAAGTGTTAAAAACATTTATAGATCCATTACTCTTCACACACCTACACCTTAGTAATAGTAGAATAATAATAGTTATTTGGATTTTTATTGTGCAATTTTAACAAAATTCTTTATTACTTTGGTTTTTGTTTTGCAATTGCCACAAATATTATTCTGGATTTAGGCAATACTAAACCCAAATATTATGAACTCGATCATAACGATGATAAACAGTAAGCCTTTTTTGCTTCAGTATGCATTGCTTTGCTAGAGTAAAGATTGGAACCTCACAGAATATCAACTTAATGTAGCGCTATTTAAATCATTTCATCGCGGTTCAATCAGTGCGTGAGAGCACCTCAGGCTCAATCACCCTACTTCCATCTCAAGGGTCGGCAGCGTCTTGAATGGGTTTCTTTGACATATATTTTTAATACTAAGAGCACACAGGGTCGTGTGTGAGACGGGGTTATCGTCAAGTAAGGCGCTGTATTTTCATTAATGAAGAAGAAAATTGTATGAATAATAAACTTTAAAATAAATTTACTCATTTTTTTTAATTTTGTTTAATTTCTAATTAAATATAAATTAATAAAATATAAATTTTGCGTCTTAAAAATAACTGTATAGATTACGAATGAAATTGCATCCATACAAATCTATAGTGTCAAAAATGTGCAATTTTCTAGCAGCCATCAAAGAACTTAGTGTTGTGAATTGAAATTAGATCCATTCCAAAGGAGGCTAAGTATGTTCGCTGTTCTTACGTGGGTCGGACGTAACGAGTTCGCACAAAGGGTATTATGGTATACAGCGCGTATGGCAAGGGAGAGTGAATGAGGCACGTAACTTCTTACAAATCGTAGCGTACCTATCGATTCAGGAGCATTCACTGCCTCCTAATGGCGCTAGTGAGTCGACCAGCTTTTGAATCGAAAATAAATTTCGTTAGGACGCAGCTTTCATGTTTTATGTTTGTATTCAGAATTTTGTGCAAGCCTGTTGAAAAGTAGTTTTAGAATTACTCAGTATACACAAAGGTAGCAATTTTGTGCCCTCAAAGGAATTAATAGATTTATACAAATCTCGAGTGTTGTCGGCCAATTTTTGGATTACAAGTAATAGTAAACGTACTGTATCTGCCATTGGGATCTTTTAAAGAGTAACGAAAAATAATATAGACTGCCTCGTTGGTCTCGCGGAATAAATGTGCGCGTGGGATTGGGAGGTCTCGGGTAAAAATTAACCCGATTCCCGGGTCGGGCAAAGTGTTATTGGGTTTTTCCGTCAGGAAATTCTCAGTAGCAGCACGGAGTCTGGTAATCTGCCCTGTACGGCAATAGGCTCGCCCCCTATTACGTGGCACCTAAAAAACTTCATGGCGAAATGTGGGTGTAATATTACACCTCTGCCTACCCCTTCGGGGATACAGGCGTGAGTCTATAAATAAAAAATAAAAGTCTTCATAACATCAAATACCTAAAGAATTAAATAACCATCCATTTTATTCTACTTCACTTTACTTTACTCCTTTGGCTGCATTGATCCATCGAACTACAAAGTATAACTATGTTGTTTTAACCGGCGGCGTTTCGTACTATTACTCTTACGTATTATGTACGATAACAATTTAAAGTTTCTGACAATAGTGCTTGAAATCTGATCAAACTTTAGTACAAACTAGTTTCAGTATGACTATCGGTTGGCGCCGCGGGAGTGTAAGCGACTGCTACGCCGAAGGTCGATGGTTCGATTCCCGCTCTAGTCAAACATATGTGTGCATGAACATGGATGTTTGTCTTGGTCTGGGTGTTTCTAGGTATGTATAATATGTAGGTATTTAAAAAAAAGTATATATGTATGTCTATCCATTGTCTAGTACCCATAATACTTACTTAGTTTGGGACTAGATGGTGTTGTGTGAATGTGGTAGAATATTTATAAAAAAAGAAAAGTAATACATATTACATAGCAAACGGGGCATCACTTACAATTCAAGTGAAGTCCAGTTCTGAAGAGTCTCGATCACAGAACGCTACCAGAATACGGACGTACATTTTTGTAGAGTTTGACGAATTGGATATAGAGCTAACAATGGTAGAGCCGGTCCATAGAGGTTTTTATGGTGACTGATTTCTTTGAGTTTATTCTGTAAACGATTTTTACGATTAAATGGCTCTTCGTAGAGCTTTTTTATTTACGGCTTGCGTAGGTTTCCTTGTTTGTTAATGAAAGTCGAGCGTGTCGCTTTAGTCTACTTCATTGATTGTGAACAATTTCTTAGGTATACCTCTCCTCTTAGAACCAGTGCAATAAAGATGAACGTAATTGAATGAAGATGAAACAAATTATTTCACAATTTTTGTTGCAGGGTGAACTGCTGTCAAACAATGATATTACAATAAAAAGGTAGATACGTTACCTACGTATTAATCAATCCGTAGAAACGGTACACTAACGCACACATCGATAACTCCATATTTTATTTTAATTTCGGTTGACAAGATGTGTCAGTTGCACTTTGACGCCGGCTCGCGACGTCAAAGTGCAACACACACACACATATGTCAGACTTGCCAACTGGCTTATGTTTAGCGTCCTGCTTTTGGTACGCCTACAACATATCTACTTATTTTTACTTTTGTAACATCATTGCTGTCAAATATTTAAATATATCTCAGTCTTACTGACAGGTAAACAAACCTAAACGCCATAGGACTTATGAACAATATGTAGAAAACATAGGTTTTGAAGCTTGTCGAGGTAAATTTAAATTATTAAGCTTATAACGTCACATCACCATCATCACCACACTATGAGATTTATCGGGATTAATCATCATCACCTCACTTACATACATACATCATCAGCATTTAACAGTCCACTGCTGGACTAGGCCTCTCCTTTGAAAGGAGGAATTGGCCTACTATATCACGCTGATCAAACGGGTTGGTATAGGGTTTGTATCAAGTTTTCCTTCTCTTACAGTGGTGTTCTCTGCATACTAAGCTCCCTCTGTCGGCTCCTATGACACCCATGGGATGATATGGGGTGGTGACATTCCGTATTCTTAATCCGTCACCACACGGACATCACCCACTTGTCTTCGTCTAATGCTGGATTTAGGCCTCTCAAAAGGCAAACAACTAAGCACAATTTTTGTCTCTCCGTATCCAGCCGCTGCCTTAGTTCATTACAGGCTTAACGTGATAGAAATGTGATGCACATGATCTTTGGCGTATCTACTTTTTAAATTGAATCTATTTTTTTTTTGAACTCATATAATATGGGCACATGGAGAGGATGGATGACGAAAGATTGACTAAGCAGATATATAAGGCAAGTGTGAATGACATACATCCTAAAAACAGGACAGGCTGTAAAAAACCGACACATTAATAAGTCGGCGTTAGCTGAGCATTTGTTGGAGTCTGGACCAAACCACTGGATAGAACTGCATCAACCACAAGCCTTATCCACCGATCGTCACTATTACTCCATGATAGTACGTGAAGCAGTAGAAATCAAGAAATATAACAATTTCAACCGGGAGGATGGATATAGTTTATCGGCTACTTGGAATCCAGTCATCAGCAAATGTAAACACCGCCGCAGTGATAAATCTTAACAGTGTGTAGACGTAATTAGTGTAGTGTGTCGGAGTACCGACATTGCGAACTTAAATAAAGACCAAGTGAGGGTAGGTGCCGAAACCCGCACTTCCACAAGACGGCGTTGAGCTCTCATCAGTCTCTTCACGACCACGCTCGGTGCAAGACGAGCGAAACGTCGGAAACAAATAGGTATTTATACCTTAAATAAGTTAAGTTTACGCGATTAAGACCCGCTAAATTATTTTGTGTAAAACAGGACAGGTTAGAAGTACCCTGATCAGAAGAGCATGCATGAGGAATTTGATAGGAGTGAATGAAGCAAGAGAGATGTGTCTGGATTATTGCAAATGGCGTTCCGTAGTCTCTGCCTACTCCTCCGGGAAACAGGCGTGAGTCTATGTATGTATGTATAAAATAGTGTTGTCAAATTATTATCTTTCATGATTTGATTATTTCCCTATTTTATCATACCATTGCAACACATTTTAATAAGAACAATGGTCAATGGTCTGTAACGAGCAAAACCTAAATCCTCAAATTTAAATACAAAAGTATTTGCACTAACTAATACTAAACAGTCACACAGTAGCTCGGTAAAAATAAAGTCAGATTTCATCGTTGAAATTAAATCTATAAATCGATTTATCTCGCAACGATTCAATGAACGATGTCTGTAATAGCACTTATGAGGATTGAAATGCCAATATAGAACATTGGAAATATCATAGGCTCTTCAAATCAAATTTAGTTTCTTATTTATTGAAGTAGTTTTCCATGCTGAGTTAAAAATAGATGATATTTCTTATTTATTGTTTGGAAATCATGACCTGAAGTTGTGTTGTATCTAAGTGGTTTGTTTTTGTAGATGAGTTCAAATATTGTTGGCATTTAACTTGTGTATACATACATACATACATAGACTAACGCCTGTTTTGCCGAAGGGGTAGGCAGAGGCATATTAAACGCCCACTTTTCGCCAGTGTTTTGATCCCACGTAATAGGTGGCGAGCCTATTGCCGCTTTTCGGGATATTTTGTTTGCCAGAGCCTCGTCCGTTGATCGGCAGGTGCACCACTTGCAGGTGAGGTTGGCTTGGTACCCTAAGTTCTTGGTGGGAACCCTATTCACCTAACTTGTGTATATAACTAAATATTTACTTATCATTATATCCGACCAACTACAGGGTGTAAGGGGGCTTTACCAAGTTTTCAGGGCCCAAACCAACCTCCCCTGTTAGTCGGTGCACCTGCTGTATGACGGACGAAGCTCTGGCGCAGGCCTTCCCAACCTGGTTGGGAGGTCAGACGGCAGTCGCTCCTTTGAGGCAAAACGGCCATATAAAAAAAAGGAAAGCAGCAGAAATCAAAGTGGTACAGGTAGGGCATTGCCGCAAAACGGTACGCAGGAGCCTCGCCCGACTCTTGAGGCAAGTGGGCAAGGGCTGTCGTGTCGAGGGTGGACACGGCTATGCGGACCCCGGGCTTCAAGGCGTTGGTTATTGATCGCAACCGGGACAGAGCTAGGATGATGATGATATTCGACTATGGTAGGTAGTAGAGCCTTGCTGATTACAGCACGAATGGGCCGGCTCGACCGGGGAATGACTACCCTCTTACAGAAAATCGACTTAAAGTAACAGTACCTACACTGTTGCTCATCCCACTCCACATCTTCTCCCTTTTCCTGACCCCAAGAGGCGGCAACGCACTTGTGACTCCTGTGGTGTTGCTTGTGTCCATGGGCGGCGGTAATAGCTTACCATCAGGCGATCCGTCTGGTCGTTTGCCACCTATTACTATAAAAAAAATATCAGGTATGCCGAAGACCGTGCAAAGTGGAGGTTCTATAGCTGACGAGCTCTGGGATCTAAGTAGAAGGCCTTAGATCGCGACTGGAACAACGCTAACGATGATGAAATTGTGTGACCATATTTAAGTTCATGTGCCGCGAGGGACTTCAATTCAGTTTATATACAGGCCTGATGATACTTCGTAAAGTAAATGATTGGAAACCAATAACTAATCTTTTACATGCCATAAATGATAACTGTCTACACCTGACACCAAATGATCTTTCGATTGCTCTAGATCCACCATGGACCAAATGCTTAACATTTCAAGGAATTATTTAAAAACTTCGTCTGGTACAAAGTAATAAGGTATTCTGTATATTTTCCAATTTGTTGAAGTCAGTGGAATGCGTCTGAAACTCCTCGGCTTACCGCAATGCAGCTCGTACGGTGCGGATACGTTTCAGTAGTTTCCTTTTTGTTGAAACAAAAAATACTGTTTCTGCAAGAGATAAGCTCACAAAGATAGTGCATTCTATGCATTGCATGAGATTTAAAGCAGAAAATATAGATTCGAAGGAAATGCATTTGTGTTTCACGGAAATTTTACCAGATATTCACTCTGGCATGTACTGTGTTACCTACTAGAAAACTCACTCATATTAGTATTGACGACCGGTTGGCGCAGCGGTAGTGTAAGCGACTGCCACGCCGAAGGTCGCGGGTTCGATTCCCGCTCAAGTCAAACATTTGTGTGCGTGAACATGGATGTTTGTCTTGGTATGGGTGTTTCTATGTATAATATGTATGTACTTACAAAAAAACAGTATATATGTATGTTTATCCATTGTCTAGTACCCATAGTACAAGCTCTGCTTAGTTTGGGACTAGATGGTGTTGTGTGAATGTAGTAGAATATTATATAATATATTATATTTGCTTTATCTAAGTACTGGAAAAGCGTCCTATCTCAGAATTATGGATTCATCGTAATATTTACGAAACGTTTTTCAATTGCGTAATTATTTGAAAGCAAAAGTGACTGCTTTTAGTTGCACCAAAGTTTCGGACGCGACCAATACGTATCACATATTATATGTTAGTTTGCGTAAATCGTATTTTCAGCTTTAGCGTATTTCTTATAAACGCTCCTAGCTCGTGCAGCCTTAAAGTCGAAATATGTAATGTAGTCAAATTGCTATGTGGAAAAGCTAATATTCAGCCAAAACCGATTAAAGTAGAAAGCTGAGCCTAGGTTCTAGCTGGAATAACGCTAGGAGGATGATGATGTTATGTAGTCATATTTTTTTTTACTTTGAATTTGACTGCGCAGTTAGCGTAGTAGTTTAAGTGGCCACCGCGCCGCTTTACACTGCGTCGAGTGTCGTGGGTTCGATTTCCACACGAGACATCACTTTGTGTGATCCATAAATTGTTGTTTCGAGTCTTGGTGTCTTCATTTAGGCGGTCTGTGACAACTTCTTGTAACGTCCTCTTCTGGTTATTATAGTATAGTTAGCCTATTTTATTTTTGATAAACTTAAAGTTTGCTGTGTCCATTTTATAATGTAGTATGTAATTATTTACTATTATATGCGCAATATACTTATTATCAAACTGACAGAAAAACGTCAATTAAAATTAAATGATTCATAACTACCAAAGAGATTGAATTACAATGTAGGAAGGAGGTGAAGTACCTAAATGATAAAATAAATTATCATCATCAACAGCCTTTAACAGTCCACTGCTGGACTAGGCCTCTCCTTTGACAAGGAGGAATTGGCCTACTATACCACGCTGGCCAAACGGGTTGGCATAGGGTTTGTATCAAGTTTTCCTTCTCTTACAGTGCTGTTCTCTGTATAATATGCTCCCTAAAAATAAATTATAATTAAGATTTTTTGTTCTCGATCTTACTTGTAATAGTCATAACACGAAATGGTCAAAAACAGAAGTGGGCATTACTAGAACCGGGCGTAACAAGAAGTGGTCAAAGACAGAATTAGTCATATCCAGAAGATGACGTTACAAGAAGTTGTCACAGACCGCCTAAATGGTTGGTTGTATGTTTGTAAAGTCCCCCGCGACACAGGATTTATTCCTAGTGCGGGAGTTGTCTTATTAAAAACAAAAAGAAAACAAAAAAAAATCAATCTCACCAGACGGTTTCGAGGCAAAGTGTCACACATGACACTCTTTTAAAAAAACTTTACGCATACGGAATTCGTGGAAACGCTCTCAGTTTAATAAAAACATACTTAAAAGATCGTAAACAATTCACAGAAATTTCTAGAGTCTGCTCTAAATCTAAAATCGAATTAAAGTACTTGTCATCCTGTAGATATGTGGAGTTTGGTGTACCCCAAGGTAGCGTCCTCGGGCCGTTACTATTTTTATTGTACTTAAATGATCTGCCACGACAAACTCCACATCCCATGGTATTATTTGCAGATGACAGTACGTTGTTAATAGAATGTCGTAATACAGAAACATATGAAAATGAAATCAATAATACCCTTAGATCCGTTGTAAATTGGCTAAATAACAATAATTTAATTATAAATCTTAAAAAAACAAATATAATGCATTTTCACTAAAGAATTTATCCCATAGACATGAACATACATTACAATGGCCGAATCGTAGATAAAGCAAAAGTAACAACATTTCTAGGAATTCTAATAGACGACCAATTAAATTGGAAATTGCAAGCAGAGAATATTTGTAAAAAAATAAGCACATCTGCTTACGCCCTACATAACTTGTCGAAAAAGGTCAGCGCTGAAACAATACTTGTTGCTTACCATGGTCTTGTAGTATCGGTTTTGAGATTTGGTTTGATATTTTGGGGTAATTGTAGCGAAAAAGAAAGCATTTTCAGGGCTCAAAAGCGATGCCTTCGAGCCATGTTTGGGTTAAAAACTACAGACAGTTGCGTTCCTATTTTCAAGACACATAAACTATTAACGTTTCCATGCATGTATATATTGGAAATATCCATATTTGTGAAAACAAACACACACTTATTTCCTTTATATAACCAAACTAGAATAAGATCTACAAAAATGAGATCTCACTACCAAAGTTTGCTTAACACAGGCTTTCATAAGACTGCATTATTAAAGAAAAGTGTTATCGGCTGGCACCAGGTATTTATAATAAAATACCCAATAGAATTCAAAATCATCCTTTGCATATTTTTAAAAAAGAATTAGTAAAACTTTTATTGGATAAGTGTTATTATTCTGTAAACGATTTTTTAACTGATAAATATATCTAAAGATAAATGTATGTGTAATATCCTTTAGTTAAATTAATTAAAATTAATTTGTAATACTTTAAAAATTTGCATGCTTTACAGGCAGAATGTACAAGGATTCTCTATAAATAATATTGTAACATCATATTGTTATACCTACATTCTTAGCAAATAAAGATATCTATACTATTCTATTCTATTCTATTCTATTCTATTCTATTCTATTCTATTCTATTCTATTCTATTCTATTCTATTCTATTCTATTCTATTCTATTCTATTCTATTCTATTCTATTCTATTCTATTCTATTCTATTCTATTCTATTCTATTCTATTCTATTCTATTCTATTCTATTCTATTCTATTCTATTCTATTCTATTCTATTCTATTCTATTCTATTCTATTCTATTCTATTCTATTCTATTCTATTCTATTCTATTCTATTCTATTCTATTCTATTCTATTCTATTCTATTCTATTCTATTCTATTCTATTCTATTCTATTCTATTCTATTCTATTCTATTCTATTCTATTCTATTCTATTCTATTCTATTCTATTCTATTCTATTCTATTCTATTCTATTCTATTCTATTCTATTCTATTCTATTCTATTCTATTCTATTCTATTCTATTCTATTCTATTCTATTCTATTCTATTCTATTCTATTCTATTTGTAAAGTCCCCCGTGACACAGGATTTATTCCTTGTGCGGGAGTTGTCTTTTAAAAAAGCAAGAAAAAATTGGTACATTGGTGTGTTTATTTTTATTTTCTTTCTAAATTAACTTTGCCACCAAGCCAGCTGTAAGCGTCTGCAATGTACTATAAGGGGAGTAAAGTAAGGTCTAAAATTTTGGGTGGACGATGCCAAATCCTCAATATCATCATGTGGATAATTTTAGCTATAGTATTTTAACCTTTGTCCATGTGGTGACGGATTAAGACGGAATGTCATCATCCCATATCATCCCATAGGTGTCGTAAGAGCCGACAGAGGGAGCATATTAGGCAGAGAACAGCACTGTAAGAGAAGGAAAACTTGAGACAAACCCTATACCAACTCGTTTGGCCAGCGTGGTATAGTAGGCCAATTCCTCCTTTCAAAGGAGAGGCCTAGTCCAACAGTGGACTGTTAAAGGCAGATGATGATGATTTTAACTTTGCTATTGGCTAAAACGGTGTTGTGTATATTACTGTCGCAGCAACTAAGACATTACAATCACGTTAATTCTCGATTCTGTTAGTGCAATTTTGTTCATTATCTACAGTACATAGAGTAAATAATACGTAACTATATGAAATAGCTTAGCAATTACCACTGTAATCTAAAATATAGTTACTAAATTACTTTCTATCTAATCATGTAGAGCTTAACTACCGCTTAAAAACCCTACTTCGAAAATCTTTTGCATACAAACGGACATAATTTGCCATCATAAATTATTTAAGATGACACTAACTCTATCTTTTCTACTTTGAATAACGGTAGAGTCGCTACCTGAATGCCTTAAGAATAGGAAATTAAAATTAAAAGAATGTTCTGAATGATTTATTTACATTTGCTCACATTTTTCCTTTAAGGCAAAGATAAGCCAAGACATGCTATTACAATTTACTAAACCTATAGGAATGTAAAATATTTGTGGCACCGAAAATGTATCTAGAAATCAGAACATATTCGAACGAAAGCTCTAAAATCATAACTTTTCACTACACAGGATTTCCCTAAACTCTATTTACGACTCTACATAACCTAAATATCCTTACCCGAATAATACCTACACCTATGCAATAATTCTCAATAATTTGTCCGAACAATCCAATATGTAGAGACAGCTCTACCTCCCAAAGCGCCGTGTTGACTCTATAATCGGCTCGATTGTAATATGTCAGAGAGCTAGAATAACTCTCGTAAGTATTCCAGTAGCGTCGTAGAGCAATGGACCTCTCTAGGGAAACTGGACTCTACTTAAAGGTAGAGCTACGTTTAGACGATATTTTGCTATATTATTTAATAAATAGAAGTTGAAAAATCTGGGCTGGTGTTGTTTTTTTTTTGTTGTAAAAATGATGATTAGTTGTAAGAATTGATGTTTTAGTATAATTAATATGTAGTATAATTGTAGTGCAGGTACTATATGTCTTCGTTGTGATAGAAATCAAGACAAGAAGAAGAGAGAGCGATGGGCAATACGATTAAGCCACTTCTCGGGCCTTCCTTTTACACATAGGATAGGATGTAGTGTCAGGTTGAAAATCAATGACATAGATATGACTACGATGCTAATCTTGGTTTGGCATTTTCCATAGTTATGTATATATGTGCTTGTTTTTGTAGGTTTCGCCCGATTGAGTCAGTTAAGGGAAGCCCAAGTGTTTTGAGTATAAGCTGTATTACTGTAAAGTTTTATAAAAAAATAATATAGTAGATTTTACCAAAATATTACACATCTATACATCCCTTCATCCTCACAAACGCTCATTATTTTGTATTAATAGAAAAATAAGATTTATGTCAATGTGCAATTTTTACTTTCTATCTTCTTTTATTTCTTCTCTTCTCTTTCACATTGCCTATCTACTAAATAATGTATGCCGTATTTATAAAAAAGTGACAATTCCCCCAAACAAAATTCTAGATTTTGCCAATATCACTACTGAGTCCAAATATTATGGTTTCACTAGACATCACTCTGCTTAGGAAAATATATTACAACTATAATGTCACAGATTTTATCAACCTAATGTAGCGCTATATAAATAATTTCATCGCGTTTCATTCAATGCGTGTGAGCGCCTCAGGCTCAATCACCCTACTTTCTTCTCTGGGGTCGGCAGCATCTTGAATAGGTTTCTTTGACATAGATTTTTAATACTAAGAGCACACAGCAAAGTTTGTGAGACAGGTTTATCATCAAGTGATACGCTGTATTTCATTACTGAAAAAGGTAGCTGTGTTACTGATGAACGTCATGAAAGTGTCTACCATGGACCTAATATGTAACAGTTCGCATTCGTCTTGTTCAAAGTAATAAGGTAATCCGTATATTTTCTAATTTGTTGAAGTCAGTGGAACGCGTCTGAAAGTCCTCGGCTTTCCGCATTGCAGCTCGTACGGTGTGGATACGTTTCAGTAGATTCCTTTTTGTTGAAACAAAAAATATTATTTCTGCAAGAGATAAGCTCACAGATAATGCATTCTGTGCATCGCATGAGATTTAAATTAGAAAATATAGATTCGAAGGAAATGCATTTGTGTTTTAGGGAAATTTGACCAGATATTCACTCACAAACATAAATACACAAATACTGTTAGCTACTAAAAACTTACTCTTATTAGTATTATTTGCTTTGTATAACTACTGGAAAATCTCAGTATCATCTTTTTTTTTTCTTTTTTTTTCTTAGTTATAGACTAGTGTTAGGTTTAGCTTTTATCTTTAATATTTAACTATAACAATGTATATGTATGTTTTGTACCTATTTCGCGATAAATATTCATAAGTATCATCTCAGAATTACATATAATTATATGTTACTTGTGTACAAATCGTAAAAGCTCGAAAGTATTTATGCATTCTTTGAATCGTATTTTCAACTTCTGCGTATTCCTCGTAAGTGCTCCTAGCTCGTGCAGTCTAAGAAACGGAATATGATATTATGTAGTCATATTGCTCTGCGGAAAAGCTAATATTCAGTCAAATCCGGCTAGACTAGAAAGCGGACCCTGGGTTCTAACTGGGATAACGCATAGGTCGAGGGTCAGACGATAGTCATATTACCTTGCATGATGGTGTTGCGGTAAAGAGTACCAACAGCAATTTATATACACCGATGAAGTACGTCTATAGACATCGCGGTGGTATTTGAGGGTAGGAACCGAGGACTACGGAGAGAGTCACATAAACAATCTCTGCCTGCCCCAAGAGGCTGATGATAATAGATATGCGTTCGTGATTTGGATTTGCAACAAGAAGAAAAAAGTTATAACCCTTCCATTGTATTTATGTGTTCTCTTGGCTCTATCCATATACCTTGAAAGCGGTACGCGTAAACTATCTACACGTATAAAATTAATCTCATATGCAAAACAGAATGCTAAAGACTAATCTAATTGCTTCCAAAATTAGCTTTTGTAGCGCTAAACTGTACCTTAAACTTTACAACGAGTCTGGAATTTAAACGAGTGCTAAATAACATTATATTATTTAGTAGGTTGCCGAGGTCAGGCAATGTTTGGCACATGGTTTATATATTTTCTTAGCGTATACAATATTGATATACGGGTGTGTTGCATTTTCTTCTCCTTCTACATTGATTTTGCCACCAAAACCGTTGTTGTTGTTAGCCTGTCGAAATGTTGGCGAAATTGCACTTGTTATGTTAAGAACACCAGCGTTGCAGATAATGATAATGCTTAGGTATTAGTCATTAATTTAAATTTTCAAGTCGTACGTAACTAAAAGAAAGGCAATAGGTTGTGTGATAGTCATCATGTTATTTGAAATGTGATATTATTATTTTTTGTTATAATGTATAACTTCAAGAATTATTTAACTATGCAGACAGTTACTGTACTGTGTTGCTGGGGAGTTAGTTGCGCCGCTTCTTCTGCCTAGAAAACACATAGAAAGCAGTGAAGGGTTGGGCGTTTTGGGGGACAGTCTACAATATAAAAAAAAATACGTTCAGAAAGAGCTGTTTACCAGCCAATTTTCTTATTTCTCTGTAAGAGGGCGGTTTCAGATTAGCGTATTTATCTGCGCATACACGGTCGTTTCTGCATACGCGCGTACTTACCCACGCGCTAAATAACGCGCTTCGAAATACCGGACTCGGGAAAACGGGTCAACGCTCGTACGAGTTGCGCGTGTGCCAAAAGGCTCGTCTATAAGCGCCTGCGTGCGTTTTCAAAACCGAGCTTATACGCGCGTATAACACGCTAGTCTGACACCGCTCTAATACTTGCTGACGCACGTGCCATATTTTTATCTCTTTGTACCAATAACCAAGTACCTATTGAACATGTTTCTACGTTTTAAGTCTATGGAAATGAAAATAAAAATATTTTTCTTTCTTTTTGATGTTAACCAAAGATCTATTTTATTATAATCATTTGGATAATTCTTAGCCACAGAAAAATAACGAAGTTGTTTTGCTAAAATTAGTCTTGTGTACAGCGTTGCCCCAGTGACCTAGAGTTACCTGTTTGTGTCGAAGTAAGTACTTAACTACGTGACATGGTATAAATAATACACTGCAATAAGAAGGAGCTTAGCAATTACAACTTTAATTTAAATTATTGAAACTAAACTTTCTTTTTAATCATACAGAGCTTAACTACCACTTTAACTTTACTTCGAAAATCTCTTGCATACAAACGGACGTAATTTACCATCTTAAATTATTTAAGATGACACTGACTCTAACTTTTCTACTTTGAATAACGGTAGAGTCGCTACCTGAATGCCTTAAGAATAGGAAATTAAAATTAAAAGAATGTTCTGAATGATTTATTTACATTTGCTCACATTTTTCCTTTAAGGCAAAGATAAGCCAAGACATGCTATTACAATTTACTAAACCTATAGGAATGTAAAATATTCGTGGCACCGAAAATGTATCTAGAAATCAGAACATATTCGAACGAAAGCTCTAAAATCATAACTTTTCACTACACAAGATTTCCCTAAACTCTATTTACGACTCTACATAACCTAAATATCCTTACCCGAATAATACCTACACCTACGCAATAATTCTCAATAATTTGTCCGAACAATCCAATATGTAGAGACAGCTCTACCTCCCAAAGCGCCGTGTTGACTCTATAATCGGCTAAACCGAGTGTAATATGTCAGAGAGCTACAAAAACTCTCGTAAGTATTCCAGTAGCGTCGTAGAGCAATGGACCTCTCTAGGGAAACTGGACTCTACTTAAATGGAGAGCTACGTTTAGACGATATTGTGCTATATTATTTAATAAATGTAAGTTAAGAAATCTGGGCTGGTTTGGTGTATAAGTATAATAATATTTTTGTGTAATCATAATTGGTAGTCGGAATTGTTATATGCTTTAGTATTTATTTATGTGCTAATAAAGGAAGTTTTGGTGTGAAAGAAATTAGGACAGAAAGGAGACAGTGAAGGTTAGGAGGATTCCTCTGGGTCACTGGCTCTCCTTTAAACATCCAGTGTCAGACTGAAAATCATTGACACACACCTGACTATTATGCTACTCTTGGTTGTGCTCTTTTTATATTAATTATGTATGTGATCGTTTTTGTAAGCTTCGTCCGAGTGGATCAAATGATCAAAAGGTAGCCCAGGCGCAATTTCGATGTAATTATAATTTATATTAATGTAATTTTTTATAAAATATCGTTTTGTAGATTTTGCGAGAAAGTGGTAAGAACATCCATTACTCTTCATACACTTACACCTTAGTAATAGTATAATAATAATAATAGTTATTTGGATTTTTATTGTGCAATTTTAACAAAATTCTTTGGATTTTTGTTTTGCAATAGCCACAAATATAGTTCTGGATTTAGGCAATACTAAACCCATATAGTATGAACTCAGTTATAACGATGATAAACAGTAAGCCTTTTTTGCTTCAGTATGCATTGCTCTGCTACAGCAAAGATTGGAACCTTACAGAATATCAACTTAATGTAGCGCCATTTAAATCATTTCATCGCGGTTCATTCAGTGCGTGAGCGCCTCAGGCTCAATCACCCTACTTCCATCTCAAGGGTCGGCAGCGTCTTGAATGGGTTTCTTTGACATAGATTTTTAATACTAAGAGCACACAGGGTCGTGTGTGAGACGGGGTTATCGTCAAGTAAGGCGCTGTATTTCATTACTGAAGAAGAAAATTGTATGAATAATAAACTTTAAAATAAATTTACTCATTTTTGTAAATTCTGTTTAATTTCTAATTAAATATAAATTAATAAAATATAAATTTTGCGTCTTAAAAATAACTGTATAGATTACGAATGAAATTGCATCCATACAAATCTATAGTGTCAAAAATATGAAATTTTCTAGCAGCCATCAAAGAACTTAGTGTTGTGAATTGAAAGTAGATCCTTTCCAAAGGAGGCTAAGTATGTTCGCTGTTGAAAACGCTGTGTCTTACGTGGGTCGGGCGTAACTAGTTCGCACAAAGGGTATTATGGTATACAGCGCGTAGGGCAAGGGAGAGTGAATGAGGCACGTAACTTCTTACAAATCGTAGCGTACCTGTCAATTCAGGAGCATTCACTGCCTCCTAATGGCGCTAGTGAGTCGACCAGCTTTTGAATCGAAAATAAATTTTGTTAGGACGCAGCTTTCATGTTTTATGTTTGTATTCAGAATTTTGTGCAAGCCTGTTGAAAAGTAGTCTTAGAATTTAAGATGAACATGTTCACAACAGTTACAATCGAAAACCCTTAATGAAAACCATGAATTTATTTGAAACTTGTATTGAGACATCTAATAAGGTGTAGCCGTCGCTTAAAATGCTATTTTATAAAAATAAATAATGACCTACCATGAACGGGCAATCTTATAAATGGATGCATTGGCTCTGTGCACGCATCGAACTCTGTTGCATTTCTTCATACAAGTAAATATCTAATTTATTAACCGTTTTATCCCTATATTGTAACTACACGTATTGCGTTATAATATCTCGCAGGCGCTTAACGCCAGCTTAGCCAGACATCGTTCGCAATATTACCAAATATGGTCATATTCACTAGCCAAAGGCAGTTGTGAGTCATAGGTTTATGCCTATATAAGATGGGTGCGCGTTGTAGAATGGTCACTTTCCCTAGACATCGGAACGCTGCCGCTACACCTCGCGATTATTCTATATTCTACTTCCTATCTACTGTCCCGCTGGGGGTAAGCATATTCTAGTTGTCTGTGTGTCTATATGTTCTGTCTGTAGTATCTGTGTCTCCTAAGCGTTATGCTTAAGCCGATCTAGGGACAGCCTGTTCCTGACCGGTTGTTGTGTATTCTCTATGCTGTTTCCAGTTCTTCCTACGGGCTCACTGCACCTGACGTTCTTCCTACGGGCTACGTTCTTCCTACGGGCTACAAGCCACGAGCTGCTGGCGCCGTGCCGCTACTAGCCAGCTGCCACCCAAGCCTCCGTTCCTGCCTACGAGCTCCTACAGCCAGGCCACGGACGCCTGAGCCTGACCGCTCGACCCACATCGGCTGCACCGCCTGAGACCCGCTCAGCCTGAACATCGACCACAGAGCTGCCTGCGCAGCGCACCTTGGCCAGCTCATCGGCGACTCTTCGAGCAGCTACCCTGCGAGCGTCGGAGAGCAGCAGGAGTCTACACTCCAGCCAGCTCAGGCCAGTGCTTACCTAGTTCGGTCATACTGTATGTAAGCGGTAGTGAGACATAATAAAGAACCTGTTCAGCCTAGCAGTGTTTCTCTCGAACCCCGACATCCTACCTGAGATCCTCCGTCTCAATATTTTTTCATAAAGTTAGCTATTTATTTTACAAACTAAATCGCAATTCAAATCCCACCTTCCTCACAAAATCCTTAAATATGATCGCAAGCCCACGTTGTATTTTTATTCGCAGTAAAATCTCAGATACCTTAGATCCTTTTCAAAGGAGGCTAAGTATGTTCGCTGTTGAAAACGCTGGAGTCTTACGTGGGTCGGACGTAACGAGTTCGCACAAAGGGTATTATGGTATACAGCACGTATGGCAAGGGAGAGTGAATGTGGCACGTAACTTCTTACAAATCGTAGCGTACCTGTCGATTCAGGAGCATTCAGTGCCTCCTAATGGCACCAGTGACTCGACCGTGCTGCCTTTGAATCGAAACTAAATTTTGTTAGCGAACAGCTTTCGTGTTTTATGTTTGTATTCAGAATTTTGTGCAAGCCTGTTGAAAAGTAGTTTCAGAATTACTCAATATACACAACGGTAGCTACAATTTTATGCCCTGAAAGGAATCAATAGATTTATACAAATCTCGAGTGTTGTCGGCCAATTTTTGGATTACAAGTAATAGTAAACGTACCGTATCTTCCATTAGGATCTTATAAAGATTAATGAAAAATAATATACTGGTATAGCTAACATCGGACACAGTTACCTTAATCCAAACTCGACATAATTTATGGTAACCAGATAACTGTTATACTACATCTAAATCTATGGTGATACATAATTTAATATTAAGAAGATAAGTAAATAGATACATAAATATACATACACATACATACATAGACTCACGCCTGTTTCCCCGAAGGGGTAGGTAGAGGCATATTAAACGCCCACTTTTCGCCAGTGTTTTGATCCCACGTAATAGGTGGCGAGCCTATTGCCGCTTATTGGGACATTTTGTTTGCCAGAGCCTCGTCCGTTGATCGGCGGGTGCACCACTTGCAGGTGAGGTTGGCTTGGGACCCTAAGTTCTTGGTGGGAACCCTATGCACCTTCACACAACGCTACATAAATGTAAAGACACATTAAACCCAAAGACAGAATAAATCATCGTGCCTATCTCACAAAGATAGGAGGAAATTGGACCAAGGATACTTCGAGATGGCAATTAGGGTCACAATCCAACCAACGGGGCAATCTTATAAGAACAAAAACAGAATGGATATGGTGATCACCTGAAGGTTGATCACCATATCCATTCTGTTACGATTATAATATTACTAGACTGTGCCTAAGATTCCGCCCATTATCACACTTACAAACTTTTATGGTGGGAATTTCCATGTTTTTTCTTTTTTTATGGTAATAGGTGGCAAACGAGTAGACGGATCGCCTGCTGGTAAGCAATTACCGCCGCCCATGGACACAAGCAACACCACAGAACTCACAAGTGCGTTGCCGCCCCTTTAGGTTGGAAAAAGGTCTAGAATGAGGAGTGGGATGAGGGAGAAGGAATAGGGGATACGGCCTCCGGCACTCTCACTCACCGAACGAAACGCAACAGTTTAGGTATCTACTGATACTTTACGTCGATGTTTTGTGAGAGGGTAGTACTTCCCCGGTCGAGCCGGCCCATTTATGTTGAAATCAGCAAGGCTCTACTACCTTGGTGTTAATTAGTGCTTCTCTAAACTCTCTAAGTAAAATATATGCCAAATTTCAAATTCTCGAGTCCAGTAGTTTCGCTGTGCGTTGTTTATCAGTCAGCCAGTAACCCAATTTTTTCATTTAAAAAGATTAATGTCTATTCAGAGAGGAATTCTATTCCTTCAGTGTTGTTCCTTTGTTCCTGTTAGAAATCGTCTGGAAGGTTTAACTGACCATCCATCCACCCATCTATTAAGAGTCAGACTACCACAAAACTAACTCATATTTTTAACAGCTCTTGTAATCCTAAAAGAGCAGCCATTTTTTAAAAGCCAGCTTACCACAAAAACAGCTTACATTTCAACCACGAAATAACTCACTAGCAAGATAATCAGTTATTTAGTTAGCTTTAACAACCGCCTCTTTAGTTAATATAAGAGAATGGGCACATTAAACTGGATTATGGTCTTTATTATCTCAAGTTCAGATTTATCTTAGTTATTTATAAGCTAGTTTGTTTTAGGTCTAAGAGCCCGTTTTCATTTAGATGGACCGGCTGTTTTTTCGGGCCGTCTTAAGGCATGGATGCATCGGACGTGCCAGTGAACATGTTATATGACACTGTTCAAAATACGGACCGAGAAAACAAAGGTATAATACCAATGGCAGTACAACTTCTATGACATTTTGAAATTAAACTACAGTTTACGGATTTTATCGCGTTATATTTGTTTCACTGGTTATTACATTTAGACCGAATGATCTAGAAACTAAATTTTTAATACTGGCCGACGTATCGAATCCTTTACAGAATTCATGTTCACGGCAGACTGAGGTGATATTTGTCTTTGTCTTGAATTTAAAAGTTATCTCAAAGTACTCGAACATTTTTCAACTATTGGTGTTACTATCTACGCAAAATGTGCTCACTGTGACTTGATGTCTTCTGGCCCACAACCAATATAACGCGATAAAATCCGTAAACTGTAGTTTAATTTCAATGTATAACATTCGCGTTAACCCAAGAAAATATTATTCTATGACATTATTCACATTTGAATGCATCAAGAAAATAATCGGATAGTGGCAGTACAATTTGTATGACACTGTTCACATTTAGACGGGACCGATAAAATAGACGGATAATGCCAATGGCAGTACAATTTCTATGACACTGTTTACATTTAGAAGGACTGAGAAAACAGACGGATACTATCAGTGGCAGTACATTTAATTTGACACTGTTAAAATTAAGACATATCGAGAAAACAAACTGATAATGCCAGTGGCAGTATTGTTCACATTTAGACAGACCGAGAAAACAGACAAATAATGGCAGAGGCCAGAAACTATGAATAAAAAATAGATGGACCAAGAAAACAGCCGATTTGGCGTAGTGGAAATGGGCCCTAACGTTGTGATAGCATACGAGATGACTTAGGCAAATTAATGTCTTAGTAATTTGTATACTGGAAGTGTGCTAGCTTTATTAATTGTTATTGAACTCAAGATTATGTAAGACATATCATTTAAATGTTATTAATAATAACTAGTGGAATGACGCTAGATAGATCTTGAAATAGCCGCCTTGACCGAGGTAGTAATATATACCACTTAATTAGTCTTAACAACATTAAATATGTAAGGAAATAACTTTTCAGGATTCAATATCTAAAGAATTAAATAATCATCCATTTTACCCTACTTCACTTTACTTTACTCGTCTGCTGCATTGATCCCTTGGACTGTAAAGTATAACTATGTAGTTTTAACCAGCGTTTCGTACTATTACTCTTACGTATTATTATGTACGGTAACAATTTAAAGTTTCAGAGAACAGTGCTTGAAATCTGATCAAACTTTAATACAAACTAGTTTCAGTGTGACGACCGGTTGACGCCGCGGGAGTGTAAGCGACTGCTACGCCAAAGGTCACGGGTTCGATTTCCGCTCTAGTCAAACATTTGTGTGCATGAACATGGATGTTTGTCTTGGTCTGGGTGTTTCTATGTATACCTAATATGTATGTATTTACAAAAAAAAGTATATATGTATGTTTATCCATTGTTTAGTACCCATAATACTTACTTAGTTTGGGACTAGATGGTGTTGTGTGAATGTGGTAGAATATTTATAAAAAAAAATAATACATAGCAAACGGGGCATCACTTACAATTCAAGTGAAGTCCAGTTCTGAAGAGTCTCGATCACACGACGCTGCCAGAATACGGACGTACATTTTTGTAGAGTTTGACGAATTGGATATAGAGCTAACAATGGTAGAGCCGGTCCATAGAGGTTTTTATGGTGACTGATTTCTTTGAGTTTATTCTGTAAACGATTTTCACGATTCAGTGGCTCTACGTAGAGCTTTTTAATTTACGGCTTGCGTAGGTTTCCTTGTTTGTTAATGAAAATCGAGCGTGTCGCTTTAGTGAGCTCTTTTTCATTGATTGTGAACAATTTCTGTGGTATACCTCTCCTCTTAACAGATATATACCTAAGGCAAGTGTGAATGACATACATCCTAAAAACAGGACAGATTAGAAGTACCCTGATCAAAAGAGCATGCATGAGGAATCTGATGGGAGTGAATGAAGCAAGAGAGATGTGTCAGGATTGTTGCAAATGGCGTTCCGTAGTCTCTGCCTACTCCTCCGGGAAACAGGCGTGAGTCTATGTATGTATGTATGTATAAAATAGTGTTGTCAAATTATTATCTTTCGTGATTTGATTATATCCCTATTTCTATCATACCATTGCAACACATTTTAATAAGAACAATGGTCTGTAACGAGCAACACCTAAATCCTCAAATTCTCTAAATACAAACGTATTTGCACTAACTAATACGAGGCAGTCACAATGTACTTCGATAAAAATAAAGTCAGATTTCATCGTTGAAATTAAATCTATAAATCGATTTATCTCGCAACGATTCAATGAACGATGTCTGTAATAGCACTTATGAGGATTGAAATGCCAATATAGAACATTGTAAATATCATAGGCTCTTCAAATCAAATTTAGTTTCTTATTTATTGGAGTAGTTTTCCATGAGAAGTTAAAAATAGACGTTATTTCTTATTTATTGTTTGGAAATCATGACCTGAAGTTGTGTTGTATCTAAGTGGTTTGTTTTTGTAGATGAGTTTTTGTGTATGTAACTAAAAATTTACTTATCATTATATCCGACTAACTACGGGGCCCAACCAAGTTCTTCAAGGCCCAAACCAACCTCACCTGCTAGTCGGTGCACCTGCTGGATGACAGACGAGGCCCTGGCGTAAGCCTTCTCTAGTGGTTGGGAGGTCAGACGGCAGTCGCAACCGTAAAGGCAAAGGAGCCATATAAAAAAATGGAAAGCAGCAGAAATCGAAGTGATACAGGTGGGGCACCGCCACAAAACGGTGCGCAGGAGCCTCGCCCGACTCTTGTGACAAGTGGGCAAGGGGTATGGTGTCGGGGTTGGACACGGCCATGTGGACCCCGGGCATCAAGGCGTAGGTTTTGGATCGCAACCAGGACAGCGCTAGGATGATGATGATGATGATATTCGACTATGGTAGGTAGTAGAGCCTTGCTGATTTCAGAATGAATGGGCCGGCTCGACCGGGGAATTACTACCTTCTTACAGAAAATCGACTTAAAGTAACAGTACCAACACTGTTGCTCATCCCACTCCACATCCTCTCCCTTTTCCCGACCCCAAGGGGCGGCAACGCACTTGTGACTCCTATGGTGTTGCTTGTGTCCATGGGCGGCGGTAATTGCTTACCATCAGGCGATCCGTCTGCTCGTTTGCCACCTATTACTATAAAAAAAAAAATCAGGTGTGCCGAAGACCGCGCAAAGTGGACGTTGTATAGCTGACGAGCAAACTCCGGGATCTAAGTAGAAGGCCTTAGATCGCGACTGGAACAAAGCTAACGATGATGAAATTGTGTGACCATAGTTGATTTCAGTTCATGTGCCGCGAGGGACTTTTCAGTTTATATACAGGCCTGATGATACTTCGTAAAGTAAGTGATGTATAAATTGGAAACCAATAACTAATGAAAAATCTTTTACATGCCATAAATGATAACTGTCTACACCTGACACCAAATGATCTTTCGATTGCTCTAGATCCACCATGGACCCAATGCTTAACATTTCAAGGAATTATTTAAAAACTTCGTCTGGTACAAAGTAATAAGGTATTCTGTATATTTTCCAATTTGTTGTAGTCAGTGGAATGCGTCTGAAAGTCCTCGGCTTTCCGCAATGCAGCTCGTACGGTGCAGATACGTTTCAGTAGTTTCCTTTTTGTTGAAACAAAAAATACTATTTCTGCAAGAGATAAGCTCACAAAGATAATGCATTCTGTGCATCGCATGAGATTTAAAGCAGAAAATATAGATTCGAGGGAAATGCATTTGTGTTTCACGGAAATTTGACCAGATATTCACTCTTGACACACTCTCTTCACACGGGTGTTTCTATGTATAATATGTATGTACTTACAAAAAAAAGTATATATGTATGTTTATCCATTGTCTAGTACCCATAGTACAAGCTCTGCTTAGTTTGGGACTAGATGGTGTTGTGTGAATGTGGTACAATATAATATTATATATTATATTATATTTGCTTTATCTAAGTACTAGAAAAGCACCCTATCTCAGAATCATGGATTCATTGTAATATTTACGAAACGTTATTCAATTGCGTAATTATTTGAAAGCAAAAGTGACTGCTTTTAGTTGCACCAATGTTTCGGCACGCGACCGATACCTACGTATCACATATTATATGTTAGTTTGTGTACAAATCGCAAAAGTTAGAAAGTATTTATGCATTCTTCGAATCGTATTTTCAGCTTCAGCGTATTCCGTGTGGGGACGGATTAAGAATACGGAATGTCACCACACCATATCATCCCATGGGTGTCGTAAGAGCCGACAGAGGGAGCATATTATGCAGAGAACAGCACTGTAAGAAAAAGAAAACTTGATACAAACCCTATACCAACCCGTTTGGCCAGTGTGGTATAGTGGGCCAATTCCTCCTTTCAAATGAGAGGCCTGTCCAGCAGTGGACTGTTAAAGGCTGATGATGTATTCCTTGTAAACGCTCCTAACTCGTGCAACCTTAACCTCTTGTATGCCGGAATGCGAGACACAATTAAAAAGCTATTGTGTATCGCGTGTATACGCGTTCCAGCATTCAAAGTGTTTAAGTCGAAATATGTAATGTAGACATATTGCTATGTGGAAAAGCTAATATTCAGCCGAAATGGGCTAAAGTAGAAAGCTGAGCCTAGGTTCTAACTGGAATAACACTAGGAGGATGATGATGTTATGTAGTCATAAAATCTTACCAGAAGGTTTCGAGACAAAAAATACTAACAGCAATACTTATACGTTAACAGACACTGTGGTGGTTTTTGAAGGTCCGAGCACTTATAGGGAGAGAGTCACAAACACCTTCTCTGCTTGCCCCAAGAGGCTCAGTATAAACTAGCGATTTCGATTGCCAACAGGAAGAAGAAAACAAGGATAACACTTCCTATTTGCTTTAATTATTTGTACTTTTGGCTCTATCCATGTACCTCCAAAGCGGTACTCCTAAACTCCCTACATGTATAAAATTAATCTCATATGCAAAACAGAATGCTAAACGACTAATCTAATTGCTTCCAAAATTAGCTTTTGTAGAGCTAAACTGTGCCTTAAACTTTACAACGAGTCTGGAATTTAAACGAGTGCTAAATAACATCATATTGTTTAGTAGGTTGCCGAGGTCAGGCAATGTTTGGCACATGGTTTATATATTTTCTTAGCGTATACAATATTGATATATATAGTGTGTTGCATTTTCTTCTCCTTCTACACTGATTTTGCCACCAAAACCGTTGTTGTTGTTAGCCTGTCGAAATGTTGGCGAAATTGCACTTGTTATATTAAGTATTTTGTGTTGGCTGATGAGAACACCAGCGTTGCAGATAATGTACTGTAAGGACGGTTTCAGATTAGCGTAGTTATCTGCGCATACACGGTTGTTTCAGCATACGTGCTTACCCGCGCGCCACATAACGCGCTTCGAAAGACCAGACTCGGGTAAACTGGTCAACGTACGATCGTTGACCAGTTTACCCGAGTCTGGTCTTTGCGAGTTGCGCGTGTGCCAAAAGGCGCGCCTATACGCGCCTACGTGCGTTTTTAAAATCGAGCTTATACGCGCGTATAACACGCTAGTCTGACACCGCTCTAATACTTGCTGACGCACGTGCCATATTTTTTTCTCGTTATACCAATAACCAACTATTGAACATGTTTCTACGTTTTAAGTCTATGGAAATGAAAATACAAAAAAATATTTTTCTTTCTTTCTGAAGTTAACCAAAGATCTATTTTATTATAATCATTTGGATAATTCTTAGCTACAGAAAAATAACGTAGTTGTTTTGCTAAAATTAGTCTTGTGTACAGCGCTGCCCCAGCGACCTAGAGTAACCTGTTTGTGTCGAAATAAGTACTTAACTCCGTGACATGGTATAAATAATACACTGCGATAAGAACGAGCTTAGCAATTACGACTTTAATTTAAATTATTGTAGCTTAACTTTCTATTTAATCATATAGATCTTTACTACCGCATCTTTAATTCCGTGTGGTGACGGATTAAGAATACGGAATGTCACCACCCCATATCATCCCATGGGTGTCGTAAGAGCCGACAGAGGGAGCATATTATGCAGAGAACACCACTGTAAGAGAAGGAAAACTTGATACAAACCCTATACCAACCCGTTTGGCCAGCGTGGTATAGTAGGCCAATTCCTCCTTTCCAAGGAGAGGCCTAGTCCAGCAGTGGACTTTTAAAGGCTGATGATGATGATGACCGCTTTAACTCTACTTAGAAAATCCCTTGCATACAAACGGACATAATTTGCCATCATAAATTATTTAAGATGACACTGACTCTATCTTTTCTACTTTGAATAACGGTAGAGTCGCTACCTGAATGCCTTTAGAATAAGAAATTAAAATTAAAAGAATGTTTTGAAAGATTTATTTACATTTGCTCACATTTTTCCTTCAAAGCAAGGATAAGCCAATACATTTTATTACAATCTACTAAACCTATAGCAATGTAAAATATTTGTGGCACCGAAATATATCTAGAAATCAGAACATATTCGAACGAAAGCTCTAAAATCATAACTTTTCACTACACAGGATTTCCCTAAACTCTATTTACGACTCTACATAACCTAAATATACTCACCCGAATAATACCTACACCTACGCAATAATTCTCAATAATTTGTCCGAACAATCCAATATGTAGAGACAGCTCTACCTCCCAAAGCGCCGTGTTGACTCTATAATCGGCTAAACCGAGTGTAATATGTCAGAGAGCTACGAAACTCTCGTAAGTATTCCAGTAGCGTCGTAGAGCAATGGACCTCTCTAGGGAAACTGGACTCTACTTAAATGTAGAGCTACGTTTAGAGGATATTGTGCTATATTATTTAATAAATGTAAGTTAAGAAATCTGGGCCGGTTTTTTGTGTAAAATTGATAATTGGTAGTCGGAATTGTTATATGTTATTGTATAATTTATGTGTTAATAAAGGAAGTTTTGGTGTTAAAGAAATTAAGACAGAAAGGAGACAGTAAAGGTTAGGAGGATTCCTCTGGGTCACTGGCTCTCCTTTAAACATCCAGTGTCAGACTGAAAATCATTGACACACACCTGACTATTATGCTACTCTTGGTTGTGCTCTTTTTATATTAATGATGTATGTGATCGTTTTTGTTAGCTTCGTCCGAGTGGATCAAATGATCAAAAGGTAGCCCAGGCGCGATTTCGATGTATAATTTATATTACTGTACTCTTTTATAAAATATCGTTTAGTAGCTTTTGCGAGAAAGTGGTAAGAACATCCATTACTCTTCATAAACTTACACCTTAGTAATAGTATAATAATAATAGTTATTTGGATTTTTATTGTGCAATTTTAACAAAATTCTTTGGATTTTTGTTTTGCAATAGCCACAAATATAATTCTGGATTTAGGCAATAATAAACCCAAATCTTATGAACTCAGTTATAAAGATGATAAACAGTAAGTGAGACTTTTTTGCTTCAGTATGCATTGCTCTGCTACAGCAAAGATTGGAACCTCACAGAATATCACCATAATGTAGCGCTATTTAAATCATTTCATCGCGGTTCATTCAGTGCGTGAGAGCGCCTCAGGCTCAATCACCCTACTTCCATCTCAAGGGTTGGCAGCGACTTGAATGAGTTTCTTTGACATATTTTTTTTAATACTAAGAGCACACAGGGTCGTGTGTGAGTCGGAGTTATCGTCAAGTAAGGCGCTGTATTTCATTACTGAAGAAAAAAATTGTGTGAATGATAAACTTTAAAATAAATTTACTCATTTTTTTTAACTCTGTTTAATTTCTAATTAAATATAAATTAATAAAATGTAAATTTGTGTCCTAAAAAGAACTGTATAGCTTACGAATCAAATTGCATCCATACAAATCAATTTTCTAGCAGCCATTAAAGAACTTAGTGTTGTGAATTGTGGCGTCAAAGTGCTTGAAGAGATCTTTATTTTTTCCTACTACCTTCACTATAACAAATTTTAAACCCATTGAATCCTAGAGGCTTCTTCAAACCTACTGACATCAAGAACTACAAATAATGATACATACTGCTTATATATTCTGACCTCTCTTGTTTTAATACATACACAGAGGTAGTACAGTGACGAGTCATGACGTAATATCGATACCATCAATCATTCGTATTCGGTTGCGATTGTTTCGTATCATCGCAAATCGATTCGGATGCGAGCACGTACCAAATGATTTATTCACATACACTATTATGGCTGTTGTCTCAACGCTGGCGAGGAAGCGATTAACACCCGTATTTATAGACAAGTAAAAGTAATTACTTGAGTAAAAGTAATTATTTAAGTCATGATTTCTATTCTATAGTTAAGTAATTGCTTAAAAATAGAACTGTCAAAAGATAGAATTCTTAGCCAAGTAATAGTCGCCATTTTGGTTACTTGAGCATTCGAATTTGACTATTGAGTTGGATTTTGTCTTAGCAATGGAAAGCATCGAAGCTATTTTTGGGGTTATAGATAATATTGATGTCGATATTCTACCGGAGATTGAAGTTGCTGAGCCCAGAAGTCGAAAAGTTTACTTTCGCGATGTGGATCCATTTAATGATTATTCGGAAGAAAGTTTTAAAAAGAGATTTCGTTATTCCAAAAGTGTAGTGATGAATGTGATTTTACCACGAATTGCGGACTCTTTACAATCAGATACACAAAGAGGACTGCCTGTCAGTCCACTGTGTCAGTTATTAACAGCATTCCGTTTTTATGCCACTGGTAGCTTCCAGATTGTATGTGGAGACATCATGCATATTTCACAATCAACAGTGTGTCAAATAGTGAAGAGAGTTACTCGTCAACTGGCATTGCTAATGCACGAGTTCATTAAGTTTCCAGCGAATTTAAGAAAGACCAAGAATGACTTTGAAAGCCTTGGTTGTATAGGAAGAGTGCCTGGACTGAAAAATATTGTTGGTGCAATTGATTGCACCTATTAAAATCACCAAACCTAGAGGCATAGTGCATACAGAACAATACCGGAACAGAAAAGGCTATTTTTCATTAAACATTCAAGTAGTTGGTGGCCCTAATTTGATGATATATGATATAGTAGTGCGCTGGGCAGGCAGTACTCATGATAGCCGAATCTTTAGAAATTCTAGATTAAATATAAGATTGTGCAATAATGAAATTGATGGGGTACTACTTGCAGATGGAGGATATCCTTGCACCAGGTAATTTATGTAACAATACCTATACTTATAATAAATTAGTTACATATCAAGTGTATTCAAACTATTGAACTACCTTATAATTTATTTACAATGAAACATTCTTTATTTCAGACATTTATTGACACCAATCTCAAATCCTGCAACCCCACATGAGGATAGATATAATAAGGTGCAAATAAGATCCAGAAATACAGTGGAACGTTTATTTGGAGTGTGGAAAAGACGGTTCCCTTGCTTACAAAATGGTTTGGCATGTAAATTATCAACAACAGCCAATGTCATAGTGGCTTGCGCAGTGCTACATAACATAGCTGTGGAAGTCAATGATATTTTTGAAGATGAAGATGATGTGGCAAATGAAACTCGTAATATTAATTCTCAGCCTTCTAGTATAAGCACAATGAGTACCAGTGATGGTTTGGTACTTCGATCAAATATAATTTCTCGATATTACACATTTTAAGGAAATAAATATATTAAATGACAAGACAAGAGTGTTTTACTAATTACATTTATTTAATTCTTTTAACTTTATTTCTAATTCCAATTTAAACAAAGCTTCTTTGTGTTCCCTCTCCAAAATCTTAATTTTAATTTCTTCTTCATGAAGTTTCCTAAATTCCAATTCTTCCTCCAAAATTTTACATTTCAGTAAATCAATTTTGTTTGTCCTTATACTACAATCATAACTCCTTTTTATAGGAGTTTTATACTCAATGCTTTGTTTCTCATCCCCCTTTGACTCATGTGTAGCTTGCATAGTTATATCTCGTTGCCATGCTTCATTATTAGTGTCACCTAATATCGATACACTTCCTGAAATTAAATAAAAGTTAATCATAATTTTGATAGAGCTTTCAAAGTATGTATGTCCTAGTTGCACAAATAGTGTTATGTTTAATTAATTAAGTTAAAAAATGAAAGCATATAATATGCTTTTTTAAAGTAAGTACTTGTTTATGGCTGTGACAGAGGTAAAACATAGTTTGATTAGGTAAGAAAGAAATACTATACATCCAGATCTCTGTACTGAATGGTGAATGGATATGTCTAGGTATTCAACTAGCATTTAATAATACCTAATTACTTTCAAATAATATCTGACAGAAACATGGTTTTATTTAGTTATAGCAAAGGATAATCTCTTACCGTCAACATCACTATCAATATCCACTTCAATGTTAGTGAGGATATTTTTATCTATGTCCATCACCTTGGCATCTATAGGGTTCATGTCCATGACAGATGGCCCACCACCAGTTAAGTGGCGAATATTTTCCTTTGTTTTGGACTCCCTTGCTTTTGCTTTCATGTTGTACCATAGCTTTATTAATTGTTTTGTAGATGCCTAAAAACAAACAAAATAATTATATAGGTTGTACTTATCTATAGAAATAACACGTGATTAAAACTAAACTACGCTTGGGGCACTTGTAAAAATACCATGCTACACAATGAAATTATAAAAAAGCATGGATCCTTTTTAATTCTAATAAAGTTTAACATAGCTATACCAAATAGATATATTACCTTTTGACTAACGATAGACGCCTCGTTAAACTCCTCTTTTATATTCTCTTATGAATGTTTCTTCTTCAAAGCACTTGTTGCATTAGTTTGTTTTGCAGTTAAAATAGCCTCATATTTTTGAATAATATTCAAGAACAATTCCTTTTCCAGGCTCGAGAAAGGTTTTTTCCTGTCTACTTCGGACATAATTATCGTTTATCAAAGAATTTAAATTCAAACAAATCAATAGAACATAGCGATCTTATACTTAATACTGACGAAGTCAACAAATGATATAAAATTAAAAACCATGTGTCAGTAGCTAATTCAAGTGTAAAAAGATACTTTCTAATTTTGTTGGGTTTTGTCATGTCAAACGTTTTGTTTCGCCAAAGATTTACATCTTTAATTTTTTTTTTTAATGGAATCACTTATTAGGATTGGTGGTTCAAACATAGATTTATTGGAATTAAGAAGAAACATAACATTTAAGTAATATTTTAGACGTTAAATTAAAGTTATCTACATTTTACGTATATCGTCTAATGAAACAAAACGTAGTAAGTCAGTGTTACCAGTCGGAAAGAATTCTTAAGAACTGTTTCTTACTTAAGCATTTACTCAAGCAAGTAACGCACATTACTCAACTATAGAATAAGATTTTTTAATGAAGAATTCTAACGTCAAGTAATTACTTAACTAAGTAATTACTTAGCACCAAGTAATTACTTGTTTATAAATACGGGTGTAACTATCAGTTTTTTGAAATCCAGGTAGGTATGGCACTATTTAAGAGTGTTGTGGGTTCGATCTCCACACGAAACAACTCTTTGTGCGATCTATAAATTGTCTGGGTGTACTTTTTGATCGTTGATAATATATTTTTTTATTAAGGGTCGCGTGACATGGTATTTGGATTTGGTGACTTTTGAAGAAATGAAAAATACGTATTTTCTGAGCGTGTTCAAGTTTCAAGCGTGTTATTGCCGAAAATCTAAACATCATTGTCGACAATGATACGCTTCTGACAAGAGCTATCAAAGATAGTCACTCAACAATTCTCGCTCGGAATACGTGTGCAGCATGTGCAGTGTTGTACAAGACTAATTGCCCATCGCACACGGACACTCACCGATAGCCGAGCTACAAAACAATTGAAACTACAATCGCAGCCTGCATAGGCTGCGCTCGAGTGGGCAGTGCTAATGGACGAGCGATGAAAAGAAATGATACGATACCTCTTTCACACCGTGATCTACAAAACTAAGGTATTTTAGTAACACTGATCAATGTGAAAATAATACCCAGCGTCTTCAGCGCAATTTAGTTCGTAAAAGCTGCTCTTACTTCATATTGTGTCTAGCTATAGCTAGGGTGCATAGGGTTCCCACCAAGAACTTAGGGTCCCAAGCCAACCTCACCTGCAAGTGGTGCACCTGCCGATCAACGGACGAAACACTGGCGAAAAGTGGGCGTTTAATATGCCTCTGCCTACCCCTTCGGGGAAACAGGCGTGAGCCTATGTATGTCATCATCATCACAGTCCTCTGCTGGACTAGGCCTCTCCTTTGAAAGGAGTTGGCCTACTATACCACGCTGGCCAAACGGGTTGGTATAGGGTTTGTATCAAGTTTTCCTTCCCTTACAGTGCTGTTCTATGCATAGTATGCTCCCTCTGTCGGCTCTTACGACACCCACGGGATGATATGGGGTGGTGACATTCCGTATTCTTAATCCGTCACCACACGGACAGTATGTATGTGTATGCTATAGACGCCCACTCCCAACGTGTTTTCAGTTGGTAGCCCTATTCGCTACTTGCTTATCGCCAGCAGTGAGCCAACAGCCTAAAGAAAGGGCGAACCAACTTGATACAGGGAGACGTTATAATATTGTGAATATTCTAAGGGTGTCAATCTTGTTGAAGGGCCTGTTTGTCTGATACGTAACTCAATTTTGTATATATGATAGGCTGGGTTATATAGTACGGATGGAATTTTAGAGATGGTTAATACAAATCTGGGCAAAGTCTAGAACGGCTAGGATGTACAGTCACGAGCATAAATATATTGCTATGGGCAGATTAGCAAAAATATCTGTCCCAGGAATGAGTTCAATAATATCTGTCTGCACGTACGCAGCAAAAATATCTGATATTATCAGGCAGCATAATGAAGTGGCATCAAAATTATGTGATGACAATGTTAAAGCATAAATATCTGATGTCACAGGTGGCAAAATGTTATGATCCCTTGTGGAGAGCAAATATATGTAACGTTTTATATTTCTGTAATTTGCATTGATTCCGCCCTAAAAGCATAAATATGTGACACCAACTAGGTGGCAATAATATCCGACATACAATTTATAAACAATAAAATATTTGATAATATTGTTACGCCATCTATCGGTGAATGGGGGTACTAGAAGAGATTGAATGTATCGGTGGTTTAAAGGTAATTCAGCTACTCTGTACTAGATGGCGTTGCTGTAATCGACTGTTCGAGATTATTTCGACAGTTTTGTGGAAGAGTCTAGAATGCGCTAGTGATGTTATCCGGCCAGTATAAATAGAGCGAGAGCGCGCGAGACAGGACAGTAACAATTGAATATCCAAGCGAAATACAAGAAGCGAAGGAAGTAATTCGGAAGTGTTTAGTGTTGTTCTTATTAGTGAAGTGGAAAAGTGTGAAATAAGTGTGTTTTCGCTGGTTGTGTAAATAAGTGTGTGTAGTGTTTGTGTATAAATAAAGTTCAGTTTAAGTGGCATAGTGAGTTATAATTTATCGTCGAATCCCAGCTCGTAACAATATGTATAGCGCCAGTAAAAAGGGCCAAAATGTTTTATTGTTATGTATTTTGCCGGGCAAAGAATATGAACAAAAACACGTTATAAATATTTTTTAATTTTATTTGCCTAATCAACTTAATAAAATATCGATTTTAAGCGAGTATTTATGTCACCGGAGAATGACAAGAACCGCAAATTTATAAATTTCCTAACAAATGTATAAAATTTCGTAGGATTCTAAACGAGAGATAAATTGTATTATTTTACGCCCATCGTTTCGCAAATGGCTTAACTTACATATTCATGCGTAAAATAATAAGTAAACAATTACCAAAGGCCATGTGCGCTCTGATTGGTTGAATAATTCACGTGTTTTTTTCCTTCCTCTCCACTGCCATTTTTCGCCACTTTAACGAATAAACTGGAACTATAGCGATGTTTATGAGCCTAAGTTAACGGAACCCTGCTTCGCAAGGCTCCTATTTTTCTGTTCAGGGTCATAAGAAAACCTAACATAATCTATTAAGTTGAATTGATGCCGACCTTCATTATCACCGACCGACCAATCAGAGAGCAGTATGTTATATTTAAAATTAATGTGAAACTTCTGTGATTGGTTGAACCGTTTAGAATCTTACGAATCCGGTAGTTTATAAATTTACCACGAGACGTCGCAAATTGATAAATTTGCGAAAATATTGGCGTAAAAAATACAATTTATCTCCCGTTTAGAATTTCCTAGTAAATTTATAAACTTGCGAATCTTGTTATCTTCCGGTGAAATCTAATTAAACATAATGAATTAAAATCGAGTAAATCCACCATTTGCATCATTACGTCCTGTAGCCTCTCTTGCATTGTAGAACTATATTAGCACAGACTTGCGAGCCTCGGAGTGACTCCCATATGTCAAAGGTGTGACAACGTAGAAAATCATGGGTTCCAGCCAGAGTTGGATCCTATTGTTGAAACATTGAACTCCACAGATTCTCAATGGAAATGAATGGATTCAAATCAAGGCTCTCTGAAGGGAAATTGATTAACTTTAAGGCCTCTCTTTGAGTATTAACTTTTAAACCACTCACGAGTTATTCGAGAGCAATTAATGGAATATGTGCATTGAATAGTATCCATGTATGTCTATCTTCATAAATGGATACTGTTTGATAACTCATCGCCAATCCAATGAAATCCAAAAAAAAAGTACGGTCTGGGAGCCTGGGGGCCAATTCTGCTATTTTTATATGACATTGATATTATATTTTGAATAGATTTAAAAGCGGTATTCTGATAACCTAATGTCATTATCGTATAATTTAAAATAAAAAAGTTCGTCGTTGATACATACGATCTCGTTACAATTTCATTCAAATATCAGATAATTTAGAAGAATATGATTTTTGTGACGTAAGTATGACACTGACATGATATCGAGACTATATTTATTTAGCGGAATTGGGCCCCTGATATATTACTATAAAAACAATAGGGGATCGGGCAGTATTAAAAATAAATTGCAAATTATCATTGATCAAAAAGATTGTCTCAAATCACCACTATAAATATTCTTAAATTTTAATTTTGCTCTTACAGTAAATTTCATATAAATAAAACCATAAAATAGTACAGCAGTTGATAAAATACAAAACTAGCGTTTCTACGGGTGACAAAAAGTTACTGATTTGTCTAGGCAGTTCGATACCTTATTCCTAAACTATTACTCGGCAGCCGTAAATAAAATAGAATGATAAGATAATGTAAGTAAATAATTTAATTCGGTCGTAGTATTGGATATGTCTAGGCATAAATACAGGGTGCCACAAGATCCATCACCAAGCCGAAGTCTACTCGTTATGGACATCATGCCAAGTCATACAAAACAAAAATAAAACCTGGGAAACTTTTTTTTTAAGGAGACACATTTTTTAATCCGCAATTAAAAGTTCCTACCCTACTTATCCATGGGTGCATAGGACGTCTATAGAACAGGTTGGCGGGGTAAATGCATCGATTTTGTACCTAATTACAAAAATTATTACAAAAATCAGTAATTTCCCAGGTATGGGGCCGAAGAAAAAATTTTTCGTAGTGATTGGTACAACATGGGATTTCAGTTTTCGTTAAGGGTCTTTTTTCAACCTGTATAGTATAAAACGACAGCCTATATTAAAACAATGTAAAATAACATTTGTTTTTTTTAACTAGGTACCTATTTCGTATAAATTTTAAATTAAATTGAAAATAAAATAATGTCAGATAATATTGCCACCTAGTTGGTGTCACATATTTATGCTTTTAGGGCGGAATCAATGCAAATTACAGAAATATAAAACGTTACATATATTTGCTCTCCACAAGGGATCATAACATTTTGCCAGCTGTCACATCAGATATTTATGCTTCGACATTGTCATCACATAATTTTGATGCCACTTCATTATGCTGCCTGATAATATCAGTTATTTTTGCTGCGTACGTGCAGACAGATATTATGGAACTCATTCTTGGGACAGATATTTTTGCTAATCTGCCCATAGTAATATATTTATGCTCGTGACTGTACCTACATAATAAAAAACTTGTTTTGACCGGTTGTTTACATGCATATTTTTATTATGTTGTATTTTTATATTGTTGCATAACAATGAATCATAGTACAATAACACTAAAACCCCTAAAGCAGATCGCCGGGCGCACGCTGAACGTAAGAATTCAATATATACAGATAATCCCTATTAAAAAGAGACGAGACATGTATATAGTTATAAGGAATCTTAGCTACAATTCCAAGAGCCGAGTTGAACTTCAATTGGAGCTTAAACTGCCTAAAAATCAATGGGACAGGACGAAAAGTAAGACCTAGTCGGATGTTCTCTGACAGGATCGGAGACATCCTAAAAAACGCACAGAATAGAAATACCCTAAACGAAAGAGCTTGCATGAGAAATTTGATGGGAGTGAATTAAGCAAGAGAGATATGTCTATTTATTTATTTATTTATTTATTTGTATGGGAAAACAAACAGATACATACATTACTTAATAAACAATGGTGCAACAAAGCATAGGTTAGTATGTAGCCCACAACGTTATCCACATTTTGATAAGTTATTTATCTAATTATTATTTAAACAGAATGGTTGAGTACGAGTAGCATCTTACAGTACAAGAAACAATGAAAATAGTGACTTTAATAATTTAGGATGTACAATCTTCTTTATACAGCGATATTTTAGGAATAGTATACAATATTAAATTAACTAGGTAAGGTAATGTCATTTTATTATATGGTTTGAATGACTTCTAATAAGGCCTTTCTAAATTTATTTGCCGTTAATGTAAACAAATCCAAATGTATAAAATATTGATTATAATTTTTCGCTAATCGACGCAAGGGGGCGCGCACTCCAGCATTAGTGCGACAAGATGTAACTGCAAATAGTGGTCGTGCGCGCACCTCACGTCCAATTACAGTGCGTGGAACAATATAACTAAGGTTGTTAGTTAGCTCTGAGCAGTCATATCTGTTATTGCATAAGTCGAAGAGAAACTTAGTTTCTAGAAACAGGCGTCTAGACGCTAGATTAGTCAGATTTATATTACTTTGCATATTTTGACTACGGAGGGCAAAATTATGACGACAACGGTATTGCAAGGCTTTAATAAACTTGTTTTGTACTCTCTCCAAGCTGTCAATATACTTTTGATATAGAGGATTCCAAATGTGTACGGCATATTCAAGTTTGGACCGAATAAGTGATTTGTACAGGTGCGTGTAGGTCTCACGACGTTTAAAATCGACGGTAGCTCTCATTACAAAACCATAGAGACGATAAGCATTATTAATAATGCTATCAATATGTTGACTAAGGTGAAGTTTATTATCTAAGAGTATACCTAGATCTTTTACCAATGTAACTTGCTTCAAAGTAGCATTACCTAAAGTATAAGAGTTAGCCACAATATGTCAGGATCGTTGCAAATGGCATTCCGTAGTCTCTGTCTACCCCTTCGGGAAACAGGCGTGAGTCTATGTACGTACTTGTTTACTACCTAAAACAAATGAGTGACTCAAACATAAAACTTATAAGAGCCAAATAATTATACAAAAGCCACAATAAAAATGCAATTCATTAAATACCTTTATAACACGCAGTAATTGGAATACATTCCGAAGCGGTGTTGTTATTGTTTAAATACAGCTTAATTTCGTATTCATTACAAATTATCGAGTTATTGCCGATATCAATAATTTTATTGTAGAGCGAACGGCTTTTAATATGTTTGCTGCAGGCTGTTATTATATTATAAGGTGGATTGTTTATACTGATGTTGTATTGTGGGTTCAATACTCGCGTCGGGCATATTTTCTTATACATATACGAATTGTTGAAGGTATTAATATAACTGATCCTCTAATGGAATATATATTTGCATCCTTGTGTAGTTTTAAACTACTGTTTGGAATGGAGGTGGTTTTGATCCGAACTAATCTTTTAAGTTATGAGACTGAGTTACATCCTCTAATAAGAAGTTAGGATATTTAAAATATAGATAAGAATAAAATTTAATTATCTGTCTGTGATTTCAAAATACATTATTTATGTATATGTCGGAGAAGCATTGCTTTCATCGATATCGCCATTAGTGGTTGCGGACTTAGTGAACACCAACATAATATTGTTAATTATTCAAAAAAACTACCATCAATTCGACTCATAGCTTCTTCCGACGTATATATCACTAGATGAGCCCGCGGTTACACCCGCGTTATTTAAGCTGCAGGCAAGAGCTTATTATTAATAAAATACGAAAAATCACGCTCAACATAATGAATTGTCCTGGTGTTAATCAAACTCGACCTATGGCTTAGAAGTCCGGGTCACTAACCGCAATATTTTCATAATCTTTCCAGCCCACTTTTTTTTTTTAAAGACATCTCCCGCACTAGTAATAAATCCTGTGTCGCGGGGGACTTTACAAACTATTTATTTTGTTTATTTTCCTTAGTAGCATCTTATGACACACGCGGAACAAAATTAAATGATGACAATTTGTAATTTTATTCCGTCACCATATGGTTACAATAATATTTTGTAACGCCCTATTCATGACTATACATACTTATATAGACTGTCTCTGTAGTCCAGTACATAGCGCATGAGTCTGCTGTCGGGATGTACCAGGTTCAATTCCCGGATCGGGCGAAATTGCTACTGAGTTTTAACGAATTCTCAGTAGTAGCACGGAGCCTGGCAATGTGCGCGATAACGGCAATAGGCTCGCCCCCTATTACGTGGGTCCTAAAATTCATAATATGGCGAAGAGTGGTGGTGGTGGGTGTAATATTACCTACACCTCTGTCTAGCCCCTAAAGAATTCATAAATAAATACTGGCGTGATAAATAAATAAATGAATACAGGTGTCAGTATATCTAAAAACAGAGTCTACCTTCTACCAATTCTACCTTGTATCCATCGAAGTAAATGTGGCGGAAACCGTAAAAATTATTATCAGTCGAACTGTCGTCCGGTGCATGTCGTAAACGGGCCGTAATAGTTATAACTGTCCCTGGATAGCCAGTTAAATGGTGTCCGGCTATTAAAATATTGTCATTAAATAATAAGAGCGTTGGACAGCTAAAGGAGAGACGTATAGTGACAAGCGCCGAACAGGCGAAAATGGACGGGCGCTTTTCGGCGAGCGACTTGTCTTTTTGAAGCTGTTTTGAATTTTAGCGACGAGTTCGGAAAATAAAATTTATTATAACACGATTTTTCAGCTAAATATTTGGGCAATAAGTAATATCGTAAAAATCATCTCAATCTTTTGCTCAAATGGACATATCTTCCACTTGGGTAAAAAACTATAGATTTGAGCAAATAAACTTAGTGTTTGATTTAAAATGTATTGCATTTTAAGCAATGCCATATTTTTGTCCAATGGCATTCTAAACCTTTATAAAAACGTGACCAACATTTTCTGGGAACAATTCTCTGCATAAATTAACTCCACATTTTTTTGCATTTCATCTCTTATTTCACTCGTTATAATGTCAAATTTTATTTAACCCTTCCATTTCTTGTATAATATTTTACTTCAAACAAGATAAGTTAAGAATAATTACTCGTTTCATTGCAGGTAAGGGGAGTATCTTTGACAACCGACTTAGTACTCACACACAGATACAGCAAGTGATTTCACAACAAAGAAAAACGAAACTTAACTGAGTGACAATTTGGTTAACATTTCAATTACAGTCGTATTGGGTGCTTTAGCACTCCGAATGCTGTCGTGTTCACCAGTATCAATATTATTGTCATGAAATTAAGGTTTATTTTCCTCTAACGCAAATCTTTTGTCGTGTCGTTCCTTTAGTGAAAGCATGGCCTTAGTGACGAGAAGACTGCTTCTACGTTATATAATTTTGTTAAGGTAAGTGTCATTTCATGTTGAAATAAACCAGTAATAACGGAATACTGAGAACAAACCACCGTGTCGTCTCTTGTTGGAATAATTCTTAATCCTACCTTTAGTATTTATCTGCTGCTGTATTAAAGCTCTAGATAAAATTGAATAATTTGGGTAAAAAGTACAATATGGAAGATCTGGGACGATTATCATTGATAATAATATTATAATATTTGATTACTAAGCCTAAATGCCTGTATGTATGCCTATCATCTCATATCTACTAAACCATTCGAGCAATTTGGATGAAATATTGTGTGTGTATTTCAATGACAGCGCTGCGATCGGTGTATCACCTAGTTCGATTTGTAAGACTGGCAGGAAAACGCGACGTCTGCCGGGGCCGCTAGTTTATATATGTATAGTCTACAAAGGCGGCGATAGCCGAGTGGATATACAAACAGACTGCCATGCAGAGGGTATCGAGTTCGAATCCACGGCGCGCACCAATGACTTTTCGGAGTTATGTGCGTATAGAATGGTTAACTATCGCTTGTCCCGTGCCTCGGAGAGCACGTTAAGCCGTCGGTCCCGGTTGTCATGAACATCTTTGACAGTCGTTACAGGGCGTCAGTACCTTCTTAATACACTGAAAATAGTCTAAACCATGGAATATCGCTATCCTTTCGGGTTGCGGAGGTCAGACAGGCTCCGTAAAAAAGTTAATATTCAGCCAAATCCGTTTAGACTAGAAAGCGGACCCCAGATTGAACTGGGATACCACTGAGAGGATGATGATGAGTCTACACTGCGAAAATCCGTTAATTTTCTTCCTAGAAGTCAAAATCATACGCCTAAAACGAAATATCACGTATCTAATCTTAATAAAATCGTTTCAAAGAATTTTGCTATAAAAAATACAAACTAAATTATAAATCAAGACAGATATAAAAATATATTCACAGCAGACCAATCATCACACCACCTCCAAGAAATATATTGAACGAATTTCCAAGAACAGCCTAAAACAATTTTTCCTTGAATTTAAATCCAAGAGAAATCATGTCCCAATCGGATTTGAATAACAGAAACAGAACGCAAGATGTGCGATTCCCACAACCGAAAGCTTCACCAAAATCTAATTCAATAAACAGTATGCTAGATTTCAATCAGAGTAGTTGAAGGGTACTCGAATGGAGAATTGTTACCCGATGGGTCGAATTTACGCTATGTAGGGATATATAGATCTTTATATATCCCTACTTTATTAGATGTGAAGATATGTAAACTAACTGGTTTTTGTGACGTTGAATAGGAAACAGAGGCAAAGACTACGCAAAATCATGACAGCAAAGAACTAAAGAAGATTTAGATTATCGGTAACACTTTTGAGAAATGAATTGACCGTGAAGAAAAACAAAGTGAAGAATGCCATAATGTTTTTGAAAGTAGTGTCTTTTAACTCGCATCTGGTTAGCATGTTGGACTATAACCTCACCTTTCTTATAATGAGAATAAGCTTATGCCCAGTAGTGGTACAGATTATAAACAAGATTTTGAAGAATAATCATTATGAAAAGATGTGTTGCATTTTTAGAATATTTATGCTGTTTTAGCCCTTCGCATCGATGTCTAATATCACATACATAGACTCACGCCTGTTTCCCGGAGGGGTAGGAACGCCATTTGCAACGATCCTGACATATCTCTCTTGCTTCATTCACTCCCATCAGATTCCTCATGCATGCTCTTCTAATATCACAAATGTCTGAATAAAGTAAAATAAGAAATAAACAAAACAGTATAAGAAATCTTAATAAACACACTGTTTACATATCACACTGAAGAAATCCAAACAAGATTTTCTCTCCCAAACTTCAACGAGCATGTAATTTAACGCGACTATCTAATACTAAAATACAGCTGTACGAACTAAAGCACATATTTTGCCCTCCGTCTAGTTGATAAATCGTCACTGAGCCCATATGGAGGCGTGAGAGCGAACAATGGCGGAAACACAAGTGCGGTTTTGGCTGTTTTAACCAAATAATATTCTAGTTGAAGTGCTATTCACAGTCGATTGCGGTAGACTGGATTACGAATTGTTTGTTATGTACAAGGGCTTACGCATGTTTGTAATGGAAGGAGAGATACTCTCAGATCAAGTAAAAAGGGAGAGACTAGACCATATATTTTTAGGGAAGCCAAAAAGAGGTAGGTATATCTACAGTCCTTACTTTATTTCCTTACAGATAAAATTTAAAAAGTGACTTCACTTTTGTTTAACGTGTTTCATCTTAATATATAAAATCCTTGCGTTACTGACTGACTGACAGACACGCTACAGCCGAAACTGTTGGGCGCAGGAAGCTGAAATTTTGCATGTATGTTCCTTGGGGACCGTAGGGGTGTACTAAGAAGGGATTCCTCGAAATTCCCACGGGACCGGCCAAAACGGGTAAATTTAAAAAAATTGCAGGCGTAGCTGCTGGCGTCCTCTAGTCTTATATAAGGAGATTATTCAACATTTTATACTGCATTGGCTATCGTGATTACATTTTTTTTCAAATACCAATTACATCCTAAGATCCCAAATTCATTTATAAAAATAGTCGTGTAGGCCTTTATTGATGTTTGTTGTATTCAAATTAACCTATAACTCCATGCACCTTGCTGAGTACAAAGCTGCAAGATTAAAAGTCAAAACCAAAGATACAAATACAAAAAAGAAAGTAGACAAGTACTGGCATCAAATATGTAATGATGAATAATTATATCCATTTTACAATTAGCCATTTTCTTCGTCAAACCCAAACTTCAAACACAAAACATCCAACTTTATATATTAAACTTATAATCACAATAAAAACATCTTCAACGAAATCGTGATGAGTGTTCACTTTCCAGGATTAAGGTGTTACAACCTCGCCAAACCAGGGCATATCGAAAGGAGTAATAGTAGGAGAGCTGGCATAAATTTTGGTTAGGTATTTTAGGCAAGCTGAAAACTTGTCTCATACCTCTCCTATAATACCCGAAATCGGAACTTCAGACCTGGCCACCAGAATTTAAATAAATAAGCCAAACGATTCAAGTTGTCTCAAATGCATTTTTTGTATTGATTACAAAATATTTTTGCACGCGCCTAAATTGCATGTTGCCTCAAACACATGTTTTGAAAAAAATAATCTCTCTCCAGCCAGGTGTAGTTCTGTGTTGGGGTATAACAGGAGAGGTTTTCAGCTTGCCTCAAATACCTGCTCAAAATTGATGCCAGCTCTCGGACTATAACACTGAGTAGCTAAGGTAGCGAAGGGGTAATGTTGGGGAGGCCCCCCTTGGATATTGGTTATGCAAATATCGACGCTAAGCGAGAAGACAGGAAATTGAGAGTTTCATATTACACGCGGCAAGAGTGTTAATTTTTGAGTTATTCGAAGGAGAGCGTGATACGTTGTAATGATAGATGACTGTAATAAAGTAAGAAATATATAAATATAGACTTTGGGATTAGAAACTTAAGGTACTTTTTACCTTATTTACAAAACATGGAAAAATAGTAATACATTGGTTGTCCAGCGAGAGATACAGTAGTAAATCAATTGTTATGAGTTATTAACATGATACACGGGACAGAGAAACTGGTAAACTATATATATTCAACAACAGTGTCTTCGCAAATATGGTGAGTCCCAAACATCCAAGGTCTCCTTTGTGAATTGAATACAGATCTTCAAATGAACTCAATTATTTCGATCACCCATCGAAAACCCGACCTAATCAACGTTACGTAACCTCAGAAATTGATCGTCCCACCACTAGGTCACGGGGTCGTACGTTCAAATTAATATCCTTTGTCAAAATCTCCGGGATAAAGTTCAATATTTGCCAGCGGCGGCGGTTTAAAGTAATCCTCATTCGTACGAAGCTCTGACAAGAATACGGAGGGAGGCCTAATATTGTGTTGAAACGATTATTTTTTTATATTCTGCGAGGAAGAATTAGTAGGGTGATTGACCCCGAGACGTGGGTTGACTCAGCAATATTGCACGGATATGCGTGCGGATTACAAGGCGTAATAGAAAGTGGTGGTCAAAATAGAAACGAGATAAAATTAGAAATAAGAAAATTTATCTGCGTTTCATACGAATTATTTAAGTTTTTGTTTTTTCAATTAATTAAGTTCCCTTATTTTGTTACGTAGATAAACGATTATAATGGGACATGTTATGTCAAGATAAGTATTCATACTGATATCTAAAATGAAATCCAATTTATACAGTTTTAGCGATAGACCCTAAAAATGTAATGCCTTTTATTAAAAAAAATATTATTATTCAAGATACTTTTTGCTTGATTTCGCTTTATAGCCAAGCTTTTAGGAACGTAGAGAAGGGACAAAAACGTATTAAAAAATAGGTAAGTATTTTTCATGAAACGTAAATACTCACAATATGTTCTTCCATGAAATTCCTAAATCGTTTTTCTTTATCAACATAAGATAAAGAATATAAGAGATAATTTCGTATGCTACGATTAAGAGCGGAAATTTTATTAGAGAAAGTGTTGCGACATCAAGTCAAACCTTTTAGACTGAAGCTATTGAGACACAAGCACAAAAATTGGTAGGTAAAAAAATATAATATCGTTATAGATTTTAATTTAGAATATATATTAGATAGATAGATTGAAAATTCTTTATTGTACACCAGATACAATACAAATGCTACAAATAACACGATACAATTTTACAAAAGTGCAATAGGCGGCCTTATCGCTGTAAGCAATTTCTTCCAGGCAACCTTACCACCAGGATGGACCGGAAAATAAATTTTCAAGTTCAAAGCCTGGAAAAGGGAATATAATGAAGAGAGAACTCGGTTTATTACTTGACATTGTCAACTGATGGATTGGAAAATCCCAAAAGTATTAAGCTGCCGTTCAGAAACAATATTAAAATATTGGTAAAATTAAGCTATCTTGTTTTAAACTTAAATTCTAGTGCTTACAAAATTAGGAAAGGCGTAGTCGTCATTTTTTATTACAAATGTCAATGTCTCAAAATAGCAAGTATACTAGTGAACTCTATAATAAACAGTTAAAATGATGTCTTTGATTCAACAATCGTAATTAAATATAAACATCTTATGTAAGTAATATTGATTCTAAAGGTTAAGTTTCAATATTGAAATTAACGGTCAACCTTGATTTAATTATTAATAAATTATGTAAATAATTGTCTGCTAGTGTATTTAAACTACGGTGAATTTCAACTACTAGGTATATTAATAGATCTCTTGCTTTGAATGTTACTACAACTGCAGCCTTCATAGCGAGCGAGCTTGGCTTGCCATTCGTAAAAGGTCGGGTAACTAAGGCAACGCTTGCACAGGCCGCCACTTCAATGAATGACCACGTGTAGCATTTACATCAGAACGCTACCATTCTTCGTAAGGCACAGCAGGCTGTCGGTCCCGTTTTAGGACGGGAATGGTTTAGCCATGTCGGAGGCCTTTGGGCGGTCTGAAAACGCGGACACCGGAGTAGGCTACACACTGGCACAAAAAATAAATAAGAACTTCAGAACTTTTGTATTTTCTTAATCCATCGTCTATGATAAATAATATGGTTATAGGGAATTACATAAATTGTTAATCATCACTTGCTAACCAGTGAAATAATGAAATGTCTCGCATGATAGACTGTGCGCCTAATCTTGCTCATAGTGAGAATATACCCTTGTCCAGCAGTAAGACAGCTTATAACAGGGCTGATTTTTCGTCACCAGGTTTGAAAATTCGATACATTTTTTTTTTGGTTGAGATTGTTCTTTTACTGCTCTCATCTTCTAAAGCTTCAAAATAGTGCACTATATTTAGTTTGTTTACCCATTATTCCATAAATAACCAATCACTCTTGATTAATCAAGATAACGATTAACTCAAAATGAACTCAACTTCAGTCCTCCATTTTCTTGGATCGTCAAAATCAAACGTTTAATCTTCATCTTTGTGAGGAAACAATCTATGGATAGTTAAACAGAATCTGAGGCGTCAATTTCAGATAACGGTCAAATAAAAGCGTTTTGGATCGTAAAACCGGGATATAATTGCATAGATGAGTATCTTACTGGTGTATTAATGATCGAATTGAGCCTGCGAGTCTTAAGGATGGGTGTTTGGGATGTTAAATATATGTTGGAAACTAGGATTGGGATTTTACATGGTATTGAACTTTTGCATTATATTGGAAGAGAGAGGAATGGTAGAAAAAAATGAGGGAGTAAGCAAGAAATAATGTGAAAAGAAAGATAGTGTCTGGTCTCAAAGATAGACTCTTTTGATACTAGTAATTGAAGTGCCTTTTACTCACAAGGGAAACTTGGGTACGAGTACTTCTGCACTCCTTATAGGTAACGTATTTGCAAATTTTACGATACTCGTTTAAGTAGATTAGACTTGAAAGCAAATCAAACAAACAAACTTGTATCTATTTGACGCTTAGAAAAAAAAAGAAAGATGTTGTATTGATACCGAAATGTTGAAATAAAATTGACGAAGAGAATAACTGCTGCTGTTGTTGCACTAACAAGAGTACTGTACTTGTTAGTGCAACATACTGAAAAAGTACTTCTAACTTTCACGTTCCTGTAGCTGTACTATAAAGATGGTTTGTTTGCCAGACCCCTTAAAGACCGTAGAACCGAACAATTGTTATGAAACATTTAGTTAATCGAAAAAATCGGTAGCTAGCGTAGTTTTAATCTAAAAGTAACATACCTTTCATATAACAATATAAGATTTAAGGTTGTGTTTTTTTAATAAGTTGAAAAGAGGACCAGTCATGTTTACTAGTTAGAATCTGTTATACAGCAAGAAAAAAACAATATAATACAATTATTTTAAAAAAGCACCATCATAGGTACTTGAAGGTACTCACAAATCAAGTAATATAACGTTGTAAACCTTTATAATAATAATAATCATCTATTTTGTATACAAAAAATATTTTACAATAATAAACATAAAATAGAAATAGTATTAATTGCTACCTTATCCGTAGCAATGGCTAAATAGCGACAAAGCCGCAATTTGTACTATTTAAAGACATTTCTTTACCTATGACCATATTCAGTTTGCACCTCAATATCGCGTAAAGCATTCATGACCATACAAGATAATGAGTAAAAAGCTGGTCATTTGTTCTGTGAAAAAGCTTATATTTCAATAGAACCTGGTTCTATTATCTCTCGCTAGATCCTTTGCATCCGAATAAGTAAGGCCTAGAATAGTTTGTACATCTCTGTACCAAATTAATTTGTAAACATACCAACAACATTGCAACTGTTGGCAGATATTTCGATTATTTATACCCAGACGCAATCAACAGTCCATTACTTGGTTTTTATCGCATTTAGGTCGAACCCGCAGCAGCTGGTAAACGGGTAATGACGCGGTGATTAGTGAAAGCACGATTTCCATTTACAAAACAGTACTGAGATATTATTACACATTTTGGTTGGATTACAGATGAAATAAATCTATACATGTGTTATCTAATACTAATATATAAAGCTAAAGAGTTTGTTTGTTTGTTTGGTTGAACGCGCTAATCTCAGAAACTACTGGACCAATTTGAAAATTCTTTCAGTATAAGATAACCCATTTAATGAAGAAGGCTATATAACATCACGCTATGAGCCACGAGAGTTGTGCAGTAGCCCTAAATAGCGCGGGTGTAACCGCGCTCTCATTTAGTAAAAAATAAAGCAAGAAACTTGAAATATAATATCATCATGATTTCATGATGGAAATGGTCTCCAAAAACAGGATTTTTGTGTGCTAGAGAGTGACAAGTGAGTAAAAAGTGGGAAATAAAAAAATTGGTCTCAAATGCACGGATTTTGAAGGTAGAGCAAGTAACCTCAAAAACGATAAGGACCGGCAAGTGAAACAGCAAGTAAAATATAAAATTAAATTGGATACAACTATCAAAATAACAACTAAAATAGGTAGGTAATTTTGTACAATAACAAACCGAGGTTTCGGCAAATATTTCACAACACTAATACATAACGCTACAACACTAAGAATACTTTTGTTCGAAAATGTACAGATTTTGAAGCTAAACGAGCTAAGAACTTTAAAAGTGACAAATATCGACATGTATAGCCACAGAACACAGCAAGTGAAACATAAAATTAAATTGGATAAAACTGTCACAATAACTCCGAAAAATAAGTTATCCAATAACAAACCGAAGTTTCGGCAAATATTTCACAACACTATTGTACTACCATATAAAGTTTTGCGAAAGTTGTACAACGGCGAAAAACTAAAAATATCGCCTTTTAGCGTTCTGTGTGAGAAAATGTGATTTTGTTCAGAATAGTAAGTTGAGCAAGTAGGCCGTTCGAAACTATTAAAGAGGGAAAAGTTTGACGTTTCATGTTTGAAAACTTATTTGATATTAGTGATTTTTCACTTTGTCAGGAAGAATTGGCGATATTTTAACGTCATATATTATTACGTTAGTCGAACTTGTGCTCGTCATAATTTCCATTATTGTCATGATAATCATAATTTTATATTTTTACAAATATAAACTCTAGTGTAGACGTATTTTTGCAGCAAAGATCATGACTAAATATGCTACAACACTGCACTATTCATAATATTTACGTGCTTGAATATAGCGCAAGCCAGATAACAAGCCAATTTTGTTTTGCACACTTTACTATCGATACTTTAACCTTCTTTTATAGGGCAGTTTTCAAATAAAAAACTCATCATTATCTCAATCACACACTGTTGGTAAAGTGGTCGTTGTTGTTATAATGGCGTACGAGGCTGGGCGTTGGTGTATTGGTTAGTCATAATTTATTAAGTCCTTAACCTAAATAAAATCTTTCTAGTAGTCAGCTACGTTGTACGAGAGTACTCAGCCACGGTGGTAGTAATTAAGCTGTTTTCTATTACATTTATGTAACCGGTTGGCGCCGCGGGAGTGTAAGCAACTGGAGAAGAAGGTCGCGGGTTCGATTCCCACTCAAGTCAAACATTTGTGTACGTTAACATGGATGTTTGTCTTGGTCTGGTTGTTTCTATGTATTATGTGTATGTATTTAAAAAAATGTATATATATATGTTTATCCATTATCTTCTGCTTAGTTTGGGACTAGATGGTGTTGTGTGAATGTAGTAGAATATATATATATATATATATATATATATATATATATACCTTAAGGCAAGCGACGCGTCCCCGTCTTCTTAATCAATAAAACATTAATAAAGAGGTACGTACGTACTTAAGCGTATAATAGCATTAAAAATTTAGGTAAAAGATTTTCCTCCCCACATAGGTGGACTATTTTCGCAAAAGTCTACCCATTACTCCAATGTACTAAATCTTCATTATCCGTACCATTTTAGCCCATTACACTAAGAACTTAAGGCTCATAATTGCTAAACGCCTTGACGGGGAAAAGGGCCATGAGGTAGAAAAAGAACTTTGGTAAATAACGTTATATCATAACGACGTCTGATTTATGGTGTGAACAGTAGACAAAGACTTTTGTTTATGGGATCGCGTGTTTTTTCTATGTAATAGGTATATTAAGGCACTGAGTAATTGTGATAAGTAATATTGCCTATGAGGAAAATGCATCGTGTACATCTTCAGATCTTAACACTCATTTTCGATTACGCGACGCTCTTGTCACGCTGTCATTCAATGTCGAAGGAAAGAAAGGGGAACAAAAAGAAATAAAGGTGTAGCCTGTAGGCATTTGATTTGTAAATAAATGATAATAGAAGAACTTGTTTCACTGATAAACATGTTTTATAAGTATAAATGTTATTAATACTTGTGTACTATGAAATAAATTGTCACGGTAGCATCGGCGTGATTCTGTATTTTAACAACACATCTATCAATTAAAAATGTGTACTGTCTAGCAACCCATCTGAACATACAACAAACTAGAAGATGCCCGCGTTTACACCCACGTTATTTATGGCTACTGGTCTGCCCCCGTCGCTTATAGCGTGATGTTATATAACCTATAGCCTTCTTTGATAAATGGGCTATTTAATACCGAAATAATTTTTCAAATCGGACCAGTCGTTCCTGAGATAAGCGCGTTCAACCAAACAAACAAACAAATTCTTCCGCTTTATATATAAGTTTAAGATAAGATTTCTACCTGCTAAGACGTGTCTATAGCAACATTCAACATTACTTTAAAAAAAAATTGTCCAATGAGTCTAAAAAAAAACTAGCACAGCTTAAATAAGGGCTTGTAAAGGAATTTAAAAATAAATAATATGAATACTAAGATAAATAATTTTGATATATTATGTTCTCCATACTAAATACTTAAAAAAAAGTATAAACGATAATTCTTGTTACATTAAATTACCAGCCGCTTTTGTCACAGTCAAAGAAATGGCTAGTAGAAGTTTCCAGTTCTCACAAAGATTGCTTTGATATATTTTAGCCTTTTATAGACATTAAGTGACTAAGAAACACGCGATAAGCAACGTAAGTAAGTATTAATTATTTCAATACCCAACATAGCTTCATATTTTCTATCTTGATGACATCATAATACCTGCCTATACGAAACACGCACATAAAACGACGAATCCTGAACAAAGGCATCGGATCGCGACCGAGGTTTCTTACTTCATACAAATTAATTTTCCGGGTCGCACCGATCCGTTTAATGGTCTAAAAACATTCCCTCTTTGTATATGTATCAAGGTATATACAGTGAAGTATTAGGATTCATTTGAGTGAAACCGAATAAAATAAAAAATGTTGATGGATATGAATAACTGAGTCACGTCGAACTGAATATAATAGGAAAATTATTAGATTGGCGTGTTATTCAATACTGGTATCATCACTGCCTCATCCTGCATACCTCTATTACTATAACAAACACTAGGACTTTCAGCTCAAATAGCCTTACGTATCATAATGCAATGGTAAGCAGTTGAACGCACTTGAATCTGCAAGTCCTTCCATCGTTTATCCGGTTTGGATACAACACTCTATTTTGCCCATACTTTTGCTAAGTACCCGCACGAGTAGACAAAATAAATCATCCACTATTGCCTACCATATTCTTAACAGAGTCGTAATATGATTGCGTAACCTCATCACTTCTAATATGTATTTTCATATTAACTCCTTCCAAAATGTACCGCAAAACAACGTACTAAACTTTTCAATCTAAAAAGTATCACACTGGGAATTTGCCGGGCTTGCTAAAATAACTCGGATACTGAAATTTAATCACCACCTACAATGTCCCGTTGAGTAAAATCCTTTCTCGTTACCTCCGTATATACTATTCTAGCTATTCCCTTATTCCCTAGAGCGTAGAGGTCAGGTATGGAACCCGACGTGTAAAATTGTTATTATTTACTCGGCCCACTGACCTCTTGTCTTGACCTCCGACTCCTGTAAGAATACTGGAAAACTAAGAATAGCTGTCAGAGTTTTAAGGTTCGCCGAAAGTTTATGTAGCTAAAATGTTTTGTGGAATACAATATAACATGAAGTAAAATTGTCATCTGTCTAAATTTTTACGCCACAGTTTTGTTATTATATATTATTATACTCGTTTTATTTCACATGATATTGTATTTGAGGCTACATATAGTTTTAACCTTCGTTGTAGACATATATCCAATGACTTCTGCTATTAAAGGTAAATGAATTGCTGCTAAAGTAATTGCAAAATTTCCACGTCTTGAAAACAAGTTCAGTCGGTAAAAAAGCATTTATCACTGTCACCTGGATTCCAAAATATCTTATACCATAGATAACAAGAAAATCCTCGGAGTCATGGAGTTCTAATCATTAGAAAGTGTCCGAATAGAATTCACCCAACCGAACTTGATACTATAGGACGGGTATATATACCCGTATTTTCAGGACCGTTTATTCCAAGCCTTTGATTGGCAATTATATGAACGCGTTCAAAGAATATTAGTTCGCGGATTCAACAAATCTTTGATTAAGAGTATGGTAATTTAATATCAAAATAAAATTCGATACTTGTTTCAGTGGGTCGTGATTTGACAGTGTACCTAATTATATGTCACTACGCGTTAAACCACGTCTCTTTCCTACTAAATCCAGCATCGTACCTGGCAGCTTATGCCTTTGCCTTGCCAAAACCGAATTGGAAAAGTGAGTTGATATATACATTTGATGTGCGATTCTGACCTGAGATACCCACATATTCTTATTAACAATTGGGCTGGACTTGAAAGAATAACTTCGTCCATATGTGATGCTTCACTAGAATAGGGTTGTTTCCAACTAGACAAATCAAACACTTTTAAAGAAAAGTCCAAAACGACTTTTCCTACGGCGTTGGTATGAAATATGACCTAGTGACGTCATAGTTTGTTGCTGTCAGTTTTTTGCTTATTATCAATAAATTTTCGATAAAAATGTTAAATAAAGTTTTACATTAATTGATGAATGAAACTACCATTATTTTGACATGTTTAACTAGATAAAAATACTTGTGTATTTTCTTTCACTTACAGGAAACTTCCCTATTATAATATTCTTGAGGTAATAATGTGTTCCTTTAAAAATTGAAGTATAAAGTAAAAAGAGTATTAAAATCAAATCTTTTGCCACAATATTGCAATAAACTCCTTCGGAACGAGCAACTATAGTCGAATAATTTTTAATCTGTGAAACCATACTCTTCTTAATCACAAAAGTAAAAAAGCATGGATCTACTACTTTTCCTTTGAGAGTTTTACCGTCGACGAAAAAAAATATATTCTTTAGAAAACCTGGGTGATGCCAGGCGTTTAATATATGGCTTCTAAATTTTTAATTAAACCACATTTGTACGGCTTGGATTGCTATTTTACTGCGAAAACATTTAAGGTTTTATGTTTCAAAATTAATTTTTAGAGAGTAATCTGGTTTGAGATATTAAGTGATCAATTCTTTAGTAGGTCTTCTTTGAACAAAGGTTCGATGTCAAAACAACCCTTTGTGTTTTGAACAGTAAGTAAAATTAGCATCATTTATAAACAGGGATCGCGTTAATGTTTCAGGCTATGCCTTGAATTTGATAGTTTTTTCATCGTAATAGGCGGCAAACGAGCAGACGGATCACCTGATGGTAAGCAATTACCGCCGCCCATGGACACAAGCAACACCACAGGAGTCACAAGTATGTTGCCGCCCCTTAGGGTTCTGAATAGGGATTGGTTGAGGAGTGGGATGATGGAGAAGGAATTGGGGACAGGGCCTCTGGTCCTCTCACTCACCGAACGAAACGCAACAGTTTAGATACTGTTACTTTACGTCGATTTTCTGTGAGAGGTTGGTACTTCCCCGGCCGAGCCGGCCCATTCGTACTGAAATCAGCAAGGCTCCACTACGGTGATCTCCTATTCTATATACTATCTACTACTGTGGTCGTATCACAATCGTCAGTGTAGCGTAATCCACGTCTGGCACCTTGGTATTCAGATTCCACTTTCTATTTTAACCAGGTATGACAGAAAAATTATTAGCTTATCTTCAAAGCGACTTCTGTCTTGTCTTTGTAAGTGAAAAACACATCCATATTTTAGGATAGAATATATTTTGAGTTTACTGGATAACAAACTACAAAGCCTGTCATGATCATCAATTTGAAACCCACATAATTTTGAAAATCTGTTTTGTGCAACGGTTTTGATCTCAAGATTCGGTTTAGCTGTTTCTTCTCTATCAATGGCGTATTATTGTTGCTAGGTACGTAGAAGAATGGGGTATACAAGAATATCTTAATATTACTTTTAACTGAATTTTCCAGACCTACTATTGAATAAATTTGCCTCTTTATTGTAAAATAAATCCTAAATAAAAGCAAATCTCAGACTTTATTGTACTATCTTAACAATATTTTCTACTACCATAATCACGGCGCTTTGTTATCGTTCACAATAAAGGTTAACTCTGCCGTAAATATTGTTTCATTCCGACACTCTATAAGCGGACGATAAAAATTGTATTTTAATACAAATTCAATATGCGTTCAGCACAATGGATTTCAATAGACCTTATTATATAAACGATTATCATAATGCCTTAAATATCTACTAAGTTATAAAAGGTGTAATTCTTTGTTAAATATAACGGTATAATAATGATTTATTGAAGTCTATTGTCGACCGGCGTATATTGAATTTTTTTGACCAAACCATTTCTGCCCGTTGTTCTATAAAAAGGACGCGTTGTTATTGAGAACATTTTTAAGAAACCTAATGTATAAAGAATGAAGAAAATTTATTGGAAGAAACTAGGTTTTGAATATTATCAGAAAGTTGTTGAGTACTATGTCAAGATACGAACTTGAATTTTACATTAAGGGTTGGCCTTGAAGAAAGTGCTTCTGACATTAAGCTCACAATATGGACTCTCAAGTAAGACATTTTAAATTATTGAGATTATTAAAATATTTTAAGTAACTAGTTTTAAATAACTTGGTAGTCTAAGACTAGCTTACGAATTCGTCTGGGGCTTTTATGGTATTTTAAGCGTGATAAATCTTTATTTTTACTTTGAGAATTGAACCCTGTTAATAGCACTGATAGTCATCATCCTCTTAGCGCTATCTCAGTTTCAATCTGAGGTTCGCTTACTAGTCTAACCGGATTTGGCTGAATATTAGCTTTTCCACGGAGCGACTGCCTGTCTGACCTCCGCAACCCGAAGGAATAGCGATATTCCATGGTTTAGACAATTATTGTACGTTTATTTTAGAAGGTACTGACGCCCTGTAACGATTGTCAAAGGTCTTCATGACAACCGGGACTGACGGCTTAACGTGCTCTCCGAGGCACGGGACAAGCGATAATTAACAATTCAATACGCACATAACTCCGAAAAGTCATTGGTGCGCTCCGTGGGTTCGAACCCGATACCCTCCGCATGGCAATCTGTATTAATAGCACTGATATTGTGGGTAGACAAAGGAAGCCACAAAAAGCAACTAGTATGTGCAGATAGTATAATCCAATATCCAAAACCAATTACTGTCTTTTTTCTAAAATATCATCAGAACAAAACCAACACAATCATATTTAGAAATTGCTTCGTTACATTTTTTTAACGGTTCTGGTAACTTTTTGTTTAATATTATGTAGCATGTAACCTGATTTTGTAGTACAAAGCTTTTCTGTTCCACCGACAATCCCCGAGAGAACAGTAGCACAATAAATATTCCTTCCACGTCTTACACCGAAGGTCAATAATTTTTATCAATTTTACACACCCGAAAAATTCAGCACCAAACAAAGGAAAACGAACATTGTTTGTAAAATAATCTATTTACATTTCAACAAACGTCACAAATAATGACTGTAAAGAAGAAAAAATGTCTGAAATGGGAAATGAGGATGAAATTGAGACGCTCCCGTTTTTAGACGAACAGTTCCGTCGCATAGCGGATGTGTAGAAAGCTGAAGGCGACCTTAGTGTTTTTTGAATAGGCTCCAATATGTCCATAGAAATTCAGACCATAACACTTATAACACAAAGGTGATAATGCTCTAGCAAGCATTTAAAAATATTACGAGTAAATTCTTTTGGGATCTACTGAGTATTCCACCATAAAATTTCTGCTTTAGATATATTTTCAGAAAATGTCACGATTCGTAGCCTCGTGCCAGTTTTCTGGAAGAATACGTTGAACAACTTGTGTTGCGGTTAACTTGAATGAACGGACGAAGAGAAACATAGAAAACATATTTTCAGAAAATGTCACGATTTGTAGCCTCGTGCCAGTTTTCTGGAAGAATACGTTGAACAACTTGTGTTGCGGTTAACTTGAATGAACGGACGAAGAGAACCATAGAAACTTGCATAAGTATTTATCATAATTTAAATAATATATGTAAGCAGTTAAGTTCGTATTACATTGAAGGAACTAGCAACTAGTTCATACTATATTATTTAGCGGGTCTTATTCGCGACGATTGACTTTAAAGACCTCTGTTATTCTCCAACCTTACCTTTAAATAAGTGAATTATTGCGAGTTAGACCCGCTAAATAATATTGTATGATGTATACAAATCACGAAAGTTTCAAATCGATTTTAGCAACCTAAATTTTTGTAAACAAGTAGTAATGTAAGAGAAACAATAAACATTTATATTATTTATTTCAAACATTTTTTTTTATTTAACCTATGTTGTCCTACTGCTGGGCAAAGGTTTCCCTTACACTTTTCCAAGCATCCCAATCTTCTGCCAAATTGGGCCAGTTTCTGTCAAAATTGTCTAGATCGTCACGCCATCGTTTTCGGGGTCTGCCTCTTTTCCGCCGCCCGTCTTGCGGCACCCATTGCGTGACGATCTTCGCCCATCATAGATTGGCAGTCTTCCGTCCCACATCAGCAACACTTGTCAATGATCGCAGAACGGCATTTTGCACTCGATCAACTCTCTTATACCCGAGAATGCTGCGCTCCATTGCTCTTTGACAAACCTTGAGGCTGGACTTTTGAAGTTCGGTCAAGGACCAGGTCTGAGCACCGTAGGTTAGGATGGGCAGAATTCACATATCGACATAAGTGAATAAAAAATGGGAGATAAAAAATTTTAACGAAAAGAAAGATGAAATACCTTTCTATTTTTCCCGACGTTTCGGCATGGGTTACACCAGCCGTGGTCACGGGATGACTGATGTTCGTCAGCGCTGCCTCCGAGAAGTGCAGGTTTTGGAAACTACCCTCACTTGGTCTTCACAATTATTAACATTTATATGTTCGGAACTGTCGGTACTTCGACACACAACACTAATGTTTGACTAATTTGATATCTGTGATTTTCCACTTTGTCAGGAAGAATTAGTGATTTCTCGTCGTCTTTATTTTTCTTCGTCTATTTGAACGTCATAAATTATTACGTTAGTCGAAGTTGTGCTTGTCATAATTTCCATTATTGTCATGATAATCATAATTTTATATTTTTAGAAATATAAAGTCTAGTGTAGACGTATTTTGCAGCAAAGACCATGGCTAAACATGCGACAACACTGCACTATTCATAATATTTATGTGCTTCAATCTAGCGCAAGCCAAAAGCAAGCCAATTTTGCGTTGCACACTTTACTATAGATACTTTAAGCAGCAGTTTTCAAATTAAAAACTCATCATTATCTCAATCACACACTGTTGGTAAATTGGTCGATGTTGTTATAATGGCGTACGAGGCTGGGGGTTGGTGTACTGGCTAGTCATCATTTATTAAGTCCTCGTCTCAAATCTTTCTAGTAGTCAGCTAGGTTGAACGAGAGTACTCAGTCGCGGTAGTAAGTAGTATAAAGCTGTTTGCTATTATATTTATGTAACCATCTAGCGATCTCAACTCTGACCTTTTAACCTTAAGACTAGCGACGCGTCTCCGTATTCTTAATCAATAAAACATTAATAAATAGGTACGTACGTACTTAAGCGTATAATAGCATTAAAATTCAAGTAAAAGATTTTCCTCCTCACATAGGTGGACTATTTTCGCAAAACTCTACCCATTACTCGAATGTACTAAATCTTCATTATCCGTACCATTTTAGCCCATTACACTAAGAACTTAAGGCTCATAATTGCTAAACGACTTGACGGGGAAAAGGGCCCTGAGGTAGAAAAAGAACTTTAGTAAATAACGTTATATCATAACGACTGATTTATGGTGTGAACAGTAGAATAAGACTTTTGTTTATGGAATCGCGTGTTTTTTCTATGTAATAGGTATATTAAGGCACTAAGCAATTCTGGTAAGTAATATTGCCCATGGGGAAAATTCATTGTGTACATCTTCATATCTTAGCACTCATTTTCTATTACGCGACGCTCTTGTCACGCTGTCATTCAATGTCGACGGAAAGAAAGGGGAACAAAAAGAAATAAAGGTGTAGCCTGTGGGCATTTGATTTGTATATAAATGATAATAGAAGTACTTGTATCAATGATAAACATGTTTCGTAAGTTTAAATGTTATTAATACTTGTGTACTATGAAATAAACTGTCGCGGTAGCATCGGCGTGATTCTGTATTTTGACAACACATCTATCAATTAAAAATATGTACTGTCTAGCAACCCATCTGAACGTATAACAAATGTCTACCTGCTAAGACGGGTCTATGGCAACATTCATCATTACTTACAAAAAAATGTTTGTCCAATGACTCTAAAGAAAAACTAGCACAGCTTAAATAAGGACTTGTAAAGGAATTAGGACATAAATAATATTCATACTAAAATTGAAATTTTGATACATGTTCTCCATACTAAATACTTTCAAAGAAGTATGAACGATAATTCTTGTTAGATTAACTTACCAGCCGCTTTTGTCACAGTCTAAGAAGTGGCTAGTAGACGTTTCCAGTTCTCACAAAGATTGCTTTGATATATTTTAGCCTTTAATAGATATTAAGTGATTAATAAACACGCGATAAGCAACGTATCAATAAATAGTATTCATTATTTCAATAACCAACATAGCTTCATATTTTCTATCTTGATGACATCATAATACCTGCCTATACGAAACACGCACATAAAACGACGAATCTTGAACAAAGGCATCGGATCGCGACCGAGGTTTTTTACTTCGTAAAAATTAATTTGCCGGGTCGCACCGATCCGTTCAATGGTCTAAAAACGTTCCCTTTTTGTATATAAAGGTATATACAGTGAAGTATTAGGATTCATTTGAGCGAAACTGAATAAAATAAAAAATGTTGATGGACATGAATAACTGAGTCGCGTCGAAATGAATATAATAGGGAAATTATTTGATTGGCATTTTATTCAATACTGGCATCATCACTGCCAAAATACAAAGTATTACCATAGGGTTTCTTCTACCTCTATTACTATAACGAACACTAGGACTTTCAGCTCAAATAGCCTTACGTATCATAATGCAATGGTAAGCAGTTGAACCCACTTGAATCTGCAATTACTTTCACCGTCAATCCGGTTCAGATATAACGCTCTATTTTGCCCATACTTTTGCTAAGTACCCACACGAGTAGGCAAAATAAATCAACCACTATTGCCCACCTTGCCTATCTTAACAGTCGTGATATGATTGCATAATCTCATCACTTCTAATATGTTGGACTGCCTTCGTGGTCTAGTGGATAGCGTATGCGACTGCTGATCGGAGGTCCTGGGTTCGATTCCCGGGTCGGGCAAAAGTATTAATGGGTTTTTCCGAATTCCCAGCAGCAGCACGGAGTCTGGTGATGTGCCCTGTAACGGCAATAGGCTCGCCCCCTATTACGTGGGACCTAAAAATTCATGGCGAAAGGTGGGTGTAATATTACACCTCAGCCTACCCGTTCGGGGATACAGGCGTGAGTCTATAAATAAAATAAAATTCTAATATGTAGCGCAAAACAATGTACTAAACTTTTCAATCTAAAAAGTATCACACTGGGAATTTGCCGGGCTTGCTAAAATAACTTGGATACTGAAATTTAATCACCACCTATAATGTCCCGTTCAGTAAAATCCTTTCTCGTTACCTCCGTATTTACTATTCTAGCTATTCCCTAGAGTGTAGAGGTCAGGTATGAAACCCGAAGTGTTAAATTGTTATTATTTACTCGGCCCACTGACATCTTGTCTTGACCTCTGTTCTTGCGAGAATACTGGAAAACTAAGAATAGCTGTCAGAGTTTTAAGGTTCGCCGAAAGTTTATGTAGCTAAAATGTTTTGTGGAATACAATATAACATGAAGTAATATTGTCATCTGTATAACTACGGAATTCAATATTCGAACTATAGATAGATCTGTGGATTTTAGAATCGTTTTTGACATACGCTCCATACAAAATATGTCAAGCACGAATCTAAAATCTACAGATCTATCTTTAGTTCGAATATTGAAAATGGCCGTTAATTTCTACGCCACACGTTTGTTAATATAATTATATTATTATACTCGTTTTATTTCATTTGATATTGTATTTGAGGCTACACATAGTTTCAACCTTTGTAGTAGGTATATATCCAATGGCTTCTGCTATTAAAGGGAAATGAATTGCTGCTAAAGTAATTGCAAAATTCCCATGTCTTGAAAACAACTTCAGTAGGTAAAAGAGCATTTATCATTGTCACCTGGATTCCAAAATATCTTACACCATAGATACCATGAAAATCCTCGTAGTAATGGAGTTAATCACGTTAGTTAGTGTACGAATAGAATTCACCCAACCGAACTAAATACTATAGGGCGGGGTATATACCCGTATTTTCAGTACCGTTAATTCCAAGCCTAGGTAGATTTTCATCCAATTTTATGAACGCGTTCAACGAATATTAATTCACGGATTCAACAAATCTTTGATTAAGAGTATGGAATTTAAATATCAAAATAAAATTCGATACTTGTTTCAATGGGTTGCGATTTGACAGTGTACCTTATTATATGTCACAACGCGTTAAACCACGTCTCTTTCCAACTAAATCCAGCATCGTACCTGGCAGCTTGTGCCTTTGCCTTGCCAAAACCGAATTGGAAAAGTGAGTTGATATATAAATTTGATATGCGATTCGGACCTGAGATACCCACATATTCTTATTAACAATTGGGCTGGAACTGAAAACATAACTTCGTCCATATATATAGCTTCACTAGAATTATAATATTCTTGAGACATAATGTGTTCCTTTAAAAATAAGAGTATCAAAATCAAATCTTTTGCCACAATATTGCAATAAACTCCTTCGTAACGAGAAACTACAGTCGAATAATTTTTAATCTGTGAAACCATACTCTTCTTAATCACAAAAGTAAAAAAGCATGGATCTATTACTTTTTCTTTGAGAGTTTTACCGTCGACGAAAAAAAATATTCTTTTGTTAACCTGGGTGATGCCAGGCGTTTAATAAATGGCTTCCAAATTTTTAATTAAACCACATTTGTACGGCTTGGATTGCTATTTTACTGCGAAAACATTTAAGTTTTATGTTTCAAAATTAATTTTTAGAGAGTAATCTGGTTTGAGATATTAAGTGATCACTCTTTAGTAGGTCTTCTTTGAACAAAGGTTCGATGTCAAAATTACCTTTTGTGTTTTGAACAGTAAGTAAAATTAGCATAATTTATTATATATAAAAAGGGATTGCTTTGGTGTTTCAGGCTGTGCCTTGAATTTGATAGTTTTTTTATGGTAATAGGCGGCAAACGAGCAGACGGATCGCCTGATGGTAAGCAATTACCGCCGCCCATGGACACAAGCAACACCACAGGAGTCACAAGTGCGTTGCCGCTTGGGGTTGGGAAAGGGGATAGGATAAGAAGTGGAAGGAGGGAGAAGGAATAGGGGATAGGGCATGAGGCACTCTCACTCACCGAACGAAACGCAACAGTTTAGGTACTGTTACTTTACGTTGATTTTCTGTGAGAGGTTGGTACCTCCTCGGTTGAGCTGGCCCATTCATACTGAAATCAGCAAGGCTCCATTACGGTGATCTCCTATTCTATATACTATCTACTTCTGTGATCGTATCACAAATTCACAGTCGTCAATGTAGCGTAATCCAAGTCTGCCACCTTGATATTCAGATTCCACTTTCTGTTTTAGCCAGGTATGACAGAAGTATTATTAGCTTATCTTCAAAGTGACTTCTATCTTGTCTTTGTAAGTGAAAAACACATCCATATTTTAGGATATAATATATTTTGAGTTTTCTGGATAACAAACTACAAAGCCTGTCATGATCATCAACTTGAAACGCACATAATTTTGAAAAGCTGTTTTGAGCGCAACGGTTTTGAACTCAAGATTCGGTTTGGCTGTTTCTTGTCTATCAATGACGATTTATTGTTGCTAGGTACGTAGAAGAATGAGGTATACAAAAATAGCTTAATATTACTTTTAACTGAATTTTCCAGACCTACTATTGAAGAAATTTGCCTCTTTATTGTATTAATCATAAATAAAAGCAAATCTCAGACTTTATTGTACTATCTTAACAATATTTTCTACTACCATAATCACGGCGCTTTGTTATCTTTCACAATAAAGGATAACTCTGCCGTAAATATTGTTTCATTCCGACACTCTATAAGCGGACGATAAAAATTGTATTTTAATACAAATTCAATATGCGTTCAGCACAATGAATTTCAATGGACCTTATTATAATATAAACGATTATCATAATGCCTTAAATATCTACTAAGTTATAAAAGGTGTAATTCTTTGTTAAATATAACAATATAATTTAGATTTATTGAAGTCTATTGTCGATCGGCGTATATTGAATTTTTTTGATTAAACCATTTCTGCCAGTTGTTCTTTAAAAAGGACGCGTTGTTATTGAAAACATTTTTAAGATACCTAATGTATAAAGAATGAAGAAAATTTATTGGAAGAAACTAGGTTTTGAATATTATCAGAAAGTTCTTGAGTACTATGTCAAGATACGAATTTGAATTTTACATTAAGGGTTCGGCTTGAAGAAAATGCTTCTGACATTAAGCTCACAATATGGACTCTCAAGTAAGACATTTAAATTAATAAGATTATTAAAATATTTTAAGTAACTAGTTTTATATACCTTGGTAGTCTAAGAATAGCTTACGAATTCGTTGATGGCTTTTATGGTATTTTAAGTGTAATAAATCTTTATTTTGTATTCTCTGAATTGAACCCTGTAAATAGCGCTGTGGGTATAATGCCTGTATTATGTGGGTAGACAAGTGAAACCACAAAAATCGGCTAAAGAGTTATAAATCCAATACCTTAAACCAATTACTGTTTTTCTTCTAAACATGTCAAAACACAACCGACACATTCATGTTTAGAAATTGCTTATTACAATTTTTAACGTGTCCTTTATTTTTTTGTTTAATATTATGTAGCATGTAACCTGATTTTGTAGTACAAAGCTTTTCTGTTCCACTGACAATCCCCGAGAGAACAGTAGCACAATAAATATTCCCTCCACGTCTAACACCGAAGGTCAATAATTTTTATCAATTTTACACAGCCGAAAAATTCAGCACCCAACAAAGGAAAACGAACATTGTTTGTAAAACAATCTATTTACATTTCAATAAACGTCACAAAGAAGAAAAAATGTCTGAAATGGGAAATGAGGGTGAAATTGAGACGCTCCCGTTTTTAGACGAACAGTTCCGTCGCATAGCGGATGTGTAGACAGCTGAAGGCGACCTTAGTCTTTTTTGAATAGGCTCCAATATGTCCATAGAAATTCAGACCATAATACTTATAACACAAAGGTTATAATTAAAAAAATTAAAAAATAAATGTGAGAAAGACGAAAGTGATGGTGTTTGAGAAGGATGAAAGTGTGACTGAGTGTAATATTGCGATTGAAGATGAGCATGTTGAACAAGTTGAAGAATTTGTATATTTGGGTAGCATGTTTACAAGAGATGGAAGATGTGAAGGAGATATTGAAAGGAGAGTGACTGCGGGAAGCTGTGTGAATGGAGCGCTGCATGCCTTTATGAACGGTCAGACTGTGCCGAAAGAGGCGCGACTGGCGGTTCATAATGGTGTACTTGTGCCCACGCTGATGTATGGTAGTGAGTGTTGGGTATGGCAGAAAAAGCATGAAAGCAGAATTAACGCAGTTGAGATGCAATCACTGCGTAGTATGTGTGGGTGAGACTGATTGATAGAATTCCGAATGCAGTAATACGAGAGCGATGTGGCCTGAAAGAAGATGTTGTGACAAGAATTGAGAAAGGAATGCTGAGATGGTTTGGACACGTGGAGCGAATGAGTGAAGAAAGAATGACGCACCAAATATATGAGGCAAACGTGTATGGGCAAGCCGGTCGCGGCCGACCTCGTAGGACATTCGTCGACCAAATTGGTGACGTTCTGAAAAACGGCAAGGTCCGTCATGGCATGGCATGTATGAAAAGGGTAATGAATGTAAAGGAAGCGCGTGAGGTTTGTAAGGATAGAAGCAAGTGGCGTTCCGTTGTCTCTGCCTACCCCGACGGGAAAAAGGGGGGAAATTATGTGTATATGTATGTATGTATAATGCTCTAGCAAGCATTTAAAAACATTAAGAGTAAATTCTTTTGGGATCTACTGAGTATTCCACCATAAAATTTCTGCTTTAAACATATTTTCAGAAAATGTGACGATTTGTAGCCTCGTGCCAGTTTTCTGGAAAAATACGTTGAACAACTTGTGTTGCGGTTAATTTGAATGAACGGACGAAGAGAAACATAGAAACTTGCGTAAGTATTTATCATAATTTAAATATGTAAGCAGTTCAGTTCGTATTACATTGAAGGAACTAGCAACTAGTTCATACTATATTATTTAGCGGGTCTTACTCGCGATGATTGACTTTAAAGACCTCTGTTATTCTCCAACCTCACCTTTAAATAAGTGAATTATTGCGAGTTAGAATAATATTAAAAAATAATAAAAATATTGTATGATGTAAAATAATATTGTATGATGTATACAAATCACGAAAGTTTCAAATCGATTTTAGCAACCTCAATTTCTGTAAACAAGTAGCAATGTAAGAGCAACAATAAACATTTATGTTATTGATTTCAGATATTTTTTATTTATTTAACCTATGTTGTCCCACTGCTGGGCAAAGGTCTCCCGTACACTTTTCCAAGCATCCCAATCTTCTGCCAAATTGGGCCAGTTTCTGTCAAAATTGTCTAGATCGTCACGCCATCGTTTTCGGGGTCTGCCTCTGTACCGCCGTCCATCTTGCGGCACCCATTGCGTGACGCTCTTCGTCCATCGACTAGGATGCATCTGGATCACGTGACCCGCCCAATCCCACTTTAGGTTGGCAGCCTTCCGTCCCACATCAGTAACACCTGTCAGTGATCGGTCAAGGACCAGGTCTAGGTTAGGATGGGCAGAATGCACATATCGACATAAGTGAGTAAAAAATGGGAAATACAAAATTTGGTCTCAAATGCACAGATTCTGAAGGTAGAGCAAATAACCTCAAAAACGATAAGGACCGGCAAGTGAAACAGCAAGTAAAATATAAAATTAAATTGGATAAAACTGTCACAATAACAAATAAAATAAGTTAGTCCAATAACAAACCAAGGTTTCGGCAAATATTTCACAACACTATTGTATTACCATATAAAGTTTCGCGAAAGTTTTACAACGGCGAAAAACTAAAAATATCGCCTTTTAGCGTACTGAATGAGAAAATGTGATTTTGTTCAGACTAGTAACTTGAGCAAGTAGGCTGTTCGAAACTATTAAAGTGGGTAAAGTTTAATTTTAACGTTTCATGTTTCAAAACTTATTTGATATCTGTGTCTTATTTTCACTTTGTCAGGAAGAATCGGTGATATTTTAACGTCATATATTATAACGTTAGTCGCACTTGTGCTTGTCATGATTTTCATTATTGTCATGACAATCATAATTTTTAATTTTTACAAATATAATCTCTAGTGTAGACGTATTTTTGCAGCTAGGATCATGACTAAATATGCGACAACACTGCACTATTCATAATATTTACGTGCTTCAATCTAGCGCAAGCCAGAAGCAAGTCAATTTTGGCTTACACACTTTACTATCGATACTTTAAGCTTCTTTCTTAGGCTCTTAGTTTTCAAATTAAAAGCTCATCATTATCTACAATGTTGGAAAAGCGGTCGTTATTGTTATAATGGCGTACGAGGCAGGGTGTTGGTGTACTGGCTAGTCAAAATTTATTAATCAAATCAAATCAATCTTTATTTTGCGGAACATGAGTATTTAAAAGTTCTTACAAAAATATTTTAGTAACATCATATTCTGCTGTCATAGCAGCATGTATTAAGTCCATATCTAAAATCTTTTTAGTAGTCAGCTACGTTGTACGAGAGTACTCAGTCGCGGTAGTAAGTAGTAATTAAGCTGTTTGCTATTATATTTATGTAACCATCTTGCGATCTCAACTCTGACCTTTTAACGTTAAGACTAGCGACGCGTCTCCGTCTTCTTAATCAATAAAACATTAATAAATAGGAACGTACGTACTTAAGCGTATAGTAGCATTAAAACTTTAGGTAAAAGATTTTCCTCCTCACATAGGTGGACTATTTTCGCAAAAGTCTACCCATTACTCGAATGTACTAAATCTTCATTATCCGTACCATTTTAGGCCATTACACTAAGAACTTAAGGCTCATAATTGCTAAACGACTTGACGGGCAAAAGGGCCATGAGGTAGAAAAAGAACTTTGGTAAATAACGTTATATCATAACGACTGATTTATGGGGTGAACAGTAGAGTAAGACTTTTGTTTCTGGGATCGCGTGTTTTTTCTATGTAATAGGTATTTTAAGGCACTCAGTAATTCTGATAAGTAATATTGCCCATGAGGAAAATTCATTGTGTACATCTTCATATCTTAACACTCATTTTCTATTACGCGACGCTCTTGTCACGCTGTCATTGAATGTCGAAGGCAAGAAAGAGGAACAAAAAGAAATAACGGTGTAGCCTGTAGGCATTTGATTTGTATAATAATATAAATGATAATAGAAGTACCTGTATCAATGATAAACGTGTTTCGTAAGTTTAAATATTAATAATACCTGTGTACTATGAAATAAACTGTCGCGGTAGCATCTATCAATAAAAAATGTGTACTATCTAGCAACCCATCTGAACATATAACAAATTTCTACCTGCTAAGACGCGTCTATAGCAACATTCAACATTACTTTTAATAAAATATTTGTCTAGTGACTCAAAGCAAAAATAGCACAGCTTGAATAAGGACTTGTAAAGGAATTTAGGAATAAATAATATTCACACTAAGATTGAAATTTTATTACATGTTCTCCATACTAAATACTTTAAATGAAGTATGAACGATAATTCTTGTTAGATTAACTTACCAGCCGCTTTTGTCACAGTCAAAAACGTGGCTAGTAAGTAGACGTTTCCAGTTCTCACAAATATTGCTTTGATATATTTTAGCCTTTTATAGATATTAAGAGACTGATAAACACGCGATAAGCAACGCTTCAATAAAATAGTATTAATTATTTCAATAATCAACATAGCTTCATATTTTCTATCTTGATGACATCATAACACCTATCTATACGAAAGACGTAGATACATAAAACGAAGAATCTTGAACAAAGGCATCGGATCGCGACCGAGGTTTTTTACTTCATACAAATTAATTTGGCGGTCGCACCGATCGTTCAATGGTATAAAAACGTTCCCTTTTTGTATAAAGGTATATACAGTGAAGTATTAGGATTCATTTGAGTGAAACCAAAAAACTAAAAATGTTGATGGACATAAATAACTGAGTCGCGTCGAAATGAATATAATAGGAAAATTATTTGATTGGCGTTTTATTCAATACTGGCATCATCACCGCCAAAATACAAACTGTTACCATGGAGTTTGCTTCTACCTCTATTACTATATCAAACACTAGACCTTTCAGCTCAAATAGCCTTACGTATTATAATGCAATAGTAAGCAGTATAACCCACTTGAATCCGCAATTACTTTCACCATCAATCCAGTTCAGATACAACGCTCTATTTTGCCCATACTTTTGCTAAGTACCCACACGAGTAGACAAAATAAGTTATACACGTTTGCCTTCCATATTCTTAACAGAGTCGTGATATGATTGCGTAATCTCATCACTTCTAATACCTATGTATTTTCACATTAACTCCTTCGAAAATGTACCGCAAAACAACGTACTTAACTTTTCAATCTAAAAAGTATCACACTGGGAATTTGCCGGGCTTGCTAAAATAACTCGGATACTGAAATTTAATCACCACCTATAATGTCCCGTTGAGCAAAATCCTTTCTCGTTACCTCCGTATATACTATTCTAGCTATTCCCTTATTCCCTAGAGTGTAGAGGTCAGGTATGGAACCCGACGTGTAAAATTGTTATTATTTACTCGGCCCACTGACATCTAGTCTTGACCTCCGGCTCTTGCGAGAATACTGGAAAACTAAGAATAGCTGTCAGACTTTTAAGGTTCGCCGAAAGTTTATGTAGCTAAAATGTTTTGTGGAATACAATATAACATGAAGTAAAATTGTCATCTGTCTAAATTTCTACGCCACAATTTTGTTATTATATATTATTATACTCGTTTTATTTCACATGATATTGTATTTGAGGCTACACATAGTTTCAACCTTTGTAGTCGATATATATCCAATGGCTTCTGCTATTAAAGGGAAATGAATTGCTGCTAAAGTAATTGCAAAATTCCAACGTCTTGAAAACAAGTTCAGTAAGTAAAAAAGCATTTATTATTGTCACCTGGATTCCAAAATATATTACACCATGGATAACAAGAAAATCCTCGTACCTATGGAGTTCTAATCATGTTAGTTAGTGTACGAATAGAATTCACCCAACCGAACTTGATACTATAGGGCGGGGTATATACCCGTACCTTCAGGACTGTTTATTCCAAGCCTTTGATTTGGTCGATTTTCATCCCATTTTATGAACGCGTTCAACGAATATTAGTTCGCGGATTCAACAAATCTTTGATTAAGAGTATGGTAATTTAATAATCATCAGCCCTTTTACTGTCCTACTGCTGGGCACGGGTCTCTTCCCATTATGAGAAGGTTACGGCCATAGTCCACCAACTTGGCCAAGTGCGGGTTGGCAGACTTCACATGTCTTTCTAGAACATTATGGAGAACTCTCAGACATGCAGGTTTCCTCGCGATGTTTTCCTTCACGGCTTAGCAAGCGATAATAATTAACAATTTAATACGCACATAACTCCGAAAAGCCATCGATGTGCGCCGTGGATTCGAACCCGTACCCTCTGCGTAGCGGTATGTCGATCTCTTCACTAGCCTATCGCTGCTTTTTTAGTAATTTAATATCAAAATAAAATTCGATAATTGTTTCAATGCGTCGCGATTTGACAGTATACCTTATTATATGTCACTACGCGTTAAACCACGTCTCTTTCCTACTGAATCCAGCATCGTAGCTGGCAGCTTAAGCCTTTGCCTTGCCAAAACCGAATTGGAAAAGTGAGTTGATATATAAATTTGATATGCGATTCTGACCTGAGTTACCCACATATTCTTATTAACAATTGGGCCGGACTTGAAAGCATAACTTCGTCCATATGTGATGTTTCACTAGAATTATAAAATTCTTGAGGCAGTAATGTGTTCCTTTAAAAATAACTGTATTAAAATCAAATGTTTTGCCACAATATTGCAATAAACTCCTTCGTAACGAGAAACTACAGTCGAATAATTTTTAATCTGTGAAACCATACTCTTCTTAATCACAAAAGTAAAAAAGCATCGATCTACTACTTTTCCTTTGAGAGTTTTACCGTCGATGAAAAAAAAAATATTCTTTTGTAAACCTGGGTGATGCCAAGCGTTTAATATATGGCTTCCAAATTTTTAATTAAACCACATTTGTACGGCTTGAATTGCTATTTTACTGCGAAAACATTTAAGGTTTTATGTTTCAAAATTAATTTTTAGAGAGTAATCTGGTTTGAGATATTAACTGATCACTCTTTAGTAGGTCTTCTTTGAACAAAGGTTCGATGTCAAAATTACCATTTGTGTTTTGAACAGTAAGTAAAATTAGCATCATTTATAAAAAGGGATCACGTTGATGTTTCAGGCTATGCCTTGAATTTGATAGTTTTTTTTATCGTAATAGACGGCAAACGAGCAGACGGATCACCTGATGGTAAGCAATTACCGTCGCTCATGGACACAAGCAACACTACAGGAGTCACAAGTACGTTGCCGCTACGAACAGTAAGTAAAATTAGCATCATTTATAAAAAGGGATCACGTTGATGTTTCAGGCTATGCCTTGAATTTGATAGTTTTTTTTATCGTAATAGACGGCAAACGAGCAGACGGATCACCTGATGGTAAGCAATTACCGTCGCTCATGGACACAAGCAACACTACAGGAGTCACAAGTACGTTGCCGCTTCTTGGGGTTGGGAAAGGGGATATGATAAGGAGTGGGAGGAGGGAGAAGGAATAGGGGATGCCCTCCTCCAGTACTCTCACTCACCGAACAGAATGCAACAGTTTTAGGTACGTACTGTTACTTTACGTCGATTTTCTGTGAGAGGGTAGTACTTCGCTGGTCGAGCCGGCCTATTCATACTGAAAACAGCAAGGCTCCACTACGGTGAAAAATAAAAACTGTTGATGGTCTTGAATAATTGAGTCGCGTCGAAATGAATATAATAGGACAATTATTTGATTGGCGTTTTATTCAATACTGGTATCATCACTGCAAAAATACAAAGTATTACTATAGGGTCTACTTCTATTCTACCTCTATTACTATAACAAACACTAGGCCTTTCAGCTCAAATAACGTATCATAATGCAATGGTACGCAGTTGAACCCACTTGAATATTAATCCGGTTCAGATGCAACACTCTATTTTGCCCATACTCGAGTAGACAAAATAAATTTTTATTTTGTCTACTCGATTGCCTACCATATTCTTAACAGAGTCGTGATATGATTGCGTAATCTCATCACTTCTAATATGTATTTTCAGATTAACTCCTTCGAAAATGTACCGCAAAACAACGTACTAAACTTTTCAACCTAAAAAGTATCACACTGGGAATTTGCCGGGCTAGCTAAAATAACTCGGTACTGAAATTTAATCACCACCTATAATGTCCCGTTGAGCAAAATCCTTTCTCGTTACCTCCGTATATACTATTCTAGCTATTCCCTTATTCCCTAGAGTGAAGAGGTCAGGTATGGAACCCGACGTGTAAAATTGTTATTATTTACTCGGCCCACTGACCTCTTGTCTTGACCTCAGGCTCTTGCGAGGATACTGGAAAACTAAGAATAGCTGTCAGAGTTTTAAGGTTCGCCGAAAGTTTATGTAGCTAAATGTTTTTTGGAATACAATATAACATGAAGTAATAGTGTCATCTGTCTAACTACGGAATTCAATATTCGAACTAGAGATAGATCTGTGGATTTTAGAATCGTTTTTGACATAAGCTCCATACAAAATATGTCAAGCACGAATCTAAAATCTACAGATCTATCTTTAGTTCGAATATTGAAAATGGCCGTTAATTTCTACGCCACACGTTTGTTAATATAATTATATTATTATACTCGTTTTATTTCATTTGATATTGTATTTGAGGCTACACATAGTTTCAACCTTTGTAGTAGATATATATCCAATGGCTTCTGCTATTAAAGGGAAATGAATTGCTGCTAAAGTAATTGCAAAATTCCCATGTCTTGAAAACAACTTCAGTAGGTAAAAGAGCATTTATCATTGTCACCTGGATTCCAAAATATCTTACACCATAGATACCATGAAAATCCTCGTAGTAATGGAGTTAATCACGTTAGTTAGTGTACGAATAGAATTCACCCAACCGAACTTAATACTATAGGGCGGGGTATATACCCGTATTTTCAGTACCGTTAATTCCAAGCCTAGGTAGATTTTCATCCAATTTTATGAACGCGTTCAACGAATATTAGTTCACGGATTCAACAAATCTTTGATTAAGAGTATGGAATTTAAATATCAAAATAAAATTCGATACTTGTTTCAATGGGTTGCGATTTGACAGTGTACCTTATTATATGTCACAACGCGTTAAACCACGTCTCTTTCCAACTAAATCCAGCATCGTACCTGGCAGCTTGTGCCTTTGCCTTGCCAAAACCGAATTGGAAAAGTGAGTTGATATATAAATTTGATATGCGATTCGGACCTGAGATACCCACATATTCTTAGTAACAATTGGGCTGGAACTGAAAACATAACTTCGTCCATATATATAGCTTCACTAGAATTATAATATTCTTGAGACCTAAGACTATAGAACAAAAGGCAGACAGAGCGCGCGGAACACTTGCGTGAGGCCACTAAAGCAAATACAAAATTGAAAAGCGAATACAAACTCGACTCAGTGCGCTGCGAAGCATCGCACAGTTCACACGCCACGATCGATCCAGCTTTTAAATTCATAAAATGCCGTCTTGCGTTTTTAAACATTGTAAAAGTTGTTTCTAAAAGCAAATACGGGAAGATGGAATATATTCTTACAGATAACTATGGATTATTTGACCGTTTAATAATATTATTTCGATAAAATTCGTATTTCTGCAGAAAATATGTAAGTGTTGCCAGTTTACGTCGACACCGTTTTCCCTGAATTAGGGAAAATGCACTTGTCAATTGATTATGTAGGTAATAATGATTGTCATGTTAATGAAAAATACATTAACCTATTGTAAAAGTATATTGTAGATTATATTTTTTCTTATAAATATACTACGAGTAATAGGATTTCCATTAGTATATACATTGTTTTGAGTTCGATCCCCAAACGATCCAAATATTCGTGTACACGCGGCTACTTGTCAAGCTATCACTTTGACCTTTGTACCGTTGTTAGACCTTTGTACCGTTCTTATGGCGTAGGGAATAAGTATCAAAATCGTACTTCGACTATTTAGCTTGACTTGGCGCCGCGCCGTGTGTACATTAAGTACAGAAACAGAAATTATTGATTGTAGCCATTATTTATTTTTAATTGCAATTTTTTTTGGTTACGATTTATGATTATGATATTCATAATTTATTGTATGCATGACAAAATGTTTTTAGCTAATTAATATTTATGACGTAAGCCTATCTATTTATTTCTCAATTTACGAATAAAATTAGTTAAAACTTAACTCGGAGCCTACATTTTTTAAGAAATGTATTTATAAAAGCATACTTTAATGGTATCTTTTATTTGAATAATTTTCACAACAGCATTACATATTAAAAGCATTAATTAAATCTATGGTAAATTCTTCAAAACCACAAAAGAATATTAAATATTACCTATGTAATATTTTTATATTCGTTTGCAAAAACTATATGCAAAATAGTGGGAGATTATTCATAATCTGGCAACTTTACACACACATAGACGCGCGTGTCCGTACAGTGCCAGTCGCCAAATGTCACGCACACATAGCTGTCAACGTGCCTCACTTAGTTGGACGAATACGCTACATCTGATTCTAAATCTGTGCTTGAAACATAATGTGTTCCTTTAAAAATAAGAGTATCAAAATCAAATCTTTTGCCACAATATTGCAATAAACTCCTTCGTAACGAGAAACTACAGTCGAATAATTTTTAATCTGTGAAACCATACTCTTCTTAATCACAAAAGTAAAAAAGCATGGATCTACTACTTTTTCTTTGAGAGATTTACCGTCGACGAAAAAAAATATTCTTTTGTTAACCTGGGTGATGCCAGGCGTTTAATATATGGCTTCCAAATTTTTAATTAAACCACATTTGTACGGCTTGGATTGCTATTTTACTGCGAAAACATTTAAGTTTTATGTTTCAAAATTAATTTTTAGAGAGTAATCTGGTTTGAGATATTAAGTGATCACTCTTTAGTAGGTCTTCTTTGAACAAAGGTTCGATGTCAAAATTACCTTTTGTGTTTTGAACAGTCAGTAAAATTAGCATAATTTATTATACACCGCTATTTTTTAATTAGCACAAAAAATGTAACAGGGCACTAAGTATCTTTAACTGATCATAATTATGTAGTTGAAAAATAAAAACACTAAGTCCCAAAACTGTCTCAAAACTGTCCACAAAAATACGTGATAATTGGTAAATGCAATACTAATACTATGACCGACCCGTGTACTATCATACCATTGATAAATTAGCCCCCCCCCCGCCCCTCTGCGCCTGCGCCACGCCCCGACGATGCGACGGACAGTACTAAATTACTAGTGAAAGTCAGCGTATCTAATTCGTTGCAAAACTTAATTGTTTGTCTACGTTTGCCCGACGCGATGGCCTATCATATCAGTTCATATCACGGGAGTATGTAGCTATGCTTCGTGCGTACTTTTTGAGTGGAAAAATCGCGAGTGCAGCTGTGTACCCATGGACATCGTATTGTGAGTGTACAAAAGTGACCGGGTCAGTGTCAAACAATTAAAACAGTGCATATTGGATGCTTTTGACAACGGTGGTGGACATTTCGAAGGACAATGGAAATACTTGTAAGTTTAGTAAATAATACGTACTTAAGTAAATAATAATTTGATGCAGGCGCCTCAAAATCGGTCTGTGTTCTCCACACTCCTTGAGGAAGGCCTATGTCCAACAGTGGACGTCTCTAGGCTGACATGATGACGATAAAATAATTTGTAAATAGCAGATGATTCTAACTTCATAAATACGCCAAAATTACTCTTTTCTTTTAGTCCAGAACACCATCTTTTATTTTGATATTTGTTTGCTTTCTAATTACATACCTCCGTATTTAATTACTTGTTAAACGATACCGTATACCGGTCCTACGCCCGAATGAAGTATGAAGGAGAGGGTAGAACTAACAAAATTAAAAAATAACTACCTACATTTATTATTTTTCTTCATTTTATTTTCTATTGCTACCTACATCATAAGTGCGACAGAGAGAATGCGAATGAGCAGGATGGAATATTATCAATGAATTAGTGAATGGATTGTAAAATATGACTATGGTTTAAGTGAGATTTTCTACAATAAACAAATGATAATAACTTTTCTCTTTATTGATATTATGAAATTCTTACGTCACATATATGATAATAATATCTTCGCTAATCTGTCCTTAAAGTTTTTGTACTAATTAAAAAATAGCGGTGTATATAAAAAGGGATTGCTTTGGTGTTTCAGGCTATGCCTTGAATTTGATAGATTTTTTATGGTAATAGGCGGCAAACGAGCAGACGGATCGCCTGATGGTAAGCAATTACCGCCGCCCATGGACACAAGCAACACCACAGGAGTCACAAGTGCGTTGCCGCTTGGGGTTGGGAAAGGGGATAGGATAAGAAGTGGAAGGAGGGAGAAGGAATAGGGGATAGGGCATGAGGCACTCTCACTCACCGAACGAAACGCAACAGTTTAGGTACTGTTACTTTACGTTGATTTTCTGTGAGAGGTTGGTACCTCCTCGGTCGAGCTGGCCCATTCATACTGAAATCAGCAAGGCTCCATTACGGTGATCTCCTATTCTATATACTATCTACTTCTGTGATCGTATCACAAATTCACAGTCGTCAATGTAGCGTAATCCAAGTCTGCCACCTTGGTATTCAGATTCCACTTTCTGTTTTAGCCAGGTATGACAGAAGTATTATTAGCTTATCTTCAAAGTGACTTCTATCTTGTCTTTGTAAGTGAAAAACACATCCATATTTTAGGATATAATATATTTTGAGTTTTCTGGATAACAAACTACAAAGCCTGTCATGATCATCAACTTGAAACGCACATAATTTTGAAAAGCTGTTTTGAGCGCAACGGTTTTGAACTCAAGATTCGGTTTGGCTGTTTCTTGTCTATCAATGACGATTTATTGTTGCTAGGTACGTAGAAGAATGAGGTATACAAAAATAGCTTAATATTACTTTTAACTGAATTTTCCAGACCTACTATTGAAGAAATTTGCCTCTTTATTGTATTAATCATAAATAAAAGCAAATCTCAGACTTTATTGTACTATCTTAACAATATTTTCTACTACCATAATCACGGCGCTTTGTTATCTTTCACAATAAAGGATAACTCTGCCGTAAATATTGTTTCATTCCGACACTCTATAAGCGGACGATAAAAATTGTATTTTAATACAAATTCAATATGCGTTCAGCACAATGAATTTCAATGGACCTTATTATAATATAAACGATTATCATAATGCCTTAAATATCTACTAAGTTATAAAAGGTGTAATTCTTTGTTAAATATAACAATATAATTTAGATTTATTGAAGTCTATTGTCGATCGGCGTATATTGAATTTTTTTGATTAAACCATTTCTGCCAGTTGTTCTTTAAAACGGACGCGTTGTTATTGAAAACATTTTTAAGATACCTAATGCATAAAGAATGAAGAAAATTTATTGGAAGAAACTAGGTTTTGAATATTATCAGAAAGTTCTTGAGTACTATGTCAAGATACGAATTTGAATTTTACATTAAGGGTTCGGCTTGAAGAAAATGCTTCTGACATTAAGCTCACAATATGGACTCTCAAGTAAGACATTTAAATTAATAAGATTATTAAAATATTTTAAGTAACTAGTTTTATATACCTTGGTAGTCTAAGAATAGCTTACGAATTCGTTGATGGCTTTTATGGTATTTTAAGTGTAATAAATCTTTATTTTGTATTCTCTGAATTGAACCCTGTAAATAGCGCTGTGGGTATAATGCCTGTATTATGTGGGTAGACAAGTGAAACCACAAAAATCGGCTAAAGAGTTATAAATCCAATACCTTAAACCAATTACTGTTTTTCTTCTAAACATGTCAAAACACAACCGACACATTCATGTTTAGAAATTGCTTATTACAATTTTTAACGTGTCCTTTATTTTTTTGTTTAATATTATGTAGCATGTAACCTGATTTTGTAGTACAAAGCTTTTCTGTTCCACTGACAATCCCCGAGAGAACAGTAGCACAATAAATATTCCCTCCACGTCTAACACCGAAGTTCAATAATTTTTATCAATTTTACACACCCGAAAAATTCAGCACCCAACAAAGGAAAACGAACATTGTTTGTAAAACAATCTATTTACATTTCAATAAACGTCACAAATAATGACTGTAAAGAAGAAAAAATGTCTGAAATGGGAAATGAGGGTGAAATTGAGACGCTCCCGTTTTTAGACGAACAGTTCCGTCGCATAGCGGATGTGTAGACAGCTGAAGGCGACCTTAGTCTTTTTTGAATAGGCTCCAATATGTCCATAGAAATTCAGACCATAATATTTATAACACAAAGGTTATAATTAAAAAAATTAAATGTGAGAAAGACGAAAGTGATGGTGTTTGAGAAGGATGAAAGTGTGACTGAGTGTAATATTGCGATTGAAGATGAGCATGTTGAACAAGTTGAAGAATTTGTATATTTGGGTAGCATGTTTACAAGAGATGGAAGATGTGAAGGAGATATTGAAAGGAGAGTGACTGCGGGAAGCTGTGTGAATGGAGCGCTGCATGCCTTTATGAACGGTCAGACTGTGCCGAAAGAGGCGCGACTGGCGGTTCATAATGGTGTACTTGTGCCCACGCTGATGTATGGTAGTGAGTGTTGGGTATGGCAGAAAAAGCATGAAAGCAGAATTAACGCAGTTGAGATGCAATCACTGCGTAGTATGTGTGGGTGAGACTGATTGATAGAATTCCGAATGCAGTAATACGAGAGCGATGTGGCCTGAAAGAAGATGTTGTGACAAGAATTGAGAAAGGAATGCTGAGATGGTTTGGACACGTGGAGCGAATGAGTGAAGAAAGAATGACGCACCAAATATATGAGGCAAACGTGTATGGGCAAGCCGGTCGCGGCCGACCTCGTAGGACATTCGTCGACCAAATTGGTGACGTTCTGAAAAACGGCAAGGTCCGTCATGGCATGGCATGTATGAAAAGGGTAATGAATGTAAAGGAAGCGCGTGAGGTTTGTAAGGATAGAAGCAAGTGGCGTTTCGTTGTCTCTGCCTACCCCGACGGGAAAAAGGGGGGAAATTATGTGTATATGTATGTATGTATAATGCTCTAGCAAGCATTTTAAAACATTAAGAGTAAATTCTTTTGGGATCTACTGAGTATTCCACCATAAAATTTCTGCTTTAAACATATTTTCAGAAAATGTGACGATTTGTAGCCTCGTGCCAGTTTTCTGGAAGAATACGTTGAACAACTTGTGTTGCGGTTAATTTGAATGAACGGACGAAGAGAAACATAGAAACTTGCGTAAGTATTTATCATAATTTAAATATGTAAGCAGTTCAGTTCGTATTACATTGAAGGAACTAGCAACTAGTTCATACTATATTATTTAGCGGGTCTTACTCGCGATGATTGACTTTAAAGACCTCTGTTATTCTCCAACCTCACCTTTAAATAAGTGAATTATTGCGAGTTAGACCCGCTAAATAATATTGTATGATGTATACAAATCACGAAAGTTTCAAATCGATTTTAGCAACCTCAATTTCTGTAAACAAGTAGCAATGTAAGAGCAACAATAAACATTTATATTATTGATTTCAGATATTTTTTATTTATTTAACCTATGTTGTCCCACTGCTGGGCAAAGGTCTCCCGTACACTTTTCCAAGCATCCCAATCTTCTGCCAAATTGGGCCAGTTTCTGTCAAAATTGTCTAGATCGTCACGCCATCGTTTTCGGGGTCTGCCTCTGTACCGCCGTCCATCTTGCGGCACCCATTGCGTGACAATCTTCGTCCATCGACTAGGATGCATCTGGATCACGTGACCCGCCCAATCCCACTTTAGGTTGGCAGCCTTCCGTCCCACATCAGTAACACCTGTCAGTGATCGGTCAAGGACCAGGTCTAGGTTAGGATGGGCAGAATGCACATATCGACATAAGTGAGTAAAAAATGGGAAATACAAAATTTGGTCTCAAATGCACAGATTCTGAAGGTAGAGCAAATAACCTCAAAAACGATAAGGACCGGCAAGTGAAACAGCAAGTAAAATATAAAATTAAATTGGATAAAACTGTCACAATAACAAATAAAATAAGTTAGTCCAATAACAAACCAAGGTTTCGGCAAATATTTCACAACACTATTGTATTACCATATAAAGTTTCGCGAAAGTTTTACAACGGCGAAAAACTAAAAATATCGCCTTTTAGCGTACTGAATGAGAAAATGTGATTTTGTTCAGACTAGTAACTTGAGCAAGTAGGCTGTTCGAAACTATTAAAGTGGGTAAAGTTTAATTTTAACGTTTCATGTTTCAAAACTTATTTGATATATGTGTCTTATTTTCACTTTGTCAGGAAGAATCGGTGATATTTTAACGTCATATATTATAACGTTAGTCGCACTTGTGCTTGTCATGATTTTCATTATTGTCATGACAATCATAATTTTTCATTTTTACAAATATAATCTCTAGTGTAGACGTATTTTTGCAGCTAGGATCATGACTAAATATGCGACAACACTGCACTATTCATAATATTTACGTGCTTCAATCTAGCGCAAGCCAGAAGCAAGTCAATTTTGGCTTACACACTTTACTATCGATACTTTAAGCTTCTTTCTTAGGCTCTTAGTTTTCAAATTAAAAGCTCATCATTATCTACAATGTTGGAAAAGCGGTCGTTATTGTTATAATGGCGTACGAGGCCGGGCGTTGGTATACTGGCTAATCAAAATTTATTAATCAAATCAAATCAATCTTTATTTTGCGGAACATGAGTATTTAAAAGTTCTTACAAAAATATTTTAGTAACATCATATTCTGCTGTCATAGCAGCATGTATTAAGTCCGTATCTAAAATCTTTTTAGTAGTCAGCTACGTTGTACGAGAGTACTCAGTCGCGGTAGTAAGTAGTAATTAAGCTGTTTGCTATTATATTTATGTAACCATCTTGCGATCTCAACTCTGAACTTTTAACCTTAAGACTAGCGACGCGTCTCCGTATTCTTAATCAATAAAACATTAATAAATAGGTACGTACGTACTTAAGCGTATAACAGCATTAAAACTTTAGGTAAAAGATTTTCCTCCTCACATAGGTGGACTATTTTCGTAAAAATCTACCCATTACTCGAATGTACTAAATCTTCATTATTCGTACCATTTTAGCCCATTACACTGAGAACTTAAGGCTCATAATTGCTAAACGACTAGACGGGGAAAAGGGCCCTGAGGTAGAAAAAGAACTTTGGTAAATAACGTTATATCATAACGACTGATTTATGGGGTGAACAGTAGAGTAAGACTTTTGTTTATGGGATCGCGTGTTTTTCTATGTTATAGGTATATTAAGGCACTGAGTAATTCTGATAAGTAATATTGCCTATGAGGAAAATTCATTGTATATCTTCATATCTTAGCACTCATTTTCTATTACGCGACGCTCTTGTCACGCTTTCATTCAGTTTCGAAGGAAAGAAAGGGGAACAAAAGGAAATAAAGGTGTAGCCTGTAGGCATTTGATTTATATATAAATGATAAAAGAAGTAATTGTATTAATGATAAACATGTTTCATAAGTTTAAATGTTATTAATACTTGTATACTATGAACTAAATATACTGTAGCGGTAGCATCGGTGTGATCAAAGAGCTCAGATATTTCCATATAGGCGCATTTCTTATGGGCGCTCTGAAGACAAGCTTTCTGTGACCCATATTGCTGCTTGGCGGCGTGGCAGTCGCGCTTTGACAGCTGTCTCTACGAGAGCAAGAGAGACGAACGTTCCTCCTGTGTATCTTAACTACGAGAGCAAGAGAGACGGAGAACGACGCCAGTGCATCCAACGGCGCCAACTACGAACTAAACTGGAGACAGTCACCACTTGTAATCGACACACGTAATCCCTAAGAACTGCGCTTCTATGTAAATCTGATATAATTAGCGTGAGTCTGTATTTTGACAACACATCTATCAATTAAAAATGTGTACTGTCTAGCAACCCATCTGAACATATAACAAATGTCTACCTGCTAAGACGGGTCTATGGCAACATTCATCATTACTTTAAAAAAATGTTTGTCCAATGACTCTAAAGAAAAACTAGCACAGCTTAAATAAGGACTTGTAAAGGAATTAGGAAATAAATAATATTCATACTAAGATTGAAATTTTGATACATGTTCTCCATACTAAATACTTTCAAAGAAGTATGAACGATAATTCTTGATAGATTAACTTACCAGCCGTTTCTGTCACAGTCAAAGAAGTGGCTAGTAGACGTTTCCAGTTCTCACAAAGATTGCTTTGATATATTTTAGCCTTTAATAGATATTCAGTGACTAATAAACACGCGATAAGCAACGTATCAATAAATAGTATTAATTATTTCAATAACCAACATAGCTTCATATTTTCTATCTTGATGACATCATAATACCTGCCTATACGAAACACGCACATAAAACGACGAATCTTGAACAAAGGCATCGGATCGCGACCGAGGTTTTTTACTTCGTACAAATTAATTTGCCGGCTCGCACCGATCGTACAATGGTCTAAAAACGTTCCCTTTTTGTATATAAACGTATATACAGTGAAGTATTAGGATTCATTTAAGTGAAACCGAATAAAATAAAAAATGTTGATGAACATGAATAACTGAGTTGCGTCGAAATGAATATAATAGGAAAATTATTTGATTGGCGTTTTATTCAATACTGGTATCATCACTGCCGAAATACAAAGTATTACCATGGGGTCGCTTCTACCTCTATTACTATACAAACACTAGGCCGTGGAGCTCAAATAGCCTTACGTATCATAATGCGGTAGGTTCAACTGCTTACCATTAAGCAGTCTAACCTACTTGAATCTGCAAGTACTTCCACCGTTAATCCGGTTCAGATACAACACTCTATATGTCCATACTTTTGTTAAGTACCCACAGTCCACACGAGTAGACAAAATAAATCATACACTATTGCCTACCATATTCTTAACAGAGTCGTGATATGATTGCGTAATCTCATCACTTCTAATATGTATTTTCATACTAACTCCTTCGAAAATGTACCGCAAAACAACGTACTAAACTTTTTAATCTAAAAAGTATCACACTGGGAATTTGCCGAGCTTGCTAAAATAACTCGGATACTGAAATTTAATCACCACCTATAATGTCCCGTTGAGTAAAATCCTTTATCGTTACCTCCGTATTTACTATTCTAGCTATTCCCTTATTCCCTAGAGTGTAGAGGTCAGGTATGGAACCCGACGTGTAAAATTGTTATTATTTACTCGGCCCACTGACCTCTTGTCTTGACCTCCGGCTCTTGCGAGAATACTGGAAAACTAAGAATAGCTGTCAGAGTTTTAAGGTTTGCCGAAAGTTTATTTTGGTAAAATGTTTTGTGGAATACAATATAACATGAATTAAAATTGTCATCTATCTGAATTTCTACGCCACAATTTTGTTCATCGTCGTCATCGTCATCAGCCCTGTACATAAACTGTCCCACTGCTGGACACGGGCCTCTTCTCATTGAGAAGGGTAAGGCCATAATCCACCACGCTGGCCAAGTGCGGGTTGGCAGACTTCAAATGTCTTTCGAGAATATTATGGAGAACTCTCAGACATGTAGGTTTCCTCACGATGTTTTCCTTAACCGTTTAGCAAGCAATAATTAGCAATTGAATACGCACATAACTTCGAAAAGTCACTGGTGCGCGCCGTGGATTCGAACCCGAGACTCTCTACGTGGCAGTCCGTCGGTCTCTCCATTAGGCTATCGCTGCTTCACAATTTTGTAATTATATATTATTATACTCGTTTTATTTCACATGATATCGTATTTGTGGCTACACATAGTTTCAACCTTTGTAGTAGACATACATACGAGGGTCAAACTGAAAGTTCTTAGAAAATCAAAAACTGATTACATTAGCCAGTTATTAGTTTTATTATATCTTTTCAAAATATTGTCCATTGACGTCAATACACCGCTGCATGCGATGGAACTACTGGGAAAAGCACTTTGCCCACTCGTCCTTAGGGGTCTCTTCAATGGCATCGCGATACGCAGCCACCGCTTCTTCAGCATTCATAAACCGCTTTCCTTTAAGTTTTTCTTTAATTTTTGGAAATAAATAAAAATCACAAGGCGCGAGGTCGGGGCTATACGGCGGGTGACCCAGTAATTCAACGTTTGATGTCGCCAAATAGTCGATCGTTCGCTTGGCGGTGTGCGACGAGGCGTTGTCGTGGTGAAGGAGGATCCTACTGCGAGGTCGTTTCTCTCGAACTTTTTCCAAGACAAGTGGCAAACAATTGGTAGTGTACCATTCTGTAGAAACTGTTTTTTGATCCTCTAACACAATTGTTGCGAAATGACCTATCCTTCCAAAGAACGAGGCCACCATTTTTTTTCCCGCACTTCGATCTCTCTTCACTTTAGTTGGCAACTCCTCGAAAGGAAACACCCACTGAGCAGATTGTCTTTTGGTTTCAGGATCATAACAGTAAATCCAGCTTTCGTCACCTGTTAGTATGTCGAACACAGCATTTGAGTCACCTCCGTTAAATCTTTCAATCATTTTACGGCACCAATCCACACGATGGAGTTTTTGAGCCTTAGTCAAATTATGAGGTATCCACCGGGCGCAAAGCTTCCTGACCGCTAAATGTTCGTGGAGGATTTTGTGCACTTGACTCATACCGATGCCTAAGTTTGTCCGAATCTGCTGATAGGTCACTCTTTTGTCAGTCTCTATCATACGCCGCACAACACAGATGTTATTTTCAGTCGTCGCCGTAGAAGGCCGTCCCTCACGTACATCATCAGTGAGATTAGTGCGACCACGTTTAAACTCATTAAACCAGTTGTAAACAGTCGCACGAGATGGGGCTTCATCGTGAAAGGCCAATCGTAGTCTATCATAACTTTCTTGTTGACTTAAATGACATCGAAAGTCATAAAAAATCATTGCACGAAAATTTTCTCGTGTTAAATTCATGTTGACGTGACACAGACAATTTTCAATTTGCCGCCAAATCGTAAAACAAATGACAAATGAATGAAATATATACTCAGTAATATTGGCAAAGAGTTCTATTTTCAAATTTTAGAATATTTTTTTTATTATATTGTTTATAAGTGGCCAGTTCTAAGAACTTTCAGTTTGACCCTCGTATATCCAATGGCTTCTGCTTTTAAAGGTACTTAACTGCATGAAATAGTTAAAAGTTTTTTTACCTACTTTAATATATTTGTTTAGTATGTTTTTATACCATTATGTATCCTTTTCGTCCAAGCTGTAACAACCTCTTTTAAAATAAATGCATGCTGTGTTCTCCTGTAAATGAGGAAACACAAGGTAACAAGATTGTGATATATCTCATCTATCATGTAATGTGTATTCTTTGTTAGAGAATAAATAAATAAATAAAGGTTAATGAATTGCTGCTAAAGTAATTGCAAAATTCCCATGTCTTGAAAACAACTTTAGAAGGTAAAAGAGCATTTATCATTGTCACCTGGATTCCAAAATATCTTACACCATAGATACCATGAAAATCCTCGTAGTAATGGAGTTCTAATCATGTTAGTTAGTGTACGAATAGAATTCACCCAACCGAACTTAATACTATAGGGCGGGGTATATACCCGTATTTTCAGTACCGTTTATTCCAAGCCTTTTGTTTGGTAGATTTTCATCCCATTTTATGACCGCGTTCAACGAATATTAGTTCACGGATTCAACAAATCTTTGATTAAGAGTATGGTAATTTAATCATTATCAGCCCTTTTACTGTCCCACTGCTGGGCACGGGCCTTTTCCCATTATGAGAAGCTTACGGCCATAGTCCACCACGTTGGCCAAGTGCGGGTTGGCAGACTTATCATGTCTTTCTAGAACATTATGGAGAACTCTCAGACATGCAGGTTTCCTCGCGATGTTTTCCTTCACGGTTTAGCAAGCGATAATTAACAATTTAATACGCACATAGCTCCGAAAAGCCATCGATGCGCGCCGTGGATTCGAACCCGGACCCTCTGCGTAGCGGTATGTCGATCTCTCCACTAGCCTCTCGCTGCTTTTTTAGTAATTTAATATCAAAATAAAATTCGATAATTGTTTCAATGCGATTTGACAGTGTACCTTATTATATGTCACTACGCGTTAAACCACGTCTCTTTCCTACTGAATCCAGCATCGTAGCTGGCAGCTTATAAAGGCATAAGCCTTGCCAAAACCGAATTGGCAAAAGTGAGTTGATATATAAATTTTATATAAGATTCTGATCTGAGATACCCACATATTCTTATTAACAATTGCGCTGGACTTGAAAGCATAACTTCGTCCATATGTGATGCTTCACTCGAATTATATTATTCTTGAGGCAGAAATGTGTCCCTTTAAAAATAAGAGTATCAAAATCAAATCTTTTGCCACAATACTGCAATAAACGCCATCGCAACGAGAAACTACAGTCAAATAATTTTTAATCTGTGAAACCATACTTTTCTTAATCACAAAAGTAAAAAAGCATGGATCTACTACTTTTCCTTTGAGAGTTTTACCGTCGACGAAAAAAAAAAATTTCTTTTGTAAACCTGGGTGATGCCAGGTGATTAATATATAGCTTCCAAATTTTTTATTAAACCACATTTGTACGGCTTGGATTGCTATTTTACTGCGAAAACATTTAAGGTTTTATGTTTCAAAATTAATTTTAGAGAGTAATCTGGTTTGAGATATTAAGTGATCAATTCTTTAGTAGGTCTTCTTTGAACAAAGGTTCGATGTCAAAACAACCCTTTGTGTTTTGAACAGTAAGTAAAATTAGCATAATTTATAAAAAGGGATTGCGTAGGTGTTTCAGGCTATACCTTGTATTTGATAGTTTTTTTTATCGTAATAGGCGGAAAACGAGGAGATGGATCACCTGATGGTAAGCAATTACCGCCGCCCATGGACACAAGCAACACCACAGGAGTCACAAGTGCGTTGGCGCCCCTTGGGGTTGGGAAAGGGATAGGATAAGGAGTGGGAGAAGGGAGAAGGAATAGGGGATAGGGCCTCCGGTACTCTTACTCACCGAACTAAACGCAAAAGTTTAGGTAGGTACTATTACTTTACGTTGATTTTCTGTGAGTGGGTAGTACTTCCCCGGTCGAGCCGGCCCATTCATACCGAAATCAGCAAGGCTCCACTGCGGTGATCTCCTATTCTATATACTATCTACTACTGTGATCGTATCACAATCGTCAATGTAGCGTAATCCAAGTCTGCAATCTTGGTATTCAGATTCCACTTTTCTGTTTTAACTAGGTATGACAGAAGAATTTTATTAGCTTATCTTCAAAGCGACTTCTGTCTTGTCTTTGTAAGTGAAAAACACATCCATCTAGGATATAATATATTTTGAGTTTTCTGGATAACAAACTACAAAGCCTGTCATGATCATCAATTTGAAACGCACATAATTTTGGAAATCTGTTTTCAGCGCAACGGTTTTGAACTCAAGATTCAGTTTGGCTGTTTCTTGTCTTCAATGACGTATTATTGTTGCTAGGTACGTAGAAGAATGAGGTATACAAGAATAGATTAATATTACTTTTAACAGAATTTTCCAGACCTACTATTGAAGAAATTTGCCTCTTTATTGTAAAATAAATCCTAAATAAAAGCAAATCTCAGACTTTATTATACTATCGTAACAATATTTTCTATTAACATAATCACGGCGCTTTGTTATCTTTCACAATAAAGGTTAACTCTGCCGTAAATATTGTTTCATTCCGACACTCTATAAGCGGACGATAAAAATTGTATTTTAATACAAATTCAATATGCGTTCAGCACAATGGACTTCAATGGACCTTATTATATAAACGATTATCATAATGCCTTAAATATCTACTAAGTAATAAAAGGTGTAATTCTTTGTTAAATATAACAGTTTAATAATGATTTATTGAAGTCTATTGTCGAACGGCGTATATTGAATTTTTTTGACCAAACCATTTCTGTCCGTTGTTCTATAAAAAGGACGCGTTGCTATTGAGAACATTTTTAAGATACTTAATATATAAAGAATGAAGAAAATTTATTGGAAGAAACTAGTTTTTGATTATTATCTGAAAGTTCTTGAGTACTACGTCAAGATGCGAACTTGAATTTTACATTAAGGGTTGGCCTTGAAGAAAATGCTTCTGACATTAAGCTCACATTATGGACTCTCAAGTAAGACGTTTTAAATTAATGAGATTATTAAAATATTTTAAGTAAGGCAGCGATAGCCTAGAGGAGCTATCCCTTCGGGTTGCGGAGGTCAGGATGGCATTCGCTCCGTGGAAAAGCTAATAATCGCCAAATCCGGTTAGAATAGAAAGCGGACCCCAGGTTGAGATTGGAATAACGCTTGGAGGATGATGATTAAAATATTTTAAGTAACTCGTTTTATATAACTTGTTAGTCTAAGACTAGCTTACGAATTCGTTTATGGCTTTTATGGTATTTTGAGCGTGATAAATCTTTATTTTGTATTTTGTGTATTGAACCTTGTAAATAAATAGCGCTGATAGTGTGTAGACAAGTGAAACCACAAAAAGCAGTTAGTATGTTAAATATCCAATATATCTAAAACCCATTACTGTTTTTCTTGTACACATGTTAAAACACAACCGACACATTCATGTTTAGAAATTGCTTATTATATTTTTTAACGGGTCCTTTATTATTTGTTTAATATTATGTAGCATGTAACCTGATTTTGTAGAACAAAGCTTTTCTGTTCCACTGACAATCCCCAAGAGAACAGTAGCACAATAAATATTCCCTCCACGTCTAACACCGAAGGTCAATAATTTTTATCAATTTTACACACCCGAAAAATTCAGCACCCAACAAAGGAAAACGAACATTGTTAGTAAAATAATCTATTTACATTTCAATAAACGTCACAAATAATGACTGTAAAGAAGAAAAAATGTCTGAAATGGGAAATGAGGGTGAAATTGAGACGCTCCCGTTTTTAGACGAAAAGTTCCGTCGCATAGCGGATGTGTAGACAGCTGAAGGCGACCGTAGTCTTTTTTTAATAGTTTCCACATGTCCATAGAAATTCAGACAATAATACTTATATCACAAAGTTTATAATGCTGTAGTAAGCATATAAAAATATTAAGAGTAAATTCTTTTGGTATCTACTGAGTATTCCACCATATTTCTGCTTTAAACATATTTTCAGAAAATGTGACGATTTGTGGCCTCGTGCCAGTTTTCTGGAAGAATACGTTGAACAACTTGTGTTGCGGTTAATTTGAATGAACGGACGAAGAGAAACATAGAAACTTGCATAAGTATTTATCATAATTTAAATAATATATGTAAGCAATTAAGTTCGTATTACATTGAAGGAACTAGCAACTAGTTCATACGATATTATTTAGCGGGTCTTACTCGCGATGATTGACTTTAAAGACCTCTGTTATTCTCCAACCTCACCTTTAAATAAGTGAATTATTGCGAGTTAGACCCGCTAAATAATATTGTATGATGTATACAAATCACGAAAGTTTCAAATCGATTTTAGCAACCTAATTTCTGTAAACAAGTAGCAATGTAAGAGAAACAATAAACATTTATATTATTTATTTCAGAATTTTTTTTTTATTTAACCTATGTTTTCCTACTACTGGGCAAATGTCTCCCTTACACTTTTCCAAGCATCCCTATCTATTCCCAAATTGGGCCAGTTGCTGTCAAAATTGTCTAGATCGTCACGCCATCGTTTTCGGACTCTGCCTCTTTTCCGCCGCCCGTCTTGCGGCACCCATTGCGTGACGATCTTCGCCCATCATAGATTGGCAGTCTTCCGTCCCACATCAGCAACACTTGTCAATGATCGCAGAACGGCATTTTGCACTCGATCAACTCTCTTATACCCGAGAATGCTGCGCTCCATTGCTCTTTGACAAACCTTGAGGCTGGACTTTTGAAGTTCGATCAAGGACCAGGTCTGAGCACCGTAGGTTAGGATGGGCAGAATTCACATATCGACATAAGTGAGTAAAAAATGGGAGATAAAAAATTTTAACGAAAAGAAAGATGAAATACCTTTCTATTTTTCCCGACGTTTCGGCATGGGTTACACCAGCCGTGGTCACGGGATGACTGATGTTCGTCAGCGCTGCCTCCGAGAAGTGCGGGTTTTGGAAACTACCCTCACTTGGTCTTCACAATTATTAACATTTATATGTTCGGAACTGTCGGTACTTCGACACACAACACTAATGTTTGACTAATTTGATATCTGTGATTTTTCACTTTGTCAGGAAGAATTAGTGATTTCTCGTCGTCTTTATTTTTCTTCGTCTATTTGAACGTCATAAATTATTACGTTAGTCGAAGTTGTGCTTGTCATAATTTCCATTATTGTCATGATAATCATAATTTTATATTTTTACAAATATAAAGTCTAGTGTAGACGTATTTTTGCAGCAAAGACCACGGCTAAATATGCGACAACACTGCACTATTCATAATATTTATGTGCTTCAATCTAGCGCAAGCCAAAAGCAAGCCAATTTTGCGTTGCACACTTTACTATAGATACTTTAAGCAGCAGTTTTCAAATTAAAAACTCATCATTATCTCAATCACACACTGTTGGTAAATTGGTCGATGTTGTTATAATGGCGTACGAGGCTGGGCGTTGGTGTACTGGCTAGTCATCATTTATTAAGTCCTCGTCTCAAATCTTTCTAGTAGTCAGCTAGGTTGTACGAGAGTAGTAAGTCACGGTAGTAAGTAGTAATTAAGCTGTTTGCTATTATATTTATGTAACCATCTTGCGATCTCAACTCTGACCTTTTAACCTTAAGACTAGCGACGCGTCTCCGCCTTCTCAATCAATAAAACATTAATAAATAGGTATGTACGTACTTAAGCATATAATAGCATTAAAACTTTAGGTAAAAGATTTTCCTCCTCATATAGGTGGACTATTTTCGCAAAAGTCTACCCATTACTCGAATGTACTTAATCTTCATTATCCGTACCATTTTAGCCCATTACACTAAGAACTTAAGGCTCATAATTGCTAAACGACTTGACGGGGAAAAGGGCCATGAGGTAGAAAAAGAACTTTGGTAAATAACGTTATATCATAACGACTGATTTATGGTGTGAACAGTAGAGTAAGACTTTTGTTTATGGGATCGCGTGTTTTTTCTATGTAATAGGTATATTAAGGCACTAAGCAATTCTGGTAAGTAATATTGCCTATGAGGAAAATTCATTGTGTACATCTTCATATCTTAGCACTCATTTTCTTTTACGCGACGCTCTTGTCACGCTGTCATTCAATGTCGAAGGAAAGAAAGGGGAATAAAAATAAACAAAGGTGTAGCTTGTAGGCATTTGATTTGTATATAAATGATAATAGAAGTACTTGAATCAATGATAAACATGTTTCATAAGTTTAAATGTTATTAATACTTGTGTACTATGAACTAAATAAACTGTCGCGGTAGCATCGGTGTGATCAAAGAGCTCAGATATTTCCATAGAGGCGCATTTCTTATGGGCGCTTTGAAGACAAACTTTCTGTGACCCAAATTGCTGCTTGGCGGCGTGGCAGTCGCGCTGTGACAGCTGTCTCTACGAGAGCAAGAGAGGCGGAAAACGACGCCAGCGCCTCCAACGGCGCTAACTACGAACTAAACTGGAGACAGTCCCCACCTGGAATCGACGCACGAAATTCTTAAGAACTGCGCTTCTATATAAATCTGAATTCATTGCCGTGGGTTTGTATTTTGACAACACATCTATCAATTAAAAATGTGTACTGTCTAGCAACCCATCTGAACATATAACAAATTTCTACCTGCTAAGACGCGTCTATAGCAACATTCAACATTACTTTAAAAAAAATGGTTTTCCAATGACTCTACAGAAAAACTAGCACAGCTTAAATAAGGACTTGTAAAGAAATTTAGAAATAAATAATATTTATACTAAGATAAATAATTTTGACAAATGTTCTCCAGACTAAATACTCTTTAAAAAGTATGAAAAATAATTCTTGTTATATTAACTTACCAACCGCTGTTATCTCAGTCAAAGAAGTGGCTAGTAGACGTTTTAAGTTCTCACAAAGATTGCTTTGATATATTTTAGCCTTTTATAGATATTAAGTGACTAAAAAACACGTGATAAGTAACGCTTTAGTAAAATAGTATTCATTATTTCAATAACCAACATAGCTTCATATTTTCTATCTTGATGACATCATAATACCTGCCTATACGAAACACGCATATAAAACGACGAATCTTGAACAAAGGCATCGGATCGCGACCGAGGTTTTTTACTTCGTACAAATTAATTTGCCGGGTCGCACCGATCGTTCAATGGTCTAAAAACGTTCCCTTTTTGTATATAAAGGTATATACAGTGAAGTATTAGGATTAATTTGAGTGAAACCGAATAAAATTAAAAATGTTGATGGACATAAATAACTGAGTCGCGTCGAAATGAATATAGTACGGAAATTATTTGATTGGCGTTTTATTCAATACTGGTATCATCACTGTATACAAAGTATTACCATGGGATCTGCTTCTACCTCTATTACTATAACAGACACTAGGCCTTTCAGCTCAAATAGCCTTACGTACCATAATGCAATGGTAAGCAGTTGAACCCACTTGAATCTGCAAGTACTTCCACCGTTAATCCGGTTCAGACACAACACTCTATTTTGCCCATACTTTTGTTAAGTACCCACACGAGTTGACAAAATAAATAATACACCATTGCCTACCATATTCTTAACAGAGTCGTGATATGATTGCGTAATCTCATCACTTCTAATATGTACTTATAATCACATTAACTCCTTCGGAAATCAATATACTAAACTTTTGGATCTAAAAATATCACACTGGGAATTTGCCGTGCTTGCTAAAATAACTCGGATACTGAAATTTAATCACCACCTATAATGTACCGTTGAGTAAAATCCTTTCTCGTTACCTCCATATTTACTATTCTAGCTATTCCCTTATTCCCTAGAGTGTAGAGGTCAGGTACGGAACCCGACGTGTAAAATTGTTATTATTTACTCGGCCCACTGACCTCTTGTCTTGACCTCCGGCTCTTGCGAGAATACTGGAAAACTAAGAATAGCTGTCAGAGTTTTAAGGTTCGCCGAAAGTTTATGTAGCTAAAATGTTTTGTGGAATACAATATAACATGAAGTAAAATTGTCATCTGTCTAAATTTTTACGCCACCATTTTGTTATTATATATTATTATGCTCGTTTTATTTCATTTGATATTGTATTTGAGGCTACACATAGTTTCAACCTTTGTAGTAGATATATATCCAATGGCTTCTGCTATTAAAGGGAAATGAATTGCTGCTAAAGTAATTGCAAAATTCCAACGTCTTGAAAACAAGTTCAGTTGGTAAAAAGCAATTATCATTGTCACCTGGATTCCAAGATATCTTACACCATAGATAACATGAAAATCCTCGTAGTAATGGAGTTCTAATCATGTTAGTTAGTGTACGAATAGAATTCACCCAACCGAACTTGATACTATAGGGCGGGGACCCGTACTTTCAGGACCGTTTATTACAAGCCTTTGATTTGGTAGATTTTTATCCAATATTAGTTGGCGGACTCAACAAATCTTTGATTAAGAATATGTTATTAGAGTTATTTAATATCAAAATAAAATTCGATACTTGTTTCAATGCGTCGCAATTTGACAGTGTACCTTATTATATGTCACTACGCGTTAAACCACGTCTCTTTCCTACTACATCCAGCATCGTAGCTGGCAGCTTATAAAGGCATAAGCCTTGCCAAAACCGAATTGGCAAAAGTGAGTTGATATATAAATTTGATATGAGATTCTGACCTGAGATACCCACATATTCTTATTAACAATTGGGCTGGACTTGAAAGCATAACTTCGTCCAACTAGTCAAATCAAACACTTTTAATGAAATGTCAAAAACGACTTTTCCTACGGCGTTGGTATGCAATATGACCTAGTGACGTCATAGTTTTTTGCTGTCAGTAGAATACTTATTATCAATAAATTTTCGATAAAAATGTTAAATAAAGTTTTACATTAATTGATGAATAAAACTACCATTATTTTGACATGTTTCACTAGATAAAAATACTTGTGTAATTTCTTTCAGTTACAGGAAACTTCCCTATTATAATATTCTTGAGGTAATAATGTGTTCCTTTATAAATAAGAGTATTAAAATCAAATCTTTTGCCACAATATTGCAATAAACTCCTTCGTAACGAGAAACTACAGTCGAATAATTTTTAATCTGTGAAACCATACTTTTCTTAATCACAAAAGTAAAAAAGCATGGATCTACTACTTTTCCTTTGAGAGTTTTACCGTCGACGAAAAAAAATATATTATTTTGTAAACCTGGGTGATGTCAGGCGTTTATTATATGGCTTCCAATTTTTTAATTAAACCACATCTGTTCGGCTTGGATTGCTATTTTACTGCGAAAACATTTAAGGTTTTATGTTTCAGAATTAATTTTTAGAGAGTAATCTGGTTTGAGATATTAAGTGATCAATTCTTTAGTAGGTCTTCTTTGAACAAAGGTTCGATGTTAAAACAACCCTTTGTATTTTGAACAATAAGTAAAATTAGCATAATTTATAAAAAGGGATTGCGTAGGTGTTTCAGGCTATACCTTGAATTTGATAGTTTTTTTTATCGTAATAGGCGGCAAACAAGGAGATGGATCACCTGATGGTAAGCAATTACCGCCGCCCATGGACACAAGCAACACCACAGGAGTCACAAGTGCGTTGGCGCCCCTTGGGGTTGGGAAAGGGATAGGATAAGGAGTGGGAGAAGGGAGAAGGAATAGGGGATAGGGCCTCCGGTACTCTTACTCACCGAACTAAACGCAAAAGTTTAGGTAGGTACTATTACTTTACGTTGATTTTCTGTGAGTGGGTAGTACTTCCCCGGTCGAGCCGGCCGATTCATACCGAAATCAGCAAGGCTCCACTGCGGTGATCTCCTATTCTATATACTATCTACTACTGTGATCGTATCACAATCGTCAATGTAGCGTAATCCAAGTCTGCAATCTTGGTATTCAGATTCCACTTTTCTGTTTTAACTAGGTATGACAGAAGAATTTTATTAGCTTATCTTCAAAGCGACTTCTGTCTTGTCTTTGTAAGTGAAAAACACATCCATCTAGGATATAATATATTTTGAGTTTTCTGGATAACAAACTACAAAGCCTGTCATGATCATCAATTTGAAACGCACATAATTTTGGAAATCTGTTTTCAGCGCAACGGTTTTGAACTCAAGATTCAGTTTGGCTGTTTCTTGTCTTCAATGACGTATTATTGTTGCTAGGTACGTAGAAGAATGAGGTATACAAGAATAGCTTAATATTACTTTTAACAGAATTTTCCAGACCTACTATTGAAGAAATTTGCCTCTTTATTGTAAAATAAATCCTAAATAAAAGCAAATCTCAGACTTTATTATAGTATCGTAACAATATTTTCTATTAACATAATCACGGCGCTTTGTTATCTTTCACAATAAAGGTTAACTCTGCCGTAAATATTGTTTCATTCCGACACTCTATAAGCGGACGATAAAAATTGTATTTTAATACAAATTCAATATGCGTTCAGCACAATGGACTTCAATGGACCTTATTATATAAACGATTATCATAATGCCTTAAATATCTACTAAGTAATAAAAGGTGTAATTCTTTGTTAAATATAACAGTTTAATAATGATTTATTGAAGTCTATTGTCGAACGGCGTATATTGAATTCTTTTGACCAAACCATTCCTGCCCGTTGTTCTATAAAAAGGACGCGTTGTTATTGAGAAAATTTTTAAGAAACCTAATGTATAAAGAATGAAGAAAATTTATTGGAAGAAACTAGGTTTTGAATATTATCTGAAAGTTCTTGAGTACTATGTCAAGATACGAATTTGAATTTTACATTAAGGTTGGGCCTTGAAGAAAGTGCTTGTGACATTAAGCTCACAATATGGACTCTCAAGTAAGACATTTTAAATTAATGAGATTATTAAAATATTTTAAGTAAATAGTTTTATATAACTTAGTAGTCTAAGACTAGCTTACGAATTCATTTATGGCTTTTATGGTATTTTGAGCGTGATAAATCTTTATTTTGTATTTGTGTATTGAACCCTGAAAATAGCGCTGATAGTGTGTGTATACAAGTGAAACACAAAAAGTAGTTAGTATGTAAAATATCCAATATCTAAAACCAATTACTGTCTTTGTTATAAAACATCCTCAAAGCACAACCGACACAATTATGATTAGATATTGCTAAATTACAATTTTTAACGGTTCTGGTATTTTTTTGTTTAATATTATGTAGCATGTAACCTGATTTTGTAGAACAAAGCTTTTCTGTTCCACTGACAATCCCCTAGAGAACAGTAGCACAATAAATATTCCCTCCACGTCTAACACCGAAGGTCAATAATTTTTATCAATTTACACACCCGAAAAATTCAGCACCAAACAAAGGAAAACGAACATTGTTTGTAAAATAATCTATTTACATTTCAATAAACGTCACAAATAATGACTGTAAAGAAGAAAAAATGTCTGAAATGGGAAATGAGGGTGAAATTGAGACGCTCCCGTTTTCAGACGAACAGTTCCGTCGCATAGCGGATGTGTAGACAGCTGAAGGCGACCTTAGTCTTTTTTGAATAGGCTCCAATATGTCCATAGAAATTCAGACCATAATACTTATCACATAAAGGTTATAATGCTCTAGCAAACATATATAAATATTGAGCGTATATTCTTTTGGGATTTACTGAGTATTCCACCATAAAATTTCTGCTTTAAATATATTTTCAGAAAATGCGACGATTTGTAGCCTCTTGCCAGTTTTCTGGAAGAATACGTTGAACAACTTGTGTTGCGGCTAATTTGAATGAACGGACTAAGAGAAACATACAAACTTGTGTAAGTAGTTATCATATTTTAAATATGAAAGCAGTTAAGTTGGAATTACATTGTGGGAACTGGCAACTAATTGTGAACCTGATCGGGAATCATTTTCATCCTTCTATCGTAAGGGATATCTGAAATTCGGTAAGGAGTCGTTTGGGGATAAAAATTGTAACAATCACTTCTAAATATAACCATACTTTATTAATAACTCTTAGGGTGGTTTCATTAACTCTAGGTATTATGCAACATCAAACCTAGAACTATATTCTCAAATTTGATCTGTATAGTAACTTAAACGAGTCTGTACTGACCGTTTTTTTTACTTTTTAACAAGACAACTCCCGCACTAGGAAACAGCCCTGTGCTTAGGACTTTTCAAACATACAACCAACGGACACAATGTAACGTCCATACTCGAAACAACAATTAATGGATCACACAAAGTGTTGTCTCGTGTGGGAATAAAACCCACAACACTCGGCGCAGTGTTCAGCGGCGAAGCGACCGCTTCAAATACTATGCCAACTGTGCAGTCTTCTTCCATTTTTAGGGTTCCGTAGTCCACAAGGAACCCTTATAATTTCGTCATGTCCGTCCGTCTGTCCGTCCGCAGCCTAGCTCAAAGACGCCTGGTGCTAGAAAGCTGATATTTGACATGAATATAGACATAAGATATTGCAACAAAACTGTAGAATAAAATTTAGGGAAATATTTTTTAAGGGTATCTCCCCTACATATATAGTGGGGCTGAATTTTTTTTTGGTTGAGTAACCCATTGTGTGGGGTATCATTGGATAGGTTTTAAAAAAATATTATTAGTTTGCTCAAATCATTTTTCGATCAAGTGATTGGTTTGTCAAATATCAAGCTTTGAAGTGAAAAAAATTGTTAGACTCAAGTGTCCCTCCCCTCTGCCGGCTAAACGATTAATTTGGAAGAGGTGAAAAAAATCACAAATGTAGTATTCTTACTCGTCTCTGGTAGTACATTTAACGAATTGAAAAGGAAAACTATCACGGCTAAGTAGATATCACTAATTTACGAGTAATCGTCGGTTAACTTATTCCACTATTATTATACCTATTTCTGTGAGTTTATATTGGGCGCGCTGGCTTAATCTTAAAGATATACCTACGTACTTTGGTATGTAATGTACTACGGTACTACGTATGTATAGTAGTAGCATATCTTGGAAACCACATTTTATGTTTACAATACATAACTGGATACATACCTAGCATTTTTCTAAACAAAACTTAGGTTCTTATAATAGTGTTATTAAAATTATTTTTTCAGCAAAATAAACAGTCGGATTTGTTGTACATTAATACCCTTTGCAGCAAGTCATTATGGGCAACTACGGAACCCTACATTGCGCGTGGCCCGACACGCACTTGGCCGGTTTTTTTTAATATGGTAAAGTCTTTATTTACACAAAATATCTTAATAAACGATATACTTGAGAGATTAAACGATGATTTGATTTAGAGATTCTATTGCAATTATAAGCTATTGCAAGACTTGTATTAATTCTTCGTAATGCTTTTTAATGTTTTTTCAGTGATATGAAAAAATACCTTTATAACTCTTTGCTGAACTAGTAGTAGCTAGTTCAGCAGAAAGCTTTAAAAATAAAGAGAGAGTTCTCTCAGAAATGTTACAGTTTGACTTAAGTTCTTATGTCATCTTTTTATTACCGCGTACTTTATCTTCCAAGTTGTAAGTGCTCTGAGATATTATTTGAAATGCTACATCGCTGGAGGGTGCAGTTATGTGGCTTATAAAAATGTAACCGCTTAGCGCGTTGCGATTTGAATTTTGAAGTTAATTATTGACATTACAATGCTAAATAACTTTTAATACTTCTTTTATGATCAATTAGTCATGTTGTATTAATTTTAACCTGATTATAAATTTATAAACTGATTATAATACATAATATTTTTTTCATAATTATACTAAGGGACTCCTTTTTCAAAAATATCTCTCTTATTTTATTCTTTGTAAAGTTTTCCAATTGAGAAATTCGTCATGGCAACTCACGCTTGTTAATAATAGTCATAATATAAGCATACTTAACTGAAATCAGTTTTATGAATAAGAATTTAAACTGAATAAATAAAGCGCTAATCAAAATATTTCGTGAAATTACAGTAATATTATAATCCTTAATTATAATTATGTTCTTCATAAGTGACAGAAATGGGTCGGATTTGACAGCTTCCAAAACAATCCCAACCCTTTCAAGAACTTTCTCAAAAGGTTTTAGGTAGATTTGTACCTCGTATATTTTATTTCAGACTGCCTCCGTGGTCCAGAAGATAGCGTATGCGCCTGCTGGTCTCGGGTTCGATTCCCAGGCCAGGAAAACGCGTTACTGAGTTTTGCCGAAATCTCAGTAGCAGCACGGAGTCTAGTAATGTACCCGTAATGGCAATATGCTCGCCCTCTATTGTGTGTAGTGGCGTCAATATGAGTGTAATATAACACCTCTACCTATTCCTCCGAGGATACAGGCGTGAGCATGAGCATATTAAATATTTTATTTCAAATACTTTAAACGCGACGTAGGTAGATGTGGTAAAGTATAATAAAAGAAAAATAAAGTAACAATTCCGTGACAGCTGTAATAAATAATGTCATAAAAACCTTATTTTTATTGGTCCAAGCCACCTGCTGGTATATGTTGTGTAAGGTTAGTACAAAATACGCCGCACTGAATTTTGTGCGTATTTCCATTGGGAATAAGGATTTCTTGTGAGTCTGAGTGTCTGATCTGTTTGATGGCTTGATGTTTATGAAATGAATGTTACTCGAAAATTATTGAACAAGACTGCCTCGTTGGTCTCGCGGCATAAATGTGCGCTTGTGTGTGATTGGGAGGTCTCGGGTTCGATTCCCGGCTCGGGCAAAGTGTTATTGGGTTTTTTTCCGTTAGAAAATTCTCAGTAGCAGCACGGAGTCTGGTAATGTGCCCGGTACGGCAATAGGCTCGCCCCCTATTACATGGGACCTAAAAATTCATGGCGAAATGTGGTTGTAATATTACACCTCTGCCTACCCCTTCAGGGATATAGGTGTTAGCCTATATATATATATATTGAACAAGTGTCAAAACTGCAAACGTAATAATAATTTATTGGAAGGCATAACATGTGATCGTTCAAACATTCTTCTTTACTTTTACTTAATCGTGATGAGTACTACGGTTTGGTAATATTTTTTTGATATTCGAAATATGTTAAGACTAGTTAGCGAACCCACAGCTGTTGTAGAAACGTCCTAGATGCAACTGAGATAACGCTAGTACGACGTTGATAACATATTTTGAGGTATAAGGTAAGTAGTAGTTGTGGCTTTAACTTGAATAAAATAGCGGCGATCGCCCAGTCCAGTGGTGTACGTAACGAACTGCCGAGACGATGGTCTCGGGTTCGATCCCCAGGTACCCCGGGTACACACCTCTGACTTTTCGAAGTTATGTTTGTATTAATAATGTTAATTATCGCTCGTTTAATAAAGAGCCCGCTAGATGGCAATAGGCTCGCCCCCTAGTACATTGGGACCGAAACATAACTGGCGAAATGTGGGTGTGTAATACACCTCTGCCTACCCCTTCGGGGATAAAAGGCGTGAAGTTATGATATGCTATGTTAAAATAAATGAAAACATAATTTGAGGTTTTTTATCATACCCTGGGAATCTTTTTGACAAATCCTTGACGAGGATCCATAACATACCACCCCGAACAACGTTGTAAAAAAATAATTGACTTTCATAAGCGTTGCTTTGTAACCTATATAAATATCTGAATTTGAATTAACGATTCATATCACAATATGCACCACACTCCACAAAACGATGAAATCCTCATTGAACACAAACAATAAGTTTTTCAGTTATAACCAAAACAAAGCACGACCTAATTCGAAGCCCGAGCCCAGCATATGATTATATCGCTTATAACATCCCCCCAACATGTTTTAAATTCTGTCCCAAACCATACGCCGTATAAATCAGGATGAGAAAGGCTTTATAAAGATTAAATAATTATGCGAATTACAATGTGGCATCACAAAGGATTATGTATTATTCTATTAAGTCTCGGTACGTTTTTCGGTCAACGGAGGACCTTAGTGTAATCCCTATGAAAACAAATGTGTGCTTGCCAAAATTTTCTAAAATTGGGTCTTGATTTACATGCTGATTTGAGAAAGATAATAGATGGTGGGTGTGTAAATAAATTGCTTTTTGGTAGACACGTAATGACGAATATCCAATGGGACATAGTCAAACAGGTCGCGGTTTTCCCAGGAGATGACTGGGTTTGATCAATGTTTAAATATATGAATTGTAAATAAATGGGTTATATTATGACACGTGGGTTTTGGGGCAACTTTTGTCATTATCTACTCAATAGACTTAAGTTTGAATTCAAATTACATTACTCAACCAGTGTAGAGTCTTCTACTAATACATGGTTTACTGACGCAGCCAAAGTCAAGTGAAACTTACAATGTTGAACATTATAATAACCTATGAAACAGCCTATGATGGAACACGCTTGCTTCAAAGGTACCACAACACTCACCACTCGAAAAAAACAATTTGCACTCATAAAAAACACAGACTCAGGCAAAGAGCAATAAAAATATTTGTGCAGATACTGCCTAGCTAAGGCATACAATTCAGCAGGGATAGTCTCATTTTTGTATAGCTTTTTCAGTTAGAGTACACATCGTAATAGATTTCAGCTCTTCTGAAGATAAATATAGAACGGTCCATTAAAATAAGTCCGTAATCTTACTTAGACACAAATCGTAACGTATCTCCACCTAGTAACACAGTTTTTCTTTTCTGTTTTCGTCCCAAATCCCTAGTTACGCAATTGTGACACGATAAATTTCGCCAGTACAGGACAGCCAAGTTCATGGCCTTGTCAGTTGGCAAAATGCCAGATGTTTGGCCAACGTTGGTAGCAGGCATTATGTAACCTTCTTAGAAAGCTTTGATTATATTATTCACACTTGTTTAATACAATGTTTGTACCAATTTGGATTTCACTTGAGTGGTAATTTCATAATTAGTGTATTGAGTGCGAAAGTTGGTTGTAATTATGTTTAGAAGGTTCTTGCTGCGATTATGTAAATTAGATTGTCTTGTTTAATGTAGCGTCTTTATACCAGATTATTCTGGAATGCTCTTTATGGAGGGTGAGTTAATAGCCCGTTCAGACATGTTGAATGTCAACGCGACTTTGGAGAATGTTATTTAATGAAGCTAAGTAGTGACATTCTAAAATATTATCTACGCAGTAAAACTGCACTGTCAACTACTCTCGAGACAAATGCTATCAAATAACAAACACTAGTAAAATGCAAGTATTATGCAAGTCTGAGAACTAGAATGTACTTATTTCAGGTAATTCGGTTATCTTGCTTTAAAAACAAAACTATTTTACCTTATTGATTCTACAACGGAAAAGGTTGTTTGGCTTAGGCACTGACGTACGTTATCACATATATATCGATGGGTTTGGGCTAGTTAAATATGAAAACGTACAACCGAATTGATATATCTTTTGCCTGCTCCTAAGTATAAATGTTCTACTCAATTAGCCTTGTAATGTGTATAATGTGAAAGGAAAAGCTATTAACACTGTTGTAATGGCTTGCTATGCTATAACCTATGACTCACATAGTCACAAAAACCTAGAAACAAAAGTTACCTTTATTTAATGTTACAATTATTTAAGAATATAGTACTGTCTGATTTACTTAATCACAGCGATGATCCAATAGGGCTTTACTTAATTCCAAGTAGTCAATTCTAAATGGTCAAATATCAATCATCAAGATTACTGATTACTGGTAAATTTTTGCTGATACCTAGTTTTAAACTACCACGATTTGTACACATACTAATGATTATGTAACGGGTCTGAATCGTGTTAACTGAACGAAAAGAAAGATGAAATACCTTTCTATTTAACACAAGGCGTGTACAAGTTGGATTGCAGCTGTGGTAGTTCCTACATCGGGCAAACAAAAAGGACCATTGCCGAACGATTTAAGGAACACATCACAGCCGTCAAAAGTTTACATCTTCGAATCCTGTCATCAGCAAATGTAGACACCGACGAGATGATATTACGCGGCAGTGTGAAGATACCATTAGTGTTGTGTGTCGAAGTACCGACAGTTCCGAACTTATAAATGTTAATAATTGTGAAGACCAAGTGAGGGTAGGTTCCGAAACCCGCACTTCTCGGAGGCAGCGCTGACGGACATCAGTCATCCCGTAACCACGGCTGGTGTAACCCATGCCGAAAGGTCGGGGCAAATAGAAAGGTATTTCATCTTTCTTTTCGTTCAGTTAACACGATTTAGACCCGTTACATAATCATTAGTAAATTATTGCTGAAGTTACATTTTACAGTCAAATGATCCATCGTGATTTATACATAAATAGTTTCAATGACCATCTGAGCCACAAATGGTGAAAAAATGTCTGAAATGGGAAATGAGGATGAAATTGAGACTCGCCCGTTTTTAGACGAACAGTTCCGTCGCATAGCGGATGTGTAGACAGCTGAAGGCGACCCTAGTCTTTATTGAATAGGCTCCAATATGTCCATAGAAATTCAGACCATAATACTTATAACACATAGGTTATAATGCTCTAGCAATCATTTAAAAATATCAAGAGTAAATTCTTTTGGGATTTACTGAGTATTCCACCATAAAATTTCTGCTTTAAATATATTTTCAGAAAATGCGACGATTTGTAACCTCGTTTTAATTTTCTGGGAGAATAAGTTGAACAGCTTGTGTTGCGGCTAATTTGAATGAACGGACAAAGCAAATAACATACAAACTTGTGTAAGTAGTTATCATAATTTAAATATGTAAGCAGTTAAGTACGTATTACATAGTGCGAACTGGGAACTATTTGTGAACCAGATCGCGGCTCTCTGTCATCGTTTGGTTGTACAACCGAGTTTTGTAGTACTTTAAAATTAACTCTTAGGGTGGTTTCACCAACTCTAGGTATTCACATAAATTCAAGCAAAAAAACAATATTCCTATGATTTGATCTGCATAGTAATTTAAACGATGTATACACAACTTTATAAATAATTTTAAATATTGTATAGTCGTTCTTCACACAGCCAGTCTACTCGAACGATGATATGTTTTAGAAATTTGGTTACACTTCTATAGCTATTTCAAGTCAAGGTATTCATTCTTCTTAATTAATGCTTTTAAATATTTCCCAAGTGATATAACGGAATACCTTTATAACTGTTCACTGAACCAAGAGTACCTAGTTCAGCAAAAGCTTTAAAAATAAAGAGAGAGTTTTCTCAGAAATGTTACTTACAGTTTGACTTAAGTTCTTATGTCATCATTTTATTACCGCGTACTCTATGTTCCAAGTTATAAGTGCTCTGAGATATTATTTGAAATGCTACATCGCTTGAGAGTGAAGATATGTGGCTTATAAAAATGTCACCGCTTAGCACGTTGCGCTTTGGATTTTGCGGTTAATTATTAGCATTACAATACTAAAGGCTTATGTTTAACTTACCACCAGATATAATAACATATAACAGACAAAAATAGTAAATGATCACCAAAATAAAACCCGCATTTTAATGTAAAATTATAACCAAAGCTTTTTTGGTAGTTGTATGAAATACCAACACATAAATTGGATTTGGTTACACTACCTACTTTAATAAACTAAGTTGATGGAGCCCTGCTTCGCTCCTATTTTTGACTTAAGGGTCACAAGAGAATTATTTGGTGTTCGAATACAATCCCCCTTTTACCATCGGACGACCAGACAAACTAATCATCGTCGCCGTTATATGGTTGACATCCCATCCATACGCACGAAACGCTTTGCTTCCTCATTTATTATGCGTACTGCAAAGGTATGGAACTCCTTGCCTCCAACACACAGATTGTACTCATCAGAGTACAGTCAACAGCAAAAGTAGACGACCAAAATCAGAAATCAAATATTAATGATCGGAGTTCGCGTCAGAACTATGTGACGTCAAAGTAAATCAAAAGTATGTGATTGTAAATTATACCAATCATTTGCTACTAGTACAGCTGTCATATATTCATGATCAGTAAAATTCATCAATATTATATTCGAAATGCAAATTTATATTATTGTACATGACATCCGAATTACAGATTGACATTAAAGAGTTTCGATACTTGGATTTTTGCACTATTCCAACAGAACTCTTCAGAGAGGTTGGACTAATAAGGTTATGTTTCTTTGGAACTCTTGCTAAAAGTGTGACAAAAGCGCGAAGTAAATATAAATAATGCATACATACATACATAGACTCACGCCTGTTTCCCCGGCGGGGTAGGCAAAGGCATACTAAACGCCCACTTTTCGCCAGTATTTTGATCCCACGTAATAGGTGGCGAGCCTATTGCCGCTTATCGGGATATTTGGTTTGCCAGAGCCTCGTCTGTTGATCGGCAGGTGCACCACTTGCAGGTGAGGTTGGCTTGGGACCCTAAGTTCTTGGTGGGAACCCTATGCACCATGATAACCATAATCACCATAATTTTATCTTAAGTGCATAAATAATGCACTTAAGATAAAATTATCAATCTACCTTCCGGTTTTTATACATACCTATAGAAAAACTATTTGTCACAGACACGGAAAAAGTACAACATAAAAAAAGAAACAAAACGCAAGGCATAGCATTAGCACAGTGTAATAATATCTTTATACTGTGGCATTAGTCTGTGACAGATAGATACACTGTGTACTGTGACAGATATATTGTAGCCGACTAGGCAAAAGCAATCATTGAGTTATAATACTTATAATTTTGTATCGCATCAGCTACTTTTGAACATTGACATAAATGCACAAACATGCAAAGATAGTAATATTTATTGAATTATGGTTTTGTATCACATCAGTTACTTTTGAACATTTGACAGAAGTTACAAAAAAGAAAATACATGAGAGATGAAATTTGGTAAAATTATATTGAATATACAAAGACTGCCTCTGTGGACCAGTAACTGCCTCCGTGGTCGGGTGGATAGCGTATGCGTCTGCTGATCGGAAGTCTCGGGTTAGATTCCCGGGTCGGGCAAAAGTGTTACTGGGTTTTTTCCAAACTCTCAGTAGCAGCACGGAGTCTTGTGATGTGCCCGGTAGCAATTCATCTGCTTTTCCGTAAAACATAACAAATTAAATTACTGGGGTACCTATTTCAAAAATAAGTATGAATAAATTATTTGCCTCATGATTACTTAGCCTCAGTTTCATCATTTATATTTGATTTTAACTGTTCACTAGTTTTGAAATTTTTCTTCACTTCTTAGTTCTGATGCGAATTGAGTTTATAACTTTTGGAGTCAAAACTGATCACGAATTTATGGCAGCTGTACTAGTAGTTAATTATTGGTATAATTTACAATCACATACTTTTGAATCACTTCGACGCCACACAGTTCTGACGCGAACTCCGTTCATTAGTATTGAATTTCTGATTTTGATCATCTACTTTTGCTGTTGACTGTACAATCTGTGTGTTTTCAAGTCGCGGGTGAATAGGTACCTTCTAGGCAAGCGTGTTCCATCTTCGACCGTATCATCGCTTCACATCAGGCGAGATCGCGGTCAAACGTTAGCCTATCAAAAGTAAAAAAAAAAATTTAAGTGCAGTCGTGACTAAAATAGCTAGTAGGTACTATTGTAATTTTAGACTTTATTTTTATGGTGTTAAGTATATATTTTTGGTTAAAGAACTAAGGGTATCAAAGCATTTTATGGTGGTTATTATATTTAACCCGAATACTAAATAACTTTTAATACTTCTTTTATGATCCGTTAGTCATGTTGTATTAATTTTAACCATATGAATGGCTCAGGTGAAAAACTCATTATAATACATAATAAAAAAAAATACTAAGAGACTACTTAAAAAAAAATGTAACGTTTTAAAATTCTTCGAATCACGACTCTTATTATATTCTTTGTAAAGATTTCCCATTGAGAAATTCGTCATGGCAACTCACGCTTGTTAATAATAGTCATAAGCGTACTTAACTGAAAACAGTTTTATGAATACAGAATTTAAACTCCATAAATAAAGCGCTAATCAAAATATTTCGTAAAATTACAGTAATATTATAAACCCTAATTATAATTATGTTCTTCATAAGTGACAGAAATGGGTCGGATTTGACAGCTTCCAAAACAATCCCAACCTTTTCAAGAACTTTCTCAAAAGGTTTTAGGTAGATAAGTGCCTCGTATATTTTATTTCAGACTGCCTCCGTCGTCCAGAAGATAGCGTATGCGTCTGCTGGTCTCGGGTTCGATTCCCAGCCCAAGAAAAAGTGTCACTGAGTTTTTTGAAATCTCAGTAGCAGCACGGAGTCTGGTAATGCGCCCAGAAACGGCAATAGGCTCGCCCCCTATTACGTGGGACCTAAAATTCATGACAAATATGGGTGTTATATATTATTACAACTCTGCCTACCCCTTTGGAGATACAGGCGTGAGAATATAAAAATATGCATGTATATATATTTTATTTCAAATATCTTGAACGAGACGCAAGTAGATTTGGAAAAGTATTATAAAAGAAAATAAAGTAACAATTCCGTGACAGCTGTAATAAATAATGTCATAAAAATCCTTATTTTTATTGGTCCAAGCCACCTGCTGGTATATGTTGTGTAAGGTTAGCACAAAATACGCCGCACTGAATTTTGTGCGTATTTCCATTGGGAATAAGGATTTCTTGTGAGTCTGAGTGTCTGATGGCTTGATATTGATGAAATCAATGTTACTCGAAATTTACTGTGCGGAGTATGGCAAAAATGGAAATTGATTAATTACTTATTATAACCGTCCAATTGTTTATTTATTTATACATACATACATACATAGACTCACGGCTGTTTCCCCGAAGGGGTAGGCAGAGGCATATTAAACGCCCACTTTTCGCCAGTGTTTTGATCCCACGTAATAGGTGGCGAGCCTATTGCCGCTTATTGGGACATTTTGTTTACCAGAGCCTCGTCCGTTGATCGGCAGGTGCACCACTTGCAGGTGAGGTTGGCTTGGGACCCTAAGTTCTTGGTGGGAATTCTATTCACCCCATTATTTATTTATATACGCTTTATTTCACACCAACAGAGATATATATACATTTTTAAGTGAAGGCAAAAATGAAGATTGATTAATTACTTATGAGAACCGTCCAATTGTTTATTTATTTATTTATATACGCTTTATTGCACACCAACATACATTTTATAAAGTGACATAAAACTACGATAATGTACAATCGGCGGCCTTATCGCCTAGGGCGATCTCTTCTTCTTAATTGTTCTTCTTACTTGAACTTTTACTTGCATTTAATCGTGATTTGCATATTTTGTTCATATTATGGCAGTGTTTGAAGTAGTTAGGCTCCTATGCGAAAGTCTTGGATGTAATTATGATATTGCTAAAACGATACATATACGACAAGATTTGAGATTTTAAGAAATGGCTGCGGACAAAGTATATGAGGTTTTAATCCTGCCTTGTGCAATTTTTATGACCAAATCATGACGGGGGTCCACAACAATTTTTCACAATATGAAACACACTCCACAAAACGATGAAATCCGCATTGAACACAAACAATAAGTTTTTCAGTTATACCCAAAACAAAGCACGACCTAATTTGAAACCCGAGCCCAGCATATGATTATATCGCTTATAATATCCCTCCAACATGTTTTAAATTCTGTCCCAAACCATACGCAGTATAAATCAGGATGAAAAAGGCTTTATAAAGATTAAATAATTATGTGAATTACAATGTGGCATCACACAGGATTATGTATTATTCTATTAAGGCGCTGTCCTAAGCGACTGTTTTGGTAAATGAGGGGGTGAAGCAGGGGAGGTGAAAGGAGCTTAGCTCCATCTACTGCGGGGCGCCCCTCTTCATTCTCGTCGCGTGCGGCCGTATTCTGGCGACATCCGTATTCCAATAATTCAAAATCGCAAGCAAAACGTTTTAGCATATTGAATTGAGATACTGATATTAAAATTTATATTACATACATCAATCTGTTTGTACAATATAGGCATAGCGCAATTTTTGTTCTCAGTGCAGCCATGAACAAAACTGGTTTACATTAGACGTTATAGGTATTAAATGTTGACGAAACTAGGTAAATACCTACGTGCCGTAAGATGATAAAAATAATTAAGTCAGTTCCATGTATGGAGAGGCCATTATTATGTTTGTTTTGTTTTTGTATAAAAATAGTGAAGCAGTTCATAGAATACCTACATCTAATTCCATTCCTGCCAGTTTTCAAATCTGTTTTGCAATAAATTGGCTGTGACATACGGGCGGACAGACAGACAGACATTGCGAATCTATAAGGGTTCCGTTTTTACAATTTTTGGCTACGGTACCCTAAAAAACAAAATACTGCTCTACTAAGCGCAAAAGCCGTATCTCAACTAAAGCGAGTTACGAGATAATTGAAGTTTAGTAAAAGTTGATTTCTTTTATTTATTTATGGATGTTTATTGTTATTATAGGTATAATTATTATGGCAAAGGTTTCGAAATACGTCGCCGTTTTAGGGGTTGTGAGTGATTGGAGAGGGAGCAGGGGAGGTCTTGAAACCCCCCTCACCATTTTCACTTGCCGGAAATACTTGGTTTCCTCTGATAAAAAAATCTCCAAACATCGGTGTGTATGGCACTGCCAACTTCCACATTCATCACACTAGTTTAATAAACTAAGGTTGTCGGAGCCCTGCGAAGGGCTCCTATTTTCGAATTAAGGGTCAAAAGAGAACCTAACATAACCTATTTATTTACTTATTACAGTCGCACCTAACCCAAGGCACTCGAAAGCAATGACGCACAAATTTGACATAAGCTGTCAATATGATCATTCCAAGATGGCAGTTTTGCGTTTCGTTTCACGTTTTTCACATAAACCTAAAAATTACATTTGTAAAACTGTACTAAAGTATAAAAACTATGTTCCGTTTTGCATAATTGCCGAAGTATTTATGAAATTTTGGAAATTGTTTAAAAATATTTAGACGCAACTCCGGCAGCCAAAATTACTTTTAGGGGATTAAAACGAACTACCTTAAGCCCCCTACACTACCAATACCCTCAAATTCAGGCGACTCGTTTCGAAACCCAACCCATTATTATTTTTCAAAATAGATGAAAAATCAAAAATATATGTGGATATACCTTATTCATGAGATACTGCTATGTCGCTTAGAAAATTATAGAATTAGAATTTGAGTTACTGCTTTTTCGTTAGCTCTCGTCATACATGTTTGTATGGAAAAATATAAAAAAATTCTTTCGCTTCAAATATGTGTTGTTTCAAAGAAAATAAATATTAAAAGATATTTATTTATATTCATTTATAATTTATTAACGAAATACAGAGTTTACAGCTCATCAAAAGTTAGCTGTCTGCTACAACCCGGCAGGTTTTCTTTATTCTCATCGAATGTTAAAGGCAGTGTGTGAGGTGATAAGGCTTCAATACTTATTGTTTGCTGTTGTTCACGAGGCACAGTTTCATTTACTTTCCTTTTACGGCTTGGTATTGTAGAAATTTCAAGCACTGATGAAACATTTTCCTCTCCGTGATCTCGCAATGCCATCCCTTGAGCTTGACGAGAATCAACAATTTCAGGCAACTGCCAATTCATATAAAACGCCACAAGCTTCTCCAAGAAGACATCATCTCTTTCTATAACTTTTATTTTTAGTGGTATACTTTCGCCACTCCACACAGCAAATAAACACTTTTGTTTGCGTGTAACGTGGCGTTGCCCCTGAATTTGATAATAACAATTACAATATTTGTTTGGACTAGTCAGTTCACTTTTTTATCATGTTTCCATATTTGTATTTTATTTGCTCTTATACTATTCTCCAGGCCATTCTTATAGGCAACTTTAGAACATTAAATTTCCACAATCGTGTTTGGACCTATTAATCCATCTGGCGTGGTACCAATAATCGAATAATCCACAAGGCTCGATTGTTTCATTTTCTTGCTTCGCCAGTTGTTGCAAAGCCAGTTGTTCATTTTAGATTCCATGCGCAACTGATTTTACATTGCAAATATTTTATTTGTACAAAATATTTTTTACTTAGTTGGCTTTACTGCTGTTATCTCTTCTTTTTACCACCATACAAAAATTTCAATCTGTCAACATATTCTTACGCAATTCGAACCAGTCACTGCTATCCCTCTTGTAATTTTTGCTTATCACTACAGAATTTGAGTCAAATTTGTTAAAAAAATTGTTTGGCATTTCTTGGCTAGCTCTTGAACAGATCGTGTTAGGAATGACTGAAGTCAAATGTGTGTAAGACGTTGCAGAACTTTTATCTTTAACTTCACTGTAATTACAATAATGATAATTAGTTACGTACTTTATTATTAATTCTTGTGTTATAGCAAACAGAGAAGTTACCTTCTTACTTATAAATGATTGATTTTAGAAATTAAAAAGATATTAGATGTACTGAGACATACCTAATAGTTTATGAATAATCAAAGTTTTACCCGATGTACCTAAAAACGTTTATGTTCAAAACACAATAATACAACATTCGTTACCGCTTGTGTGCGGATTGCGGAGCGCCATTTTAGCGCTGTCATCATTATTGTTCGCCGTGGCGGCATCTTAGCGCTCCAGGCGCTCTGACAAGCTAATGAATTTGAAATATAGGTACATAAAATGTTTCGATTTTATGTTAGCACTCTTTCAAAAATTGAAAACTGTGGCAGCTATGTATTGTGAGAATAATTTATATAATTATATTATGCATAATCGATAATATATAAGTAACATAGTTAGTCATAAAAGACTCTTATGAAAATAATTTGTGAAAAAATGTTACATATTTCATAATCACTTGGCCATGGATGAATTTCTATTTTATTACGACGCTTTCTTGTACAAATCCTTCGTAGAACTTTATTTCTCTAATTGTCCATATTTTATTCTTCTAATTATATATTTATAAGCACAGAAACAATAACACATTAAACGCAACAAGAGTATAAACTTAGGTCCTAATTATTTGTGCCCATAGTGAAAAGCCTATTTGATTCAAAGTATTCAGTCTATAACATAAAACATGAAATTATGAACTCAAATCGGCGTATTATAATAACAAACAGGTTAACGTAAAATTTCGTGCAGTGGAGACGCAAGCGACATGACCTATCTCTCACAGGGCTCATAGCCGAATGATGAGGCGGGGCGTAAACTAGCAACTGACACTCAGTACACCGCTTATCCTAATAAGGTTTAAATTGCTGAAGCGTTTGATATTGATGGGATCTACCGAGCGTCAAAATCATAGACGTTTGGCAGATTTTATTTAATTTTACAAAATATACACGTATAATATGAAAATAAATAGGGTAATTCTTTAGTTCATTAGATTTCCTACAATATTATCAAAAAAAATATGACAGCTTACGATCAAAATATTGCAAACAGTGAGACGAAAGATTATTTTCTGCCTCGATTTTGTGATTTTTTTACCGTGATTCTATTTTACGTTCATGAAAAATTCTTTCAAAAGTCTTTTGTTCAGACTTTTGACTATAAGCTCTAATTTTTGCTAGTTTGTAATATGTACCGTTATGGCTAGATGCGCGACGAAAAATTAGGTGTTTCACGGCTTCTGAGGTATAACAGCGCCTTAAGTCTCGGTACGTTTTTCGGTCAACGGGGGACCTTAGTGTAATCCCTATGAAAACAAATGTGTGCTTGCCAAAATTTTCTAAAATTGGTTCTTGATTTACATACTGATGTGAGAAAGATAATAGATGGTGGGTGTGTAAATAATTTGCTTTTTTGTAGACACGTAATGACGAATATCCATTGGGATATAGTCAAACAGGCTGCGGTTTTCCCAGGAGATGACTGGGTTTGATCAGTGTTTAAATATATGAATTGTAAATAAATGGGTTATATTATGACACGTGGGTTTTGGGCAACCTTTGTCATTATCTACTCAGTAGACTTAAGTTTGAATTCAAATTACATTACTCAAGCAGTTTAGAGTCTTCTACTAATACATGGTTTACTGACGCAGCCAAAGTCAAGTGAAACTGACAATGTTGAACATTATAATAACCTATGAAACAGCCTATGATGGAACACGCTTGCTTCAAAGGTACCACAACACTCACCACTTGAAAACAATCAATTTGCACTCATAAAAAACACAGACTCAGGCAAAGAGCAATAAAAATATTTGTGCAGATACTGCCTAGCCAAGGCATACAATTCAGGCGAGATAGTCTCATTTTTGTTTAGCTTTTTCAGTTAGAGTACACATCGTAATAGATTTCAGCTCTTCTGAAGATTAATATAGAACGGTCCATTAAAATAAGTCCGTAATCTTACTTAGAAACAAATCGTAACGTATCTCCACCTAGTAACACAGTTTTTCTTTTCTGTTTTCGTCCCAAATCTCTAGTTACGCAATTGTGACACGATAAATTTCACCAGTACAGGACACCCAAGTTCATGGCCTTGTCAGTTGGCATAGTGCCAGATGTTTGGCCAACGTTGGTAGCAGGCATTATGTAACCTTCTTAGAAAACTTTGATTATATTATTCACACTTGTTTAATACAATGTTTGTACCAATTTGGATTTCACTTGAGTGGTAATTTCATAATTAGTGTATTGAGTGCGAAAGTTGGTTGTAATTATGTTTAGAAGGTTCTTGCTGCGATTATGTAAATTAGATTTTCTTGTTTAATGTACCGTCTTTATACCAGATTATTCTGGAATGCTCTTTATGGAGGGTGAGTTAATAGCCCGTTCAGACATGTTGAATGTCAACGCGACTTTGGAGAATGTTATTGAATGAAACTAAGGACTGATTTTCTAAAATATTATCTACGCAGTAAAACTGCACTGTCAACTACTCTCGAGATAAATAGTATCAAATAAGAAACACTAGTGAAATGCAAATATTATGCGAGTCTGAGAACTTGAATGTACTTATTTCAGGTAATTCGGTTATCTTACTTTAAAAACAAAACTACCTTATTGATTCTACAACGGAAAAGGTTGTTTGGCTTAGGCACTGACGTACGTTATCACATATATATCGATGGGTTTGGGCTAGTTAAATATGAAAACGTACAACCGAATTGATATATTTTTTGCCTGCCCCTAAGTATGTTATAAATGTTCTACACAATTATTAGCCTTGTAATGTGTATAATGTGAGAGGGAACGCTATTAACACCGTTGTAATGGCTTGCACTGCCATAACCTATGACTCACATTGTCTCAGAAACCTAGAAACAAAAGTTACCTTTATTTAATGTTACAATTATTTACGAATATAATACTGTCTGATTTACTTAACCACAGCGATCCAATGGCGCTATACTTAATTCCAAGTAGTCAAATCTAAATTATCAAAAATTAATCATCAAGATTACTGATTACTGGTCAATTATTGCTGAAGTTACATTTTACAGTCAAATTTTGATCGTAATTCATACATAAATAGTTTCAATGACCATCTGAGCCACATTGAAAATGCGAAGAATAATATTTTTAAATTTACATTTTTACAAATCTTTACACGCATGACAAGTAAAAGTACCATTCACAATTCATCATCAATTCAAGTAAAGAACATTAAATTTTTTTTTTCATGAACGAAATTGAGCTTCGCCGTTATTTAAAATCGATGAAAAACAAGGCTGAATAGCAATGCGACCTCTTTGGTCATTGGGCTGAATGCATGATGTCTATTGCCAGTATGATGGTTAGAGGTACGCGAACTTTTTGTAAGAAAGAAGTGTTTTTTTTAAATTACTTACCGCCCTAGGGCTTTTCTTACTACATTATTACCCTAGAGGGCTAATTAGTCACCTGCAAGCCCCATATGGAGGTAATAAGAACCTACCTACCGAACATGTGAGATTTAAATGCATTTTATTGACATGAAACAATTTATTGCTTGGGAGTTTTTATAATGCCAGAGCAATATTAATAAAGGCAAGATAAATGTACCCGATGGCTGCGTGTTATTTAAAAATAATTACATAAGCAATAACTTTGTTTATTTACATAACACTAATTCAGTATTTAAACTGAATAAATATAATAATAGAGACGCACCATTAATTAAAAAGCCTTCCAATATTAACAGACCACAACATTTACGTTCAAATATTAAGCTAGCCAGCTGTTTCTATATGCGAAACAAATATTTAGCCAAATATCTGAATTAAATAATGTCTACAATTCTATTATTCGCTCACTAGAATCAGACTACTGCTATCTCTCACTAACACACAATGAGAGAAGAGGCAAAACGATATTTGGAAATTCATCATCCTCCTGTCCTGTAATCAAAATCCTTATCACATTCCATTCCGTTTTATAACAAAACGAATAAGAGTAATAAAGATGTAATAAAAATCTCGATGTCGTCAAAATAAAATCATTATGACAACAATCTGTTTTAGTACAACGCAATCGACGAGCTTTACACCGGCAATAGATCCTTACGCCGAATTTCACCTACATTCGCCGACAATTTGCCGGCATTCCGCCGTCATTTCGCCGACATCTCATCAGTCTTTATCACTACATTCATTTTCGTCGAAATAAAAACGTGAAACAAACTGCGAGTCCAATCTCAGTTATAACTCATTAGATAAGGCGAAAGGTCCAAAGCCGAAAATTACAATTACTCAGTACTGAAAAAAAAAACTCACTTTTTCACAGCCCCGACAACTTTTCATCTCACGATGTGTTGTAAAAACGTAATTTGTTTCTAAGAGACCCTTTTATATTACATTTCAAATAAATTTCAACCTTAAATTATTATTTTAAGGTGTTATTTCGTTCGGAATTTGAAGTAGTTGTGACATTTTGTGTATTAGAGTTTGGAACTTAGTGAAACTTTGTCGCAAACGTTTGCAAAACTATGTTAAATGCGAAAAGTTTGTGGGGTCACATAATAATGTATGTGGTGTTCCTAATTCATGGGTAAATGTGGATTCTGACATGAAAACATTGGTGGGAGCTGTTTTTCTGGACATTATCTGTACTTGAAATGGAAAATGGATATTGTTCGCGGCAGTTTTTGGAGATTACCGAACCTTGTAACATTAAGAGGTACTTTTTACATACATTATGGAGAAACATTTGGCTTTAGTAGTGCATAGTTTTCACCAAACATGTTCTCGCATTATTCATAGAATACTTCCCATTATTCTTGTGTAATTGATAATAGATTTTGAACCTCAAACGCAACAAATTAAATTCCTAGTTTAGAATAACTGAATGCAATGATGAATCTATAAGATATCGCTTAGAGATAATAAGCTCGCGGTAACACCGGCGTTTATTCAGGGCTACGACTCGCACTCGTGGCTCATACCGTGATAATAGCCTATAGCGTTCATCGATAAATGAGTTCATCATCACCATCCTCTTAGCGTTATTCCAGTTTCAATCTAGAGTCCGCTTACTAGTCTAACCGGATTTGGCTTAATACCTATTAGCTTTTCCACAGAGCGACTGCCTGTCTGCGTTCCGCAACCCGAAGGGATAGCGATATTCCATGGTTATATGGTTAAGACTAGTATCAGTTTATTTACAAGGTACTGGTCCCCCCCCTCTGCTGGCTAAACTATTAATTTGGAAGAGGTGAAAAAAATCTGAAATGTAGTACATAAATTGCTTTTTGGTAGACACGTAATGACGAATATCCAATGGGATATAGTCGAACAGGCCGCGGTTTTCCCAGGAGATGACGGGGTTTGATCAGTGTTTAAATATATGAATTGTAAATAAATGGATTATATTATGACACGTGGGTTTTGGGGCAACCTTTGTCATTATCTACTCAGTAGTCTTAAGTTTGAATTCAAATTACATTACTCAAGCAGTTTAGAGTCTTCTACTAATACATGGTTTACTGACGCAGCCAAAGTCAAGTGAAACTGACAATGTTGAACATTATAATAACCTATGAAACAGCCTATGATGGAACACGCTTGCTTCAAAGCTACCACAACACTCACCACTTGAAAACAATCAATTTGCACTCATAAAAAACATAGACTCAGGCAAAGAGCAATAAAAATATTTGTGCAGATACTGCCTAGCTAAGGCATACAATTCAGCCGAGATAGTCTCACTTTTGTATAGCTTTTTCAGTTAGAGTACACATCGTAATAGATTTCACCTCTTCTGAAGATAAATATAGAACGGTCCATTAAAATAAGTCCGTAATCTTACTTAGAAACAAATCGTAACGTATCTCCACCTAGTAACACAGTTTTTCTTTTCTGTTTTCGTCCCAAATCCCTAGTTACGCAATTGTGACACGATAAATTTTGCCAGTACAGGACAGCCAAGTTCATGGCCTTGTCAGTTGGCAAAATGCCAGATGTTTGGCCAACGTTGGTAGCAGGCCTTATGTAACCTTCTTAGAAAGCTTTGATTATATTATTCACACTTGTTTAATACAATGTTTGTACCAATTTGGTTTCACTTGAGTGGCAATTTCATAATTAGTGTATTGAGTGCGAAAGTTGGTTGTAATTATGTTTAGAAGGTTCTTGCTGCGATTATGTAAATTAGATTGTCTTGTTTAATGTAGCGTCTTTATACCAGATTATTCTGGAATGCTCTTTATGGAGGGTGAGTTAATAGCCCGTTCAGACATGTTGAATGTCAACGCGACTTTGGAGAATGTTATTTAATGTAACTAAGTAGTGACTTTCCAAATTATAATCTACGCAGTAAAACTGCACTGAAAGACTAAATGTATTCTATTACTTTAGAGATTAATGATGTCATGTAATATTAAATACTACTGAAATAAAAATATTATGCAACTTTGAAAACTTTAATGTACAGGTAATTCGGTTACTTTTCTTTAAAATCCGAACTTCTTCTAATTTAATCTACAATGTAAACGATTGTTTGATGTAGGCTTGTTAAATTTGCAAAAGTACAACAGAACTGAGAATATTCTTTGCCTGCCGCTGAAAACGTTATAAAACATTGCTAGACAATTAACCTTGTTTATAATGAAAGAGACAAATTTAGTAACAACGATGTAATGACATGTACTGTTATAGTCTCTTTCGTGTATCGCATAGTCAGGGGTTGACCATGTTTAAGATGACTTGACCATGTTCTTAGGTACCTAAGAACATGGTCAAGTCATCTTTATTTAAGTTGCACTTATATATATAAAGAGAGTACTACCTCAATCAATCACTAGTTTGATTCACTTATTTTCATTGACTCATCAAGTATCTCTACTTAATTAGTGAAATTATATCTTACAGTCTAGTTTTGATCAGTCATGATTGATTTATATATCAATCGTTTCAATTACCACCTAGGTCACAAATTGCGAAAAAATAATATTTTGAAAAATTGATAAACTACAAACCTTTACACGCATGACAAGTAAAGTACCATTCACAATTCATCACCAAAAACCAGCCAGTACTACGTATGTCAATAAAAACAGTGATCGGATCAGTCGTCGACCCACAACCTGCGAGCGAGGTAATAAACTTTCCGTTGATTGAAAACCGTATGCTCCACCGCGCACCAGTTTGTTAGAAACCCGCAGCCAACGAAACGAACCCTTTAAAAAGTTGTGACAACAAAAAACTTTCACAAAAGACATTAGTAACGGTAAATTAATTTGGATAAAGAAAATTTTAGTATAATTAGTTTTTGTTTTATTCGCTTCGGGATTAATTGGGGATGCACTGATGGGCAGGAGATTGTTTATTTTAAAACAAGTTAATTGTTTGTAAGTTTGAGTAATGATGGAGAGAAGATAAACTAAAAAGTTAAATAGATTGAACAAAAGTTTCAGCTTTTATGACCAATCGCAATTCAAAATTAGCAAAATTAGTAGGCAATGGCGCAATCTACTGCCACGGCGTGGATATAAATTAGTAAAGATCTAAAAAAATACATCATCAGTACGGCTAATATTTTTACTTTCTAAGAGTAGAAAGAGCACCTGGCCTTCTGAACACTGGTTAGATTGTTCAAGATCGGATCATTGGACAACCTGGGGCAGTACGCCGACCCCAACCATGATCAAATCGTAGTACGCGATCCCACCAAAATCTAGCAATGTGATAATCTAACTTAGGTGCAAGTATTCTGGTGTCTGGGACACGTGTTAATAGAAACAAAGTATAGTATTGGTCCAAAATTTAGCAGACAACAATACAGAAAGATTATCATCCTAACCTACGGCAAAGAGCTCAGATATTTACACAGAGGAGCATTTCTTATGGGCGCTCTGAAGACAAAATTAATGTGACCTATTGCCGCTTGGCAGCGCTGTGACAGCTGTCTCTACGAGAGCAAGAGAGACGAACGTTCCTCCTGTGTATCTTAACTACGAGAGCAAGAGAGACGGAGAACGACGCCAGCGCCGCCAACGACGCCAACTAAGAACTAAACCGGAGACAGTATCCACTTGGAATCAGCACACGAAATCCTTAAGAACTGCGCTTCTATATAAATCTGTATTCATTGCTACGGCTTTTAACACCGGTGTCAAATCACCAAAAGTCATCCAATACCAAACACCAACGTAATCAAAAAATAATAAATCATACAGAACCACTGCCATACATCGCGTAGTTTTTACTCTTTTTGTTTTGAGTTCTTGTTCGAGCCACTCAGTCTCAACATTTTTATAAAAGCAACAGTTTTAATGCATACAATGTTATTTTGAACTCAGCGGTTTATATGTTCAGGTATTTTTGTTCTGTTCGCGTTGTTTTATAGTTTCACAATGGGATTCTTCGTGTTTCGTCTGTAGATATTTTCGTTGTTAAATTAGAGTGTGTACTCATCTATATGAGTAGTTGTATGTTCAATTTGTTTGTCTTTTATGATGGTTATGGATGTGATGTTGGTGGTCGAATAAATCGTTAAGTAATACTTAATACTTATATCATAAATGCATTTTATTGTCATGGAATATTTCACTATCGGGGTATTTTTATAATGACCGAGCAATATTAATAAAGGCAAGATAAATATACCCGACTGCTGCCTGTTATATAAGCATAATTACTTTAGCAATAACTTTGTTTACTTACATTACATTAATTCAGTATTTACACTAATAATAGAAACGCCATATTAATTAAAAAGCCTTCCAATATTAACAGACCACAACATTTACGTTCAAATATTAGCTAGCCATCTGTTTCTATATGCGAAACAAATAGGTATTTAGCAAAATATCTGAACTAAATAATGTCAACAATTCTATTATTCGCCCACTAGAATCAGACTACTGCTATCTCTCACTAACACACAATGAGAGAAGAGGCAAAACGATATTTGGAAATTCTTCATCCTCCTGTCCTGTAATCAAAATCCTTATCACATTCCAATCCGTTTTATAACAAAACAAATAAGAGTAATAAAGATGTAATAAAAATCACGATGTCGTCAAAATAAAATCATTATGACAACAATCTGTTTTAGTACAACGCAATCGACGAGCTCTACACCGTCAATACATCCTTACGCCGAATTTCACCGACATTCGCCGACAATTTGCCGACATTCCGCCGTCATTTCGCCGACATCTCATCAGTCTTTATCACTACATTCATTTTCGTCGAAATAAAAACGTGAAACAAACTGCGAGTCCAATCTCAGTTATAACTCATTAGATAAGGCGAAAAGTCTAAAGCCGAAAATCACAATTCCTCAGTACTGAAAAAAACTCACTTTTTCATAGGCCCGACAACTTTTCATCTCACGATGTGTTGTAAAAACGTAATTTGTTTCTAAGAGACCCTTTTATATTACATTTCAAATAAATTTCAACCTTAAATTATTCCTTTAAGGTGTTATTTCGTTTGGAATTTGAAGTAGTTGTGACATTTTGTGTATTAGAGTTTGCAACTAGAAACTTTGTCGCAAACGTTTGCAAAACTATGGTAAATGCGAAAAGTTTGTGGGGTCACATAATAATGTATGTGGTGTTCCTAATTCATGGTTAAATGTGGATTCTGACATGAAAACATTGGTGGGAGCTGTTTTTATGGACATTATCTGTACTTGAAATGGAAAATGGATATTGTTCGCGGCAGTTTTTGTAGATTACCGAACCTTGTAACATTAAGAGGCACTTTTTACCTACATTATGGAGAAACATTTGGCTGTAGTAGTGCATAGTTTTCACCAAACATGTTCTTGCATTATTCATAGTATACTTTCCATTATTCTTGGAAAATTGATAATGAAATCGTCCGAAACTCATACAAAATGAATTTCATAGTTAAGGACAAGCTTAGATAAGCTAATGCGAAGAGTGAGTAATAATCAGAATAATCTATATTGCTTAGAAATACGCTATCCTTTCCGCGTATTTACAGACTATACAAGGCCAAAACGCACCCATAGGGAACTGGTCGCGTACATATTGTAATGCTATATTTAAATCTGTGATTACAATATATACACGAATTTTGCGTACTGCTCGTGTATAGTTCGTAACGTGAATACATGCGTCCTAGTCCCGGACTATACTACATTACACCTGCCTGACAAGACAAGAGATATAGTTTAGTGAAATAATGGGTGCATATTATATGAAATAATAGTTGAACTTTATTAGTAGAGGATTAAATTGTATGTAATTCAAGTAACTAAATAGGTTATGTTAGGTTCTCTTTTGACCTTTGACCCAAACATAGGATCAAGAAGAAACATAGGACAACGCGTCAACTTAGTTTTTTAAAAACTATTTAATTGGACATATTGTCTACTTACCTACATATTATATTTGTGATATAATATAATATAATGAATGCCTTACAAAATCCAGAATAATCTTCAGAACTATACACGATTAGTCCGTATGCGTACTGGCACTGTATATTATGGTATAAGCAAGTCAGTTAGATCACTACGAAGTATACTCGAGTATTTGCGAACTAATCGTGTATAGATTGGAAGAACTCAGTAAAAAAGTTATTTCCAATCTACACGTGATTAGTTTCACACCCCTGCGTTCTGGCCTTGTATATAATGTAAATACGCATTCTTTCCCTAGATATTTAGTTAAATAAACTGGGTTTTTGTCTTGTTAACGTTCCTTGAAATATCGATTACTATTCGTTCTTCTCTACTTTTGTCTTATATTGTATACTAGAGGACGCTAGCAGCTACGCCTGCATTTTTTTTAATTTACCCGTTTTGGCCGATCCCGTGGGAATTTCGGGAAATCGCTTCTTAGTGCATCCCTACGGTCCCCAAGGAACATACATGCCAAATTTCAGCTTCCTGCGCCCAATAGTTTCGGCTGTAGCGTGTCTGTCAGGCAGTCAGTAATGCAAGGATTTTATATATTAAGAAGATTGTACCGGTTTTAGAATTTATTCAAAACTGTGTTTTGAACTGAACTATTTAAAATAATTGTGGCAATTTGCATACCTGATAATCCTCAATAGCGCCTTCTAAAGTAGGCGAAGCCTGCTAACGGGCAGTTGGCCAGCAGTGGATTTGATGAGGACTTAAAACCACTGACGATGTGGGAATACGGTTTCTTAACATCGAGATAGTTTGCATTAATACAGTTTCAAACGATTTTTACTCAAATCTTTGAAAGTTTAACTCGATACTAGCCGTATTTCTTTGTGTCTAACGAGTTGTAGCCATATAGAGCATTCAGTCATTGTCGTGCTCTACATAGTGCTAGGTCAAATCTTTCAGCCCTAATTTTAAACCCTAAGGAGTGAAATGTAAAAAAATATGCCTTTGTAGGTTTTACATTATAAAAGCAACTAAGGCAGCGATAGCCTAGTGGAGATACCATTTATTTTTTATTTTTTTATCGTGTGGAAAATGAGTTACCTCATGCCCCTCCGACCGGGGAGCGGTCGAAGGGGGTATGTCGAACTCCCACCCCTTGGGCTGAGTTATCGACTAAAAACCACACGGTGGCTCCGTAGCTCGACGCCTTGCAGGTACAACGGGAACTGTGGTTGTATTGCTCCGCTGTACCAGTCGCGTCCGTCCTCTTGCTTGGGACGCGTGCCCGGGGAAAGGCGGGGTATGCAATGCCTTTCACAGCAGACTGCGCCACACAGTCCGCTGCATCCTCGGATCTGCTTATGGTGGGTCGTTAGAGGCTTCCCCTCCAACGCCCGCAGACCTGAGGAATAGTTGGGTTCAACGGCCGCTGCCGCCTCCTCGACGCTGCCTTCGCCTGCGAGCGGGGTTGCGTCGTTAACGCTCCCGCTCGGCGACATCCTTCTGGAGCATTACAGTTTCACAGAAGGAGACTACTGCATGCCAATTGTGGGTGTCCTCCACCATTGCCGCTACTACGGCTGGTAGGGACAAATTCCTCCCGATGGTGGCGACTAGGGTACTCCACTTGTCCGCCCCCGCGGGGCACACCTCTAGTGTGTGTTGGGCGGAGTCCAGGTCGTCATCGCAGTGGTGACACTGTGTCGTCTCCTCACGTCCGATCCGACTCAGATTCTCACCGAAGCAACCATGCCCGGTAAGTATCTGAGTCAGCCGGAAAGTAGTGCACTCTTTCGTCTCGATAGTGGAGATACCGACGGACTGCCACGCAGAGGGTATCTGGTTTGAATCCATGGCACGCACAAATGACTTGCCGAAGTTAAGTGCGTATTAAATTGTTAATTATCGCTTGCCCCGTGCCTAGGAGAGCATGTTAAACCGTCGGTCCCAGCTGTCAAGAAGATGTTTGACAGTCATTACGGGGAGTCAGTAAACTCAAATAAATTAATATTGGTCTAAACCATGGAATAACGCTATCCCTTTTGGTTGCGGAGGTCAGATGGCAGTCGCTCTGTGGAAAAGTTGATATTCTGTCATATCTGGTTAGACTAGTTAGCGGACCTCAGGTTCCAAGACGTGTTAGTCTTGGATGTAACCGGGATAACGCTAGGGGCTATGATGATGACATTATAAAATAAACTCGCTCTCCAAACTTCATGTTTCCAGATTTAGTAGCTTAGGGTCTGTAATAAATTAAGTCAGTTGGAATAGGTGATACATCTAGACCTACAATGATGGTTATATTTGTCAGCTGTTGCAAAGCTTTGGTTTGAATGGCAGGATAGACAAAAAAATATCTGCACCACGAAACCGAAATATTGTTTCCAATAAATGATAATAAATGTGAAGATAGACAGATATGTTTGTACGAGAGACAGATATATATGAATGTAGACGTCCCTTTTTCGCAAAAAAGTATACATGCCACTCTTCATCAAGCTACGACGGAAATGTGTAGCTTCAACCGATCGTACCTGTAACAAACAAAATAACACGTCAGAATACTTCTATTTTATATAACTAATTGCTTTGATTATTATTTGTTTATTTTATTTTTATAAGATTGGTCAACAGCTGCTTACAATCAATACACGTTTTGTTTTATTTTTAATATTAAAATATTATGAATTCAACAAATTATAAATGCAGCAACTTCTTACAGACAAACACCACCACATGCATTATATAAGATTTTCTATAAAACAATTTCATAAGTCTTTTACTAACCGAATTAAAATGAAATTAATTATAATTTTTTTATTTTTTATTTATAGACTCACGCCTGTATCCCCGAAGGGGTAGGCAGAGGTGTAATAATACACTCACATTTCGCCATGAATTTTTGGGTCCCACGTAATAGGGGCACATAATAATTAATTATTATGGTACGTGTAAACCTTGTTCTGAATCAATATAATAAATAGAATAAAAAATACAACGAAAATACATACAAAATATTGTTTAACAAGGAAAGGCTTAGAACATTCCTATACCACAATATATTAATATCTACGCCTTATTTAGTCGCGAATATTGTCGACTTTTTATTTCAAAGACCAGTATAAACAAATGTATATTTTTTTTAACCTATACTGTCCTACTACTGGGCAAAGGTCCCCCTCATACTCCTTCAAGCGTCTCTGTCCTGTGCCTAGCTGCGACATTTTCTCTTTAAGTCCTGTTATATTCATTTAGATCGTCACTCCGTTGTTTCATTCCATTATGTAAACTCTATTACAAAAGCACTAGAGGAAGCCAGCAGCTTCGCCTGCATTTTTTTTAAATTTACCCGTTTTGGCCGATCCCGTGAGAATTTCGGGAAATCCCTTCTTAGTGCACCCCTACGATCCCCAAGGAACGTACATGCCAAATTTCAGCTTCCTGCGCCCAATAGTTTCGGCTGTAGCGTGTCTGTCAGACAGTAAGTAACGCAAGGATTTTATATATTAAGATATTTTCTGTAGACCGTAGTATATTATCACTCTATAATTAACCCTTCAAGACGCATCCCTCAAACACCTCGACAGGTATTCGATCACACCCACACACGTCTAATAAATTATCGTTCACCGAAGAGAAACTTCAAACACACATAGTCACACGCATTATTAGAGGAGACTACCCACGTATATTATTACAAGCGATTAATTAATTAAATAAACGTGTGAAACCGTGTCTGTATGTTCCCTTTGATCTGGCTAACGAGGATAATTTCAAACTTCTAACGTTTCTGGCAGCCTGGTACCCGGTGAGGTGGAAACTATAATTTGGTATTAGTTACATACATACATAGACTCACGCCTGTTTCCCGGAGGGGTAGGCAGAGACTACGAAACGCCATTTGCAACGATCCTGACATCTCTCTTGCTTCATTCACTCCCATGGTATTAGTTACTACCATGGATATACAGAATAAGGCAGCGATAGTTTATGTTTGATCTATCCATGGCTTTCGCTACGAGAGATACTTATTTGACATAAGTTCCATACGAAATATGTCAAACCCACGGCGTGTACAATTTAATTTTCTTAGTTATGTGCGTAAGTTGTTAAAAGTGTTAACTATCGCTTGCCCAATGCTTTGGAGATCAGCTGACAGTATGGCTGTCAGGATAATGTTTCACAGTCGTTATGGGAAGTAAGTCCCCAAGAATATATATGTACAGTGGAATAACTTCCCGCTAGACCACCATAAGGACGAGAATCGCTTAGCAAGACATTGTCGCTTCCCGTGCTATTTACACGCACATTGACAATTGTATTCAAAACCAGTTTCAAGTGTGCCTCGACTCTATGAGCGAGCCAAGGGTTTTCAAACTGGTCCAGCGCCGACTTGTTTGATTGTACATATATTATGCATTTCGAGAAAACCTTACAATAATGATCCTTCTAGTAAAGAAAAATAAACACAATGTCAAAAAATTACACCATCCAAAATTAAACGGTATTTTATCGCTAATAAAGGTCGATCTCCACAAATATTTCACTAAAACCTTTGTGACTGAAAATATAAAACGTATTGCAGGTAGCACCGGCAACTTAATCGGGGCTACGAGAAAAGATAGGCTCTGTACCACCTCTTTATGTAATAGACCACGTAGGCTGTATGCGGGGCTAAGGTTGGGCCGTTACATGAAAATCAAAATTTAGGTTAAAGAGTCAAATATAAGAGTGAAAATATTTTGGGTATAAATTTTATCTGCTTGTTAGATGTTATCTACCTGTGCTGACTTACATAATAATATGTTGCTTTAACTTGACTTACATTTTATTGGTGTCATTTCAAAAAGAGTAAGACCCGCTAAATAATATTGTATAATGTATATTCAAATCACGAAAGTTTGAAATCGGTTTTAGCAACCTGAATTTCTGTAAACAAGTAGCAATATAAGATAAACAATAAACATTTATATTATTAAGTAATTATTATTTATAGTTGTGAACAAATCGGGGCTAATTTTCATAGTACTACCGTTCTATTGTTAGTTATGAAATTCAGTAATGAGTTCGTTTTGGGATAAAAATTATTTTAACAGTACTTCTGAATATAACCATACTTTAAAATTCACACCTAGGGTGCCTTCACCAACTGTAGGTATTACCATTAACATAAAATCCAAAATAGAACTATATTCTATGGTGTTATGTTATGTTATGTTGATCTGGATAATAATTTAAACGATAGATTCGTTCGTTCTTCATCATTATCAATGTTTTGTATATTTTAAAGTCGTTTTTCACACGACAAATCTTAATCGCAGCTAGAGTTACTAACTGTGATTTGATTTCGAGATTAAGTTACAGTACAATAACTATTAGAAGTCTAGGTATTAATTATTCTTGAAGCTTTTTAAGTTCAGTCTCGCCGCGCGCACGCTTGCGAACGGTTGAATTTACGCGTGATTGTGTGTATCGAGGAATTTAAAATGTCCTCCGTGGTTAAATGTGCAAATTGCAATGTTGTAATAAACGAAGTGTTGGCTTTCGTTCATAACAAAATATCTGTTATGGATGACGAAAGCCTAAGCAGAATTTGTGTGAGTGCTTTCTCCGAAAGTGAAATTGTAACGGCAAAGAATTTGTTGTTCGAATCCCTGCCGACAACAAAACGTAAGATTAAGCGAAGAAAGGCCGGGAAAAGTGCTCGCGATATCGATGATATCATCTGCCTGATCCGCGAGACCGACTCGGAGGATATCCCAGTTTTCGTGGCTCGCGACCTTGAGAAACTACCCCCGGTTTTGTTTGACCATGTCGATGTGACTAGGCTTTTAAAAGACATTGTGAAGTTACGGCAAGATATCGACATAATGAAAGAGGACTACGCTACAGTTAAGCAGCTTGAGCAGGTTAGAAGTGAGGTGCTGCATCTTTCTTCGGGGAGATGCAATGTAAACCCTAGAAGAGGAGCATTTATCGCAAGGTTGTCAAGTTATGAGTGCGATAGTGGCCCTAGGGGATTGCCGCTAGAGTGCAACGAAGACATTGCCGAATGCTTTCAACAAAAATCATTGGAATCTACACCAAAATCCAGTGTCCCTAATATTTTTGACCATCATATATCGGAGGGTAGTAGTGGAGCACTGTCGCATAATACGAAGCACGACCAGAGCGACGAACTAGGAAACGCGGTTACGACGAAGCATGTCTCAAATCAGCTGTTTGAGCCGCGCGCCCCTCCTCCAGCTCAGCCCGCGGCCGATCAGCTGGCGCGCGGTCCAGCCGACCGTAGTGCGCCGTCAACACCGCCACTAGACTCGGGCGTGCGTCACACGCTTGAAAATGATTCCAGCCTTGTCGTACCTAAACGGAAGTCATTAGCGGAGATTGTACGAGAAGGGAATTGGAAGACACAGGCACCGAACGACCAATGGGTTCGTGTCCAAAATAAAAAAATACGGAACCGTTTTGTTGGGAAGAGAGGAAAAGCTATAACTGAGCCTGGAAGTAATTTTGTAGCAGCTGAAACAAAGGTTCCTATGTACATTTATAATGTAGCGAAAGGCGTGTCCGTGTGTGACATTCGTACCTACATTACAAAAAAGATTAACATTGATGTAAAAATTGAAAAGATGGGCATGAAATTAGTGAAGGACTACGAATCATATAAAATATTCGTACCTAAACGATTATTAACAACTCTCCTGAGTGATGACTTTTGGCCAAAAGGGGTGGCATATCGCCGGTTTATAAATATCACCAAACGTGATAAGAAGGTAAATGTCTGTGAGACTAGCGAGAAGCTTGGCAGTTCTAATTAATGAATAACATCCGTTTAATAAGTTTTAACTGCAAAAACGTGATGCGATCTATGGAGTGCGTGCGCAGACTTTGTCGCTCGGCTGATGTTGTGGCGCTGCAGGAGACGTGGCTAATGCCTCACGACCTCGAGTACCTGGCGGCGATAGACGACGGTTTCGGCTGCACGGGCACCTCTGCAGTGGATACCTCGGCCGGGGTCTTACGCGGTAGGCCCTACGGCGGAGTTGCCCTGCTGTGGAGAAAATCGGCGTTTCCGACGGTAACCGTAGTGAAGTGTAATAGTGTGCGTCTCGCCGCGATAAAAATCGAACTCGGTGATCGTTCCGTTCTGATGTTTTCTGTGTATATGCCTACCGAGTGCAATGAAAACCTAGTGGAATTCACAGAGTGCCTCAGTGAAATGACAGCAATAATTGAAAGTCACAATGTGGAGTCAGTATTTATGTTAGGAGACTATAACGCGCACCCTGGTGAGTCTTTTGCTACTGAGCTTTTAACTTTTTGTGTGGAACAATCGTGGTCCTGTATAGAATTAGAACTATTGCCGCCGGACAGCCGGCGCTGGCTCGACCACTGTATTGTAACTAATGCCGCACGGCACTGTGTGTCCGCGGCCACTGTGTTATATAATATCTATTGGTCTGATCATTACCCAGTTTCTTTATTGTGTAATCTTAATTTAGTTAAGCCTAAAATGTGTATAACTACTTCTTGTATAAATAGAATAGTCTGGGGTGAACGAGACACGACGCAGGTAGCGCAATTTAAAAATGTTTGTCACTCTAGACTTCGTGTAATAGATTTTCCTTCTGAACTAAGTAACTGCTCAGATAAAATGTGTTGTAATAAAAGTCATAAAATACTGTTAGACAACATGTATGACGAGATTATTTGTATACTGTCGGAGGCCGCAATAGATAGTTATAATGTTGTCGAAAAGCGTAGAGGTAAATACATTACCGGGTGGAACAGACATGTCCGTGACGCTCATGGGAGGGCTCGGCTGTGTTATAAGGCTTGGTTATATGGGGGTAAGCCCAGGGCTGGGCGTCTTTATAATGATATGTGTGAAACCAGGCGCGATTTTAAATCAAAATTAAAGTGGTGTCTAAATAATCAACAAAAAATTAAAATGGATATCATAGCTGAACTTCACTCAAACAAGAAATTCGGTCAGTTCTGGAAAAATACTAATAAAATGAATCACAAGCCGGGGCTCCCCGTGAGCGTTGCGGGAGTGCACGAGCCTAGCGAGATCGCCACTATGTTCTCCCACCATTTCAGGGTAGCCTCTCCTCTTGGGCCAGCGCGGCAGGATGCCGATGCTGAGGAAGGAAGTGAGCGTAGTGTTCTTTTTACTGCGAAAGAAGTATGTGCAGTGATCAAAGGGATGGTTAGGGGTAAATCCCCGGGTCACGACAGCCTTAGCATCGAGCACCTGCAGCACGCAGGTGTTCACCTACCAAGAGTGCTTGCTATGTTTTTTACCCTGTGTTTAGGTCACTCACATCTGCCCGATAAACTAATGCGTACTATAGTTGTTCCAATCATCAAAAATAAAACTGGGGATGCATCAGATGTTAACAACTATAGACCGATCTCTCTAGCCACGGTAGTTGCTAAAGTGCTGGACAGTCTGCTTGGTCAGCACCTGGGTAAACACGTTTCGTTGAACGACGCACAGTTCGGCTTTAGGCCTGGGCTTTCCACCGAGAGTGCTATCCTGTGCCTCAAGCGGACTGTACAGTACTACACAAGTAGAAAGAACCCAGTGTATGCATGCTACCTAGATTTAACGAAAGCTTTCGATCTAGTATCGTATGATGTTTTATGGGGTAAATTAAGGGGTGAAACCTGTTTACCTAATGAAATTGTACTTTTGTTTATGCATTGGTATAAAAATCAAAAGAATTTTGTGCGATGGGCAGGCTCTGTTTCGGAGGATTACGGGCTGGAATGCGGGGTGAGGCAGGGGGGGTTGACCTCCCCTACACTGTTCAACCTGTACGTCAATCGGCTGATCGATGAGCTCAGCAGCACCGGCATCGGGTGTCATATAGATGGCGTGTACGTGAATAACATTAGCTACGCTGATGATATGGTGCTGCTGAGCCCATCGATTGGTGCCTTACGAAGGCTTTTAAATATTTGTGAGTGAGTCCTACGCGGTGACTCATGGGCTCAAATACAACGCGAAAAAAAGTGAAGTAATGATATTCAGGCCGGACAACAAACGATACACATTCGTTCCGAAATTCACTTTATGTGGTACAGCTCTAAACAAAGTCGAGCAATTTAAGTATTTGGGCCACTGGGTCACTGAGGACCTTAAAGATAATGTTGATATTGAAAGGGAGCGCAGGGCGCTGTCTGTCCGCTGTAACATGTTGGCCCGCAGGTTTGCACGGTGCACGGGGACTGTCAAATTAGCGCTTTTTAAAGCGTACTGTCAGTCCTTTTACACCTGCAGCCTGTGGGTTAACTATACTCAGCGGGCTTACAGTGACTTGCGCGTTCAATATAATAACGCGTTCCGGGTGCTAATGGGGCTGCCGCGCTACTGCAGCGCCTCCGCGATGTTCGCGGCGGCTGACACTGACGGCTTTGCGGCTATCATGCGCAAACGGTGCGCTTCCATCATGCGCCGAATGCGTGACAGCCCCAATACTATCCTGTGCGCGTTGGTGGACCGATGGGATTCTCCGATGCTGGCTCGCTGGATCCGACTGCACGCAGTCGTGTAGTAATTAGCAGCCAACATCGCAGTGTCCACCCGGAATTTTAAATTAAATTAATATTGAATTTTTGATGATTTTTTTATTTCTTGATGATTTTTTATTATTGTATAGTATATTATCTATTATTTTATTTATTTAATCTTTCTATATTTGGCAATCAATCACAATCACTACCTATTACTAACATTAGTTTATAAGTTCGTTTTACTAACATATATGGATGTATTTTTGTATCTGAAATAAATGATTATTATTATTATTATTTAATATTTTCAAGATTATACGAAGTAGTACCTTTATCTTAAGTCTTTGCTGAACGAGTCGTAGCTAGTTTAGCAGAAAACTTTAAAAATAAAGAGAGAGTTTTCTCAGAAATATTACTTACAGTTTGACTTAAGTTCTTATGTCATCTTTTTAGTACCGCGTTACTCTATCTTCAAAGTTGTAAGTGCTCTGAGATATTATTTTAAATGCTACATCGCTGCGGGGTGCAGTTATGTGGCTTATAAAAATGTTACCGCTTAGCACGTTGCGATTTGAATTTTGAGGTAAATTATTGGCATTATAATACTAAATAACTTTTAATACTTCTTTTATGATCAATTAGTCATGTTGTATTAATTTTAACCATATAAACTGATTAAAATACATAATATTTTTATTATAATTATACTAAGGGACTCCTTTTTCAAAAATATGTAATGCTTTAAAATTATTCAAATCACAGCTCTTATTTTATTCTTTGTAAAGTTTTCCAATTGAGAAATTCGTCATGGCAACTCACGCTTGCTAATAATAGTCATAATATAAGCATACTTAACTGAAATCAGTTTTATGAATAAGAATTATGTTCTTCATAAGTGACAGAAATGGGTCGGATTTGACAGCTTCCAAAACAATCCCAACCCTTTCAAAAACTTTCTCAAAAGGTTTTAGGTAGATTTGTACCTCGTATATTTTATTTCAGACTGCCTCCGTGGTCCAGAAGGTAGCGTATGCGCCTGCTGGTCTTGGGTTCGATTCCCAGGCCAGGAAAAACTGCCACTGAGTTTTTCCGAAATCTCAGTAGCAGCACGGAGTCTAGTAATGTACACGTAATGGCAATATGCTCGTCCTCTATTGTGTGTAGTGGCGTCAATATGAGTCTAATATAACACCTCTACCTATTCCTCCGAGGATACAGGCGTGAGCATAAGCATATTAAATATTTTATTCCAAATACTTTAAACGCGACGTAGGTAGATTTGGAAAAGTATATAATAAAAGAAAATAAAGTAACAATTCCGTGACAGCTGTAATAAATAATGTCATAAAAAACCTTATTTTTATTGGTCCAAGCCACCTGCTGGTATATGTTGTGTAAGGTTAGCACAAAATACGCCGCACTGAATTTTCTGCGTATTTCCGTTGGGAATAAGGATTTCTTGTGATTCTGAGTGTCTGATCATCTGTCTGATGGCTTGATGTTCATGAAATGAATGTACCTCGAAAATTATTGAACGAGAGTCAAACCTGCAAACTTAATAATCATTTATTAGAAGTCATGACATGTGATCGTCCAAACATTCTTCTTTACTTTCACTTAATCGTGATAAGGACTATGATTTGGTCTTTTTTTTTATATTCGAAATATGTTGTAAGCAAACCCAGGGCTGTTATGCAAACGTCTTAGATGCAACTGAGATACCGCAGGTTTTCTTTATTTATAGTAATAGGCGGCAAACGAGCAGGCGGATCACCTGATGGTGAGCAATTACCGCCGCCCATGGACACAAGCAACACCACAGGAGCCACAAGTGCGTTGCCGCCCCTTGCGGTTGGGAAAAGGGATAGGATGGGGAGTGGGATGAGGGAGAAGGAAAGGGGGTAGGGCCTCCGACACTCTCACTCACCGAACGAAACGCAACAGTTTAGGTACTGTTAGTTTACGTCGATTTTCTGTGAGAGGGTAGTACTTCCCCGGTCGAGCGGCGCTTGCTGATTTCAGCATGAATGGGGCGCCATTCATGCTGAAATCAGCAAGGTACGATGATGATGGCATATTTTGAGGTTTAATGGATGATGCGGATTTAACTGTAATAAAATAAATTAAAAAAAACATTTTAGGTTTTTTATCATACCTAGTGAATCTTTTTGACAAAACCTTGACGAGGGCCCATAACATACCATCCCTAACCTGGTTGTAAAAAAGAATCGACGTTCGTAAGTGTTGCTTTGTAACCTACATGAATAAATGAATTGCAATTAACGACTCATATAGCAATATGCACCACACTCCACAAAACGATGAAATCCGCATTGAACACAAACAATAAGTTTTTCAGTTATACCCAAAAAAAGCACGACCTAATTTGAAACCCGAGCCCAGCGATATAATCATATGATTATATCGTTTATAACATCACCCCAACATGTTTTAAATTCTGTCCCAAACCATACGCCGTATAAATCAGGATGAGAAAGGCTTTATAAAGATTAAATAATTATGCGAATTACAATGTGGCATCACACAGGATTATGTATTATTCTATTAAGTCTCGGTACGTTTTTCGGTCAACGGAGGACCTTAGTGTAATCCCTATGAAAACAAATGTGTGCTTGCCAAAATTTTCTAAAATTGGTTCTTGATTTACATGCTGATGTGAGAAATATAATGGATGGTGGGTGTGTAAATAAATTGCTTTTTGGTAGACACGTAATGACGAATATCCAATGGGATATAGTCAAACAGGCCACAGTTTTCCCAGGAGATGACTGGGTTTGATCAATGTCTAAATATATGAATTGTACATAAATAAATGGGTTATATTATGACACTTCGGTTTTGAGGGCAACCTTTGTCATTATCATTTCAGAAATTTTACATTTAATCCAAGTTGCATTTTGTATAATGAAATCGGCTTTTTAAATCTGTGATCACCATTCTTATAAACAACGAAACGGCCTACAACGGAGCACGCTTGCTTAAAATTTACCAAAATACCGCGACTTGAAAACAACCAATTTGCTCTCATAAAAAACAGAGACTCAGGCAAAGAGCACATACTAACCAGTCAAGGCATAAAATTCAGCAGGGATAGTCTCATTTTTGTATAGCTTTTTCAGTTAGAGTACACATCGTAATAGATTTCACCTCTTCTGAAGATAAATATAGAACGGTCCATTAAAATAAGTCCGTAATCTTACTTAGACACAAATCGTAACGTGTCTCCACCTAGTAACACAGTTTTTCTTTTCTGTTTTCGTCCCAAATCCCTAGTTACGCAATTGTGACACGATAAATTTCGCCTGTACAGGACAGCCAAGTTCATGGCCTTGTCAGTTGGCAAAATACCAGATGTTTGGCCAACGTTGGTAGCAGGCATTATGTAACCTTCTTAGAAAGCTTTGATTATATTATTCACACTTGTTTAATACAATGTTTGTACCAATTTGGATTTCACTTGAGTGGTAATTTCATAATTAGTGTATTGAGTGCGAAAGTTGGTTGTAATTATGTTTAGAAGGTTCTTGCTGCGATTATGTAAATTAGATTGTCTTGTTTAATGTAGCGTCTTTATACCAGATTATTCTGGAATGCTCTTTATGGAGGGTGAGTTAATAGCCCGTTCAGACATGTTGAATGTCAACGCGACTTTGGAGAATGTTATTTAATGAAACTGAGTAGTGACTTTCTAAAATATTATCTACGCAGTAAAACTGCACTTTCAACTACTCTTGACATAAGTACTATCAAATAACAAACACTAGTGAAATGCAAATATTATGCAAGTCTGAGAACTTGAATGTTCTTATTTCAGCTAATTCGGTTATCTTGCTTTAAAAACAAAACTGTTTGACGTTATTGATTCTACAACGGAAAAGGTTGTTTGGCTTAGGCACTGACGTACGTTAACATATGAATATCGTGGGTTTGGGCTAGTTATATATGCAAACGTACACTCAAATTGATATATCTTTTGCCTGCTCCTAAGTATAAATGTTCTACACAATTAGCCTTGTAATGTGTATAATGTGAGACGGAAAGCTATTAACACCGTTGTAATGGCTTGCACTGCCGTATGACTCACAAAGTCACAGAAACCTAGAAACAAAAGTTACCTATATTTAATGTTACAATTATTTAAGAATATAGTACTGTCTGATTTACTTAATCACAGCAATCCAATAGGGCTTTACTTAATTCCAAGTAGTCAATTCTAAGTGATCAAATATCAATCATCAAGCTTGCTAATTACTGATCAATATTGCTGAAGTTACATTTTACAGTCAAATTTAGATCCATCGTGATTCATACATAAATAGTTTCCATGACCATCTAAGCCACAAATTGCGAAAAATAATATTTTTAAATTTATAATACTACAAACACGGTAATAATATCTAACAGTATTGTAACTCCATACAAACGCACGAAACTCGAGTTATAACCTACGCGCCTCGAGCAGAGTACCCATTAGACTGGGCGGACTGTGCCTACAGTACCCGCAGCCGCTATCGTGCCGCAGCTCGCATGCGGCGCGTCTGGTAGGTATATAACTCACGAAGACGGCCGAGTTACAATACTCTTAGATTATATTACCGTGCTGCAAACCTTTACACGCATGACAAGTAAAAGTACCATTCACAAAATTTCATCACCAAAAACCAGCCAGTACTACGTATGTCAATAAAAACAGTGATCAGATCAGTCGTCGACCCACAACCTGCGAGCGAGGTAATAAACTTTCCGTTGATTGAAAACCGTATGCTCCACCACGCACCAGTTTGTTAGAAATCCGCAGCCAACGAAACAAACCCTTTAAAAAGTTGTGACAACAAAAAACTTTCACAAAAGACATTAGTAACGGTAAATTAATTTGGATAAAGAAAAATTTAGTATAATTAGTTTTTGTTTTATTCGCTTTGGGATTAATTGGGGATGCACTGATGGGCAGGAGATTGTTTAAATTTAAACAAGTTAATTGTTTTGTAAGATTGAATAATGATTGAAGGAGAGAAGTTAAACTAAAAAGTTTGATAGATTGAACCAAAGTTTCAGGTTTTATTAGCAATCGCAATTAAAAATTAGCAATAGGCAATGGCGTAATCCATTGCCACGTGAACATAAATAAGTAAAGATCTAAGAAAAATAACATCATCAGTACGGCTAATATTTTTACTTTCTATGAGTAAAAAGAGCACCTGACCTTCTGAACACTGGTTACATTGTTCAAGATCAGATTATTGGACAACCTGGGGCAGTACGCCGACCCCGACCATGATCAAATCGTAGTACGCGATCCCACCAAAATCTAGCAATGTGATTATCTAACTTATTTGCAAGTATTCTGATGTCTGGGACACGGGTTAATAGAAACAAAGTGTAGTCATCATCATCAGCTCTTTATACTGTCCCACTACTGGGCACGGGCCTCTTCTCACTATGAAAAGGGTAAGGCCATGTCCACCAAGCTGGCCTAGTGCGGGTTGGCAGACTTCACATGTCTTTCGAGAACATTATGGAGAACTCTCAGACATGTAGGTTTCCTCAAGATGTTTTTGTTCATTAACAATTTAATACGCACATAACTCCGAAAAGTCATTGGTTCGCGCCGTGGATTCGAACCCAGACCTTCTGCGTAGCAGTCTGTCGGTCTCTCCACTAGGCTATCGCTGCTTACAAAGTGTAGTATGCTAACCTATTATTATACTAACCTACGGCTTTCAACACCGGTGTCAAATCACCAAAAGTAATTCAATATTAAACACCAACGTAATAAAAAAATAATTAATGATACAGAACCACTGCCATACATCGCGTAGTTTTTACTCTTTTTGTTTTGAGTTCTTGTTCGAGCCACTCAGTCTCAACATTTTTGTAAAAGCAACAGTTTTAATGCATACAATGTTATTTTGAACTCAGCGGTTTATATGTTCAGGTATTTTTGTTCTGATCGCGTTGTTTTATAGTTTCACAATGGGATTCTTCGTGTTTCGACTGTAGATATTTTTGTTGTTAAATTCGAGTGTGTACTCATCTAGATGAGTAGTTGTATGTTCAAAGTGTTTGTCTTTTATGATGGTTATGGATGTGATGTTGGTGGTCGAATAAATCGTTAAGTAATTCTTATCATAAATGCATTTTATTGTCATGGAATAATTCACTATCGGGGTGTTTTTATAATGACCGAGCAATATTAATAAAGACAAGATAAATATACCCGAGTGCTGCCTGTTATATAAGCATAATTACTTTAGCAATAACTTTGTTTACTTACATTACATTAATTCAGTATTTACACTAATAATAGAAACGCCATATTAATTAAAAAGCCTTCCAATATTAACAGACCACAACATTTACGTTCAAATATTAGCTAGCCATCTGTTTCTATATGCGAAACAAATAGGTATTTAGCAAAATATCTGAACTAAATAATGTCAACAATTCTATTATTCGCCCACTAGAATCAGACTACTGCTATCTCTCACTAACACACAATGAGAGAAGAGGCAAAACGATATTTGGAAATTCATCATCCTCCTGTCCTGTAATCAAAATCCTTATCACATTCCATTCCGTTTTATAACAAAACAAATAAGAGTAATAAAGATGTAATAAAAATCACGATGTCGTCAAAATAAAATCATTATGACAACAATCTGTTTTAGTACAACGCAATCGACGAGCTCTACACCGTCAATACATCCTTACGCCGAATTTCACCGACATTCGCCGACAATTTGCCGACATTCCGCCGTCATTTCGCCGACATCTCATCAGTCTTTATCACTACATTCATTTTCGTCGAAATAAAAACGTGAAACAAACTGCGAGTCCAATCTCAGTTATAACTCATTAGATAAGGCGAAAAGTCTAAAGCCGAAAATCACAATTCCTCAGTACTGAAAAAAACTCACTTTTTCATAGGCCCGACAACTTTTCATCTCACGATGTGTTGTAAAAACGTAATTTGTTTCTAAGAGACCCTTTTATATTACATTTCAAATAAATTTCAACCTTAAATTATTCCTTTAAGGTGTTATTTCGTTTGGAATTTGAAGTAGTTGTGACATTTTGTGTATTAGAGTTTGCAACTAGAAACTTTGTCGCAAACGTTTGCAAAACTATGGTAAATGCGAAAAGTTTGTGGGGTCACATAATAATGTATGTGGTGTTCCTAATTCATGGTTAAATGTGGATTCTGACATGAAAACATTGGTGGGAGCTGTTTTTATGGACATTATCTGTACTTGAAATGGAAAATGGATATTGTTCGCGGCAGTTTTTGTAGATTACCGAACCTTGTAACATTAAGAGGCACTTTTTACCTACATTATGGAGAAACATTTGGCTGTAGTAGTGCATAGTTTTCACCAAACATGTTCTTGCATTATTCATAGTATACTTTCCATTATTCTTGGAAAATTGATAATGAAATCGTCCGAAACTCATACAAAATGAATTTCATAGTTAAGGACAAGCTTAGATAAGCTAATGCGAAGAGTGAGTAATAATCAGAATAATCTATATTGCTTAGAAATACGCTATCCTTTCCGCGTATTTACAGACTATACAAGGCCAAAACGCACCCATAGGGAACTGGTCGCGTACATATTGTAATGCTATATTTAAATCTGTGATTACAATATATACACGAATTTTGCGTACTGCTCGTGTATAGTTCGTAACGTGAATACATGCGTCCTAGTCCCGGACTATACTACATTACACCTGCCTGACAAGACAAGAGATATAGTTTAGTGAAATAATGGGTGCATATTATATGAAATAATATTTGAACTTTATTAGTAGAGGATTAAATTGTATGTAATTCAAGTAACTAAATAGGTTATGTTAGGTTCTCTTTTGACCTTTGACCCAAACATAGGATCAAGAAGAAACATAGGACAACGCGTCAACTTAGTTTTTTAAAAACTATTTAATTGGACATATTGTCTACTTACCTACATATTATATTTGTGATATAATATAATATAATGAATGCCTTACAAAATCCAGAATAATCTTCAGAACTATACACGATTAGTCCGTATGCGTACTGGCACTGTATATTATGGTATAAGCAAGTCAGTTAGATCACTACGAAGTATACTCGAGTATTTGCGAACTAATCGTGTATAGATTGGAAGAACTCAGTAAAAAAGTTATTTCCAATCTACACGTGATTAGTTTCACACCCCTGCGTTCTGGCCTTGTATATAATGTAAATACGCATTCTTTCCCTAGATATTTAGTTAAATAAACTGGGTTTTTGTCTTGTTAACGTTCCTTGAAATATCGATTACTATTCGTTCTTCTCTACTTTTGTCTTATATTGTATACTAGAGGACGCTAGCAGCTACGCCTGCATTTTTTTAATTTACCCGTTTTGGCCGATCCCGTGGGAATTTCGGGAAATCGCTTCTTAGTGCATCCCTACGGTCCCCAAGGAACATACATGCCAAATTTCAGCTTCCTGCGCCCAATAGTTTCGGCTGTAGCGTGTCTGTCAGGCAGTCAGTAATGCAAGGATTTTATATATTAAGAAGATTGTACCGGTTTTAGAATTTATTCAAAACTGTGTTTTGAACTGAACTATTTAAAATAATTGTGGCAATTTGCATACCTGATAATCCTCAATAGCGCCTTCTAAAGTAGGCGAAGCCTGCTAACGGGCAGTTGGCCAGCAGTGGATTTGATGAGGAGTTAAAACCACTGACGATGTGGGAATACGGTTTCTTCACATCGAGATAGTTTGCATTAATACAGTTTCAAGCGATTTTTACTCAAATCTTTGAAAGTTTAACTCGACATTAGCCGTTTTTCTTTGGGTCTAACGAGTTTTAGCCATATAGAGCATTCAGTCATTGTCGTGCTCTACATAGTGCTAGGTCAAAACTTTCAGCGCTTATTATAAACCCTGAAGAGTGAAATGTAAAAATATATGCATTTGTAGGTTTTACATTATAAAAGGAACTAAGGCAGCGATAGCCTAGTGGAGATACCAACGGACTGCCATGCAGAGGGTATCGGGTTCGAATCCATGGCACGCACCAATGACTTTTCGAAGTTAAGTGCGTATTAAATTGTTAATTATCGCTTGCCCCGTGCCTCGGGGAGCACATTAAACCGTCGGTCCCAGCAGTCATGAAGATCTTTGACAGTCATTACGGGCAGTCAGTACCCTCAAATAAACTGATACTGGTCTAAACCATGGAATATCGCTATCCCTTTGTTTTGCGGTGGTCAGACGGCAGTTGCTCTGTGGAAAAGTTGATATTCTGTCATATCTGGTTAGACTAGTTAGCGGACCTCAGGTTCCAAGACGTGTTAGTCTTGGATGTAACCGGGATAACGCTAGAGCGATGATGATGACATTATAAAAGGAACTCGCTCTCCAAATTTCATGTTTCCAGATTTAGTAGCTTAGGCTCTGTAATAAATTAAGTCAGTTGGAATAGGGGATACATCTAGACCTAAAATGATGGTTATATTTGTCAGCTGCTGTAAAGCTTTGGTTTGAATGGCAGGATAGACATAAAATACCTGCACCACAAAACCGAAATATTGTTTCCGATACATGATAATAAATGTGAAGATAGACAGATATGTTTGTACGCGAGACAGATATATATGAATGTAGATGTCCCTTTTTCGCAAAAAAGTATACATGCCACTCTTCATCAAGCTACGACGGAAATGTGTAGCTTCAACCGATCGTACCTGAAACAAACAAAATAACACGTCAGAATACTTCTATTTTATATAACTAATTGCTTTGATTAAGGTACCTGCGGCAAATAAGGCCCGGAGGGTAATAAAGCCCACATTTGAAAACTCGCGCTAAAATATTTCAATTCCGATTCGAACTTGACTCACAGATGCACAAGACCGTTAGGTTCGCTGTGTTGATAGCGCGCGGCCGCTGCGCGCCGCCATCTTGCCAGTAGTGAACGATTTGTGACAGGGTGCGCTACACCGCTCGGATTTATAAAATTTGGTGATAAAGAAATGTAAGTATTTTGATTTAATTGTTATTAAGCTATAAAGTAACGTAATTTTATTAAACATTAGACATCAAATTAGTTATTTTCTATGCTGTTAATCAAAAATAAGTGTTTAATTTCGTTCTAAATTGATGATTTTATAAAGCATGTTATGCGTCTAATAAGGCCCACTACAGTAGGTCATGGGCCTTATTAACCGACCTTTGTTATACAACTTGATTTTTGTTTCTACTCACAGATCGAATAAAAATGCCTCCACGTCGAGCTCCGTGGACTCAAGAAAACTTGCGTTCTGCTATGGCAGCCGTACAACGAGGGCAGTTGACGCAGCGTGGTGCAGCAGAGCGATATAATATACCTAGACGTACGCTAAGGAACCACTTGAAAAGTGGAAATACAATGCGAGGTTTAGGACGCCGTTCAATTATGACTGAAGCTCAAGAATGTGATCTTGTCAACAGAATCATAAGATTTGCAAATATAGGGATGCCACTTACTCCAAAGCTTATTCGCAGACAAGCATTCATCTTTTGTGAAAAATATGAACTAAAACATAACTTCAACGCAGACATTGGCCTTGCTGGCAAAGACTGGCTAAAGATGTTTTTGAAACGGCATCCAGAAATTTCAAAGAGAAAGGCACAGTTCATGAATCCAGCTAGGGCGCAAAAGCTAAACAGACCAATCGTTAGCCAACACTTCTCAGAAATCAAAAAAATTTATGACGAGCTTGAAATTATAACACACCCGCAAAGACTTTACAACATAGATGAAAAGGGATGTCGGTTGACTGTTCTTGTCAACAGACTGTTCTAGCACAAAGAGGAGCTCGACGAGTCCATTTAATAGCGCCAGAGCATGCTCAAAATGTCACGATCGCAATGTGTGTCAATGCTGTCGGGACCGCTATTCCACCGATGATAATATTTAAAGGACAGAGGCAGAAACCTGAATTCAGTGACAATTTACCCACGGGGAGTTTCGTGAAGATGTCAGCAAAAGGGAGCATGACAACTGAACTATTCGTGGAGTTCATTAAACATTTGGCAAAATATAAGACTCAAGGAAAAATTTTGTTGATCTTCGATGGAGCGTCATCGCACTTAGATTACACGATCGTTGAGGAAGCAGACCGGCATGACATAGTCCTTTATTGTCTCCCGAGTAATACTACGCACGAGCTGCAACCTCTGGGCAAATCTGTGAATAAGTCATTTGAACATTATTGGGATCAAGAGGTTTTAAGATACATGTACCAAAATCCTGAAAGACGCATAACGAAAGCCAGTTTTAATACAATTTTCACAAAGGTGTGGTCACAGTGTTTGACTCACGACAATATAGTAAACGGTTTTCGAGCTACGGGCTTGTACCCTTTCAACCCTGACATATTACCTGACGAGGCATTTGCTCCATCAATTTTAACAGAGCTGCCTCCACCAACAGAATCCAGCGCTTTAGTAGGCTCAGACATAGGTCATTCAGATAATTATACTGTCAATCAGCCAGAAGAACAGCTTCGAAACGAGCATGATTCTCAATCTCATTTAGAGCAAGTTCCTGATTTACCCGAGAAAAGTCCTGCTCAAAGCGCCATGGATCTAAATAATTTATCGGTCTTAACTAACCAAGAGCATGAAGACACTATTCAATCATCTGAAAAGATCTTGAATAATGTAGAAACAACACCAAAGAAGGCACAAATCATTGTTACTCCGACCCAGTCACCAAAACCATCCACTTCAGGACTTCACAGGGCTCCTATATATCGTCGTCCAATAATTTACAGCTCAGGATCCGAGACAGACTCTGAAACAAATATTGAATTGCAGATAACACAACTGGCATTAAACAAATCATCACTGGCCATGGATAATATATATGGTTCTGAAGAAAATATCGAAGACAGCGATGATTTTGGTTCTGATGACAACGTACCTTTGGCGAACCTCAAAGACAATAAATTTAGGTCTCCTTTTCAAGAACTACTGCCAACGCCAAACTACGCTGTGACAAAGAATAAACCTAGGAGAAAAGCTATCAATTATAAAGGCCAACGAGTCACCAAAGATCTGTTTAAGGAACAAGAAACATTGAAAGAAAATAAGTTGACAAACAAAAGAAAACCCAAAGAATCAGAGAAGAAGACTGAAAATGAAAAAAAGAAACGATCTAAAGGGGATAAAAGAAAAAGAAGCAATCTATCGGTAGAGGAATCTTGGTTCTGCCCAGCTTGCAATGAAAATCGTGTATCTGATATGAGACAGTGTGTTAAATGCAGAATATGGTACCACGAAGAATGCCTAGGGCTAACCAAAAATGATAAAGATTTTTTTTACTGTCAAAACTGTGATGAATAAGTATAGTTCCCAAAGGAGTACCTATTTTTTCCTAAATATTTGTATGTATAATGGTAAATTCTTAGTGGTTGAAGTACGATAACTTCTAAACTAATTTAATCCCAACAGTTCCTAATCAAAAGTCTGATTTAGAATATGTTATTACTAGTCTTAGTATAAGAAATTTTGTGATAACTTAATAAATGGCCTTATTACCCCCTGGGGGATAAAAAGGCCCATTGTTATTATCTCTTATGATTATGTGAAGAAAACATTTTTATTTGTTCTATTAGCTGAAAAGTGCCATAAACGTTATGTTTCGTTGATTATTTCATAAGAAAATAAAAATATATTTTTGGGCCTTAACTTACTATGGTAGTTTAATAAGGCCCACGGTAAGTGTTTTTAAAAATGGTTGTGTTTCTTTCCATACAGATTTTTGTATTACTATTAACATTTTATTTTAATCGCAAATAAATAAACATTCATATGATCTAGACTTCTTTAATTTTTTTACAATAATTTCTGAGTTATTTGTTTTTAAAATTAGGTGGGCCTTATTTGCCGCAGGTACCTTATTATTTGTTTATTTTATTTTTATAAGACTGGTCAACAGCTGCTTACAATCAATACACGTTTTGTTTTATTATTTATATTAAAATATTATTAATTCAACAAATTATATATCGCTGTCGCCGACATATAAATGTAGCAACTTCTTACAGACAAACACCACCACATGCATTATATAAGATTTTCTAAATACAATTTCATTACCTATTTACTAACTGAATAGTGTGTGTACGTGTGGTGACGGATTAAGAATACGGAATGTCACCACCCCATATCATCACATGGCCTGGGTGTCGTAAGAGCCGACAGAGGGAGCATATTATGCAGAGAACAGCACTGTAAGAGAAGGAAAACTAATTGATACAAACCCTATACCAACCCGGTTGGCCAGCGTTTTATAGTAGGCCAATTCCTTCTTTCAAAGGAGAGGCCTAGTCCAGCAGTGGACTGTTAAAGGCTGATGATGATGAAATGAATTTAAATTAAATTAATTATTACGGTACGTATAAACCTTGTTCTGAATCAATATAATAAATAGAATAAAAATACATCGAAAATACATACAAAATATTGTTTTACAAGGAAAGGCTTAGAACATTCCTATACCACAATATATTAATGTCTACGCCTTTTTTAGTCGCGAATATTGTCGACTTTTTATTTCAAAGACCAGTATAAACAAATGTATATTTTTTTAACCTATACTGTCCTAGTACGAGGGGGACCTTTGCCCAGTAGGGGCAAAGGTCCCCTCCTACTCCTTCAAGCGTCTCTGTCCTGTGCCTAGCTGCGACATTTTCTCTTTAAGTCCTGTTATATTCATTTAGATCGTCACTCCATTGTTGCATATAAGCACTAGAGGACGCCAGCAGCTACGCCTGCATTTCTTTTAAATTTAGCCGTTTTGGCCGATCCCGTGAGAATTTCGGGAAATCCCTTCTCAGTGCACCCCTACGGTCCCCAAGGAACATACATGCCAAATTTCAGCTTGCTGCGCCCAATAGTTTCGGCTGTAGCGTGTCTGTCAGACAGTAAGTAACGCAAGGATTTTATATATTAAGATATTTTCTGTAGACCGTAGTCAATTATCACTCTATAATTAACCCTTCAAGACGCACCCCTCAAACACCTCGACAGGTATTCGATCACACCCACACACGTCTAATAAATTATCGTTCACCGAAGAGAAACTTCAAACGCACATAGTCACACGCATTATTAGAGGACTACCCACGTATATTATTACAAGCGATTAATTAATTAAATAAACGTGTGAATACCGTGTCTGTATGTTCCCTTTGATCTGACTAACGAGGATAATTTCAAACTTCTAACGTTTCTGGCAGCCTGGTACCTGGTGAGGTGGAAACTTTAATTTGGTATTAGTTACATACATGGACTCACGCCTGTTTCCCGTAGGGGTAGGCAGAGACTACGGAACGCCATTTGCAACGATCCTGACATATCTCTCTTGCTTCATTCACTCCCATGGTATTAGTTGCTACAATGGATATAGAGAATAAGGCAGCGATAGTTTATATTTGATCTATCCATGGCTTTCGCTACGAGAGATACTTATTTGACATAAGTTCCATACGAAATATGTCAAACCCACGGCGTGTACAATTTAATTTTCTTAGTTATGGGCGAAAGCTGTTAAAAATGTTAACTATCGCTTGCCCAATGCTTCGGAGATCAGCTGACAGTATGGCTGTCAGGATAATGTTGCACAGTCGTTATGGGGAGTTAGCCCCAAGAATATATATGTACAGTGGAACAACTTCCCGCTAGACCACCATAAGGACGAGAATCGCTTAGCAAGACATGGTCGCTTCCCGTGCTATTTTACACGCACATTGACAATTATATACAAAACCAGTTTCAAGTGTGCCTCGACTCTATGAGCGAGCCAAGGGTTTTCTAACTGGTCCAGCGCCGACTTGTTTGATTGTACATATATTATGCATTTCGAGAAAACCTTACAATAATGTTTCTTCTAGCAAAGAAAAATAAACACAATGTCAAAAAATTACACCATCCAAAATAAAACGGTATTTCATCGCTAATAAAGGTCGATCTCCACAAATATTTCACTAAAACCTTTGTGACTGAAAATATAAAACGTATTGCAGGTAGCACCGGCACCTTAATTAAGGCTTAGCTTACGAGAAAAATCTATGATATTATAAGATAGGCTCTGTACCACCTCTTTATGTAATAGACCACGTAGGCTGTATGCGGGGCTAAGGTTGGGCCGTTACATGAAAATCAAAATTTAGTGAAAATATTTTGGGTATAAATTTGATCTGCTTGTTAGATGTTATCTACCTGTGCTGACTTACATAATAATATGTTTCTTTAAATTGACTTACATTTTATTGGTATCATTTCAAAAAGAGTTAGAACCGCTAAATAATATTGTAAAATGTATATTCAAATCACGAAAGTTTGAAATCAATTTTAGCAACCTGAATTTCTGTAAACAAGTAGCAATGTAAGAGAAACAATAAACATGTATATTATTTATTAATTATTATTTATAGATGTGAACCAAATCGGGGCTAATTTTCATCGTACTTACCGTTCTATTGTAAGTTATGAAATTCAGTAATGAGTTCGTTTTGGGATAGAAATTATTTTAACAGTAGTTCTGAATATAACCATACCTTAAAATTAACTCCTAGGGTGCCTTCACCAACTGTAGGTATTACCATTTACATAAAATCCAAAATAGAACTATATTCCTATGGTGTTATGTTATGTTATGTTATGTTATGTTATGTTATGTTATGTTATGTTATGTTATGTTATGTTATGTTATGTTATGTTATGTTATGTTATGTTATGTTATGTTATGTTATGTTATGTTATGTTATGTTATGTTATGTTATGTTATGTTATGTTATGTTATGTTATGTTATGTTATGTTATGTTATGTTATGTTATGTTATGTTATGTTATGTTATGTTATGTTATGTTATGTTATGTTATGTTATGTTATGTTATGTTATGTTATGTTATGTTATGTTATGTTATGTTATGTTATGTTATGTTATGTTATGTTATGTTATGTTATGTTATGTTATGTTATGTTATGTTATGTTATGTTATGTTATGTTATGTTATGTTATGTTATGTTATGTTATGTTATGTTATGTTATGTTATGTTATGTTATATTATGTTATGTTATGTTGATCTGCATAGTAATTTAAACGATAGATTCGTTCGTTCTTCATCATTATCAATGTTTTGTATATTTTAAAGTCGTTTTTCACACGACAAATCTTAATCGCAGCTAGAGTTACTAACTGTGATTTGATTTCGAGACTAAGTTACACTACAATAACTATTACAAGTCTAGGTATTAATTATTCTTGAAGCTTTTTAATATTTCCAAGATTATACGAAGTAGTACCTTTATAAGTCTTTGCTGAACGAGTCGTAGTTAGTTCAGCAGAAAGCTTTAAAAATAAAGAGAGAGTTCTCTCAGAAATGTTACTTACAGTAATTTGACTTAAGTTCTTATGTCATCTTTTTACTACCGCTTACTCTATCTTGCAAGTTGTAAGTGCTCCGAGATATTATTTGAAATGCTACAATGCTGGAGGGTGCAGTTATGTGGCTTATAAAAATGTTACCGCTTAGCACGTTGTGATTTGAATTTTGAGGTTAATTATTGACATTACAATGCTAAATAACTTTTAATACTTATTTTATGATCCATTAGTCATGTTCATGTTCATAGATGAAAAACTCATTATAATATATATATTTTTTTGTAATTTTACTAAGAGCCTACTTTTTCAAAAATATGTGATGTTTTAAAATTCTTCGAATCAAAACTCTTATTTTATTCTTTGTAAAGTTTTCCAATTGTGAAATTCATCATAGCAACTCACGCTTGTTAATAATAGTCATAATATAAGCGTACTAAACTCTAATCAGTTTTATGAATAAGAATTTAAACTCCGTAAATAAAGCGCTAATCAAAATATTTCGTGGAATTACATTATTATAATTCCTAATTATAATTATATTCTTCATAAGTGACAGAAATGGGTCGAATTTGACGGCTTCCAAAACAATCCCAACCTTTTCAAGAACTTTCTCAAAAGGTTTTAGGTAGATTTGTACCTCGTTTATTTTATTTCATACTGCCTCCGTGGTCCAGTGGATAGCGTATGCCTCTATTAATGGTCTCGGGATCGATTCCCAGGCCGAGCAAAAGCGTTACTGAGTTTTGCCGAAATCTAAGTAGTAACACAGAGTCAGGTAATGTGTCCGGTAATGGCAATATGCTCGCTCTCTATTGTATGTAGTGGTGTAAATATGAGTATAATACAACACCTCTACCTATCCCTTCGGGGATACAGGCGTGAGCATATTAAATATTTTATTCCAAATACTTTAAACGCGACGTAGGTAGATTTAGAAAAGTATTATATAAGAAAATAAAGTAACAATTCCGTGACAGCTGTAATAAATAATGTCATAAAAAACCTTATTTTTATTGGGCCAAGCCACCTGGTTGTATATGTTGTGTAAGGTTAGCACAAAATACGCCGCACTGAATTTTGTGCGTATTTCCATTGGGAATAAGGATTTCTTGTGAGTCTGAGTGTCTGATCTGTCTGATAGCTTGATGTTCAAGAAATGAATGTTACTCGAAATTTACTGTGCGGAATATGGCAAAAATGGAAATTGATTAATTACTTATTAGAACCGTACGATATTGTACAATCGGCGGCCTTATCGCCTAGGGCGATCTCTTCTTCTTAATTGTTCTTCTTACTTGAACTTTTACTTGCATTTAATCGGGATTTGCATGGTCTATTTTTTCTTTATGAAAAATCTGTTTGAAGTAGTTAGTTAGGCCCTTATGCGAAAGTCTTGGACGCAATTGTGATATTGCTAAAACGATACATATACGACAAGATTTGAGATTTTAAGAAATGGCTGCGGACAAAGTATATGAGGTTTTAATCGTGCCTTGTGCAATTTTTATAACCAAATCATGACGGGGGTCCACAACAATTTATCACAATATAAAACACTCGACAGAACGATGAAATCTGCATTGAACACAAACAATAAGTTTTTCAGTTATACCCAAAACAAAGCACGACCTAATTTGAAACCCGCGCCCAGCATATGATTATATCGCTTATAACATCCCCCCAACATGTTTTAAAGTCTGTCCCAAACCATACGCCGTATAAATCAGGATGAGAAAGGCTTTATAAAGATTAAATAATTATGCGAATTACAATGTGGCATCACACAAGATTATGTATTATTCTATTAAGTCTCGGTACGTTTTTCGGTCAACGGAGGACCTTAGTGTAATCCCTATGAAAACAAATGTGTGCTTGCCAAAATTTTCTAAAATTGGGACTTGATTTACATGCTGATGTGAGAAATATAATGGATGGTGGGTGTGTAAATAAATTGCTTTTTGGTAGACACGTAATGACGAATATCCAATTGGACATAGTCAAACAGTCCGCGGTTTTCCCAGGAGATGACTGGGTTTGATCAATGTTTAAATATATGAATTGTAAATAAATGGGTTATATTATGACACGTGGGTTTTGGGGCAACCTTTGTCATTATCTACTCAGTAGACTTAAGTTTGAATTCAAATTACATTACTCAAGCAGTTTAGAGTCTTCTACTAATACATGGTTTACTGACGCAGCCAAAGTCAAGTGAAACTGACAATGTTGAACATTATAATAACCTATGAAACAGCCTATGATGGAACACGCTTGCTTCAAAGGTACCACAACACTCACCACTTGAAAACAATCAATTTGCACTCATAAAAAACATAGACTCAGGCAAAGAGCAATAAAAATATTTGTGCAGATACTGCCTAGCTAAGGCATACAATTCAGCCGAGATAGTCTCACTTTTGTATAGCTTTTTCAGTTAGAGTACACATCGTAATAGATTTCACCTCTTCTGAAGATAAATATAGAACGGTCCATTAAAATAAGTCCGTAATCTTACTTAGACACAAATCGTAACGTATCTCCACCTAGTAACACAGTTTTTCTTTTCTGTTTTCGTCCCAAATCCCTGATTACGCAATTGTGACACGATAAATTTTGCCAGTACAGGACAGCCAAGTTCATGGCCTTGTCAGTTGGCAAAATGCCAGATGTTTGGCCAACGTTGGTAGCAGGCCTTATGTAACCTTCTTAGAAAGCTTTGATTATATTATTCACACTTGTTTAATACAATGTTTGTACCATTTTGGTTTCACTTGAGTGGCAATTTCATAATTAGTGTATTGAGTGCGAAAGTTGGTTGTAATTATGTTTAGAAGGTTCTTGCTGCGATTATGTAAATTAGATTGTCTTGTTTAATGTAGCGTCTTTATACCAGATTATTCTGGAATGCTCTTTATGGAGGGTGAGTTAATAGCCCGTTCAGACATGTTGAATGTCAACGCGACTTTGGAGAATGTTATTTAATGTAACTAAGTAGTGACTTTCCAAATTATAATCTACGCCGTAAAACTGCACTGAAAGACTAAATGTATTCTATTACTTTAGAGATTAATGATGTCATGTAATATTAAATACTACTGAAATAAAAATATTATGCAACTTTGAAAACTTGAATGTACAGGTAATTCGGTTACTTTTCTTTAAAATCCGAACTTCTTCTAATTTAATATACAATGTAAACGATTGTTTGATGTAGGCTTGTTAAATTTGCAAAAGTACAACAGAACTGAGAATATTCTTTGTCTGCCGCTGAAAACGTTATAAAACATTGCTAGACAATTAACATTGTTTATAATGAAAGAGACAAATTTAGTAACAACGATGTAATGACATGTACTGTTATAGTCTCTTTCGTGTATCGCATAGTCAGGGGTTGACCATGTTTAAGATGACTTGACCATGTTCTTAGGTTTTACCTAAGAATATGGTCAAGTCATCTTTATTTAAGTTGCACTTATATATATAAAGAGAGTACTACCTCAATCAATCAGTAGTTTGATTCACTTATTTTCATTGACTCATCAAGTATCTCTACTTAATTAGTGAAATTATATCTTACAGTCTAGTTTTGATCAGTCATGATTGATTTATATATCAATCGTTTCAATTACCACCTAGGTCACAAATTGCGAAAAAATAATATTTTGAAAAATTGATAAACTACAAACCTTTACACGCATGACAAGTAAAGTACCATTCACAATTCATCACCAAAAACCAGCCAGTACTACGTATGTCAATAAAAACAGTGATCGGATCAGTCGTCGACCCACAACCTGCGAGCGAGGTAATAAACTTTCCGTTGATTGAAAACCGTATGCTCCACCGCGCACCAGTTTGTTAAAAACCCGCAGCCAACGAAACGAACCCTTTAAAAAGTTGTGACAACAAAAAACTTTCACAAAAGACATTAGTAACGGTAAATTAATTTGGATAAAGAAAATTTTAGTTTAATTAGTTTTTGTTTTATTCGCTTTGGGATTAATTGGGGATGCACTGATGGGCAGGAGATTGTTTAATTTTAAACAAGTTAATTGTTTGTAAGTTTGAGTAATGATGGAGAGAAGATAAACTAAAAAGTTAAATAGATTGAACAAAAGTTTCAGCTTTTATGTGTAATCGCCATTAAAAATTAGCAGTAGGCACGGCGAGGATATAAATTAGTAAAGATCTAAAAAAAATATCATCAGTACGGCTAATATTTAATATTGAATAGAACAGAGAAAAAGAATTTAAAACATTACGTTATAAAAAGAAACAGTAAATTAAGACCGAGTATAGCGCTGTAACAAAAAAGGGAAAATAGTCACTTGTGCGCGGTCTACGGCATTTCGAAAAAGGTAGAATAGTCACTTGTGCGCGGTCAAGCGGTTATACACTTTTGTCTCTGACATTATCTATGTTCATGCGCAACTAGCGGGTGGTGTGATCAAATTTTTACGCGACAATTAGAAACATAATTATTTATATTTATATATATCATATATATATTTTTTTAATATTTATTGTATATATTTATTAAATATCAGACACAGACTCAAATAGTGGTGAAATCTTTCATTCTGCTACAAGCCTAGATGATAGCTTTGTAAGTGTCCCCTCCCTCGGAGACATTCTTCAGTCGCAGTTCTCAGACGTACCCAAGAACTTTAATGTAGTCCATATCAATGCGCAGAGTATTCCAGCTCATTTTCCAGATATGCTGGCTAATTTAGACTGCCAACACATACATGCCATCCTGGTATCAGAGTCATGGCCAAAACCATGTCTCCCTTCCACATCTTATTCACTGCCAGGTTTCCGGCTAATTAGGAATGACCGGGCATTCGGTATTGGCGGCGGTGTTGCCATATATTTGCGACATCAAATTCCTTTTAAAATAGTCAGTATGTCTTCACAGCCGCCACTGTTGAATGGCGAGCATCTATTCCTTGAAGTAGAACTTCACCACACTAAATTATTATTAGGCGTATTCTATTCCCCCTCAAATCGTGTTAACTATTTTTCATCATTTGAGCTTATCTTAGAAAATTTAACTCCTTCATATAGCCACACAATTATAATGGGCGACATTTTCACATCATACTTGGCATTCTACGCTCTCTTAATGTATCTCCATCGGCAATTGACTGGTTTCATAGTTACCTGTTCGGTCGCCGGCAACGTATACTCATAGAAGACTCTTTTTCTACTTGGTTTCACACCAATGCCGGTGTGCCACAGGGTGGCGTGCTTTCTCCTCTGCTCTTCGCAATATTTATTAATACTATCTCAAACCAATTACTTTCTTCTTACCACCTTTACGCAGACAATTTACAAATCTATACGCAAGATCCTTTAAATAAGCTGGCAGAAGCTTGTACTATTATTAAGGCGGACCTGACCAGAATCTGCGACTGGACTAAGAAATACGGATCCGGTCCTTGAGGTCGTCTGAAGATCTGACGTTGGAGATGACAAAGCATTCCACAAATTATTTTGGAAAATCCTTTACCGTTCAGGCAGTGCGCCTGTGGAATGCTTTGCCATTACAAATTAGAAGAGCACCATCACTAAACATCTTTAAAAATTCGTCAAAAATACACTATCTGAATACTTAACGCATTTTAATTGCTTGTATGCGGGTTGTATTTCAATGTATCTACAATGTCTGTCATATTATTATGTATATATGTATATTGTACGAATGTATGTTTAATATATGTATGTTTAAGTATTTTTATGGAATATGTAATTGTAAGTATGTATGTATTTCATTTAAATCTTCAATACTGATTCATAGTATTTAACTACACCATCGCCAGCATGTATAACTGCTTAACATCATTCCTGTCCATCCTAAGGTTGCCTGTAAGAGATCGCACTAAGCGATAAGGCCGCCCATTGTACATTACTTGTAGTTTTAAGCCACTTGTACCGTAAAACTTTATTTTGGTGTGCAATAAAGTGTAATTTATTATTATTATTATTATTTTTACTTTCTAAGAGTAGAAAGAGCAACTGGCTTTCTGAACACTGGTTAGATTGTTCAAGATCAGATCATTGGACAACCTTGGACAGTACGCCGACCCCAACCATGATCAAATCGTAGTACGCGATCCCACCAAAATCTAGCAATGTGATAATCTAACTTATTTGCAAGTATTCTGGTTTCTGGGACACGGGTTAATAGAAACAAAGTTTAGTATGGGTCCAAAATTTAGCAGACAACAATACAGAAAGATTATCATACTAACCTACGGCAAAGAGCTCAGATATTTACACAGAGGAGCATTTCTTAAGGGAGCTCTGAAGAAAAAATTAATGTGACCTATTGCCGCTTGGCAGCGCTGCGACAGCTGTCTCTACGAGAGCAAGAGAGACGAACGTTCCCCCTGTGTATCTTAACTACGAGAGCAAGAGAGACGGAGAACGACGCCAGCGCCGCCAACGACGCCAACTAAGAACTAAACTGGAGACAGTCTCCACTTGGAATCAGCACACGAAATCCTTAAGAACTGCGCTTCTATGTAAATCTGTATATTCATTGCTACGGCTTTTAACACCGGTGTCAAATCACCAAAAGTCATCCAATACTAAATACCAACGTAATCAAAAAATAATAAATCATACAGAACCACTGCCATACATCGCGTAGTTTTTACTCTTTTGTTTTGAGTTCTTGTTTAAACCACTCAGTCTTAATATTTTTGTAAAAGCAACAGTTTTAATGCATACAATGTTATTTTGAACTCAGCGGTTTATATGTTCAGGTATTTTTGTTCTGTTCGCGTTGTTTATTAGTTTCACAATGTAGATATAGATATTTTCGTTGTTAAATTCGAGTGTGTACTCAACGTAACGTATGAGTAGTTTTATGTTCATTTTTTTTGTTTTTATGATGGTTATGTATGTGATGTTTTTCGCTCGTGAAACGGATTGGTGATCGAATAAATCGTTGAGTAATACTTATATCATAAATGCATTTTATTGTCATGGAATAATTCACTATCGGGGTATTTTTATAATGACCGAGCAATATTAATAAAGGCAAGATAAATATACCCGACTGCTGCCTGTTATATAAGTATAATTACTTTAGCAGTAACTTTGTTTACTTAAATTACATTAATTCAGTATTTACACTAATAACAGAAACGCCATATTAATTAAAAAGCCTTTCAATATTAACAGACCACAACATTTACGTTCAAATATTAGCTAGCCAGCGGTTTCTATATGCGAAACAAATATTTAGCCAAATATCTGAATTATATAATGTTGACAATTCTATTATTCGCTCACTAGAATCAGACTACTGCTATCTCTCACTAATACACAATGACAGAAGAGGCAAAACGATATTTGGAAATTCATCATCCTCAGGTCCTGTAATCAAAATCCTTTTACGTAGTATTTGTATACTCTTTGATCCTTATCACATTTCATTCCGCTTTATAACAAAACAAAGAAGAGTAATAAAGTTGTAATAAAAATCTCGATGTCGTCAAAATAAAATCATTATGACAACAATCTGTTTTAGTACAACGCAATCGACGAGCTACCGGCAGTACATCCTTAAGCCGAATTTCACCGACATTCGCCGACAATTTGCCGACATTCCGCCGTCATTTCGCCGACATCTCATCAGTCTTAATCACTACATTCATTTTCGTCGAAATAAAAACGTGAAACCAACTGCGAGTCCAATCTCAGTTATAACTCATTAGATAAGGCGAAAAGTCCAAAGCCAAAAATCACAATTCCTCAGTTCTGAAACAAAAAACTCACTTTTTCACAGCCCCGACAACTTTTCATCTCACGATGTGTTGTAAAAACGTAATTTGTTTCTAAGAGACCCTTTTATATCACATTTCAAATAAATTTCAACCTTAAATTATTATTTTAAGGTGTTATTTCGTTTGGAATTTGAAGTAGTTGTGACATTTTGTGTATTAGAGTTTGGAACTTAGTGAAACTTTGTCGCAAACGTTTGCAAAACTGTGGTAAATGCGAAAAGTTTGTGGGGTCACATAATAATGTATGTGGTGTTCCTAATTCATGGTTAAATGTGGATTCTGACATGAAAACATTGGTGGGAGCTGTTTTTCTGGACATTATCTGTACTTGAAATGGAAAATGGATATTGTTCGCGGCAGTTTTTGTAGATTACCGAACCTTGTAACATTAAGAGGTACTTTTTACATACATTATGGAGAAACATTTGGCTGTAGTAGTGCATAGTTTTCACCAAACATGTTATTGCATTATTCATAGTATACTTCCCATTATTCTTGGGAAATTGATAATGAAATCGTCCGAAACTCATACGAAATGAATTTCATAGTTAAGGACAAGCTTAGATAAGCTAATGCGAAGAGTGAGTAATAATCAGAATAATCTATATTGATTAGAAACACGCCATCCTTTCCGCGTATTTACAGACTATACAAGGCCAAAACGCAGCCATAGGGAACTGGTCGCGTACATATTGTGATGCTATATTTAAATCTGTGATTACAATATATACACGAATTTTGCGTACTGCTCGTGTATAGTTCGTAACGTGAATACATGCGTCCTAGTCCCGGACTATACTACATTAGTTACACCTGCCTGACAAGACAAGAGATATAGTTTAGTGAAATAATGGGTGCATATTATATGAAATAATATTTGAACTTTATTAGTGGAGGATTAAATTGTATGTAATGCAAGTAACTAAATAGGTTATGTAAGGTTCTCTTTTGACCCTTAACCCAAACATAGGATTAAGAAGAAACATAGGACAACCCGTCAACTTAGTTTATTAAAAACTATTTCATTGGACATAATGTCTTCTTACCTACATATAATATTTGTTATATAATATAATATAATGAATGCCTTACAAAATCCAGAATAATAATAATAATATTCTACCATATTCACACAACACCATCTAGTCCCAAACTAAGCAGATGCTTGTACTATGGGTACTAGATAATGGATAAACATACATATATATATTTTTTTGTAAATACATACATATTATACATAGAAACACCCAGACCAAGACAAACACCCATGTTCATGCACACAAATGTTTGACTTGAGCGGGAATCGAACCCGCGACCTTCGGTGTAGCCGTCGCTTACACTCCCGCTGCGCCAACCGGTCGTCAAAATCTTCAGAACTATACACGAGTAGTCCGTATGCGTACTGGCACTGTATATTATGGTATAAGCAAGTCTGTTAGATCACTACGAAGTATACTCGAGTATTTGCGAACTAATCGTGTATAGATTGGAAGAACTCAGTAAAAAGTTATTTCCAATCTACACGCGATTATTTTCACACCCCTGCGTTCTGGCCTTGTATATAATGTAAATACGCATCCCTTCCTTAGACATTTAGTTAAATAAACTGGGTTTTTGTCTTGTTAACGTTCCTTGAAGGGTTCCTTGAGGACGCCAGCAGCTACGCCTGCATTTTTTTTTAATTTACCCGTTTTGGCCGATCCCGTGGGAATTTCGGAAAATCGCTTCTTAGTGCATCCCTACGGTCCCCAAGGAACATTCAAGCCAAATTTCAGCTTCCTGCGCCCAATAGTTTCGGATGTAGCGTGTCTGTCAGTCAGTCAGTAACGCAAGGATTTTATATATTAAGAAGATTGTACCGGTTTTAGAATTTATTCAAAGCTGTGTTTTGAATTGAACTCTTTAAAATAATAGTGGTAATTTGCATACCTGATAATCCTCAATTTAGGGCCTTCTAAAGTAGGCGAACCCTGCCAGCGGGCAGCCGGCCAGCAGTGGATTTGATGAGGAGTTAAAACCACTGACGATGTGGGAATACGGTTTCTTAACATCGAGATAGTTTGCATTAATACAGTTTCAAACGATTTTTACTCAAATCTTTGAAAGTTTAACTCGATACTAGCCGTATTTCTTTGGGTCTAACGAGTTGTAGCCATATAGAGCATTCAGTCATTGTCGTGCTCTACATAGTGCTAGATCAAAACTTTCAGCCCTTATTTTAAACCCTAAGGAGCGAAATGTAAAAAAATATGCCTTTGTAGGTTTTACATTATAAAAGGAACTAAGGCAGCGATAGCCTAGTAGAGATACCATTTCTTTTCTTTTTTTTTATCGTGTGGAAAATGAGTTACTTCTTGCCCCTCCGACCGGGGAGCGGTCGAAGGGGGTATGTCGAACTCCCACCCCGTGGGCTGGGATATCGATTAAAAACCACACGGTGGCTCCGTAGCTCGACACCTTGCAGGTACAACGGGAACTGTGGTTGTATTGCTCCGCTGTACCTGTCGCGTCCGTCCCCTTGCTTGGGATGCGTGCCCGGGGAAAGGCGGGGTGTGCAATGCCTTTTAACAGCAGACTGCGCCACACAGTCCGCTGCCTTCTCGGATCCGCTTATGGTGGGTCGTTAGAGGCACCCCCTCCAACGCCCGCAGACCTGAGGATGAGTCGGGTTCAATGGCCGCTGCCGCCGCCTCGACCCTGCCTTCGCCTGCGAGCGGGGTTGCGTCGTTCACGCTCCCGCTCGGCGGCCTCCTTCTGGAGCATTACAGCTTCACAGAAGGAGACTACTGCATGCCAATTGTGGGTGTCGTCCACCATTGCCGCTACTACGGCTGGTAGGGATAAATTCCTCCTGATGGTGGCGACTAGGGTACTCCGCTCGTCCGCCCACGCGGGGCACACCTCTAGTGTGCGTTGGGCGGAGTCCAGGTCGTCATCGCAGTGGTGACACTGTGTCGTCTCCTCACGTCCGATCCGACTCAGATTCTCACCGAAGCAACCATGCCCGGTAAGTATCTGAGTCAGCCTGAAAGTAGTGCACTCTTTCGTCTCGATAGTGGAGATACCGACGGACTGCCACGCAGAGGGTATCTGGTTTGAATCCATGGCACGCACAAATGACTTGCCGAAGTTAAGTGCGTATTAAATTGTTAATTATCGCTTGCCCCGTGCCTAGGAGAGCATGTTAAACCGTCGGTCCCAGCTGTCAAGAAGATGTTTGACAGTCATTACGGGGAGTCAGTAACCTCAAATAAATTAATATTGGTCTAAACCATGGAATAACGCTATCCCTTTTGGTTGCGGAGGTCAGATGGAAGTCGCTCTGTGGAAAAGTTGATATTCTGTCATATCTGGTTAGACTAGTTAGCGGACCTCAGGTTCCAAGACGTGTAAGTCTTGGATGTAACCGGGATAACGCTAGGCCTATATCATCATACATCTAGACCTACAATGATGGTTATATTTGTCAGCTGCTTTGGTTTGAATGGCAGGATAGACAAAAAAATATCTGCACCACGAAACCGAAATATTGTTTCCGATAAATGATAATAAATGTGAAGATAGACAGATATGTTTGTACGAGAGACAGATATATATGAATGTAGACGTCCCTTTTTCGTAAAAAAGTATACATGCCACTCTTCATCAAGCTACGACGGAAATGTGTAGCTTCAACCGATCGTACCTGAAACAAACAAAATAACACGTCAGAATACTTGTATTTTATATATCTAATTGCTTTGATTATTATTTGTTTATTTAATTTTTATAAGATTGGTCAACAGCTGCTTGCAATCAATACACGTTTTGTTTTATTATTAATATTAAAATATTATTAATTCAACAAATTATTAATGTAGCAACTTCTTACAGACAGACACCACCACATGCATTATATAAGATTTTCTATAATACAATTTCATTCAAGTCTTTTACTAACCGAATTTAAATGTTCGAATTTAAAAAAACCTTGTTCTGAATCAATATAATAAATATAATAAAAAATACAACGAAAATACATACAAAATATTGTTTTACAAGGAAAGGCTTAGAACATTCCTATACCACAATATATTAATGTCTACGCCTTTTTTAGTCGCGAATATTGTCGACTTTTTATTTCAAAGACCAGTATAGACAAATGTATATTTTTTTAACCTATACTGTCCTACTACAGGGCAAAGGTCGCCCTCATACTCCTTCAAGCGTCTCTGTCCTGGGCCTAGCTGCGACATTTTCTCTTTAAGTCCTGTTATATTCATCTAGATCGTCACTCCATTGTTTCATTTCATTATGTAAACTTTATTATAAAAGCACTAGAGGAAGCCAGCAGCTACGCCTGCATTTCTTTTAAATTTACCCGTTTTGGCCGATCCCGTGAGAAAATCGGGAAATCCCTTCTTAGTGCACCCCTACGGTCCCCAAAGAACATACATACCAAATTTCAGCTTCCTGCGCCCAATAGTTTCGGCTGTAGCGTGTCTGTCAGTCAGTCAGTAACGCAAGGATTTTATATATTAAGATATTTTCTGTAGACCGTAGTCTATTATCACCCTATAATTAACCCTTCAAGACGCATCCCTCAAACACCTCGACAGGTATTCGATCACACCCACACACGTCTAATAAATTATCGTTCACCGAAGAGAAACTTCAAACACACATAGTCACACGCATTATTAAAGGACTACCCACGTATATTATTACAAGCGATTAATTCATTATATAAACGTGTGAAACCGTGTCTGTATGCTCCCTTTGATCTGGCTAACGAGGATAATTTCAAACTTCTAACGTTTCTGGCAGCCTGGTACCTGGTGAAGTGGAAACTATAATTTGGTATTAGTTACTCCCATGGATATAGAGGACTAGATAAGCCTACGAATACACCCGCGTTATTAGGGCTACTGCTCCGCTCCCGTGGCTCATAGCGCAATGCTATATAGCCATACTAAATAGATTGGCTATACAACACAAAAATAATTATTCATATCGGACCAATAGTTTTTGAGATTAGCGCGTTCAACTAAACAAAAAAAAATCTTCAGTTGTATTATATTAAAAAGTTTGGACAAGGCAAGGTAAAAATTTCCTCCCGTAAATAATAAAAGGTATAATCTCAAAAATTTACTTCATTTGAAATAAAACGGTATTTATTGCAAATAAAGGTCGTTCTCCAAAAATATTTCACTAAAATCTTTGTGACTAAAAATATAAAAAGTATTGCAGGTACCGGCACCTTTATTGGGGCTTAGCCTACGAAAAGAAATCTATGATAAAATAAGATAGGCTCTGTAACACGTCTTTATGTAATAGACCACGTAGCCTGTATGTCTAAGGTCGTGCCGTTATATGAAAATTAAAGTTTAGGTTAAAGAGTCAGATATAAGACTGAAAATATTTTGGGTATAGATATTGTTATGAAATGTTGTCTGCCGGTGGTGTGGTGTGACGAACGGTTGGCGCCACGGGAGTGTAAGCGACTGCTAAGCCGCAGATCGCGGGTTCGATTCCCGCTCAAGTCAAACATTTGTGTGCATGAACATGGATGTTTGTCTTGGTCTGGGTGTTTCTATGTATAATATGTATGTATTTACAAAAAATATATATGTATGTTTATCCATTATCTAGTACCCATAGTACAAGCTTCTGCTTAGTTTGGGACTAGATGGTGTTGTGTGAACGTGGTAGAATATTATATTATAATATTGTGGTAACTTAACTTTGATTGTTGATATAATTTTAAATATGAAAAATTTGATCGGGAGAAGATGGTTAGTAAAAATATATGTCCCAGGACAACTTAGAAAAGGTCATTTTATCCCAGAGACTAGGCAAAACTTTTACCATATCGAGATATGCAATGAACATTTAATTTTATTTACTCATTTCACATAAAAACATTCGGAAACTGGGTTTAAAATGATAGCATAAAATAAAATTTGCATAAGTAATACATAATTGACGTAAGTGACTCAAGAAGATAGGGTGCAAAAAATAATATAATGGTTACAAGGCGACCGCAAACTTGTGTTTGTGTTTTATTAATAAACTAGAGGACGCCAGCAGCTAAGCCTGCATTTTTTTAAATTTATCCGTTTTAGCCGATCCTGTGGGCATTTCAGGAAATCCCTTCTTAGTGCACCCCTATGGACATACATGCCACATTTCAGCTTCCTGCGCCCAATAGTTTCGGCTGTAGCTTGTCTGTCAGCCAGTCAGTAACGCAAGGATTTTATATATTAAGATTAAATGATTCATGAATTTTATTTGGAATAGCTTCGTTTTTAAATATGGTCTCCATTTCCTATCATCACTTGAATGCTACATATCCCTAACCACCTGTTTAAGATAACCTAAAAATCTAAGCTCCTCAACAGAACATAACTGTAAAGGTTAATCAGTGTACCTTGACTCCGACCCTGTGCCCTCAAGCTGAATTAAACTCATTACATATTAAGTGGCAGTTCCATTTATTACGAAAATTTCACCTAACTTCAAGTCTTTGGGTTTACAAAAATATTTGGGAATTACACAGAGTTAAAGCCACTGGACTAGGCTTGTTCACAGATTTTAATTCTAATAAGTTTGTAGTGCATGGAAAACATTGCAAAAATATTTTTATATTTTTTTTTATTTATAGACTCACGCCTGTATCCCTGAAGGGGTAGGCAGAGGTGTAATATTACACCCACATTTCGCCAGGAATTTTTAGGTCCCACGTAATAGGGGGCGAGCCTATTGCCGTACCGGGCACGTTACCAGACTCCGTGTCTCCGTGTTCAACTATTTCGTAAATAAATGTTCAAGTAATGTACACAAATTTATTTGAATACAGCTTATCTTGTGGTTCGTTGGCAGGATTACAAGCTTTGTATTATGTAAGTCATTTATCCAAGTTTCTTAATTCTATTCTATTGTCTGGATAGTGATCAAGATAGCGTCCAGTTTTGCCATTAACCTTGAATGTGACCGTCTTTGTAATTGCAAATAGTTATAAAACATAGAGTCTTGACATATAAACACCCTTTTTTATTAAAGCGCTTTACTTCCCTTTGTTTCCTACACTAGTCGGTACCCTAGACACTGATCTTAACTTATATACTCACTATAAGTCGCAGAGGTTAGATGGCAGTCGCTCTGTGGGTATAAGTGTTTTACGCGATTTTGAAAGTTTAACACCGAATATCACCTCGTAGGCTTTCTACTTATAAAATCTAATGCTTACCTACTATAAAAAATACGTACATACATACATACATACATATGCTCACGCCTTTTTCCCGTCGGGGTAGGCAGAGACAACAGAACGCCACTTGCTTCCATCCTTGCAAACCTCACGTGCTTCCTCTACATTCATTACTCTTTTCATACATGCTCGCCGGTTACGGGTGCTTCGGACTTTTCCGTTTTTCAAGACGTCCCCAATTTGGTCGACGAACGTCTTACAAGGTCTGCTGCAACCGGCTTACAATCAATCTTTCTTCACTCATTCGTTCCACGTGTCCAAACCCATTTCAGCATTCCTTTCTCAATCCTAATCTTATTCTTAATCAATACGTGACAACTTATATTTTGTCCAATCTTGTTGAACTAAAAAGCGGATCGCAACGAAAGTCTTAAGTGCACTCGGAATAAGTCTAGGGAGAGAAATGCCTTTCTCGGGAAAAGTTATTATATTTTGACTTCTATTGGTATTCTCTGATGTCAATATTGGCCTGTAATGCTCTGCTGCTGAGCCTGGCTACAGGTGATATCCATCATACATCGACGCAATACTAATATTTTAAGACTACGGATGACTATAATTAGATAATCTATCGAATGTTCCTTGCCAGATATTGATCTAAATTTGAAAAACCATATGAGTTTAAGTTAATCCTTCGAACTAATGAGTTGAAATAGCATGTGCAAAATACGACCGATCGAATGGCCATTTAATACAAATCTATGACTCGAAAACAATCACAATAGTAAAATTGCGTACCGTACTAAAATAGTACCTACTCGAATGCGATCACTACCGATAAAATTCAACGAACTACAATGAGTGTCAGTGGTTGCAAACGCGTGAATCATATTATAATGCCTGCATGGATTTGGATACGTTATAAGAGAAAACTATCTGACGTGGAAAAGGAGTCGAATTTAATCTACATGTTAATGGTCTTATGAAATCGAATATACATATAATAATACTCTTTCAGGTGAGGAGACTTTTCCTGTCAAAGATTTGTTTACATTGAGTCATTGTAAGGTATCGTGCATTTGACCCCTTTTTACACTTTACTTTTAATATCATTGCCTTTTTATAATGAGAATATGGCCATCATATTGTGCCCAGCAGTAGGATAGATTATAAACAAGCCTGATGATGTTGGATTTTAAAGCTTGACTGGAAAAAAATCATTAACTGGAACATCATTGATTGTAATTGTTGAATTGATTTTAATTTATCACAGCTTAGAGAAAGTTGGATACATGGAGTTAAACATAGGTTAACTCCAAAAATCAAATAAACATTTAAGCTCAGAGCCATTAGTTTCTTAGTAAACCTTTATTTTTATCTGAATACCAAGAGGCAAAGCCTCGGACAAAAGCCAGCATCAAAATAAAACAAGACTCTGTGTCATGTGTTTAAGTTTTCAAGTCCCGACACAGGTACACTGACGAAGCATTTACCTAAACCACTATAGTACCTTAGCAGTGAAAAGAAAATCCAACGGTGTTACCAAAAGGACTACACGTGACATGTTGTCGTGACTAAAGTAAGATTTATTTTCTGTTACACCTTGTGACGTTGATAAGTTTAAATCTGCGAATTTTATTTAGTTTGATATGTTAAAAAAGTTTACTGGTGCTTCGAATAACAAGGCTATTATAAATCTATATGAATTTAAATTTCCGTAGTAATTTACGTTATTAGAATATTCAGTAAATCATGATCAAGGCTTTAGCATTAGTGACAAAACATCGGATTCAAGAAACCAAGCGACGTAGTATCCCAAAAACAACCTAAAACTCAGACTATTACACATACTGAACGATCAAGAGATTTTGAGTTTCGGTTGAATGCGTTATAATATGCTGCGATGAAAAATTTTAAAGTTTTATCTGATTCAAAATTCATTTTGGTTTAAGAATACAGCCCCATTACTAAGCAGACGAAGCATGACGAAAAACCACTAACTTATTATGCCACGGTTGTACCATACTCAGAGCATGCAATCTAGACCCGGACATACTCGTATGAACAAAATAACCATTCTGTGGGAAAGAGACAAAGAGAGTAATTTAGAGTGCTGACTCTTTTTGTTTTATGGTTACAGAATTCTAGAACAACACTTACTTACAGGACTAGCTATTTCGCCCCTTTTAAGTCATAATTTTAGGCAGGTTTCAATGAAGCGCTTAGCAAAAATTTCCGTTCAATTTACATAAGGCTTATCCTTTTACATAAGACTATCCATCACAGTAAAATAAAACGTCAAAACACCCGATACTTTTTCCTACTATTATAAATAAATTTGACAACGCAAACTTATCGGGCTTCGTATACCGCCACCAAAATGTTCACTGTTTTACGTTTGTATTTGGGCCAATAAAAATACTGTCCTTCGAGCCGGGTGCGTTTTGGTCCATAAATTTTTATATTTACAGTACTGAAAGTATGTTCCGTTGCATTCGGCAGTAAAATAAAGTGCATTGCAATCAAAACGCTCGAGATATATTGGATGAGATAATGGGCTGGATGCTGCTGGTATTGCGGAGTTAAAAGCGGAATTCATTTCGGAAATGCTTGTAAGTGAAGAACAAAAGAAATATTGATTTATTCAGATCTCTTCCAAATTTATTTATTTTGAATATATGGATAACATGTAGTTATACTTAAATATACATTTGTTTTAGCCATTGCCTGTTATTTAGTTTAATACGATGATAATATATACTTGTATCATTAGTGCTTCTATATTTTTTGGAATATTGAAATTTCTGATAGAAATAACGGTAAGCCATTCATTGTAATACTAAATTTAAATTTTGAACGCTTCAGTGCAAGAAATCGACAAGGACAATATATTTATTGTACAACCTCATATAATACATGTTTACAAAATAGAGATATCTGATTCTAATAAGATATAATATTGGTAACTCATCATCCTCTTAGCGTTATCCCAGTTTCAATCTGGGGTCCGCTTACTAGTCTAACCGGATTTGGCTGAATATTAGCTTTTCCGCAGAGCGACTGCCTGTCTGATCTCCGCAACCCGAAGGGATAGCGATATTCCATGGTTTAGACTAGTGTCAGTTTATTTAGAAGGTGCTGACGCCCTGTAACGACTGTCAAAGATCTTCATGACAACCGGGACCGACGGCTTAACGTGCTCTCCGAGGCACGGGACAAGCGATAATTAACAATTTAATACGCACATAACTCCGAAAAGTTATTGGTGCGTGCCGTGGATTCAAACCCGATACTCTCTACATGGCAGTCTGTTGGTATCTCTACTAGGCTATCGCTGCCATCAGACATCATATTGGTAACTACAAAAACATATTGTTTGAAAATCGATGTAAATAAATATAATAAGATAAGATAATTATCGTCCGTGTGGTGACGGATTAAGAATACAGAATGTCACCACCCCATATCATCCCATGGGTGTCGTAAGAGCCGACAGAGGAAGCATATTATGCAGAGAACAGCACTGTAAGAGAAGGAAAACTTATAACTGATACAAACCCTATACCAACCCGTTTGGCCAGCGTGGTATAGTAGGCCAATTCCTCATTTCATAGGAGAGGCCTAGACCAGCAGTGGACTGTTAAAGGCTGATGATGATGAATTCTTTATTGTACACCACAAGTCATATTACAGAGTTAGAAGAAAAAAAAAAATAATACCTAAACTAAAATGATTTACAGACATATCCAATAAAAGAAAACGTGGCAGCTGACGGGCTTTACAATTCTTATTCCTTTTGGAATTCATATTTCAATCTCGTCCATAGCAAGCATATAATATAAGATTACCTATGAAATGGGCGAAATTTTCCAATAATCCAAAGTGAATAGATTGCTTCGTTGGCCCTTACGGTGACATAAGTAGAAGTACTATGCACAATCGATGGATACCAAAATATTTTTTGGGCCGAGCTGAGTATTGTTGATGTTTTACGGCTGGTTATATATGATGGTCCCTATTTGATCTATCCATTGATTTGGAGATAAGAGATAAATATTTGCAATATTTTGTATTAGAGCTGTGTCAAATACGATTTATTCGTATATAGAATTCGGTGGTTAGCTAAGATATATTGGACTGGTAATCTTAAATTTTGTTACTTTATGTGTAGCTTTGCAATTAATAGCAATTTGTTAATGAAATGAAATGAAATGAAATGAAAATTTTATTTCGCCAGAGATGTGGTTTACATAACTTAGGTGGTAAATAATAATAATAAGGCTCTTTGCACATCTCGCACTTGTCAGGCATGCGAAAATTTACATAACAAGCATCACAGCTAAATTAAATAGGTAGATTTAAGATTAATAACTTATGATTATACAATTATTTGATTATAATAGAAATATCATTAATTTATATGGAGACAATGTCATAAGGGAAAATAATTAATGTTATACAGTGTTAAAACAATAGTAATAATAATTAAAACAAAAACAATAAGATAATTATAATAGGTATACAAATTATATGGAATGTCACTTAAATTGTCAATAATAATTTGTATTGATTTTATAGTCGAAAAATTCCTTAATTGTATAAAAACACATTTCGATCAGCCATTGTCTTAATTTTGATTTAAATTTGAAAATTGTCAACTCTCTAAAAGATCGAGGAATATGGTTGTATACTTTGATAGACATAATGTGGCAATTCCGCTGATGAAAAGTGCTTCTACACAACTCCATCTGTAGTTTTGAAGGGTCCTTTGTACTATATATATTTATATAGTACAAGGGTAGTAATGTTTTTTTTGAGTAGATAAATGATCACAAAATTATATATTTTCTCGACCTGTTATACTGTTACTGCGTCAAAGAAACACAATTCATCAATCACTATTGCATTTTATATTATTAAGAATAAAATTCCACAAGCGCTAGAAATTCACTCACATTTATCCAAATGGATTAAATATAATAAACTCCAAGTTCTCAACACACTTAAGAATCATTTTCGTAGAAAAACCTCCAATAATATGATTATGTTCTCCAGAATCGTTTCATAACATTGTATTATCTAATATCTGATGAAAAAAATGTATTCTCGCTGCCTACACCTCGAGCACCGATTGAAATTGAAATACGCAAGGTTATTGTTACACAGAGCGACAATTTTCGAAGCGAACGGGTCACAGATGTCGTCGATATATAATAATACAATACTGTAGGGTGGAATAATAGACAGAAATCATTTGGTGGTACAAAATCTCAAAGGAGCGTGTTTAATAATATTATGTTTGGCAATCTCTCTTGCTTTGGAAAATGGTGGTATTGTATGATATTCTGTATACAACAGAAAGATCTTATATTAAAATGGATGGATCTAAATCATATTATATGATATCTTATATCCTAGTAGGTTTCGATGTTTCTCTAGATTTGCTAGCTATATTTTTGTATCATGATATAAGTCGTAATATTATTATTGCCAATCGAAAACAATATCAGATATTGTTTTATTCTCATATATCACTAATATGTTTAGAAGGCAAATAGTGCCCTCGGAACATACAGGCGCTCGGATTTGAAATATGAGAATGTGCAAACAGTGTGGTTGGAAAACAGGACAGGTCTGCCAGTGTTCATTATTGATCAACTCTATGGTTAAATAATATAAATGTTATATTGACATCAAATAATAAATTGAAATTCAAAATTAAATGATAAAACGATAATATTTCCTGATAAATTATTTGGTATATTGCCTAAATATATCCAGTGTTTTGCAACATAGTCGATGCACTATAAACGTGAAGCCATGCGTGTGAAATTTATTTAAACTAAATTTTAATTCAGTTCAGGCAAATAAGTTATGCCGTCAAAACAAAATTCAATAGTGCCCTTATTTTTGAGGCCAATACGTTTTATTTGCGATACATTTCTACTTGATGTAATGATGTAGGAACTCTTCGATCTCATAACATTCATATTTGGTGTTCCTATATTCCATATTCGTGTTTCGTAAAGGGTTAGAGCTTTAAACGACCCCTTTTACTAACCTCCTCAAGTAACTGAAATTATTAATATTTGACACACCGTGTAAGCCTGTCGCGTTGGAGATCATGTCTTCATATAAAATCAAAACCATTTATTCACTTGGGTCACAAGGCACCCTTATGAACATGAAATTCATAAATTAATAACTTAAAGATTCTACATTTACATTAAGAGCCTCATTTGATATGTAAAGACGTACAACCATGAGAAAGAACTGGCAACAAAACTCATGGCCACCCTTTTCCATCGCCGCTTTTTTTTATATTACATAGACTTTATTAATTTAAAGGGCTGCAACTGGTATTCTTTATTCTAATCCAGAAATATACTAAACCGAATATATAAAAATTTAAGGCTACTTTAGCATCTTGGATCACGCTCATGGCTTACGCCAAGTTCAATTGGAACCTTTTGAGGCGAAAGAGGTTGAAAACATTCGGAGGGACAGGCGAGATCGATTGTGTACCATTCCGTATGGCCTGCAGCTACAGTTTTATAGCAATATCACGTTATTCGACGGGGACAAAGTTGTTTTACAAAGGTACCTATTGTTTGTTTATGTTGATGATGTAGTTGTTTTATGTAGATGATGTAGTTGTTTTATGTGTGTTTATATTTGACTACCTCTTCTCAGCCTAGAAACTTAAATTGCTAGACACCGACCATATTATGTTGGATTGTATCATATTAATTGCATTTATAAGTGACTAGGCGTCGGCTTTGACTCTATCTGTGTGAATTATATACTTGAGAACCTTCCTCAGTAATCAAACTACCTATTAGTGAAAAGCGTACAAAAATCCGCTTGGTAGTTAATTGTTTATCGCTTACAGACACACAGAAAAACAGAGGGACTTCCCTTGTACCCTAAACTTAAACTTCACCAAATACGGTCACCTATCCAAGAAGTGACCTCGACAAATGTTGCTTTACTTTGCCAGTCTAATACGGGTGGCAAATAACTTCATGCTATAAGCTTTTAAGCAAATAATAATGTAGCACTGGTAACAATAAATATTAACCTACATTTAACTAACTAATATGGAAATGTAGATTTCAAACCCTTCAAGGATATACAATAGCTACAAATTAACAATACTTGATTAAAATAACAGTACACACTATATACGAGAAACACGCACACTAACAAAGCTTTCATTATTTCATACTACATACACACTATGGAATCTGGAACACTATTTATTTGTTTCTCATATTATAATTAGTAGCAGAACCGCCTACAGCTATATTTTCATTCAGGTTAAGTTCACTTTTTTTTTCAAAACTTATCTCCTAATAGGCTGAAAGAGGGCATAAAAATCTGAATTAAATTAGACACACACCAATTTGTTAGTTACTTTTACAAATAATTTACTTTTTATCTATCTCGATGAACCACGAGCAAAATCTAGTATAAAATAATTTAATATCATACATAAATTATGTTAGAAGGAATAGAATCAGGGTAAACGAGACGCTACAGGGCGTTTGTTCGCAATGAAGACGAAGCGTCCCTTAGGAAGAACGTCTTGGAACCAGCACTTTGAATAATCTGCTTTAATAGGTGTAAAAATTTTTAAAAGTCTTGGAAGTCCTTTTATTTGTTTTTCTTTGATGTTTTCTTTATAGGACGATATGACATTATTTTGAAGATCACTAGATTGCGAATTAAGATCTTCAGTCAAGCGTTGTAGTTTTGTCATTCAGAAATTACGTCTAACGGCTGATGCGCAAAACGATTTCTGTTTAGACAAATAAAAAACGCTTTTCGTACATTTGTAACATGTAGTAGGCACTTGATCCAAGGCTCCGCCCTCACGTAAGAAAATAAAATATCTTTAGCTTTTTTATACATTTAATTTTTTATCAAAGGTCAGTTCTTCCAAACATAGATTTGACCTACTAGGTGCAAATACAATAAAAAGAGCTATAAAATCATTAGATACATATTTTCTTTACGAGGGTCAAACTGAAAGTTCTTAGAAAATCAAAAACTGATTACATTAGCCAGTTATTAGTTTTATTATATCTTTTCAAAATATTGTCCATTGACGTCAATACACCGCTGCATGCGATGGAACCACTGGGAAAAGCACTTTGCCCACTCGTCCTTAGGGGTCTCTTCAATGGCATCGCGATACGCAGCCACCGCTTCTTCAGCATTCATAAACCGCTTTCCTTTAAGTTTTTCTTTAATTTTTGGAAATAAATAAAAATCACAAGGCGCGAGGTCGGGGCTGTACGGCGGGTGACCCAGTAATTCAACGTTTGATGTCGCCAAATAGTCGATCGTTCGCTTGGCGGTGTGCGACGAGGCGTTGTCGTGGTGAAGGAGGATCCTACTGCGAGGTCGTTTCTCTCGAACTTTTTCCAAGACAAGTGGCAAACAATTGGTAGTGTACCATTCTGCAGAAACTGTTTTTTGATCCTCTAACACAATTGTTGCGAAATGACCTATCCTTCCAAAGAACGAGGCCACCATTTTTTTTCCCGCACTTCGATCTCTCTTCACTTTAGTTGGCAACTCCTCGAAAGGAAACACCCACTGAGCAGATTGTCTTTTGGTTTCAGGATCATAACAGTAAATCCAGCTTTCGTCACCTGTTAGTATGTCGAACACAGCATTTGAGTCACCTCCGTTAAATCTTTCAATCATTTTACGGCACCAATCCACACGATGGAGTTTTTGAGCCTTAGTCAAATTATGAGGTATCCACCGGGCGCAAAGCTTCCTGACCGCTAAATGTTCGTGGAGGATTTTGTGCACTTGACTCATACCAATGCCTAAGCTTGTCCGAATCTGCTGATAGGTCACTCTTTTGTCAGTCTCTATCATACGCCGCACAACACAGATGTTATTTTCAGTCGTCGCCGTAGAAGGCCGTCCCTCACGTACATCATCAGTGAGATTAGTGCGACCACGTTTAAACTCATTAAACCAGTTGTAAACAGTCGCACGAGATGGGGCTTCATCGTGAAAGGCCAATCGTAGTCTATCATAACTTTCTTGTTGACTTAAATGACATCGAAAGTCATAAAAAATCATTGCACGAAAATTTTCTCGTGTTAAATTCATGTTGACGTGACACAGACAATTTTCAATTTGCCGCCAAATCGTAAAACAAATGACAAATGAATGAAATATATACTCAGTAATATTGGCAAAGAGTTCTATTTTCAAATTTTAGAATATTTTTTTTATTATATTGTTTATAAGTGGCCAGTTCTAAGAACTTTCAGTTTGACCCTCGTAGAAAAACAAGTTGCCAAACAACTCAATGTTAGTATGATAAATAACATTTACTAAGATATATACGTCTGCCATATATAAATAGGACAAACAAAACCTTGGATTAAGATTGGAACCGCTTAGAATAAGGGTGCTTGTACACGGTGCATGTAGCTTGAGCATGTTGAGGCACGTGCGCGGGTTATATGCACGGTTAACATATCGTTTAAAAAAATGTGCGGGTCCAGCGACTTGAGCATGTACCAAAGCGAACCACCCGCGCAACTAATTCGCGTGCTCTGCGGCGCGCGCGGGTCACTCGCGCATGTTACTTGTTAAATTTACATTTTTAACATATGATTTTAAAAGAATTTTCGTTCGTCGAGACATTTTGACGCGATTCAAGTCATCAAGCTACCGCGCGAATAGCATGCACATGTAGCTCTTTACCACGAACAAATAACTTGTACGTACAGCTTGCGCAAGTAGCCCGTGTCTTTGTTGTCCGTGAGTAATATGCGCAAGCTACTTGTTCAAGTACAAGCGAGTAACTTGAACAAGTAGCTTGCGCATATTACTCACGCGTATGACCCGCACCTTTACTTGCTCCAGCTACATGCACCGTGTACAAGCACCCTAAATTAAGTTATAGTCGCAATATTAATATTGTAAATATGATGGAGTCTCATATATGTTAGATTTATATTGGAATTACTAAGCGTATGTTATTGAAAGAATGTTATGAATATATTTTATCGATATTTGAGATATAGTTTAGAAATAGATTACACCTACATCACTGTGTCGAGTGAGCTGGCTTTTGCATACATAAAATTACTTTGTATATTTTTACTCTTTTCGTGTATTTTGTTTTGTGTAGGTACATTAAAGAATTAAAATCTGTATCCCTGTTTAACATTATTTAGAGTGTTCCGAGAGCAAAATATACTATGTCACCATTTTCGTCCGTCTGTTCATCAAATACTTATATCAGACCCTGTAGCTAGAGTAGAACTAAAATGAACTTGTCGAATTTATACATTCTGATAAAGGCAATGAAAATAAAAATTTTGTGCCGTTGTTTGTTGCGAATATATGTATAAATATAACGTAACTGAAAGCGTGGCCGTATATTCTTTTATTGCATTGTGTGAAAGGTAAATATGAGATTCAACATTTTCTATTCACGGATCAGTTTACGAAATATATAGCAAAGATCATGTACTTCCTTTAACATTTTGCTATTTGCGGATTAGATTACTAACTATTTAGCATAAAGTATCTCACTATCTTCATTCTTATCTTCCGGATAAATATGTATGAACTATCCTACATAGCAGCATACCCATCGAACTTAGACTTTACAATTTTTTTTTTAAAGGCTCACGACTGTATCCCTGAACGGGTAGTCTGAGGCGTAATATTAAACTCACATTTCGCCATGAATTTAAGGTCCCATGTAATAGGGGGCGAGCCTATTGCCGTTACCGGGCACATGAACCAGACGCCGTGCTGCTTCTGAGAATTCTGAAAAACTCAGTGACACTTTTGCTCGACCCAGGAATCGAACCCAGGACCTCCGATCAGCAATCGCATACGCTATCCACTGGACCACGGAGGCAGTATTTTTAAATGAAAAATAAAATTCGACTAATTTGATCTTTTTATGCGGAATATCACTTTTACAGAAATTCTAATTCAATTTGATTATCAAAAATACTTGAAGCAAAAAAAGGGCATGATTTATTTTAACATATTACTAAAACTATACTTCTTGGGCAAGTGCTACCGAGCAACAAACACAGAGAGGTATTATAAAGGAAGTTACTAAGGAGATTGAATAATTAATGTAATAAATATCGAACGCTGCCACCTTTATAAATTATTGTGTCTTAAACAGTTTATAAATTCAAAGTGAAGTTGCTTGCAGTTTCATTTAAGTAATAATTAAGAATACATAGATGGCGTTGTGGGTTAAGCAGATGCTATATATATCATCAGCCCTTTATTCTGTGCCACTGCTGGGCACGGGCCTCTTCTCACTATGAGAAGGGTAAGGCCATAGTCTACCACGCTGGCCAAGTGCGGATTGGCAGACTTCACATGTCTTTCGAGAACATTATGGAGAACTCTCAGACATGCAGCTTTCCTCACGATGTTTTCCTTCACCGATAAGCAAGCGATAATTAACAATTTAATACGCACTTAACTGCGTAAAGTCATTGGTGCTTGCCGTGGATTCGAACCCGAGACCCTCTGCGTAGCAGTCTGTCTGTCTCTCCACTCTGTCGGGCTATCGTTTCTATACGCATATAAGCAGATTGTCTATGACACGCTGCGCACAGCGCCCCCCGCGCCTTCTGGACGCCGCGCCGCACGGGCGCCGGCGCACGCGCGGATGCACTGACAGTTGGTTGACAGAAACAGCAAGACACACTTTTTGAAGGGCGCGCCCAGGCTTGTCGGAATTTACAGTTTTGTAACGAACCATTTCACATTTACGCGAAATACAGTCCGCTTTGCACAGTATCGCATAGTTTACTTGTATATGGATTATACACAGATGCTATGTTAATGTGAAATCTTTAGGAAATATTTTTTAAATATGACTTTCATAACATAAATTTCGTTACATTGTGACCAAAGGGAATAAAGGATTTTGTCTTTGAGTTTGTTTCACCGGTTAATGCTGAGATAAGTTAACACAATTTTCGTGATTCACGTTTGTTTTGTTTCGTGTCTGGGTGTTCATTGTATCCGTTGGTTGAAGTTTTGTATAGTTCTTCGAGATTTTGGATATATTTCCAGTACGAGAGATGCCTTTAAAAGAAAAATATTTGAAAAAAAGACTCATTACCGAATGCAGAAGATTCTTAAAAAATACACGCCATTTTATTGACTAAGTACTTGTTAGCTGCATGCATGTGTTGGAGGTATAGAACAATATTTCTCAAAAACTGTATTGTGTACATACATAAACATAAGATGAGAAAACTTAATATTTAGTACAGTTTTGTTTAGCCCACCTGCAAAGGACTTGTTAAACACGTTAAGGTCAAGATCAGTTTTTTTTATTACACTCAATAAGCATGTGATATATCTTCAAATAATAATAATAATTGATAATGAATTGTAATATAGGCATGACATTAAAATAATTTAATTATTGTAATTGTAAGAATAACTTATTTTATTTTATTTTCTATTAATTTAATGTCTTCAAATAAGTATTACTATCTAATTTTATACGTTTATTTCAGTGTCAATCTTGATTTTGTTAAAGTATGACCTTACGTTTACATGCCTTATGGTAGAATCACTTGAAACATGTATTTTAATAACACCATTGTAACAGCGTTTTCTGCCAAATAAATTATTTGACTTTGACTTTGATAGCTTTGTTGAATTCACAAGCAAAACAAGGCCATACTAATTGGCTGACGAAATATGCAAAACAACTAACAATAATGTATTGTCCCCAACATATTACAACATTATAATCCAAACAGAGACTAAAACACTTATACACGCGGAACTATTACATAATTTCCGGTGAAAAACGCAAGCGGAAACTGTTACCGCGGCCGTTTCCGGCAGCGACAGGAAGCTTGCGTGTCCGCGATAATGGCGGGTTCCGGTACCCGCCGCAAATCATTAATGGACAGATCGTTCAGCCATTTTTTAACCAGATGCTACGAACTATTAATGCGTAATTAAGATGATCGTAATAGTTTTATCTTGTGGTTTTTATGAGTTTTTGAAAGAAAGTAATTTTTATTATACTTTTGAAGCAATGCGTTTATTTTGATGTTATCGCATTACGGGATAGTGCTTAATCAAAATGGGGTTTGCCGTAATGAATTTTATTTTAAATAGATCCTAGTAAAGACAAAAAATTTGATAAAGAGTTATACACAAAAAAAAAATTGATTGTGGTCGCACAGCGCAATAGTATAGTCCATAAGGGTTTTGATCTATGGAAATTCTATTTCTATATTTTTTTAAAGACAACTCCCGCACTAGGACTAAATCCTGTGTCGCAGTCGCGAACGGATACAATTAACACCCAGACTCGAAATAACAATTTATGAATCACACAAAGTGTTCTCTCGTGTGGGGATCGAACCCACAACACTCGGCGCAGTGTCAAGCGGCAAAACGACCGCTTAAACCACTTCGCCAACCGTGCAGTCCATTCTATGGATACTAGTTTGTAATATAAACCCGTGACCGTCTGCATAGCAGTCTAACAGGCTCTCCACTGTGGGCTATCGCTATATCTATACATATTATAAAATGACTGCCTCGGTGGTCCAGTGGATAGCGTATGCGACTGCTGATCGGAGGTCCCGGGTTCGATTCACGGGTCGTGAAAAAGTGTTTCTGGGTTTTCCGAATACTCAGTAGCAGCCCTGAGTGCCCGGTAACGACAATAGGCTCGCCCCCTATTACGTGGGACCTAAAAATTCATGGCGAAATGTGGGTGTAATATTTACACCTCTGCCTACCCCTTCGGGGATAAGGCTTGAGACTATAAATAAAAAAATAAAAGAAATATAAAATGAAGTCCTCCGACCGTCCTGTCTGTCTATACGAACTGGATATACTCAAAAACTACCGAAATATTTTTGTCTTTCACCAATATACGGAATGTTGTTCTGCATTTGCTAAATATTTTAGTAATACAATAAAGACATTATACTTAATCACCTAAAATTATTTCAAACAGTGTGCGATAATATAAGACCCTATTTTCATTACAAGTTACTTCGATAGTAAATCAGAATAAACTGTTGCCTGGTGCAGAATAAGACTGCACGGTAGGTACGTGTACTTGTATGTGTTACGTTAGAATATGGCAATGCGAGCTCGCAGCGATCAGCTGAGCGACGGCAGGGGTCAATACACCGACCTGATTTTTAAAATGCTTGATTACGAAAAATAAAGATTTTGTGAGTTATTTTTTCATGTATTTGCATTCAGTTATTATTAGTACATTCAACGCTGAAAATATTTTGCAAATGCATATCAACACTCTGTATAGTGCAGCTACTGAGAAAGGACCTCAAAAAGTACCGAACCAATTTTTGTACGGTCTTTAACATAGGGAGTTTGTTGAAATTAAACTACAGTTTACGGATTTTATCGCGTTATATTACTTTCACTGGTTATTTGTTATTACATTTAAACCGAAAGATCTAGAAACTACATTTTTATTACTAGCCGACGTTTCGAATTCTTTAAAGGATTCATGTTCACGGCAGACTGAGGTGATATTTGTCTTTGTCTTGAATTTAAAAGTTATCTCAAAGTACCCGAACATTTTTCAACTATTGGTGTTACTATCTACGCAGAATGTGCTCACTGTGTCTTGATGTCTTCTGGTGACTTTAACTAGAGAGTTTGATTACTGAGAAATTTTTCGGTATAAAAAACACACTAAATTTAATTCTTACGTCGTTCCTATCTACTTTAAGGTTCCTGGAAGACGCTAGTTCACTTTTAGCGATAAGACCGCCTTCTGTACAATTTATAAACTTTAAAATCATTATGTTTTAAAATGTTTTATGGTGTACAATAAAGATTATTCTATTCTATAATTCAGGCGAGTGGAGCCACAGACAAAGTAGTAGTACTTTTATATACAGTGTAATAATATGACGTTCTCTGGCCAGATTGGTGACATCCTAAAAACAGGACAGGTTAGAAGTATCCTGAACAGAAGAGCATGCATGAGGAATCTGATGGGAGTGAATGAAGCAAGAGAGATATGTCAGGATCGTTGCAAATGGCTTTCCGTAGTCTCTGCCTACACCTCTGGGAAACATGCGTGAGTCTATGTATGTATGTATCATAATATAAATATATAAACACGCGGAAATAAACAAGAGACAGCGGTATCTAACGGTTTGTTGAGATTGAATTTATATTTGAACTTTTCCAGTTGTCTTTCACGTCTCAATGTTTGTCGTCAGTTCTAAAAAGTTTTACAAGTCAAACATGAAATAAAGCTTTTACTGTGTACGTTAAAACGTCCGTGCTTTTAATATATAGACATTTAAACTAATTTTTGCCTCTGTGTATTAAAATATTGTGGAAATAAAGCAGTATATCATACAACATTGTCATATACTAGCAATATAGCAGTTGCCACAACTTCACCTGCCCCTTTTTAAAAGCCATCTATAGTACTATCACATATTATAGCCATATATATTGCTTTTTGGTGGCAATATTTCCACTAAAACGACCTACATAATATAAATGTCACTCTTTATAGTTATTCAATTATCGCCATATTAAAAATCTCATCGACCGTCGCTCTGTTACGAGACAGACCATTCCAGTGATAAGACAGAAAAACAAACGCACTTTTACATTTATAATATTAGCATGAAAATAAGTTACTAAGAGACAAAATTCTTTCGAATTCTTTTTTAAAGTCAATTTGAAATATTTTATTCCAAATGCTTTGTAGTAATCCTTTAATATAAATATTATTGAAATTCATTACACAAATCATAACTTTTATCTCAGAAAATACTATTTGGTACTACGAATCATGAGTATAATGATGTCATAAATAAAATTTTCTACGAAATATTACGCTCTACGCCGTAGCCGACAGCTACGTCGTAGAGCCTTAATGTTCTACCACGAATTACTGTCTACTGTTCCAGTTGCGAGTTTTGTATGAATGAACGGATTATCCCTTGTTACTCTTTTACGCAAAAATTACAGACCTGTTTTTGATGAATTTTAAACTGGAAACATTTGCAGAATGAAACCATATGATAGACGTAATTACTAAAGAAATAATTATTTTCTAATAGATATATCCCGCACAAAGAATAAATTTAATCTAGTAATAAGGGACTTTATAAAAATCAAACAAAGAACACAGATTCGAAGCAACTATTAGTTTGAAGGGAACCGATAGTTTTACGTGCCATTCGAAGCACGGTTGTGATCTGATGTAATTGCCACTCGTGGTCACCCATCTAAGTGGAGAGCTGTGCTGCTTAGTCTTGCCGACCAACAAACGGTAACGCTACCTGATCAAAAACCTGATCACACAAAGTGTAAACAAAAAGGCAACTGGCACAACCACTACGCCAACCATGCAATCTCTATCCATCCACTTATCTACTAAGTACCTATCTCGGTTCGCATATATAGTTGAAGCATCAGCTGGTTTCGAACTAACGACCCCCTAGCGGCTATAACTGACAGAGCTATAGCCAAAGTAATAAAATAAAACTAGGTGAAGGTCCAGTGGTTGCTCCGCCAATAATCTGCATTTTGATATTACAGCCTCTCTGGATAGATTAAGATTTTTAGTGTTTGCAGAAGCGACATTCACGACTTGTAATCTGCCTAAAAGCTAGAGACTTCTTGGAGGGTAGAAAATCGAAAGCTGTAGTAAATAATTTTGTCTTTTACGAATCGTTCACACGCCTTCTAAGATTTTGGGAGTAATATTTGTATGTCATATTATAGGTATTTGTTTCTTTGAGTAGAACAAAATTTTAAGTTTATATAGTATTTTTATTCTTGGTATGGTCACAATGCCTGTGGCTACCAATTAACAAAAACACCACGTAAGTGGGGCGGATAGAGGGCAAGTAGTGACCTTGGTCTGCCTAATAAGGTTATGGGTATGAGTGATTTATTGTGAAAATATAAGTGTAATAAATACATTGACTCAGTATCTTAATATTTTGAAAGCTATGAAGGTTCATAAAAGTAATGACTTAAATAAATTACAACTTGATCATTTTACTACGAACTTACGAAGTACAAAACTCTACAATGTTAAGCGATGATAGAATTTAGTGCATGAGGTCGTCAGACCGGTTTTATTATTTAACGTCAGAAAAGTCTACAAGATCCAACTTTATTCGGTTCAGTGAGAGCAACCGAAACGTGCAGGCCAAGTTTGTTTCATTGCCAAAAACTTAAACAGGTTAGATATTGTGTTGGCTTTAACAATTCACTTCGTTGTATGTAGCTCGTGTACCTCGTAATTCTTAAATATAACAATGTTATTGTGACGTCACTGTGACGTCGCGTTCACTCCTCCCACTCATGTCATCGACGCCTCCGGCCTCCCGCTGCTATAAAAGCTGAGGTGCTAGCTGCGTTCGCCCTCTTGCGGCGGCTACAGACGAGATAAGTTGACCACCTCTCCTGGACGAACCGGCAGCAGGATTCTCCACAAAAACCCCAACCCCTCGCCGAACTACGCGACCCTGTGTAAATTTTTCTTAATATCACATAAATAGTAATTTTTTTCATTAAAGTAACGCTTGCTAAATGATGTCTAAAATTTATTGGCAATTAAATCAATTTTTATTGTAACATTTAACCACGCTTCTCATTTAGACACACCCTAGTAGGGATATCGTAACAGTGAACACCCGAAAGGTCCTTTTTACGTTACATTATAATGTCCTTTATAATTAAATAAGTCACAGTCCAGCGATGCTGTTAATTTAATAAGTAAACTTTATATTACTTGTGTTGAGATAGACAGTTTTATACTGATTGTCTTGTTTTTAATGTTTATTGTCAGGTATTCCATGTGGTAACGAATTACGAATACAAAATTTCATAACCCCCCAATTCCGACGGGACGGAAAATTAGATACTAATCCCTGTACCATACGGTCTGGCCAGCGTGGTGTATTAGGCTAAGCCTTCTGTACAATTCTAAGCAATTTAGGAGAGGCTTCAGTAAGACCAGTAGCAGACTGTGATACTACTAAAAAAACCTACTCTTTTCAATCATCATCATTATCATTCATCATCAGCCTTTAACAGTCCACTGCTGGACTAGGCCTCTCCTTTGAAAGGAGGAATTGGCCTAGTATACCACGCTGGCCAAACGAGTTGGTATAGGGTTTGTATCAAGCTTTCCTTCTCTTCCAATGCTGTTCTCTGTATAATATGCTCCGTCTGTCGGCTCTTACGACACCCATGCGATGATATGGGGTGGTGACAATCCGTATTCTTAAATCCGCCATCATCATACAAACCTAAATCAATTTACAACAAAAAGAGAACATCGCATCTGAACCAAACAAAAATGTTAATCTTTGCGCCTCGAACCATTTTAGGGGTAAATATTGCAAATCGATAGCCCTTATCAGGGGTAGTAGGGTGCGTTATTAAATTACCTTGTGCCCAAATGGGGTAACCCCCGTTAGGTATCCTCAGGCTTGCTCATTTTTTTTCTCCTACCTTCCTTTTTTCTACGCTGAGTTTTTGTTCATTTTATATTATAGCGCCTGTTATTTTTCCAGATTAATGTTTAGCGACATAACGTGATAATGTAAGTTTTCGTGTTTCAAGTAATTGTGTTACAGAAATTGCGTCGCGGTCAATTGCTTCTGTCAATCTTTTGATAGATTGATGAAGTTAATTGTTTGGCATTTCTTGTTACTTGTAAGCGTTTGTTGGATGTTTTATTCAGTTTAGGCCTACCTCACATTGGGCGTGTGAACGCTCGAGTAACGCGCATGCTCAATGTGAGAGACGTCTTCTTGTTTGAGTGTAATAGTCCTTTTTTACCTATTTGTTTTTCCTTAGTGTAGCAATCTAGTGTGCAAATTATTCTTCAAGTGATTTTTCACTAGACACTGAGGTCATCAGACCAGACAGGTTGGTTTAGTCCAGATAAGTTTAAGTGAACTACAAGACAATAACAGAGTCATTCAAAGTTTAGTATTAACTATTTATTTATTTTGGACACACTGTACTGCTGCAAGACAACCTCAACCTATGCATTGCATGTAATTGTCAGGTTCCAATGTAGAATTACTGAAGCCACTGCAAGCTCATTCTGCGTAGAGAGAAAGACAAATAGCATCTAAGGTTTCCGTGCCCACAGCTCTGTAAAGTAGCCGAAACATTGGATTATAATTAATCATGTATTTTCTGACTGCCTCCGTGGTTCGATTCCCGGGTCAGGCAAAAGTGTTACTGAGTTTTTCCGAATTCTCAGTAGCAGCACGAAGTCTGGTGATGTGCCCGGTAACGGCAATAGGCTCGCCCCCTATTACGTGGGACCTAAAAATTCATGGCGAAATGTGAGTGTAACATCTCTGCCTACCCCTTCGGGGATACAGGCGTGAGTCTATGAATAAAATAAAAATATACATCCTAGCGTTATCCCAGTTGCATCCAAGACTTCTCGCCTTGGAGCACGGGGTCAGCCCAATTTGATATAAATATAATGCTAGTTAAACCAATATAAAATCGTAATAGAATCCGTAAACCGTAGTTTGATTTCAAAAGAATTATTATTTCACTAGCTATATCGTATTTCAAAGATAACTTCTAAACTACCAAAGTTTATAACAATCTTTTCCTTCAACAAACTTTAAAAATAATAGTATTGCATTAATACCAAGAAACGTGAAGTAAGTAAATTCTAGGAATCAATTGCAGGTCTATTAGTGAGATCTACTGAATTAAAATGCTGAGATGCCATTGTGAAGGTGTGCATGATTATTGCAGTGCCATTTTGTACAGGTAAATACATTTTAACAAATAAACATTTTAATGACAAAAATCGTAAATTTAACAGACCCATCCAAGTGGTGACTTATGTAATACATTTTACTTTTTTGACACTGTGGAAACTGGTGTGCTACCCTGGGAATGAGGCCTACCCACTAAAACCACCGCGGTGTCGTCTAATGCCCTTAATGGTGTAGCCACGTGAATTTGCCTACCCATTACGCACTGTCGGCCAAGTCAAGCTATGGCTTGGCGCAAACGGGCCACCGAACACAACCACCGGTGTCTGTCTCGCGCTTCCGCCACTTTTGTAACAGTCTCAGAAGCGAGCAACAGCCACCGGTGTTCGGAAGGCGCCAAATTTTATAACCCGCTCTCTGATGCGCAGTCTTACGATAGACTCCGACACGGAAACAAAAAAGAAAAGATGATTATATCAATATCCATTGAGGCATCGTGCATCTCGGTGGCACGTGCGATACCTAGAAAGTCTAACGGTTAACTGCGCGGGGGGTCGAGCAATGCGACGGTGCCGGGCGTCGGCGTCTTGTCAATGTGTGGCCCGTAGCGACCACAAGTGGCAAGTTGCGGACACATCTGTAGCGAGTGGCCGCCACTGGCTACACGTGTGCGGTGCGTCTATACAAAATATATGAAAAACGTGTGTTAAGTGGCTGGCGCTGGCTACCAGTGGCTGTGGTCGGTGGCCCGTTTGCGCCGATCCTATGATGTGAAATATCTTATATTTGCCTCGAAGTTTCGGCATGCGTTACACTAACCGTTGTCACGATATAACTGTACATCATGCTGAAATTCTACAAGAAATTACCGCTTTCTCTGCTTGAAGTAAGGCGCTTCGCTTTAAAACAAGACATGCTTTCCAGAATCTCAAACTCGTTGAAGACAATCGTCTTTCTCGCTCAATATAAACAGTATAAACAGATACAGCAATAGTTATCCGACAGCAACAGATGTTGCGAAGTGCGTCTCACGTTTTGTCTTAAGTAGCGATTCAAGCATTAACTGCCTCGTTGGTGTCTTGGTATAGCAGTTTGTGCTTATGCTAATGACGTATCGTGAGGTGGTTAGATCTTCAACCGAACTACTAATAATATAATGAAATTGAAAAATAGTACAGTGTTGCGGATTATAGCCCAAATAATCTGAGAAATTACTCGGTGATTTTTCGTTCATTCTTTCTTTGAAATGCTACAATTTCGCAAGACCGTCATCTCATCTTCCGATCGTTATCTCGGTTTGCATTAAAGACTTTCATCTTGGAGCATGGCGTGACCTTCTAGTCTAACCAGATTATTCGATATATTAGCTTCTATAAAAGATAACCGGAAGCCCCCACAACCAAGAGCTATAGCTTTAAACTGTGTATTTTGAGGATACATTGTTCCTGACTAGGTTAGTACCTAGTCAGGAACAATGTATCCTCAAAGGTGTTCAAGTAATTAACCAAAAGTTACTGCAATATCACGCACATCAAGATGCAATGTCTCTTCTATCTGACTTATACCAACTTTTTTATCATCTCTTTTATCTTAGTAGACGGAAAGATAGCCTTCCCTTTCAGTGATGTAGGACAAGGTTTATGTTGTCTTTTAGGAAACCATGTTTTATGTACTCAATAGGTGCGCAAATATGGTGCTTACAACAGTGTCAAAATAACAAATACTCAAAATAAGTCCCGTGGCAATAAATGCTCTCTATTCTTATTATAAAAAAATATCAAATTCCCTCTTCCGTTCTGTCTGTCTATCTTTTGATAGATTGATGAAATTAATTGTTTTATTCAGTTTAGGCCGACCTCACATTAGGCGTGTGCGTTCCTCGAGAAGCTGGCGTGCGGTCGGCGTTCACTCTGTAGGACAAAGTGAACGCCAGCCGCACGCCGAATGGACGCGGGGCACACGTCGAACGGACAGTGGGCGTACGCCGAGAGCACGCGCGAGGAACGCGAATGCCCGGTGAGGCCGTAATTTTTAGTTTTTTTTACGAGTGTGTATCTAATTTTTATACCTTTTCCTTAGCGATTTCGCAATCTGGTATGTAAAATAATTAATGAAGTTACATTTAGTTCAGATATATTTGAGTGAACTGCAAGACAATAATAACTAGTCTTAGTGTTAACTATTTATTTACTTCGGACACACCGTATCGCTGCTAGGCAAACCCAACGTATGCATTGCATGCTATTGTCGGATCCCAATATGGAGGAATAATTAAGTAGAATTTCTAACTTGCTCATTCTGCGTAGAGAGAAAGACCAAATGCCATCTCAGTCTTCCGTGACCACAGCTCTGTAAAGTAGCTGAAACATTGGATTATAATAAATCATGTATTTTCTGACTGCCTCCGTGGTCCAGTGGATAGCGTATGCGACTGCTGATCGGAGGTCCCGGGTTCGATTCCCGGGTCGGGCAAAAGTGTTACTGGGTATTTCCAAATTTTCAGTAGCAGCACGGAGTCTGGTGATGTGCCCGGTAACGGCAATAGGCTCGCCCCCTATTACGTGGGACCTAAAAATTCATGGCGAAATGTGGGTGTAATATTACACCTATGCCTACCCCTTCAAGGATACAGGCGTGAGTCTATGAATAAAATAAAAATGTACATCCTAGTGTTATCCTAGTTGCATCCAAGACTTCTCTCCTTGGAGCACGGGGTCAGCCCATTTTTATATAAATATAATGCTAGTTAAAACCAATATAAAATCGTAATAGAATCCGTAAACCGTAGTTTGATTTCAAAATAATTATTAATTTACTAGCTTTATCATATCTTTCAAAGATAACTTCTAAACTAGCAAAGTTTACAACAATCTTTTCCTTCAACAAAATTCAAAAAAGAATAGTATTGAATTAATTCCTAGGAACGTGAAGTAATTAAATACTAAGAATCCATCACAGGTCTATTAGTCGTATCTACTGAATTAAAATGGTGAGATGCCATTGTGAAGGTGTGCATGATTATTCCAGTGCCATTTTGTACAGGTAAATACATTTTTTCAAATAAACATTGTCATGACAAAAATCGTAAATTTAACAGACCCATCCAAGTGGTGATCTATGCAATGCATTTTATTTTGTTGACACTGTGGAAACTGATGTGCTGCCCTGGGAATGAGGTCTACCCACTAAAACCACCACGGTGTCATCTAATGGCCTTAATGGTGTAGCCACGTAAATGAAAAGATGCTTTAATTTGCCTACCCATTACGCAACGTCGGCCAAGTCAAGCTATGGCTTGGGGCAAACGGGCCACCGAACACAACCACCGGTGTCTGCGCGCTTCCGCCACTTTTGTAACAGTGTCAGAAGCGAGCAACAGCCACCGGTGTTCGGAAGTCGCCACATTTTATAATCCGCTCTCTGATGCGCAGTCTTACGATAGACTCCAACACAGAAACAAAAAAGAAAAGATATGAATATATCAATATCCATTGAGGCGTCGTGCATCTCGGTGGCGCGTGCGATACGTGGAACGTCTAACGGTTAACTGCGCGGGGGGTCGAGCAATGCGACGGTATCGGGTGTCGGCGTCTTGTGTGGCCCGTAGCGACCACAAGTGGCGAGTTGCGGACACATCTGTAGCGAGTGGCCGCCACTGGCTACATGTGTGCGGTGCGTCTATACAAAATTTATGAAAACCGTGTGTTAAGTGGCTGACGCTGGCTACCAGTGGCTGTGGTCGGTGGCCCGTTTGCGCCGACCCTATGATGTGAAATATCTTATACTTATTTGCCTCAAAGTTTCGGCATGCGTTACACTAACCGTGGTCACGGTATAACTGTACATCATGCTGAAATTCTGCAAGAAATTACCGCTTTCTCTGCTTAAAGTAAGGCGCTTCGCTTTAAAACAAGACATGTTTTCCAGAAACTGAAACACGTTGAAGACAATCGTCTTTCTCGCTCAATACAAACAGTATAAACAGAGACAGCAATAGTTATCCGACAGCAACAGATGTTGCGAAGTGCGTCGCACGTTTTGTCTTAAGTAGCAATTCAAGCATTAACTGCCTCGTTGGTGTCTTGGTATAGCAGTTTGTGCTTATGCTAATGACGTATCGTGAGGTGGTTAGATTTTCGAGAGAACTACTATTATTATAATGAAATTGAAAATACAATAGTCTTGCCGATTATAGGTTGAATAACCAGAATAATTTGAGATATATTTTGGCGATTTTTCGTTGTTTTTTTTTTGGAAATGCTACCATTTTGCAAGACTGTCATCTAATATTCCTAGTGCTATCTCGGTTTGCATTTAAGACTTTCATCGTGAAGCATGGCGTCTGGTTTCTAGGCTAACCAGATTTTTCGAGATATTAACTTGTCTAAAAGATAACTGCCGGCAACCTAGAGTTATACCAATAATTGTTTGCTTTAACAGAACTGTGTCAGTACCTGGCCAGGAAAAATGTATCTTCAGACAATACTGCACTTCTCAAATACTGAGCGAGATTATTAAAGATTCAACGTTCTTTGTTTACTATACCATACCTACTTTTTCGCTATCTCTTTTACCTTAGTAGACAGAGAATTATCTCACTTTTTGGCAAATGTAGAACAAGTTTTATGTTGTCTGTTTTATCTATACTTATTATAAAACGAAGTCCCCTTCTTGCCTGTTTGTCTGAATGCAATAAACTCAAAAACTACTTAACCGATTTTTGTATGGTTCAACTAATATATTGTGTGATTCCTCAGGAAGGCTTAGGCGTATAATTCACACGAGTGAAGACGCGGGCGAAGTCAAGTTTCTTTTAATAAAGAAGCTGAAATCCAAAAGCATCATCATCCTCATCCTCTTAGCGTTATCCCAGTTTTCAATCTGGGGTCCGCTTCCTAGTCTAACCGGATATGGCTGAATATTAGCTTTTCCACAAAGCGACTGCCTGCCTGACCTCTGCAACCCAAAGGGATAGCGATATTCCATGGTTTAGACTAGTGTCAGTTTATTTAGAAGGTACTGACGCCCTGTAACGAATGTCAAAGATCTTCATGACAACCGGGACCGCGACGGCTTAACGTGCTCTCAGAGGCACGGGACAAGCGATAATTAACAATTCAATACGCACATAACTCCGAAAAGTCATTGGTGCGCGCCGTGGATTCGAACCCGATACCGTCTGCATGGCAGTCTGTTGGTATCTCCACTAGGCTTCGCTGAAATCCAAAAGCATCAAAGTAAAAAGCAATGCAGCTCACGTCTAGTTTTCATAACAACTCTAAATTTCACCAGTAAACTATCTTCCCCGTTACATTTCAACATGCACTCATAGAACTTCAAGTAAAGGACTACAAAACTTAACCGAAACGGCAAACGAACTGAACAAGTGAACAGGTCAAAAGTCACATAGCCGTTGAAAGTTACATGAACTTGTATAAACTTGTATGTAAGTATTAGGATACATTGTATGTATTCAGTTGCTCGTTCGAAGTCAAAGTGATATATTTTAAGTCATGTCCGCCTTGAAGTATGAACTTGCAGTGTTGTAATCTTATTTGAAATTTTGCTTCTAGTGGGAATAAGTGACTACATAAATTGGCACTTGACTGTCTGTATATATAATTCTTGCCTTACTGAGTCACAGATATTGCACAGGCAAAATTATTGACCGTAAGAGGCTATTGTCATGTGTGTGCCTTTAGAATGACAGGAGTGCATTAAGTATCAGGTTTGGCATGAAACGGCTCAATTCAAAAAAATATTGAGCGGTTGTAGCTGCCTTTAGGTAAGATATAAATTCTTGTGTCGGTCAAGTCGACAACAGCGAATATTCTTAACACTAAGTTGGCACAGATTTATAGAGTTGTAATTTTTTGTTGTTTTTTACAATCTATAACTACCTATTTGAAACTGTGAAAAATGGTGATAGATTTTTTATGTACAAAGCAAAACGGATGCCCAAATATGTCGGTCAGTTATGCATATAGTTAGGGTGTAAAAACCTTGCAAACAAACTCCTTCATCTCCTCTCCTCCATCCATTATACGGATTGCAAGAATATGGACCTTATTTGATCTTTATTTATTTGATTAATCAATAATCATGTAAACTCTAACCATTCCTCGTTTTCGGCGTAACCGTATTAGCATGAAATCTCAGAATCAAAGCTAACGAAATCAATTTGAATAATTTTCACTTTTGTTGTTCTATTTAAAGTTATCAAATTTAATATAAAATGTCTACGCTCTTCTCTGGGAATACAGATGCAGACACGACGTATATATGAAGATATTCAAACCAAGTTCCCAAGGTATAAGCAACCTGACTCCAGCACAAAGCGCTTTAAAAATAATTCTCATGTATATAAATAGCTTCAAGAAATAGCAAGAAAAATACGTGATAAGCACTTCTTCCTAGATATTTTGTATTTCGCTTTCAAACATTTGCATTGGTAAGAGTTTAAAAATAAAGCAAGCGACTTAAGCGCATGCTTATTTTCAGTAAAACGTTTTCCTTTCTTTTAAATAAAACTGTGGCTTCCTCTTTATAGAAAGCGTTCGAGTATCTTTACACTCTTTGAATTAAACAACTGTTTTACTGCTTTATGTACTACGAAACTGTTTATTTTGTAATGCGAATAGAATAAGCACACAGCCTTTTGCGTCGAGTAGTATTGATGGTTAGGGGTTGTAATGATGGGAGGAATGGACTACCCTGTTAATTATATTAGTTCTTCGTGTTAGGTGTTAAACCTTTTTTGTTCGGATTTGATTGGGAATATTAATCAGAGTAGACTAGCCAAACAATATTTTTTGGTTTTGTTTTGCGATAAGAAGCTTTAACTACATGGAGTAAAGTTTTGATTGTATTCTCATATTGATTTAAGACGGTTTTGGTTTAGATTATTAGTGTTTTTGCTAAAGCAACTTCCTTTAGTGCCAGAGTAAGCAATATGAAAACAAAACGAAACGTTTTCGAAATGGTTTAGTTGATTGGACAGATTTTGTTAATAAATAAGTATGAGTTGTGAAGGTCATAATGTCTTCTGAGTTTATTTAATAGAAAATTGATATGCAGCCAGATGTCAAGGAGAGTTGGGGTTCATCTAAACATGCAACGGGATGATACTGGGATGATTATACCTATAATTACACTTTCATCATAATCATCTTGGAGTCCGGGGAATGCTTTCTAGTCTAACCAGATTATACAGAATATGAGCATGAGTATGACACGTTTGTGCAAAATTGAAATATTTCAGAAAGTCAGTGCTTATCTTTATTTAGCTAATTTTCTAATTCTTATTTAAACAAAAAATCTGGACCTCTTCTTTGGCTTTTAACATATATATAAACTAAGATAGACATCAACGCAACAGTTTGAATGTAAGGAGTGTCTGGGATAGTGTAAGGGTACGGTTAGACTGAGAGATAAAAACTAATCGATAGTATTAGTTTTATATCATCTTTTGGCGTATGTACCGCGGGTTTGCATTTCCTAGGGTTTTGGCGCTTGTAACAGTAACGACATTAGCTTGATAGAAAACAAAACCATTTCATTTTCAATATTATATAAAAGGACAGATGTTGCAAAAAGTGGATTTCATTCGAGACCTCGGTGTTATTCACGACTCCAAATTAACATACGAGAAACACATAGATCACATAGCGAAAAAAGCCAACAAATCATTAGGTTTAGTGATTATATCATGTACTAAATTTACCAACGTGAAAGTTATCAAAATTCTTTACTGCGCTTTGGTTTGCAGTATCCTCGAGTATTGTTCGCAAGTCTGGAATCCGTGTTACTGTATTTACATGAATCGACTAGAATCTATACAAAAATATTCCTGAGACACTTACAATTTAAGTCTTATACCTTTGATTCTTCGAGGCAAGATGCAAAAGACATCACACTTGCCTCTGTTTGAAAGACGCAAATATTCTGATATCACGTGTCTTGCTAAAATCTCACAAAGCATTATTGACTCGCCGTATCTATTATCTAAAATCCACATTAAAGTCCCAAACAGGTTAAAGAGACATAAAACATATCTGGACACTCCTCATTGTTCATCAGTTTATCGATCGAATGCATTTCTCGTGCGAGCTGCAAGGGAATTTAATAAATTGTCAATATTTCCTGAACTGGACTTGTTCAACTCAAAGCCACTTGTTATTAATAAGACCTTAACAAAGTCATGGTTTGGCTCTCAGACTGTTTAGTTTATTGAACGTGAGAGATATGCAATAATATCTAGGCTTTGGGCTGAAATTACTGATATCCAAGTATTTATACATATGTAAGAGGATAGTGGCAACTAAATGACACTGACATGACGTTTGACAGTTAAACTGTCAAACGTGTAAATAAGGTGTACCTATATAAGTCGACAGGCTCGGCTAGCTCGTCCTATTCTCCTTCGACGACTGCTCAGGTACGATATGGTTCTGACTATTTAACTGCCACTGTGTTTCAATATTGTGTTGCTTGTTCTTTTGTTTAATCATCTAGGAAATATTGTAATATGGTGTAATCATTATCTTATTGATATTGATTGTGGGTAGTTTGATCGTTTGTGAGATACTAAAGATTGTAATATAGGATAGAATAATATACTGTGGATCAAGTTGTATCAATGAGATTCATTACATACCTGTGGTATACATTTAGTAAATTGTATTGATACTAAATAATGCTTATTTTGTTCTGTTGTAAGACAGACCTTTCTAGTAATATAAAACTACCCACAACATTGATATTTGATATAGATTGGCTGTACCACTATTTCTTAATTATTGAAAAGAATGACCAAGAGTTTTATTGCCCGTTCTTTCTCTTGGTTCTATGTCTTTGCTTTGCGAACTGGGCTTTAAATATAAATGTAGAATCACGACGTAATCTAAAGATATATCCTTGTGCCAAACTGAATAAATGAAAGTATGATTTGATAGTTGTCTCTTTTATTTATCTAAACTGTCTCTACACTATAGGGAGCTTCCCTGATTCTGACAAACGCATAAAATATTGTTCTAGTGCTTTATTTTTAGATTTTGTTATTTTCTTACATAATAATAAGCTTTTAGACTTATACTTGTGGAAACATGTAAATGGTGCATAGATTTTTACATTTGTTGTTTTTTGAGATGTAATACACTGTATGCTTTCCGTAATAAATAAAAATAAAAAATAAAATTAATTAAATAAAATTAATTAAATAAAATAGTTTATGCCTCATGTATCCTTTATGCCTAAATAATAAAACTGTCATTTTATTAATCTTCTGTATATACATATAAAATTCTTGTGTTATTGACTGACTGACGCGGCTTGCCACGGTGGCTTGTCTATAGTAGACTAGCCATCTGCACGGGGCATATTATAGTGCACAAGTGTGTGCGCAAAAATAAGTGCACTCTCTATTTCCACACTCTCACAGTTCGATGGGACGCCACAAGCGACCGGAGAGAGTAAAAACCGGCCAAGTGCGTGTCGAGCCACGCGCAATGTAGGGTTCCGTAGTTGCCCATAATGGCCATTATTGATAATAACTTCTGTTTCACATGAGACTAAAAACGGGCCCACATTGTACCCCGTAGTACATTACATACCAAAGTACGTATATCTTTAAGATTAAGCCAGCGCTCCCAAAGTAAACTCACAGAAATAGGTATTTATAAGTTAAACGACGATTACTCGTAATCTAGTGGTGTCTACTTAGCCGTGATAGTTTTCCTTTTAAATTCGTTATGTGTACTACATTTGTGATTTTTTTCACCTCTTCCAAATTAATAGTTTAGCCGGCAAAGGGGGGGGGGGACACTTGAGTCTAACAATCTTTTTCACTTCAAAGCTTGATATTTGACAAACCAATCACTTGATCGAAAAATGATTTGAGCAAGCTAATAATATTTTTTTAAAACCTATCCAATGATACCCCACATAATGGGGTACTCAACCAAAAATAATTCAACCCCACTATATATGTAGGGGAGATACCCTTAAAAAAATATTTTCCTAAATTTTATTCTACAGTTTTGTTGCATTATCTTATGTCTAGCACCAGGCGTCTTTGAGCTAGGCTGCGGACGGACAGACGGACGGACATGACGAAACTATAAGGGTTCCTTGTGGACTACGGAACCCCTAAAAAAAAAACCGTCGTAGTGCTACTAACTATAGCAAACAATCTGTCTGCACCTTTAGATTACGTATGTGTGCGTCTATAAAGAGAAATGTGTCTTACAGACGAAAATAAAACCATATATGTGTAAATATATATCTGTGTTTGTGGATCATTCTTTGTATGTGTGTGTTTATCCGACCCGTTTGTGTCGAAATGTTACCACTCGAAGTGAAAGGGTGATTTAACATAACATAACTTCACGCCTCTTATCCCAGAAGGGGTAGGCAGAGGTGTATTATACAACCACTTTTCGCCAGTTATGTTACGGTGAAAGGGTGATTTTTAGCTTGAATTTTTATTATAGATGTGTGATGCCTTTTGCGTCGAGTGGTATTGATTGTTAAGGGTTGTAATGGACCACCCTGTTAATGAGAGGCGTGAAGAGTGAAGAGATGAACTGTTGATTATATTAGTTCTTCATGTTAGATGTTAAACCTTTTCTGTTCCGATTTGATAGGGAATATTAACCAGAGTATGCTAGCCAAACAATATTTTTTGGTTTTGTTTTGCGATAAGAAGCTTTAACTATATGGAGTAAACTTTTGATTGTATTCTCATATTGATTTGCGACGGTTTAGTTTTTGATTATTTTTAGTGTTTTTGCCAAAGCAACTTCCTTAAGTGCCAGAATTTAGAGTAAGCAATATGAAAACAAAACGAAACGTTTTCGAAATGGATCTTAGGTTGGGTTGCGACTAATTAAAAATATGAAGTGTCACAACTTTATTTTATTCCGTGGTAACGACCCCACTAGGTAACTAAAGAATATACAAGAAGCTAATAGCATCTTTGGGACAAAAACTTGACATTGCACCCTATTATAACCCGTCTGGCCAGCATGGTATAGTAGGCCAAATTGTGACACCATATAATATATAGGACCTACAATTCATTACGCAAAAGAATAAGACGGGGCATTAGCCTTTTTTTAGTCGTACAGGTCTAGTATCTAGCACCTACCTTCGTCTTGTGGTAAGTAGCAGAAATCTACAAACTATAGAGTCACGCCTGTATCCCCGAAGGCGTAGGCAGAGGTGTATTACACACCCACTTTTCGCCAGGAACTTTTGCCCATGTAATATAGGCACATCACCAGACTCCGTGCTGGAACTGAAAATTCGGAAAAAGCCAGTAACACTTTTGCCCGATCCGGGAATCGAACCCGGGACCTCCGATTAGCAGTCGCATACGCTATCCACTGGACCACGGAGGCAGTCTACAGTAGTATCTACAAGCTAATCGTGTATTTTCATTAATTCATAAACTATTATTAGAAACTTGAACACTTAAACTACGGACTGTTAGATCACTTTAAGTGACTTTAGCAAGATTTATCATACGCAAGTGTTGTGCGAGCAAGACAACGTAGTGTTGAAAAGGGAGGGAGATAATTCTTCACATCATTTAATACGAACCGTTCAACGCGGCCTTTCACGAAAATACATTAAACATGGCTGTGTCTCACACCGACAAGTAATTTGATAACATGGATGGTGTACTGGCTTAAGCGGTCGCCATGCCGTTTAGAAGTATGAGTGATGTGAGTTCAATTATTTTTTTTGTTTTTAAAAAGCTCTAGTACTAGGAATCAATCAAATGTGTCGTTTAGGACATTACAAACATGCAATCACGGACACAATGAACTGTGAACACTCAGACTGAAAGCAAATTTTTTTTTTATAGACTCGCTTCTGTATCCCCGAAGGTGTAGGCAGAGGTGTAATATAACACCCACATTTCGTCATGAATATTTAGGTCCCACATAATAGGGGGCGAGCCTATTGCCGTCACCGGGCACATCACCAGACTCCGTGCTCCTACTGAGAATTCGGAAGAACCCAGCAACAGTTTTGCCCGACCCGGGAATCGAACACGGGACCTCCGATCAGCAGTCGCATACGCTATCCACTGGACCACGGAGGCAGTCCTAGACTATTTATAATGAAAGGGTAGGCAGAGATGTATTACACACCCACACTTCGCCAGTTATGTTATAATTGATATATTTAACATGTATATTAAACCAATACCAGATTCTGGATTTAAAAAAAGGTATAGAAAACTGTGTGAAAGGCACCACGACTGACATAACCGCTGCAAAAAGATGTTCATCTAAAACAATAATAAATCTTTACCCTCTCAAGTTTTATGGCTGACCCTTTCGTCATTGAGTTCTTGCGATGCGACATGAGTCAATAAACACCAGATATATTTAACTCCTTCGAATGTAATGGCAAAATTGTGTGCTGTGGTTTCTAAGACGCTTTGCGGACTGCAGTACATATTATATAACTACTTGGCAGTGAGATTAAGACTGACATTGGTACACATGTTTCAGCATCTATACATATCTATACTTATTATAAATTAAGTCAGGATTAGATCGGATTTTTATACGATTTTCATCTATGGATAGTATCATTCCTTAGGCAGGTTTTGGTGCATAATTATGCCCCGACTCCGTACGTCTAAATTAAGCACATAAACCTTCCTTCCTTCCAGGAATCACACTACCTAGCGGTGTAAATCAGACAAAAGTAAGTACAAAGATGCGTTGAGTAATTTTTGAGTTTTTAACAATAATACAGACAGACAGGACGAAAAGGACTTCATTTTATTAATATGTTTTAAGTATAGATACCAAAGTTCACGAGGCAATACTACTGATTCAATAATCATGAAGTTTGCTTAGAAACTTAGTCCAAAAATGATACGCGCAACTATTCTTTCAATTTAAAAATCTTAAGCTCGCTTCGTAGGGCAAACAAATTTAAGGCGAGGTTGCAGTACAGTGCGTAGCTCGACCTCACCCCCCGCAAAAACAAAAACACGGCGGTGGCGTCAGCGAGTGAGCGGGGGGAGGGGTGGGGGGGTTTCGTGTATGCGTGTGCCACAGCGCAGCGTAAAAAAAACCGTAGATGAGTTATGCGAACTTCAAAAGTGGCACATTAACAACAGGCTAAATGTCTCCTTTGGCTTTAGTCGCGTACGCGCTGCGGTCGGAAGCGCTCGCTCTTTTACTCGCGTGTGTGTACGTTACATTTGAAAATGCCGTCGTGTGTAATGAGATTTTGCACAAACTATAGTAGGAAAATGACTAAAAGTTATGGAATCACTTCTCATTCATGAGTATTACAATATTACAACGTTTTATTTACAATTTATAATAAATTCAGTATCACAAATAATAGAGTGAATAAAAAAATTGGCATTTAGCGAGTGTAAAAGAGAAGCAGTATTGTGCGTGTTCAAAGACTAAAAACCAAAGTATCCAGATGGGACATTCGTAATAATAAAATACTGATGTGTGTTTTTGTCAAGTAATAAAAGTGATTTGAGGCAGAATCAACACAATATATTATTATTATAGAAATACAAAATCATACGTAAGTTACAAACATTGACGGATGATCAAAGTCCATTCACTTGTTCTTGTATTTCTCCTTTTAGTATTAAACAACTAAGTAGATTGTACTGCACAGTTTTCGCTGCCGACCCACCGTACCCCTGGCAGTACCCCTGGGGGTATGGTGGGTCTTTCAAAGCTTAACCGTACTCCAGGATCATATTGTTGTGAAATTATTAGTTAATTAATTTCAGTTTGTTAATTTCAAGTTCTACTATTTTGTGGGATCATTCCCAGTATAGTAGTAGTATTGAACAATTTTATGATAGAACTGTCCTATTCTATTAGCACAACTTGATGAGGAGAACAGACCTAATGGGATAAGTAATAGGAAATATCCCAGTCTAGTTCTATGTATGTTTTTACAAGGGTATTCAATCTACTGGGAATGATCCGTAGTGTCACGACATCGCGCTCATATATCCGAATGAATATGTTTTGTAGACGTTCATTTGTTTAATGTGTAAAACAAATGAACGTCTACAAAACAAATGAACGCCTACAAAACAAATGAACGTCTACAAAACAAATCACTTACAGAAAGTGATCAGCTATCGATAGTGATTGCAGAAAACAGGTGCATGCGATTTTCAACCTAATTGACATTAGTCAGAATTTATAATTTTATTACCCTAATATTACCAGAAAGTGAAAAAAAACAAAAAAAAGTTTGTCATGAATTGTCAATAAGGTCGAAAATCGCATGCACCTGTTTTTTGCAATCACTATCGATAGCTGATCACTTTCTGGTAGTCATTTGTTTTGTAGGCGTTCATTTGTTTTGTAGACGTTCATTTGTTTTGTAGACGTTCAATTGTTTTGTAGACGTTCATTCGTTTAACACATTTTTATACATACATATTTATTCGGATATGTGAGCGCGATGTTGTGACACTACCCTTGTAAAACATACATAGAACTAGTGGTAAATTTCCTATAACTGTTTCCCATTAGTTCTATTCTTCTCATAAAGTTGTGCTAATAGAACTAGTGGGAAAAAAAGTATCACTAGTTCTATCATAGAACTGTTCAATAGAACTAGTGGGAATGATCCGACAGCGCAAGGATGATGATGATGACGGGTCTTCAACAGTACCACAGATTATACCTATAATATATAAAGCATTATAACCATTAGCAGTAATACCTAAACGTTTTATTCTCTAATTTATCTCCTTGTTGCACTATATCATCGTACTAGCGCTTGTTTTCGCTTGTCTAAAAATACAAAAAAAACGTAAGTAGTAAGTCATTATCAAACGAGAGATAACACTGTTCAGTTTAATGTCCACTTAGCACGTTGGTATAACACTTCGAGCATTTCAGCCAGGAGTACGGTTAAGCTTTAAAAGACCCACCATACCCCCAGGGGTATTGCCAGGGCTACGGTGGGTCCGCAGCGCACAGTTTTTATATTAACGTACTGTTTTAGGTTTCCATTGAATGAAATGAGAAGAATAAAATGTACTTTTTTAATAAATGTTATAAATAAATCACATCGACTTTTTATTTCTCTACCTTAAATGAATTAATCAACTTTACTTTGAGGCGAATTGAATTTACTTAAGACAGACAAAGTGATCATGTCGCATCTGAGTCAAATTATTGTTTGTGAAACGGTCAGCATGATGTCACAATGCGCGTCGGTCCAGAGAGTATATGTTTATCTCTATTTCGCACTTGCGATTAGATGTGCTATCTCACTTACACTTCTTATCTAATTCTTAGTGTGTCGTTTTGACATATTTATATTAGTGTGCGTACGCTTTTCGCGATGCGTGCCACTCGTAAGCTCCGTCATGTTACCTTGTCAGTAACCTGTCTACGGTTTCTTACTAGTATGTCTATGGTTTGAACGATTGAGTTTGGAATACGAATTACTTTGTACTTTTTCGAAAACGTACATGCGGGGGTGGAGGGGGATTTTGCGGAACAACGACGTACGTCCGCCCTCAATCACGCCTAGACAGGCACTGATGAACGGCCGGCGAGCGATATAATGCCAACATTTTGACTATTTTTTTTCTTGGAGAAAAATGATAACGAAATTACGAAATCTGTTTTTACCATTTATTTTAAAATAAAGAGATGTTTCTATTGATAATACTTTCATATAAATTCATTATGGAATCTCTATGCAGTACACGTTTAAAATTGTGATTTAGAGCCATGTTTGACTTTTTTTTTATCGAGCCAATCATTCCAAATCGTGTTTCTATCTTTACGATTTACTAGAAGATATGTTCAACTTTTATACTTTAATTTTTATTCATTAAAAATATCATAGTTCATGGGACTTTCAGACGTTCAAAAATCTTAAAAAGTACTGCAACCTCGCCTTAAAAACCTATCCCCAATCCGGTACACTTCGGTGTGAATGCAGCCTACATTAAAATGTAAAGTCCCGAGGAAGCCTGCAAGAGATTTAATTTCCTAAAGGGCGATTCCATCGTTCGTGCCATATCGGCAGACGAACATTGTTCAATTCATGTCCTAAAAGTATTAGGTAACTTTGGCGGACGAGTTTCTTGAAATAACATACAACGTAGCATAAATATCTTTCGGAGAGGTAGTCTGCTTTGGCTGGTAAGCTAAATATTCGGTGAAAGAGGATATGCCTGAGTTAGGAAATAAACTCACACTAAAAACTATTTAAAACAAGTTGTTGATATATTTTTTATTTACACACACTACAAAGAAGAGTTTAGTAGCCAGAATTGTATGTAATTAGTTATATATCTCTTCTCAATTCATGTATTGTAAAGAAAAAAAAATATTCGGGCAAGTGCGAGTCTGACCCGCACACCGAGGGTTCCGTACGCATTTTACCTTATTTGAGGTTGGTGCTAATTACGCTAGTCCTATAAATCTGTATTAGCGCCCATACAACTTAGAGGACTATCTTAAATGGAGTCTACTATGTATGTATGGGGACACCCTTAAATTTTCCACTTTTTTATTTTTTGTAATTTGTGCTGTAAGACCCTGCTTTTGGCCAAATTTCGTGATTCTAGTTCAACAGGAACTACCATATAGGTTTTCGACCCAAAACCTCCACCCGTTCCTGAGAAAATCGGTGGTGACACACGGACAGACAGACAGACGGACAAGAAAGTGATCTTATAAGCGTTCCTTTTTTACCTTGTGAGGTACGGAACCCTAAAAATAACGAAGGCAAAGTTTTTCATATAATTAAAAGGTAGGTTGAAATGATATGCAAAACTTCGTTTTAGCTTGGTTTCTAATATACTTTAGAGAAGCCTGCGCAAAAGCATCTTTCTTTTTTGCTTTTCTTTCTTTGAAAAAAGACAACTCCTGCGTTAGGAAATCTAAATCCTGTGTCGCGGGGGCCTTTACAAACATACAACTAACGGACACAATGAACACCCAGACTCGAAACAACAATTTATGAATCACACAAAGTGTTGTTTCGTGTGGGGATCGAACCCACAACACTTCGGCCCAGTGTCAAGCGGTGAGGCGGCCGCTTACACCACTACGCCAACCGTGCAGTCTATTAAAAGATTACAAGTAACACTAGAAAACGGGTTGATATTCCATAGATAGAGTTACCGTCAGACCATCATATCACCATACAGCCTTCTTCAGTCCACTAATGGAGATAAGCCTCTCCTTATATGCATTACAATAGCACTGTGAGAGGATTTGGTCTAGTATAACACGCTGGCTAGACGCGGGTTATCACAAGGTTTGGTGTTCAGTTTTCCGTCTTTCACCACTATTAATTCGCCAAGTGGTTAAAAAGAAAAATATATTGTAGCGGACCCTGCTTGGTGATGGTGACAATGTTCTCATTGTTGACTTTGACTGCACGGTTGGCGAAGTGGTTTAAGCAGCCGTCTCACCGCTTGACACTGCGCCGAGTGTCGCGGGTTCGATTCCCACACGAGAGAACACTTTGTGTGATCCATAAATTGTTGTTTCGAGTCTGAGTGTTCATTGTGTCCGTTGGTTGTATGTTTGTAAAGTCCCCCGCGACAGGATTTATTCCTAGTGCATGTTGTCTTTTAAAAAAAAAATAAAAAAAAATGTTTGTACGTCCCTAGAACATAATTTCCCAAACAAAAGTATTAAATTTTGTATCGATTGTTGAACATATCCTGTATTGTTTAATGGGACTTGGAGTGGGAAGATAATTACAAAAATGATACAGACAAAAAAGTTATCAGCTTTCAAAATTAAAAACGTATTTTTCGAATAATCCCGACGGACTGTCTTAAATTTACATGTATAATTCATTTATTTAGCCTTTGTCCGAAATACGAAGCGAAATTTGATGATTAATGAAAATTCATCAGCCCAGGTCTCGGATCATATACATACTTCAATAACGAGTAATTTTACGTAATAATTAGTTTATTATGATTGGCGGAGGCGATTGCTATATGCACCTCGTTTGGTATAATTATTTAAAGGCAACATAAAAAAAAACATGTGACTACTAAGGAAGGTCAAAGATACTGCGGAGGCTTTATACAGGGTGTCACAAGACCCATCACCAAGCCGAAGTCTACTCGTTGTGGACATCATACCAAGTCATACTTACCAAAAATAATACCTGGGAAACGATCTTTTTCAAGCTTTCACATTTTTTAAACCGCAATTAAAAGCGCGCACCCACTTATCCATGGGGTCATAGGGCATCTAAAGAACATATTGGCGGGGTAAATGCATCGATTTTGTACCTAATAAGAAAACTTCTATACTGACTTTTAGCCTCAATATTTCTCGACCCATTAATTTCCCAGGTATGGTGCCGAATTAAAAAATGTTCGTAGTGATTGGTACAATATGGGATTTCAGTTTTCGTCAAGGGTCTTTTTATACTCTGTATATTTTTATATGTATCCCTAAAGGAGTAGGCAGAGCTGTAATATTACACCTACATTTCGCCATGTTGTGAATGTGTAGGTTACCCGTAATAAAGGGTGAGCCTATTGCCGTTACCGGGCACTTTGCCTGACGCCGTGCTGCTACTGAGAATTCGGAAAAAACTAGTTACACTTTTGCCCGACCCGGAAATCGCACCCGAGACCGCCTGATCAGCAAACTTATACGCTACTAGAGGACGCCAGTAGCTACGCCTGTACAATTTTTTTAAAGTTATCTACCCGTTTTTGCCGATCCCGTGGGAATTTCGGGAAATCCCTTCTTAGTGCACCCCTACGGCCCCCAAGGAACATACATGCCAAATTTTAGCTTCCTACGCCCAATAGATTCGGCTGTAGCGTGTCTGTCAGTCAGTCAGTAACGCAAGGATTTTATATATTAAGATTCACTGGACTACGAAGTCGGTAAGTGGATATACCAACCTGAAATGTTTTTGGGAGTTAGTACTCCCCTACCCCTACCTAACCGCGACCAAATGGGCCCTTCACCTTTCTCGACATAAACTGCGAGTAGTGAAGTTTACCCGCTATTTATAGGATATCAAACATGATACAAAAAGTGAAATGATCCAAAAATATAGAAATCGTTTTGATTAAAACATTCGTATGTAGATCCATACAACTGATTCTCTCAAAAGTTGTTATACTTTAAATCATAATATGGTATTTCATCTAGTATAGTACATACATACTTTGCCGTGTGGTTGACGGCATAGAATACAAGTGTCACCACCCCCTATCTTCCCGTGGGTGTCGTAAGAGGCGACTAAGGGATAACACGATGCAAATACCATCTTTGCGTAGAGACGGAAAACTCGACATCAAACCCTATACGACTGCCTCGTTGGTCTCACGGCATAAATGTGCGCGTGGGATCGGGAGGTCCCGGGTTCGATTCCTGGGTCGGGCAGTGTTATTGGGTTTTTCTGTCACGAAATTCTCAGTAGCAGCACGGAGTCTGGAAATGTGCCCGGTACGGCAATAGCCTCGCCCCCTTATTACGTGGGGCTAAAGTATATCTGGCGAAAAGTGGGTGTAGAAATACACCTCTGCCTACCCCTTCGGGGATAAAAGGCGTGACGATATGTATGTATGTATGTATAGTACATACTCTCTATTTTTATAATAAAAAGTTCGATTATATCATAGTATATAATTATTATACATACCCAAATCAACCCCTAATACACGCACACAAATAAATAATATATATGCACATATAATCATGACTATTTAGTAAATGAATGATATATTTTTATTATAACTTTACACATAAAAATCTTCGACTCGAAGGCATTCAATGCAATAAGGAAGTGTATTTCTTTATAAAACTTAAGCCACACACACAAACATAGGAAGACAATCACCAATATGTCTTGAACCCGTTTCGTAAAGCAACGCTTAAGCAATGATAGTTCAACTGTATACTGGACAATATGTAAGAGCTCAAAATATCCAACATAAGCTGACCCCTCTTTGGACTAGAATTTGATATAATTCGAGGTCAAATTAAACTTGTTTTGCATATGCATGTGTGTGGCAAAACAGGTATTCTATAGGATGCGTTAAATGACATGGGAAACAAGATATTGGAAGTAAATGACATGTAAACATATTATGTTAGGGTGTGCTGCAAATTATATGCAGGCAATGTGATTGTGGAATTTTCTTTGTAGCGAAAGTTACTTAACTTTTTCTTTGTGAGGCTTGTTAATGGTAAAAGCCTTTGTTTATGAGGTCGGAACTTTTTTATCGGGACAAAAATGGGGTTATAGAAATTAATCTAAGTTAGGCTTGTTTTATGTGGGGTAGACAAAGTAGGGAAACTTATGCTAGCTAGAAATTCATGTGACAATAAGAATGGTCATTGAAAACCACTGTAGTGGTTTTAACAGGACTACCATAGTAAGTTATAAATCGCCTCATTTTTTTTTTATAGACCAGTCCCGGACTAGGACTGAATCCTGTGTCGCGGGGTACTTTACAAACATACAACTAACGGACACAATTAACACCCAGAGTCGGAACAACAACTTATTAATCACACAAAGTATTGTCTCGTGTGGGGATCGAACCCACTACACTCGGCGCAGTGTAAATGTTAAGCAAAGTAAAGTCGTGTATTATAATTATGGCGCTTGTACTTCATCTTTTATGACGCAATTCGTTTCATTTCATTGCTTCATCGTCCTAGCTTCAAGCCAGTTGGAAATCAAATTTAGATAGGCTAGTAGTCTATCTAGATTTGACAGAAATAATTCGACCTCGAGCTAAGACTGGGCTAGGTGAGGGTATTACATGGTAAGCGCGAAGACGATGAACTTCTGCTCTAAAAATAAATCTTGTATCGCGAGAGAATTTTTACAACATTCAGCCAACGAATACAAAAAACACTCCTAAAAAATAACCGTAGATTGCACACGATTTTGTCTCGTACATATGTAACTTTATAACACTCCTAGTTACTACAAATACTCAATCCAAGCACTCATTAATGTTCAACAAACAATCTTTAATTATAAACAATTGAGCTCCAATTTGTTTCTACAAAACATTTCGAAAGCTCAAACACCGTTTCGAATTACAAACATGTTTTGAATTCAACCGATTACATTTCAAACAGCACTCTTGTTGACATCACATGAAAAAAGAAATCGAAGTCGAATATTCCACGCGAACTCGAGAGCCAAGCGACGCATTGGATTGCAAGACCCTTATCTGCTTACCCAACCATACAATAACTATGGAGAATATTTTTTCCTATTTGATTTATTTTCCTGAACACGCGTTAGCAAGCTAGACCCTTTGACCTTTGTACCATTCTTATGGCGTAGGAAATAAGGATTAAGGCGCTGACAACCGCTATTGAGTTGAGCTGCTGCTGTCACTGTCGGATTGTATACATAAGAAAGAGAAGCACGACGACAACGGGACGTTCAGAACTTTTTACAAACCATAAAATAAATTAATTACTTAAAAATAAGTTCAGTAGTGAAAAATAAAAAATAACCAAGTTCTGTATTTAAATATGATACGTTATTGTTATAAATTTTACCAACGACGTACGTTGATAAGCAATACAGTATTTGTGTTGGAAGATCATTTTAAGAGTTTAGTTTACTATTTTTTTGTATCGAGAAAACTTTTCAAAATTTGAATCCAACAGGGTACTCAGAAATATGTTTAAGATTAACTTTTTTTTTCTGCCGTCACAAACTATAAATTTAGCAAAAAAATTGTTTGATACAAGCCTATTTGGCTGTTGTCAGCGTCTTAAAATCGCACTGCAACTGTTGAGCTTGACTTGGTGCTACTAGTATGTGTACCTGTGCAATTCAATCAGAGGTTACTGGGGCATTATAATGTAAAAAGAAAGCTGGTCAATTTTAGATTTTATGAGGTTTGTTTTTAATTATTTTTGTCTATCTTCGAGCTTTATGATTACTAGACTTACACAATAGTTGGGTAAGGGATAGGATAAGGAGTGGGATGAGGGAGAAGGAATAGGGGATGGGGCCTCCGGCACTCTCACTCACCGAACGAAACGGCGAAACGCAACAGTTTAGGTACTGTTAGTTTAAATCGATTTTCTCTGAGACTTTCCCGGTCGAGCCGGCCTATTCATGCGAAAATCAGCAAAGCTCTACTACCGTGTACTACTTATATTTTCCCGGCGTTTTAGCATCAGTTACACCAGTCGTTGGTCACGGGATGAGTCTAATAAGGTTCTATTTTTTTTTATAAAGTCACGCCTGTATCCCCGAAGGGTTAGGCAGAGGTGTAATATTACACCCACATTGATGACCGGGTGGCGCAGCGGGAGTGTAAGCGACTGCTAAGCCGAAGGGCGCGGGTTCGATTCCTGCTCAAGTCAATCATTTGTGTGCATGAACATGGATGTTTGTCTTGGTCTGGGTGTTTCTATGTATAATATGTATGTATTTATAAAAAAGTATATTTTGTATGTTTATCCATTATCTAGTACCCATAGTACAAGATATGCTTAGTTTGGGACTAGATGGTGTTGTGTGAATGTGGTAGAATAGAATATAATAATATATAGAACTAGAGGACGCCAGCAGCTCCGCCTGCATTTTTTTTAAATTTACCCGTTTTGGCCGATCCCGTGGGAATTTCGGGAAATCCCTTCTTAGTGCACCCCTACGGTCCTCTAGGAACATACATGCCAAATTTCGGCTTCCTGCGCCCAATAGTTTCGGCTGTAGCGTGTCTGTCAGTCAGTCAGTAACGAAAGGATTTTATATATTAAGATATAACATTTCGCCTTAAATTTTTAGGTCCCACGTACTAGGGTGCGTGCCTATTGCCGTACCACGACTGACGTAACCGCTGCAAAAAGATGTTCATCTAAAACAATAATAAATCTTAACCCTCTCAAGTGTAATGGCTGAACCTTTCGTCTGTTAGTTCTTGCGATGCCACGATACCGCGAGTCAATAAACACCAGATATATTTAACTCGGTCTAATATTATGGCTTGTCCGTGTGGTGACGGATTAAGAATACGGATTGTCACCACCCCATGTCATCCCATGGGTGTCGTAAGAGGCGACAGAGGGAGCATATTATGCAGAGAACAGCACTGCAAGAGAGGGAAAACTTGATACAAACCCTATACCAACCCGTTTGGCTAGCGTGGTATAGTAGGCCAATTCCTCCTTTCAAAGGAGAGGCCTAGTCCAGCAGTGGACTGTTAAAGGCTGATGATGATGATGATATTATGGCAAAATACTGTGGTTTTTGAGACGTTGTACGGACTGCAGTACATAACTATGTAAAACTTCTTGGCAATGAGACATGATATCTATATGTCGGAGATTGGAAAACGGAACGTACAATCTTAATAGATTTGGGTGTATTCGAATACGATGGTTGGCAACACTGAGGTCGGCAGTTAACAGCTGTCAATGTTATTTGATGTTTTTATAAGCGAACGTGGAGCTGTCAACGAACACTTTGGTGACAGACACAGCGGAGGAAAGAAGTGTAGCCTACCTACGTCCGACTTCGCCGCGTTTCCAAAAGTAATCCACAGCGGCTGGTTTTACTCTTCGGATTTCTAAAAAGCCTATGAAAAAGTATGCTCTGTATGGATTTCGCCCACGGTACTAAAGCCTTTAAGAAACCTAGCCTGCACCGGTCGCTGGAAGACATCAAATCTTGATGTCAGAAAAAGTAGCGTGGGGTGACCACACCACCCAGTCTTAAAGAGCTGCTCTCTGAGGCACGAGCCAAGCCATTCTAACACGAGCCCTGTGAATAGCAGTCTGTTGATATCTTCACTAGGCTATCGCTACCTACCTTATTAATTATGTCTAATAGTATATCTGTTTATACTATAATTATCCGATTGTAATAAATCGCCGGTAAAAACATAGCATACGGTGACAGATTAAGAATACGCAATGTCATCACCCCATATGGGTATCGTAAGAGCCAACGGAGGGACCATACTATGCAGAGAACAGCACTGTAAGAGAAGGAAAACTTAAAACAAACCCTATACCAACCCGTTTGGCCAGCATCGTATAGTAGGCCAATTCCTTGTTTCAAAGGAGAGGCCTAGTGCAGTAGTGGATTGTAAGGGGCTGATGCTGAGTTTAGAATCTAAAAATTGGAGCAATATTGTCGTGGAGCCTCTAGAGATTCTTCGTGGAGCCCTGGCGCTCTGCGGAGCACACCTTGAGAATAGTTGATCTATAGGTTTACATTATTTCGCGCTAATTTGTACTACTGAATTGTACGTAACTTTGCTTACGTGCGTATACTATAAATAGAAAAATTAAATAATTTCACATATTGACATTTATTTGATTGGAATCTCTCATAAATTTATATTTCCTCGAAGAAGAAATGAATAAAAATACTCGTTTAAAAACGAAAGAACGCTCATTAATGCCCGAAATGAATAACTCAAGTTGTTTAGTTTTCCTTCAACTTGACTAGTTTCATTAAAATATTTTCGTGCGCGGAAGAACTAAATAACTCAATTTGGCTAATTCATTTAATACTCAAGTGATCAGAAGTCACAGTTATTCATTTATTTATAGACTTATTCATTTTTTCTACTAATATTAAATGTTCATTTATACATATCTATTTTTACAATTGAAACACAAAAATGGCTTTATCTTTGGACTGGGTTGTGATATAAGAATGTTTGTTAGACCAAAAGATGCGGCAAATTTTGGGGTTCACGATAATGGTAAAAGGTCAATTTGGCCAAAATCGGAGTTATTTAGTTCTTCCATTATACCCACGATATGTCGGAGATTGGAAAACGGAACGTACAATCTTAATAGATTTGGGTGTATTCGAATACGATGGTTGGCAACACTGAAGTCGGCAGTTAACAGCTGTCAATGTTATTTGATGTTTTTATAAGCGAACGTGGAGCTGTCAACGAACACTTTGGTGACAGACACAGCGGAGGAAAGAAGTGTAGCCCACCTACGTCCGACTTCGCCGCGTTTCCAAAAGTAATCCATTTTCATCCGAGCCACGTGTGCATATTTAGTTTGTGAAGTGAACTAATTAATTTGAGTAAAACCTATTGAGTGTATACCGAGTCTTATTTTCCTGAACCGTACGATGGAAGAAGACCTGAGAGACGAAGAACGCCCACATTCTCCTACGTTACCTACGTTATATACTTATTTTAAAATGAGTCAGGATCGGAACGGATCTTTGTACGATTTTCATCAATAGGTAGGGTGATTCTGAGGATGGTTTAGTTCCGTGTATAATTTACGCAAAAAAATATACACGTAAACTTTATTTTCAAAAGAATGCAAATTTATGCACAATTTGTTGGGTAGTTTTTGAGTTTATCGCATTCATACAGACAGACAGTAAAAAGGGCTTTATTTTATAATAAGGTATTATGAATGTACTGAAGTCTCAACTTTTCTTTAAATTCAAAAATCTTAAGCTTAGGTAGTAGAGCTTTGGTGATTTCAGCATGAATGGGCCGGCTCTACCGGGGAAGAACTACCCTCTCACAGAAAATCGACGAAAAGTAACAGTACTTAAGGCGCTGTTATACCTCAGTAGCCGTGAAACACCTAATTTTTCGTCGCGCATCGAGCCATAACGGTACATATTACAAATTAGCAAAAATTAGAGCTTAGAGTCAAAAGTCTGAACAAAAGACTTTTGAAAGAATTTTTCATGTACGTAAAATAGAATCACGGTAAAAAAATCACAAAATCGAGGCAGAAAATAATCTTTCGTCTCACTGTTTGCAATATTTTGATCGTAAGCTGTCATATTTTTTTGATAATATTGTAGGAAATCTAATGAACTAAAGAATTACCCTATTTATTTTCATATTATACGTGTATATTTTGTAAAATTAAATAAAATCTGCCAAACGTCTATGATTTTGACGCTCGGTAGATCCCATCAATATCCAACGCTTCAGCAATTTAAACCTTATTAGCATAAGCGGTGTACTGAGTGTCAGTTGCTAGCTTACGCCCCGCCCAGACCTCATCATTCGGCTATGAGCCCTGTGAGAGATAGGTCATGTCGCTTGCGTCTCCGCTGCACGAAATTTTACGTAAACCTGTTTGTTATTATAATACGCCGATTTGAGTTCGTAATTTCATGTTTTATGTTATAGACTGAATACTTTGAATCAAATAGGCTTTTCATGTAACTATGGGCACATATAATTAGGACCTAAATTTATACTCTTGTTGCGTTTAATGCGTTATTGTTTCTGTGCTTATAAATATATAATTAGAAGAATAAAATATGGACAATTAGAGAAATGAAGTTCTTCGAAGGATTTGTACAAGAAAGCGTCGAAATAAAATAGAAATTCATCCATGGCCAAGTGATTATGAAATATGTAACATTTTTACACAAATTATTTTCATAAGAGTCTTTTATGACTAACTATGTTACTTATATATTATCGATTATGCATAATATAATTATATAAATTATTCTCACAATACATAGCTGCCACAGTTTTCAATTTTTGAAAGAGTAATAACATAAAATCGAATCATTTTATGTACCTATATTTTAAATTCATTAGCTTGTCAGAGCGCCTGGAGCGCTAAGATGCCGCCACGGCGAACAATAATGATGACAGCGCTAATATGGCGCTCCGCAATCCGCACACAAGCGGTAACGAATGTTGTATAATTGTGTTTTGAACATAAACCTTTTTAGGTACATCGGGTAAAACTTTGATTTTTCATAAACAATTAGGTATGTCTCAGTACATCTATATCTTTTTAATTTCTAAAATCAATAATTTATAAGTAAGAAGGTAACTTCTCTGTTTGCTATAACACAAGATATAGTATTTTTTTAATAATAAAGTACGTAACTAATTATCATTATTGTAATCACAGTGAAGTTAATGATAACAGTTCTGCAACGTCTTACACACATTTGACTTCAGTCATTCCTAACACGATCTGTTCAAGAGCTAGCCAAGAAATGCCAAACATTTTTTTTAACAAATTTGTCTCAAATTCCGTAGTGATAAGCAAAAATTGCAAGAGGGATAGCAGTGACTGGTTCGAATTGCGTAAGAATATGTTGACAGATTGAAATTTTTGTATAGTGGTAAAAAGAAGAGATAACAGCAGTAAAGCCAACTTAGTAAAAAATATTTTGTACAAATAAAATATTTGCAATGTAAAATCAGTTGCGCATGGAATCTAAAATGAACAACTGGCTTTGCAACAACTGGCGAAGCAAGAAAATGTAACAATCGAGCCTTGTGGATTATTCGATTAGTCCAAACACGATTGTGGAAATTTAATGTTCAAAAGTTGCCTATAAGAATGGCCTGGAGAATAGTATAAGAGCAAATAAAATACAAATATGGAAACATGATAAAAAAGTGAACTGACTAGTCTAAACAAATATTGTAATTGTTATTACCAAATTCAGGGGCAACGCCACGTTACACGCAAACAAAAGTGTTTATTTGCTGTGTGGAGTGGCGAAAGTATACCACTAAAAATATAAATTATAGAAAGAGATGATGTTTTCTGGGAGAAGCTTGTGGCGTTTTATATGAATTGGCAGTTGCCTGAAATTGTTGATTCTCGTGAAACTCAAGGGATGGCATTGCGAGATCACGGAGAGGAAAATGTTTCATCAGTGCTTTAAATTTCTACAATACCAAGCCGTAAAAGGAAAGTAAATGAAACTGTGCCTCGTGAACAACAGCAAATAATAAGTATTGAAGCCTTATCACCTCACACACTGCCTTTAACATTCGATGAGAATAAAGAAAACCTGCCGGGTTGTAGCAGACAGCTAACTTTTGATGAGCTGTAAACTCTGTATTTCGTTAATAAATGATAAATGAATATAAATAAATATCTTTAAATATTTATTTTCTTTGAAACAACACATATTTGAAGCGAAAGAAATTTTTTATATTTTTCCATACAAACATGTATGACGAGAGCTAACGAAAAAGCAGTAACTCAAATTCTAATTCTATAATTTTCTAACCGACATAGCAGTATCTCATGAATAAGGTATATCCACATGTATTTTTGATGTTTCATCTATTTTGAAAAATAATAATGGGTTGGGTTTCGAAACGAGTCGCCTGAATTTGAGGGTATTGGTAGTGTAGGGGGCTTAAGGTAGTTCGTTTTAATCCCCTAAAAGTAATTTTGGCTGCCGGAGTTGCGTCTAAATATTTTTAAACAATTTCAAAAATTTCATAAATACTTCGGCAATTATGCAAAACGGAACATAGTTTTTATACTTTAGTACAGTTTTACAAATGTAATTTTTAGGATTTATGTGAAAAACGTGAAACGAAACGCAAAACTGCCATCTTGGAATGATCATATTGACAGCTAATGTCAAATTCGTGCGCTTTCGAGTGCCTTGGGTTAGGTGCGACTGTAATAAGTAAATAAATAGGTTATGTTAGGTTCTCTTTTGACCCTTATTCCGAAAATAGGAGCCCTTCGCAGGGCTCCGACAACCTTAGTTTATTAAGTAGTGTGATGAATGTGGAAGTTGGCAGTGCCATACACACCGATGTTTGGAGATTTTTTTTTTTCAGAGGAAACCATGTATTTCCGGCAAGTGAAAATGGTGAGGGGGGTTTCAAGACCTCCCCTGCTCCCTCTCCAATCACTCCCAACCCCTAAAAACGGCGACGTATTTCGAAACCTTTGCCATAATAATTATACCCTTAATAACAATAAACACCCATAAATAAATAAATAAAAGAAATCAACTTTTACTAAACTTCAATTATCTCGTAACTCGCTTTAGTTGAGATAAGGCTTTTGCGCTTAGTAGAGCAGTATTGTGTTTTTAGGGTACCGTAGCCAAAAATTGTAAAAACGGAACCCTTATAGATTCGGTATGTCTGTCTGTCTATCCGCCCGTATGTCACAGCCAATTTATTGCAAAACAGATTTGAAAACTGGCAGGAATGGAATTAGATGTAGGTATTCTATGAGCTGCTTCACTATTTTTATACAAAAACAAAACAAACATAATAATTGCCTCTCCATGCATGGAACTGACTTAATTATTTTTATCATCTTACGGCACGTAGGTATTTACCTACTTTCGTCAACATTTAATACCTATAACGTCTAATGTAAACCAGTTTTGCTCATGGCTGCACTGAGAACAAAAATTGCGCTATGCCTATATTGTACAAACAGATTGATGTATGTAATATAAATTTTAATATCAGTATCTCAATTCAATATGCTGAAACGTTTTGCTTGCGATTTTGAAATATTGGAATACGGATGTCGCCAGAATACGGCCGCACGCGACGAGAATGAAGGGGGGCGCCCCGCAGTAGACGGAGCTAAGCTCCCTTCACCTCCCCTGCTTCACCCCCTCATTTACCAAAACAGTCGCTTAGGACAGCGCCTTTGCGTTTCGTTCGGTGAGTGAGAGTGCCAGAGGCCCTATCCCCTATTCCTTCTCCCTCATCCCACTCCACATCCTATCCCCTTTCCCAACCGCAAGGGGTGGCAACGCACTTGTGACTCCTGTGGTGTTGCTTGTGTCCATGGGCGGCGGTAATTGCTTACCATCAGGAAATCCGTCTGATCGTTTGCCGCCTATTACTATAAAAAAAAACTTATACCATTTCACCTGACAATGCTACTAATCCTTAATAAAGTAGTTTGTTTTGAAACTTGGTCCAATTTTCTTTCAATTTACAAATCATAATTGGCAGCTCTACGAAAAGCAAGCTTGAGCTTTTCGCATGGCTGCCGATTTTAAATATCCCTAATCCTCCACACTTCGGTGTGAATGCAGCCTACATTAAAATGTAAAGTCCCAAGGAAGCCTGCAAGAGATTTAATTTCCTAAAGGGCGATTCCATCGTTCGTGCCATATCGGCATACGAACATTGTTCAATTCATGTGCTAAAAGTATTAGGTAACTTTGGCGGACGAGTTTCTCACTCTCTCTCTGTTCACTGTACAACGTAGCATAAATATATTTTGATGTAGGGTCCTCTTTGGCTGGTAAGGTAAATATTCGGTTAAAGAGGATACACCTGAGCAAGATTTCCTTGCTCAGGTGTAAAAAAACTCACACTAAAAACTATTAAAAACAAGTTGTAGACAGGTCTTTTATTTACAAAAGACTACAAAGAAGAAAGAAAAAAATATATTGCTCGCTTAATAATGTGCCCGGTAGATGGCAATAAGCTGGCCCCCTATTACATTGGGCCCTAAACATAGCTGGTAAAATGTGGGTGTTTATACTTCTCTGGCTACCCTTGCAGGGATAAAAGGCGTGAAGTATCTCTTCTCAATTGTAAAGAAAAATAAGTAAGGCAAGGTTTTTCATATAATTAAAGGGTAGGTTAAAATTATATGCAAAATATGGATCCCAAACTTCGTTTTAGCTTAGTTTCTAATAAACTTTACAGAAGCCTGCGGAAAAGCATCTATTAAAAGATTATAAGTAACACTAGAAAACATGATGTTCCATAGATAGAGTTACCGTCAGACCATCATTATCACCATATGGCCTTCCTCAGTCCACTAATGGAGATAAGTTTCTCCTAATATGCGTTACAATAGCACTGTAAGAGGATTTGGTCTAGTATAACTAGACGCGGGTTATCACAAGGTTTGGTGTTCAGTTTTCCGTCTTTCACCACTATTAATTCGCCAAGTGGTTATAAAGAAAAAGTATTGTAGCGGACCCTGCTTGGTGATGGTGATAATGTTCTCATTGTTGACTTTGACTGCATGGTTGGCGTAGTGGTTTAACACATTGACTGCTGGCCTAAGATTCGTAGACGGCCTTTTGCTATGCGGCCAGTACGCATATCCTGCGTGTATCCGCACCCGCAGAGCGTGCCCAGCCTCTCGTGCTTAACGACACGCAACGCGCGTGCAGGTCGAGCGTGTGTCTGTGCTGACGCGACACGCGACGTACGAGTTGCTATACAAAAAAAACACACATGAGTGGTCGTCAGCACATGTGTGGTATGGGTATGATTCACGCGTCGCGTGTTTCGGCAGCACGCTTGTATATTTATTTCCCTAAACACGACTATTGTGGGCTAGCCGCATCGCAGGACCCGACTCTTGGGACACACCATATACGTTTCCAGCAGTCAATGTGTTAAGCAGCCGTCTCACCGCTTGACACTGCGCCGAGTGTCGTGGGTTCGATTCCCACACGAGAGAACACTTTGTGTGATCCATAAATTGTTGTTTCGAGTCTGGGTGTTCATTGTGTCCGTTGGTTGTATATTTGTAAAATCCCCCGCGACAGGATTTATTCCTAGAGCGGGAGTTGTCTTTAAAAAAAAAAATTAAAACAAAAATGTTTGTATGTCCCTAGAACATAATTTCCCAAACAAAAGTATTAAATTTTGTATCGATTGTTGAACATATCCTGTATTGTTTAATGGGACTTGGGGTGGGAAGATAATTACAAAAATGATACAGACAAAAAAGTTATCAGCTTTCAAAATTAACAACATTGTATTTTTCGAATAATCCCGATGGACTGTCTTAAATTTACATGTAAATAACAAATAATTCATTTATTTAGCCTTTGTCCGAAATACGAAGCGAAATTTGATGATTAATGAAAATTCATCAGCCCAGGTCTCGGATGGTATAGGTACATACTTCAATAACGAGTAATTTTACGTAATAATGAGTTTATTATGATTGGGGGGGCGATTGCTATATGCACCTCGTTTGGTATAATTATTTATAGGCAACATAAAAAAACATGTGACTACTAAGGAAAGTCAAAGATACTGCGGAGGCTTTATACAGGGTGTCACAAGACCCATCACCAAGCCGAAGTCTACTCGTTGTGGACATCATACCAAGTCATACTAACCAAAAATAATACCTGGGAAACGATCTTTTTCAAGTTTTCACATTTTTTTAAACCGCAATTAAAAGCGCGCACCCACTTATCCATGGGGTCATAGGGCATCTAAAGAACATATTGGCGGGGTAAATGCTTCGATTTTGTACCTAATAAGGAAAACTTCCATACTAACTTTTAGCCTCAATATTTCCTGAACCAGTAATTTCCCAGGTATGGTGCCGAAGTAAAAAATATTCGTAGTGATTGGTACAATATCCCATATTGTACCAATCACTACGAATATTTTTTCAGTTTTTGTTAAGGGTCTTTTTATACTCTGTATATTTTTATAGACTTACGCTTGTATCCCCAAAGGAGTAGGCAGCGGTAATATTACACCTACATTTCGCCATGTTGTGAATGTGTAGGTTACCCGTAATAAAGGGTGAGCCTATTGCCGTTACCGGGCACTTTGCCTGACGCCGTGCTGCTACTGAGAATTCGGAAAAAACTAGTTACACTTTTGCCCGGCCCGGAAATCGCACCCGAGACCGCCTGATCAGCAAACTTATACGCTATTCATTGGACCATGGAGTCAGTTAGTGGATATACCAACCTGAACTGTTTTTGGGAGTCCTACACCTAACCGCGACCAAATGGGTCCTTCACCTTTCTCGAAATAAACTAGTTTTTACTTTAATGTAGTGAAGGATACCCGCTACTATTAGGATATCAAACATGATACAAAAAGTGAAATGATACAAAAATATAGAAATTGTTTTGATTTAAAACATTCGTATGTAGATCCATACAACTGATTCTCTCAAAAATTGTTATACTTTCAATCATAATATGGTATTTCATCAGGAATAGTATACATCCACACTCCTAATAACTACTCTCTGTTTTTATAATTAAAACGTTCGATTATATCATTATTGTACATACCCACCTAATACACGCACACAAATAAATAATATGCACATATAATCATGTATATTTAATAATTAATGATATTTTTTTATTATAACTTTACACATAAAATCTTCGACTCGAAGGCATTCAATGCAATAAGGAAGTGTCTTTCTTTATAAAACTTAACCCACAAACATAGGAAGACAATGACCAATATGTCTTGAACCCTATTCGTATAGCAACCCTTAAGCAATGATAGTTCAACTGTATACTGGACAATATGTAAGAGCTCAAAATATCCAACATAAGCTGACCCCTCTTTGGACTAGAATTTGATATAATACGAGGTCAAATTAAACTTGTTATGCATTTGTGTGTGACAAAACAGGTATTCTATAGGATGCGTTAAATGACACGGGAAACAAGATATTGGAAGTAAATGACATGTAAACATATTATGTGAGGGTGTGCAGCAAATTATATGCAAGAAATGTGATTGTGGAATTTTCTTTGTAACGAAAGTTACTAAAATTTTTCTTTGTGAGGCTTGTTAATGGTAAAAGCCTTTCTTTATGAGGTCGGAAGTTTTTTATCGGGACAAATTGGGTTATAGAAACTAATCTAAGTTAGGCTTGTTTTATGTGGGTTAGACAAAATAGGGAAAACTTATGCTAGCTATAAATTTATGTGACAATAAGAATGGTCATTGAAAACCACTGTAGTGGTTTTAACAGGACTACCATGTTAGTTATAAATCGCCTCATTATTTTTTTTATAGACTAGTCCCGGACTGGGACTCAATCCTGTGTCGCGGGGGACTTTACAAACATACAACTAACGGACACAATGAACACCCAGAGTCGGGACAACAACTTATTAATCACTCAAAGTGTTGCCGTGTGGTTGACGGCATAGAATACAAGTGTCACCACCCGCTATCTTCCCGTGAGTGTCGTAAGAGGCGCAAATACCATCTTTGCGCAGAGATGGAAAACTCGACATCAAACCCTATACGACTGCCTCGTTGGTCTCGCGGCATAAATGTGCGCGTGGGATCGGGAGGTCCCGGGTTCGATTCCTGGGTCGGGCAGTGTTATTGGGTTTTTCTATCACAAAATTCTCAGTAGCCGCACGGAGTCTGGAAATGTGCCCGGTACGGCAATAGGCTCGCCCCTTATTACGTGGGACTAAAGTATATCTGGCGAAAAGTGGGTGTTGAAATACACCTCTGCCTACCCCTTCGGGGATAAAAGGCGTGACGTTATGTATGTATGTATGTATGTCAAAGTGTTGTCTCGTTTGGGGATCGAACCCACTACACTCGGCTCAGTGTAAGTGTTAAGCAAAGTTTAGACGTGGATTATAATTATGGCGTTTGTACTTCATCTTTTATGACGCAATTCGTTTCATTTCATTGCTTCATCGTCCTAGCTTTAAGCCGATTGGAATCAAGCATTGGAACCCGAAGTCAACTTACTAGTCTATCTAGATTTGACAGAATTAATTCGATCTCGAGCTAAGACTAGGCTAGGTGAGGGTCTTATATGGTAAGCGCGAAGACGATGAACTTCTGCTCTACAAAGAAATCTTGTATCGCGAGAGAATTTTTATAACATTCAGCCAAGGAATACAAAGAAAAACACTCCTAAAAATTACCGTAGATTGTACACGATTTTGTCTCGTACATATGTAACTTTAAAACACTCCTAGTTACTACAAATACGCAATCCAAACACTCATTAATGTTCAACAAACAATCTTTAATTATAAACAATTGAGCTCCAATTTGTTTCTACAAAACATTTCCAAAGCTCAAACACCGTTTCGAATTACAAACATGTTTTAAATTCAACCGATTACATTTCAAACGACACTCTTGTTGACGTCACATGTAATAATTAAAATAAACCGGTCAAGTGCGAGTCGGACTTGCGCACCGAGGGTTCCGTACAAACCTGTAGGTATATATAATTATTTAAAAAAATATGTGGTGTAACTAAAAATTTAAGGTTCTCGATTTTTTTCTTATGTGCTATAAAACGCTGCTTTATGCCTAATTTCAAGATTCTAAATCGACTTTTCTTATCGACCTTTAAAATTATTACAAATATTTTAATTATATGATGTAACAAAAAAATTGATATTTTCGCAATTTTTCCTTTATCTGTGCTATAGCATAGACGTTGGTTCGTACCAATTTTCAAGATTCTGAGTTTACGGGAAGTACGTTTTGATTCCTTTGCCAGTAGTTGCGAGTTTGAAAATATGCTAAAATTGCTGTTTCTTTTGATTGCGTTGCGATAGAAGTTTGATTTTGTAACAGCTTAAAGGTAGTATAGACCCATATATAATTATTTTAAAAATATGTGGTGTAACAAAAAATTTAAGGTTTTCGATTTTTTTCTTATGTGCTATAAAACGCTGCTTTATGCCAAATTTCAAGATTCTAAATCGACTGGAACCCTTTAGTTTTGACTTGAGCATTTGATATGAATTTCAATTTAATAACTTTTCGCGTTCATGAGAAAAGGGGTAGTAACTTTAAAATTAATACAAATATTCTTTTTATATGATGTAACAAAAAAACGGTTTTCTTAATGTTTCCTTTCTCTGTGCTATAAGACATTGCTTCGCACCAAATTTCAAGATTCTGAGTTCACGGGAAGTACCCTGAAGGTTTTGATTCCCTTGCGAGTTCCGAAAATTTGCGGAAATTCGCAGCATAAACGGCTGTATCTCTTGATTGCGTTGGTTTAGAAGTTTGATTTTTTCACAGCTTCATGGGACAGTAGACTTGACTATTTGATATAAATTTCAGTTTGATAACTTCAAGCGTTTCTGGGAAAAAGGGTCTTGACAGACGGACGGACAACAAAGTGATCCTATAAGGGTTCCGTTTTTCATTTCAAGGTATGGAACCCTAAAAAGGTGTAATAACTATTTTTTTATATAGTAATAGGCGCCAAATGAGCAGACGGATCACCTGATGGTAAGATATTACCGCCGCGCATGGATACAAGCAACACCACAGGAGTCACAAGTGCGTTGCTGCCCTTTGGGGTTGGGAAAAGAGATAGGATAAGGAGTGGGATGAGGGAGAAGGAATAGGCGATGGGGCCTCTGGCACTCTCACTCACCGAACAAAACGCAACAGTTACCTAAACTGTTGCGTTTTGTTCAGTGCTGTTACTTTACGTCGATTTTCTGTGACAGGGTAGGTCGAGCCGGCCCATTCATGTAGAAATCAGCAAGACTCTACTACCGTGTAAGTACTACTTATATTTGCCCGGTATTTTAGCATAAGTTACACCAGTCGTGGTCACGGGATGAGTCTAATAAGGTTCTATTTTTTTTTATAAAGTCACGCCTGTATCCCCGAAGGGTTAGGCAGAGGTGTAATATTACACCCACTTTGACGACCGGTTGGCGCAGCGGGAGTGTAAGCGACTGCTAAGGCGAAGGTCGTGGGTTCGATTCCCGCTCAAGTCAAACATTTGTGTGCATGAACATGGATGTTTGTCTTGGTCTGGGTGTTTCTATGTATAATATGTATGTATTTATAAAAAAAAGTATATTATGTATGTTTATCCATTGTCTAGTACCCATAGTACAAGATCGGCTTAGTTTGGGACTAGATGGTTTTGTGTGAATGTGGTAGAATAGAATATAATAATATATAGAATATAACATTTCGCCTTGAATTTTTAGGTCCCACGTAATAGGGGGCGAGCTTATTGCCGTTACCGGGCACATCACCAGACTCCGTGCTGCTACTGAGAATTCGGAAAAACCGAGTAACACTTTTGCCCGACCCGGGAATCGAACCCAGGACCTCCTATCAGCAGTCGCATATACTATCCACTGGACCACGGAGGCAGAATTTTATTATTTGTGACTAAAAGCATTTTACCTTTATTCTCAAATCATTATGTGATATAGACTTGTTACATAAATATAAGTACGTATGATAGTTATTTGCCTTCACAATCAATTACCCCGGGGCCATCAAAGAGGGTACCTGAACGAGACAAAATCTTATTAACTTGGATCATGTATCCAATAATAATGTAGTATTATTTATTTATCGTATAAGTGACTAAACAGACTATGTCGAAGTTACGCGACCGAAGTTCCGCGGCTGATTTTACGTTCCGATGTATTCGGCTGATACGACACACTATAAGTGCCGAACTTACGCTCGTGCTACGAACTACGATTGTGCTCTACTACTAGAAAAGTTGCCGCTGAACTTACGCCCAACCGAAGTAACGCAACGTAATTTCGGTAGGTATAATGATCAGTAATTGAAATAGCATTGTAGACGTAATGCCGAACTTCGGTCGCGTAACTTCGGCATAGCGTGTTTAAATACTTATACTCATAAGAAACCTGACCAAAAATAATCTTATTTGCCGAACTAAAGTCAATCGTGCATTCGTTCAATCATTCAACTAATACGCAATGGTAATTGAAGATAATATTTATCAAATAATCGAAGTTGATTGATGCGTTGTAATTCGCAATTTTTCGAATAATTTAATGTGAATTATACTTGTTCAAATATTCGAATTTGAATTACATTTCGAATTATGTTTTGTTAAAGATTTTTTAATGTTCATCATCATCATCATCGTCCTAGCGTTACGCCAGTTGCTTCCTAAACTTGCACCTTGGCTGGGGCGCCCTGTGCAGTCAAAGAGAAGAATATTATTCTTTCCTCAGAGCGACTACCGCCTGACCTCCATAACCCAAAGAGATAGAGATATTCCATTGCTTAGACCAGTGTCAGAATATTATTTAGTTCGTCAGTTGTCCTCTTCATGCAAGTCCACTGTCCTCAGCAAAGGTCTAAACCAATGGCGAAATATAAGAGTGCTTTAGTATAATATCTAAAGATATGTATGCCTCCGTGCTCCTGTGGATAGCTTATGCTTCTGCTGATCCCAAGTTCGATGCCCGCGTCGGGCAAAAGTGCTACTGTGTTTTTCCGATTTCTCAGTAGCAACACGAATAAAAAAACCGCGAGCAATAGATTCGCCCCCATATTACGTGGAACCTAAAATTCATAACGCGAAATATGGTAGTAATATTACAGTTCTGCCTACCCCCTTGAGACTACAGGCGAGGCGTGACGATTTAAAAAAAATATATGTGCAAGTAAAACATAAATTACAAGCAATTTACCATAAAAACACTTAAGAATAATAACACTTATAAGAAAATCAGGTGTTCTGATTACCAGTCTGTAATAATTCAAGTCGTAAAGACTACTAATAGCCGTTTTAAAACGAGCGGAAGCCAAAATCCCACACCCAGCTGTGGACTTAATCTGTTGTTAACGATATATTCACCCTTAAGGCTGGGTGTCTGTGCATGAGCGAGCTAGCATCGCTCATCTTGTGATAAGCGAAGCTAGGAAAATGACATAAGTTACAGATAGTAGCGGAAATGCAAAGAACTGCTACGCTGAAAGTCGCGGGTTCGATTCCCGCTCAAGTCAAACATTTGTGTGCGTGATGTGAATATGTCTTGGTCTGGATGTTTCTATGTATAATATATATGTATTTGCAAAAAAAGAAGTTTATATGTATGTTTATCCATTGTATAGTAACCATAGTACACGTTTCTGATTAGTTTGGGACTAGATGGTGATGTGTGAATGTGGTAGAATATTATTATTATATCGTTTATGTAACGGTGCTACGTCACTTAATTATCTTATACTAATATTTAAAGCTGAATAGTTTGTTTGTTTGTTTTGTTAAACGCGCTAATCTCAGGAACTACTGGTCTGATTTGAAAAGTTCTTTCAGTGTTAGATAGCCCATTTATCGAGGAACATCACGCTATGAGCCACGAGAGCGGAACAGTAGCCTTAAATAACACGGGTGTAACCACGGGCTCATCTAGTTTCAAAATAATAGTTAACGTACCTTGTATTTCCCTCGACGTTTCGGCATGCGTTACACCAGTCGTGGTCTCGAGATGATTGGTATCTCAATTTTCTACCTATATTTTCAAATAATTACGCGACATACGTCAAAAGCGGCGATAGCCCAGTGGTGTACATAACGGACTGCCGAGACGATGGTCTCGGGTTCGATCCCCAGTTACCCCGCGCAGACGCCTCTGACTTTTCGAAATTATGTGTGTATTAAAAATGTTAATTATTGCTCGCTTAATAATGTGCCCGGTAGATGGCCATAGGCTCACCCTCTATTATATTGGGACGGAAACAAAACTGGCGAAGTATGGGTGTTTAATACCCCTCTGCCTCGGGGATAAAGGTGTGCAGTTATGTTATGTTTAATATTACTAGATGGATTTAGTTTGCAGTGTTCTAGTTTTCCCATTCAGAGATTCGATGAACTTTGTCAAAGTCAGCACAATGGAAGACAACTATAATAGTTTGATCATCAAGTTAATTTAATTACTATAGTTCAGTTAACTCATTAACTACTTACTTGAATGGTACTTCATAGTATTGTCTTGGTACTTTTTCTTAACAAGATATTTTCTTTTTTAAATCGTACCTATGTCTTGTCCGTTTGGTGACGGTTTAAGAATACGGAATGTCACCACCCCATATCATCCCACGGGTGTCGTAAGAGTCGACAGCGGGAGCATATTATGCAGAGAACAGCACTGTAAGAGAAGGAAAACTTGATACAAACCCTATACCAACCCGTTTGGCCAGCGTGGTATAGTAGGCCAATACCTCCTTTCAAAGGAGAGGCCTAGTCCAGCAGTGGACTGTTAAAGGCTGATGATGATGACCAATGTCTTAGACTGACTTCACATTGAAAGCTGGAATTTGACAACGATGTTCTTTGGGGACTTCAAGATTTCCCAAAATGCTCACGGGGTCGGAAAGAAACAATTGAAAAAATTGCATTTGTAGCTGCGGGCGCCCTTTAGTTTGAAATAAAAATATTTAAACTTAATCTTAACAGCGATAGCCTAGTGGAAAGATCGACGGAGTGCTACGCAGAGGGTTTCGAATCCACGGCGCGCACCACTGACTTTTCGATGTTATGTGCGTTTTAAATTGTTAATTATTATCGCTTGCTAAACGGTGAAGGAAAACATCGTGAGGGAACCTGCATGTCCGAGAGTTCTCCATAATGTTCTCGAAAGACATGTGAAGTCCCGCACTTGGCCAGCGTGATAGACTACGGCCTTATCCTTCTCATAGTGAGAAAAGGCCCGTGCCCAGCTGTGGGACAGTTTATATACAGGGCCAATGATGAAACTTAATCTTGATCTCTTTCTCACATACATCTCATCTACCTTACACATCTGTAATAGGTACACATCCTACATCATTCTCGGAACAAAACCTTTTAATACCCCAAAGTTAGTCCGGTAATAAAAAAGTTTGATTCACACTTTATAGGTAACAAAAAGGGTAACAGTACGGAATGAGGGTAATTACCCCAAATACGGGTAATTTTGTAACTGACACCCGGTAAGGTGTTTAAGTACGTAAGGATTGTTTATGTGTTTCCAATTCGAGTACATTTGAGACTTGAGTTGTATTGATTTCCAATTTTGTTTATAATTAACTCATTTTACGTATACGTATCAGATTTAGAAGATAATTGTGTATACAAAATAAATGTGTACTACAATGTTGTTACTAGAAGATTGTCAATTACTACCAGTTCATAAAGCATCGCTTCTTGTGAAATGCATTTCTACCTTGTGCTTCCACCATATTATAAAACTAGCTGACCCAGCAATCTCCGTATCGCCTTTTTAAGAGTTTTTATTTAATTCCCTTTTTTCCAAGCCCCTTTTCCAAAGTTGCCATTGACTTAAGGCTTAATCTCTTAACATTTCAGAGTCTATAAATGATGAACAAACAAACATAGATTTTTATATAATATTGAATTCCCCATTCCTTAAAATATCGAAGGCGATACCCATATTGATTTTTAAAATTTTCTCATTCGCCATGTTTGATTTCCCGTCCGACATCTTGGATCACTAAATAAATAACTGGGCTATCGTATACAAAAAGAATTTTTCATATCCGACCGGTAGTTCCTGAGATTAGCGCGTTCAAACAAACAAACAAACAAACTCTTCCGCTTCATTATATTAGTATAGATAGATACTGTTCCCGTCGTGTCCTGTCTGTCTGTATGGGTGGGATAAATAAAGAAAACTATTAAACCGTTTATGTAATGTTTCACAAATAGGTAGTGTGATTCTTGAGGAGTGTATAATTCATGCGGGCGAAGCCGCGGGTCTGATGTACTTTTGTTTTTATTTATAGTCTCACGCCTGTATCAGGAGGTATAATATTACACCCCCATTTCGCCATGAATTTTTAGGTCCCACGTAATAGGGGACGAGCCTATTGCCGTTACCGGGCACATCACCAGACTCCGTACTGCTACTGAGAATTCGGAAAAACCCAGTAACACTTTTGCCCGACCCGGGAATCGAACCCGGGACCTCCGATCAGCAGTCGCATACGCTATCCACTGGACCACGGAGGCAGTCTAATGTACGAATGAAAATCTTATTATATTCCTAAGTCATTGTTCTATCGTATCTGCTATGCTATATAGCTCAGTAATCTAAACGCATTCTTGACGTCACATTGAAACCACAAATCAATCGATCGCACTGCTAGACATTCAGCAAACGTCAGAGGCAATACTTGCGGTAATCATTAACACTAAAATATACCACAGATTGTATGAGCTTTAGTGTAATTTACTCTAAAGGATATTAAGTACAAAGCTCGACCGGTAAGTACTACACTTTAACAGTCCACTGCTGGACTAGGCCTCTCCTTTGAAAGGTGGAATTGGCCTACTATACCACGCTGGCCAAACGGGTTGGTATAGGGTTTGTATCGAGTTTTCCTTCTCTAACAGTGCTGTTCTCTGCATAATATGCTCCCTCTGTCGGCTCTTACGACACCCATAGGATGATATGGGGTGGTGACATTCCGTATTCTTAATCCGTCACCACACGGACGGACGTACAGTAACAGTATCCATACTGTTGCGGTTTGAGGTGAGTGAGAGTGCCGGAGCACCCATCGTTTTTTAGGGTTCCGTAGTCCACAAGGAACCCGTCTGTCCATCCGCAGCCTAGCTAAAAGAAGCCTGGTGCTAGAAAGCTGATATTTGGCATGAATATATACATACAATATTGCAACAAGACTGTAGAATAAAATTTAGGAAAATATTTTTTTTAAGGGTATCTCCCCTACATTTATAGTGAGGATGAATTTTGTTTTTGGTTGAGTTCCCCATTGTGTGGGGTATCATTGGATAGGTTTTAAAAAAATATTATTAGTTTGCTCAAATCATTTTTCGATCAAGTGATTGGTTTGTCAAATATCAAGCTTTGAAGTGAAAAAAAATTGTTAGACCCAAGTGTCCCCCCCCCCCCCCTCTGCCGGCTAAACTATTAATCTGGAAGAGGTGAAAAAAATCACAAGTGTAGTACATATAACGAATTTAAAAGGAAAACTATCACGGCTAAGTAGACATCACTAGTTTATGAGTAATCGTCGGTTAACTTATAAATACCTATTTCTGTGAGTTTACATTGGGTACGCTGGCTTAATCTTAAAGATGCCCGTTTTTAGTCTCATGTGATACAGAAGTTATTATCAATAATGGCCATTATGGGCAACTACGGAACCCTACATTGCGCGTGGCCCGACACGCACTTGGTTCCTTCTCTATTATCTCACTTCTCCTTGTATTACTTTTCCCATCCAAATCGGCTACGCACTTGTGATTTCTCCAGTGTTTCCAGGAAAATGCTTTGTTTGTTTGTTTTTCGTGTGAGTGTGTGGCCAACTCTGGTGTCGGAGTTTTCAGACCGACCGAAGGCCTCCGACATGGGCTAACGATCCTTATCCTGAGACAAGAACTGGGACCGACAGCTTTACGTGCCCTCCGAAACACGGTAGCGCTCAGATGTAAATGCCACAAACGGTCACCCATCCAAGTGGTGACCTGTGCAAGCGTTGCTTAACTTTGCCGATCTGTTACGAACGGCAAGCTAAGTCTCGCTATGAGCGCTACCGCTATTCTTATGCGCTGCGCTTATGGACACACGTCCATATTTAAGCATTTTAATGGTACTCACTTACCATCAGTCGACCTACTATTTCATAAACAATCATTTTGATCTATCAAACTGATAAATTTTATTATTATATTCACTTGAATTGCTGTGTCATTTTCGTCAGTAACTGTCATCTTTCTTGGTTGCGTAACTTCGCTTGACGTTGATTTACGCGCTACGAGTATCACCCTTTAATATTATTCCGTGCGTCACATTATGACGCACATGCAAACATAAGCTAGCAAACTCGGAAACCACAACGTTAAAAAATCTTTTTCACTTTCAAAATGGCAGCATAATCCCCTTGAAATCCCACTTGGCAAGCGTCAAAGCATCATTCTCAAAGGAAGCAGAGTCAAAGTCCCCATTCCGCAGCGATCCCGCAATAATTCAGACCATATATGAATATGACAAATACATTCTTGCGTGCGTCACCCGAGAACTGAACTAGTTAACAGGTGCAACAACCCATTTCACGTCTGTACGCTCTGAATTAGAGGTCGATAGAGCTACGTGAGGAACGCCTGCCATCTTTTATTTAAACGGCTGTGGGTTAGGTTTTAAGAGATAGCGGGTTAGGTAGCGGGTAAATCGCTTATCGCTTTTATTCTGAATTAGATGTCTTGCTTGTGGTATTGAGTTGGGTGCCAATTAATAAACTCAGTACCAGACATTTTTGAAAAAAGGTCATGATGAAGCCGTCAAATAATTACGCGACATACGTCAAAAGCGGCAATAGCCCAGTGGTGTATGTAACGGACTGCCGAGACGATGGTCTCGGGTTCGATCCCCAGGTACGTCGCGCACACGCCTCTGAGTTTTCGAAATTATGTGTGTATTAAAAATGTTAATTATTGCTCGCTTAATAATGTGCCAGATAGATGGCAATAGGCTCACCCTCTATTACATTGGGACCTAAACATAACTGGCGAAGTGTAGGTATTTAAGACACCTCTGCCTACCCCTTCGGGGATAAAGGCGTGAAGTTATGTTATGTTAAATATTACTAGATGGATTTAGTTTGTAGTATTCTAGTTTTCCCATTCAGAGATTCGATGAACTTTGTCAAAGTTAGCACAATGGAAGACAACTATAATAGTTTGATCATCAAGTTAATTTAATTACTATAGTTCAGTTAACTCATTAACTACTTACTTGAATGGTACTTCATATTATCTGGTACTTTTTCTTAACAAGATATTTTCTTTTTTAAATCGTACCTATGTCTTGTCCGTGTGGTGACGGATTAAGAATACGGAATGTCACCACCCCATATCATCCCACGGGTGTCGTAAGAGTCGACAGAGGGAGCATATTATGCAGAGAACAGCACAGTAAGAGAAGGAAAACTTGATACAAACCCTATACCAACCCGTCTGGCCAGCGTGGTATAGTAGGCCAATTCCTGCTTTCAAAGGAGAGGCCTAGTCCAGCAGTGGACTGTTAAAGGCTGATGATGATGACCTATGTCTTAGACTGACTTCACATTGAAAGCTGGAATTTGACAACGAAGTTCTTTCAAGATTTCCCAAAATGACCACGGGATCGGAAAAAAATAATGGAAAAAAAGCATTTGTAGCTGCGGGCGCCCTCTACTTTGAAATAAAAATATTTAAACTTAATCTTAGCAGCGATAGCCTAGTGGAGAGATCGACGGAGTGTTACGCAGAGGGTCTTAAGTTCGAATCTACGGCGCGCACCACTGTCTTTTCGAAGTTATGTGCGTATTAAATTGTTAATTATCGCTTGCTAAACGGTGAAGGAAAACATCGTGAGGAAACCTGCGTGTCCGAGAGGTCTCCATAATGTTCTCGAAAGACATGTGAAGTCTACCAACCCGCACTAGGCCAGCGTGGTGGTCTATAGCCTTACCCTTCTCATAGTGAGAAGAGGCCCGTGCCCAGCTGTGGGACAGTATATATACAGTGCCGATGATGAAACTTAATCTTGATCTCTTTCTCGCATACCTCTCATCTACCTTACAAATCTGTAGTAGGTACACATCCTACATCATTCTCGGAACGAACCTTTTAATACCCCAAAGTTAGTCCGGTAATAAAAAAGTTTGATTCACACTTTATAGGTAACAAAAAGGGTAACGGTACGGAATGAGGGTATTTACCCCAAATACGGGTAATTTTGTAACTGACACCCGGTAAGGTGTTTAAATACGTAAGGATTGTTTATGTGTTTCCAATTTGAGTACACTTGAGTTGTATTGATTTCCAATGTTGTTTATAAATAACTCTTTCTAATGTATCTGTATCAGGTTCAGAAAATAATTGTGTATACAAAATAAATGTGTGTACTGAAATGTTGATACTAACAGTTTGTCAATTATTAAGGGTTCATATACCGTGAACATCTGCGAAATGCATTTCCACCATGGTTCTGAATACCTACATATCTTAATTTATTAAATCCTTGCGTTACTGACTGACTGACAGACAAGCTACAGCCAAAACTATAGGGCGCAAGAAGCTGAAATTTGGCATGTATGTTCCTTGGGGACTGTAGGGGTGCACTAAGACGGGATTTCTCGAAATTCCCACGGGATCGGGCAAAACGGGAAATTCGAAAATATGTGCGTGCGAAGCCGCTGGCGTAGACTAGTATGCATATAAGATGTAAGTGGGTGCTCCTGTTTCACCACATTTATTTATTTAAACTTTATGCACATAAAATTTACAGAGGCGGACTTAATGCCGTAGTCATTATCTACCAGTCAACCTTTGGGTGATGCAGAGATACAAGTAATAGGTGCAATTCATAAATACATCATAATTATATATTATACATACATACAAAATAAATAGACGATAATCCTATAGTAATTCAGTTTGTGCGTTTATATAAGTCTGGCGCACTCTGGTTTTAAATGTGAAACGGCTACGACAGCCTGCATGATATCGAGAGGGAGAGCATTCCAGAGAAGGATAGATTGAATGTTAAACGAAGAATGTACAAGACTAGAACTGTGAGAAGGGCAAAGGTAAAGAAAGTTATTTGAGGAGCGAAGATTTTTCTCATGTGTATAACAAAGAAATAGGAAATGAGGAGTTAAATACACAGGAACATATGGGGAGTGCAATATAGAAGTTTTACATTATTACCTGGGTGGCGAACTAAATGATCATAATCTATTGATTATGATATCTATAACTAAACTGATATTTTGTCATTGTGTTAGGCTAGTAACCACACTTACATATTAAATAAGTAAGTAATTTGCGATGCGAAGCAGTTGCAAATCTTTACAAAAATAAAATATTTGCTGGTTCTACGCCCTTGCATTTTACGTTCACAAGCGATATCTTAAGTGACTAATTGTTTACTCATTTTGTCACAAAATGTGTTTTCCTTTTCTTACAGTGCTGTTCTCTGCATAGTATGGTCCCTCTGTCGGCTCTTACGACACCTATGGGATGATATGGGTGGTGACATATTTTTAATCCGTCACCACACGGAGCTATTAGTCTTCCATTAATCTATAAATATTATAAAATAAAGTCCCCACCACGTCCTGTCTGTCGGTACGAATGTAATAAACTCAAAAACTAACGAACGGATTCCTGTATGGCTTTCAGCAATAGATGGTGTAATTCCCGAGAACGGTTTGGGTGTATAATTCACGGGCGGAATCTAGTATATAAAAGAAAAGCTTATTATATTCCGTAATCATTGTAATATCGCATCAACTCATATGCTATACAGCGCACGGCAGTAATCTAAAGGCATTCTCGACGTCACAATGAAACCACAAATCAATCGATCGCACTGCTAGATATTCAGCAAACGTCAGTGGCTAATACTTGCGGTAATCATCTTATACTAATATATAAAGCTGAAGAGTTTGTTTGTTTGTTTGGTTGAACGCGCTAATCTCAGGAACTACTGGTACGATTTGAAAAATCCTTTCAGTGTTAGATAGACCATTTATCGAGGAAGGCTATATAACATCACGCTATGAGCCACGGGAGCGGAGCAATAGCCTTAAATAACGCGGGTGTAACCGCAGGCTCATCTAGTGTATGGATAAATCTTAATACTCAAAATCTTATTATATTCCTAAATCAATGTTGACGACCGGTTGGCGCAGCGGGAGTGTAAGCGACTGCCACGCCGAAGGTCGCGGGTTCGATTCCCGCTCAAGTCAAACATTTGGTGCGTGAACATGGATATTTGTCTTGGTCTGGGTGTTTCTATGTATAATATGTATGTATTTACAAAAAAAAGTATATATGTATGTTTATCCATTGTCTAGTACCCATAGTACAAGCTCTGCTTAGTTTGGGACTAGATGGTGTTGTGTGAATGTGGTAGAATATTATTATATTAGTATTATTATTGTTCTATCGTATGAGCTCCTATGCTAAATAGCGCATGTAATCTTAACGCATTCTCGACGTCATAATGAAACCACAAATCAATCGATTGCAATACTAGACATGCAGCAAACGTCAGTGGCTTATACTTGCGGTAATCATTAACATTAAAATATACCACAGATTGTATGAGCTTTACTGTAATTTACTCTATGTACAGGATATTAAATACGAATCCCTACTGAGAAATACTACCCTCTAACAGAATATCGACGTACACTCATCATCATCAGCCTTTAACAGTCCACTGCTGGACTAGGCCTCTCCTTTGAAAGGAGGAATTGGCCTACTATACCACGCTGGCCAAACGGGTTGGTATAGGGTTTGTATCGAGTTTTCCTTCTCTTACAATGCTGTTCTCTGCATAATATGCTCCCTCTGTCGGCTCTTACGACACCCATGGGATGATATGGGGTGGTGACATTCCGTATTCTTAATCCGTCACCACACGGACGGGGACGTACAGTAACAGTATCCATACAGTTGCGTTTCGAGGTGAGTGAGAGTGCCGGAGCACCCATCTTATTTTCCTTCTCTATTATCTCACTTCTCCTTGTATTACTTATCCCATCCAAATCGGCTACGCACTTGTGATTTCTCTAGTGTGTCCATTAAAATGCTTTGTTTGTTTGTTTTTCGTGTGAGTGTGTGGCCAACTCTGGTGTGAGAGATTTCAGACCGCCCGAAGGCCTCCGACGTGGCCTAACGATCCTTATCCTTAGACAAGAACTGGGACCGACAGCTTAACTTGCCATCCGAAGCACGGTAGCGCTCAGATGTAAATGACACAAACGGTCACACATCCAAGTGGTGACCTGTGCAAGCGTTGCTTAACTTTGCTGATCTGTTACGAACGTCATGCTAAGTCTCGCTATGAGCGCTACGCTATTCATAAGCATTTTAATGGTAATCACTTACCATCAGTCGACCTACTATTTCATAAAAAATCATTTTGATCTATCAAACTGATAAATTTTATTACTATTTCTCTTGAATAGCCGTGCCATATTCGTTTACAACTGTAATCTTCATTTGTTGCGTAACTTCGCTGGACGTTGATTTGTGCGCTACGAGTACCACCCTTTAATTTTCTTCCATGTGTCACATATGACGCACATGCTAACATAAGCTAGCAAACTCGGAAACCACAACTCTAAAAAAACTTTTTCACTTTTAAAATGGCAGCATAATCCCCTTGAAATCCCACTTGGCAAGCGTCAAAGCATACGTTCTCAAAGGAAGCAGAGTCAAAGTCCCCATTCCGCAGCGATCCCGCAATAATTCAGTCCATATATGAATATGACAAATACATTCTTGCGTGCGTCACCCGAGAACTGAACTAGTTAACGGGTGCAACAACCCATTTCACGTCTGTACGCTCTGAATTAGAGGTCGATAGAGCTACGTGAGGAACGCCTGCCATCTTTTATTTAAACGGCTGTGGGTTAAGTTGTAAGAAATAGCGGTTTAGATAGCGGGGTAAACCGCTTATCGATTTTATTTTGGGTTAGATGTCTAGCTTGTGGTATTGAGTTGGGTGGAGTATATCAATAAACTCAGTACCGACATTTTTGAAAAAAAGGTCAGGATGAAGCCAGCTCCATCTTACTCGTTTTCGCAAGCAAAGTTCGGAATGAGAAGATATCATTCAATGAATGATCTGGCTTAACAAATTTGCTAGATTGCTTTTTTTTTACAAACTACTACTTTTTTACATACATACAAACATACATACATAGAGGGGTAGGCAGAGACTACGGAACGTCATTTGCAACGATCCTACTACTACTTTTTTAAATTGTGGTATATTGACCACAGTGCTCTCCAGAGACTAGTGTAGATTCTCAAATCAAATCGTGTCGTGACACGGAGAATGACTATAAATACTGGATTTATAGACGTAAAGAGTCTGTATATTTTATACCCAACCGGAATACACCGCATAGGTATAAACAAATGAATTTTACTTAAAATTGAAACCCGTTTCCGCTACCTCTTATAACTTTCACAGTTGTGTAATAAAATGAGGTATGCCAAGTATGCCGCCATACTCTTGCCCTGAAACTTCTGTCTTATAAGAATTAATTCGTTATATCTAATCTAACTTACAGCCTGGCCTGTAGAACGTCTTTCAAGTTTAATGGACAGTGAGAAAGCCTTTTCTTCCTTATTTACTTTAATAAAAGTTAAACTTTTACTTTTGTGGTTTTCAGTTATTTTAGAGAGAGGTAAAAATTCTGGAGAAACGAAATTTGAGAAAACATGGATTCTTGATTCGTGATTTTTAAAGGATAAAAATCGTTCGCATTTAGGTCTAAGGAAGCCTTTATAATATGATATTGCGAAAATGATCTAACTCTGCAAGTGATATATACATATTTCTAACTAGACTTCGACTGCGGCTCCGCCCGCGTGAATTATACACCTAAACCTTTCTCAGAATAATTATATCCCTTTATATTGGTGAAAACTGATAGATCCGTTCAGTCGTTTTTGAACTTACTGGGTTCATACAAACAGACAGGAAGAAAAGGGGAAAGGAATAAGTATACGAGTAAACTAGAATTCAGCCACGGCTACCCTTGAGTAATTTTGCACTTAAGTATTCCTTAGCGATCATACTAGTATATTGGTAAAATCGTACAAAATCCATTTGATATTTTCTGAGTATGGCGTTCTTACGTCTGTAAGATCGCCATGAAGAGAGTACGAAAAGAGGACTTCATTTTATGCTGAGTATAGATACGTAATATTTCATCATCATCATCATCAGCCTGCCGTAGTACACTGCTGGATATAGGCCTCTCCAATGGCATGCCGCTGAGCCCGGTTTTCGGCTTTTAGTGTCCAGCCGCTGCCAGCCACTTTTGTTGTAGAATAAAGGAAATAAGTAAAAATATATAGATAATGGTTAACCTCATTACGTAATATATAATATTTAACCAAAACTACGAATCTAAATAATCTATGCTTTATAAAGTCATCGAGGTACATAGTTATCGTAAAAGATAATTAAGTATAATAACGGGACAATTAGCGTGGACAGAGGGTTCTATTAATGTTAGGTACGTTATCTGTTGGAATAACTGGGACCAGTAGCTGTATTGATGACCACAGATGGTCCGAATGTAATGGATAAGATTGGCGTATTATTATATTTAGTACTAGAGGACGCCAGCAGCTACAGCTGCATCTTATTGTTAATTTACCCATTTTGGCCAATCCCGTGGGAATTTCGGGAAATCCCTTCTTAGTGCACCCTTACGGCCCCTAAGGAACATACATGCCAAATTTCAGCTTCCTGCGCCCAATAGTTTCGGCTGTAGCGTGTCTGTCATTCAGTCAGTAACGCAAGGATTTTATATATTAAGATTTGCTTAGTTTAGATCGGAGTATGTATTGCTCCGTTGCCTGCGTGGTCCACTGGTTATTATAAGCGTCTGTTGATCGGGATCTCGAGTTCAATTCCCAGGTCGGGCAATAGTGTTTGTGTTTTTCGAATTCTCATTAGCAGCACGGAATCGAGCAATGTGCTCGGCAACGGCGATAGTCTCGCCCCCTATTACGTGTGACCTAAATTCTTAACATGGCGAAATGTTGGTTTAATATAACATGTCCCTGTCTACGATTATTTATATATTATGTTTTTGTGTAGCCTTACCTCTTTTTCTTTAATTTCGTGCTTTTGTAGTGGTTTTACGTGGTGACTATACTATACTATACCATCTCTTCTTAGTGTTCCAGAGAGTTTAGTTGGCTTGACTTGACATTTGACTAATGAATACAAATGAATTTGTAGTTCCCACGTAACAGGCTGCGAGCCTATTGTCGTTACCGGGCACTTTGCCAGACTCCGTGCTGCTACTGAGAATTCGGCAAACTCAGTAACACTTGCCCGACATGGGAATCGAACTTGGGACCTTTTCATAAAAACGCGTACGCTATCCACTGGACCACGGAGGTAGTCTAACACATAACTTGTCATTAAATAAACCTTCTACCTCACTATGAGTATAACCATTCACATTCACACTATAACCGATTAAGCAGCCGCAATGGGTCTATAGCCCAATCGCCGTACCGTAATTATAACGGATGGGCCATTTTACGCTAAGCTTTGCTAAATTATTTCAATTTGCAATGTCATAAATTTGTTTAGCTAAACACTGTTGTAATAACAGAGATGTATTCGTTTAATTCGATGATTTAGCTTTTTGTAAACAGTATTTGTTTGCTGTTGCTTTGGACGTTGATTTACATAACATAACATAACTTCAGACCTTATCCCCGAAGGGGTAGGCAGAGGTGTATTACAATCCCACACTTCGCCAGTTATGTTTTGTTCCCTTTGTAATAGGGGACGAGCCTATTGCCATTACCGGGCATATCACCAGACTCCGTATTGCTACTGAGAATTCGGAAAAACCCAGTTACACTTGGCCGACCCGGGAATCGAACCCGGGACCTCCGATCAGCAGTCGCATGCGCTATCCATTGGACCACGGAGGCAGACATGAATACTAGCCGCACAAACTTTAGCTTAATTACGGCTATCAATTTGTAACTGAACTACTAGTAAGTACTTAATATCTGTTCTATTACTCAAAGAATATTGCTGTAGAAATTCCGAGATTTCCAAGCCAAGCTACAAGGGAAAGCCACGATGAGCGTTCAAGCTTAAAAAGCACTTGATCATGAAAAGATTAACTCTCAATTCCACCTTCGACCTGAGCACTTAAAACCACTAAGTCAGACCTACTGTTTACAATACAAACTTTGAAGTTTAGGGCTCTAGGTTTCAACCCAGACTTACCTCAAGACACAATTGAGACTCCAACAATACTGAGACCGTTGAATATATCAACCTTTTAGTCGAGCTGTTTAAAGTTCTGTTTAAATATTAAACTTTAAATAAAAGGTTTGTTGGAACAGTCTATGGATGGATAATTTGGGACCGGTAATGAAAGAATAGCAGGCGCCTTGCGTTTGCTATCTGGGACTGGACAAACTCGAAGATTAAGATGAAGTTTCGGCGCAAATTAATGTTTGTAGGTGTTGCGACGAAAGTAGTTGTTATAGTGAACAGTTGGGAGTTGGGAGGAAGTAAAGTAGAATGGATTTTGTGGAAGTTGTATCATTTGCAGGTTTTATGTTGTGATAATAATGTGTATATTTTATAGTCAAAGCGCTGACTATAAAATTAACAATAATAAAAGTATTGCAACGCATAATGATATGCAACAGCATCTAGCCCCAAAATAAGCAGAGCTTGTACTGTGTGTACCTATGTGTAGCCAATGGACAAACATATTTTTTTTAGTAAATATCATATTAAACATAGAAATACGCCGACCGAAACAAACTTGACCTGAGTGGGAATCGATCTCGCGATCTTCGGCGTGGCCAACTGTAACACTTCCGCTGCACCACCAGATAGTCTAAAGTAAAAGCAACGTGGCTAAGTATCATCTTCAGACTTTTAGGAAATAACATGTCTTCAAATTTTCCAGAGCAATTTTACAAAATATGCAGGCATGAAATATTATAGTAGACTAGTATGCAGGCATGAAATATTATATTAGATACAGCATAAACTCTCAAAACTTTTGGTTTAGCATACCCTTAAGAAATTTTGCAAAAACAAAGTATAGCATTAAGAAATTATTATAATGAAATACTTAATAATTAAAAACATCGTTTACTTAATCGGCGATAAAGCATCCGCTAATCCTATTCCCTTTAACAAAACCTGTATTTTATGTCAAAGATGTTTTCGTTTATCATTTTCATTATCTGCTTCCACCCTACGAAACTTCAATTGTGTCAGCCTGTTCAATTATAACAAGGTAATTTTGTTATTCTGAATGATGATAATGTGTTATAATTATCGCTCTTGATTTAATTTGTTTCGGTGAATTTGAATGATTAGCTATGGTATTTGGTCATTTGATTTGTAATGTTTATGAGCGGTTTTGTTAAATATCTCTATTGGGTTTTATAGGTCAATAACTGTCGATTTTTTCGTCAACTGTTTCACAAATTATTTGTCAATAAATTATCATTTTTTTCATTCTGTTCGCAGTTTCTTTTGTTTTATCATCAACCAGTTTAACGCAGTCCACTGCTGAATATACGGTCCCCTTAGTTGCGTCGACAATAGTATTTGACCTACTGTGCAATGCTGGCGAAACGAGTTAATATATCGTTTAATGTCGAGTTGGCCATCGCTATCGAAAAAGTTCCTTTTGCTCTATGTATTTTCTTTATCTCTTATGAAGTATACACCCATGAATTAAAATGGTATAGTGTCACTAAACTTTGTATTCTTAAATCATCAGTTCGCGAATCCAAGATATATTATAAGTAAAACAAATTTATGAACAAATCTTTGTGTTTTTTTATTCACATACATACAAATCTCTAATTGTCAAATAGAAGTGCACAACATTTTATCAACTCCTAAAACTAGTCGAAAATCACATTTCTTTCAAGTATTAAAACCAACGATTCATAAATTAGTTTGTGACTGTTGTCCAAATGATCCATCCCCGTCTGCCGTGATGTATGACTTTTCCGGGCTTGATACTCACGGTAGTTTTAGGGTTTGTCCAGATGGCTTGGTTTCATATTGGTATTTTGTGCTATATTTAATTGCAGTTATTTGTTATAACTATGGCGTCAGCCATTTGTTATCAGATATACTCTATCCCTCTCTGCCTATACTCTTCTCTTTGTTCTTGAATTAACAAGCTGCCTACAATTTTCTTGAAGTTATGCAAACTTTGTATTCATTAAAATTAAACAGATAGACAGGCAGAATTACTTTACTATGAAAATAAGTTATCTTTCAATTTGATTAAAAAATGCTTTAATTGAATTATTTATCTCCCTGTCGCATCTAAAGTACACGGTGGTAAAACACACAGTCGCTTAAACCGCAATAAACCTATGTAGAAATTTAAAAACAATCACTCAAATTCGTTTTCTATCACATCACCATCAAATAAAGTTTTTGCACTCCTTTCATTCTCGCGTTAGCTTGTCCGCACCCTTACCCCGCTAATGTGTATAAAAATGCGCGGAAAGGCCAAGTACGGGCACTTTAATGTGCCAAATATAGAAGATGTCTCGTATGAAAAATGGTTCGGCACTACGATTTGATGTATGAGATATCCTTCGAGTTATGTTACCCTGGTACATTCAACTGTTGATCCGTACTACCGTTTACTAGTATTGTCTTTATTTTGGATTTTGATGCCATCTTGATCAATAACTAAGAACTTTGGGTCCTTGGCCTTATAGGACTATTTCGTATTACAATATTGTATCGCTGTCAATTGTTAAAATTTGTATTATGTTCAAATTAGTACTTTTAGTACTAAGACTAGACGTCGCCAGCGGCTTCGCCCGCGTTATTAAACCTTCCTCTTGAATCATTTTATTTATTTAAAAAAAACCGCATTAAAATCCGTTGAAGTTTAAAACAGGCAGAAGACAGACTTGGTTTTATACTATGTAGTGATATGATAGTGCGGGCTGATGCCGCAACTCCACGTTCTTGCGTGTATTTTGCGTATTAATAAAAGGTTTCTATAGTTTATTCTGATTCATCTAATATATAAAATTCTCGTGTCACAGTTTTCGTTGCCATACTCCTCCGAAACGGCTTGACCGATTGTGATGAAATTTTTTGTGCTTATCCGGTATCTATGAGAATCGGCTAACATCTATTTTTCAAAAAAAAAACAAAAAAAAAATTTTGCAAAACAACGTTTGCCGGGTCAGCTAGTATTACTATAAATTGAAGTTCTTATATTTTTTTTAAATATTATAGTAAAGCATTTATTAAAAACCTCAAGGTTTATCAAATTGACAATCCGCTACCATTTGCCGCTCAAGTATAAACAATTTATTTTTTACTACCCGAATGTTTATTATTATGTATGAAGAGCATCGCAAATCCGTAAACTATACAAATATCGAAGCATTTTAATCCATAAACAGGTATCATACCCATTCTCACGCAAAACAGTGTGCGAATGGCAATTACAACAATTTTAATTAAACAGACTTTTCAATTAAATACCACCTCGTTGCGGATCGTTGGCAAAAATTTTTGGGACCAAAAATCACTATCAACTCTTGTGGTAAACATGAGGTGGGTTATTTTGTAACTATGGATTATTATAAGTATTATTTATATTGAGGGTTCAAAGGTTTAGTTTTACTACTGGAATGCGTTTTAACTATATATTTTTGTGATACTTATAAGCTCTGAATTTAGAATAAAGACACACAACTTCAAAAGAATGAGTTGATCACATAACAATTATTGTCACATGTGGACATCAAACCCTCAGTACCCAGCACCCTTATTAATTACGAGGTGGCTATTTTAACCACTGCACTGCTCCATGTCCTTTTCGTTTACATAATAAAATATTAAAACATTGATATATATTAAAAAGACTGTATGCAAGAATTTTATTGGTACATTTTTATTATATGAGATAGCAGTCAAATAATCAGATACGTACAAAATTTGCTCTTACTGTAAGTAAACCTTCGCAATTTTTATGCTGATCTTTACTGGGTGAATAGGCTAGTTGACAAAAAAAAATTATAAGTCCGTCCTTTAGATTATTCAAAAATAAGCGATACGTATTTTTTTATTTGTAAATTAAACCAAAAATGACCAAGATATAGCTCATTAAAGTTACGTATAACGTCACGCCGTGCTGCATTTTTTGCACTAGATGACGTCACACGTAACTTTAATGGGCTATATCTTTGTTATTTTTTATTTAATCGAAAAAAAATACGTGTCCAATATTTTTTTATAATCTAAAATACGGACTAAATAAAATGTAATTATTTTGACCCTGGAAACTACCCTATTGTGCAGCATAAGGCAACGGAGATCTATATTAACTATAAATCGTAACTGGCCCAGAAAATTTAAGCATTTATGTTGGCATTCTACCAGGCAAGACAGAGGGTCACTACTGCGTAAGAAAGTATACTTTAAAATCTTGTACGTCAAATTAAAATGAGAGAAGCACACTGAAACCTCATTTGTTCCTTAAACGCCCAAATAACATGATTCAGTGTACATCCAAGGATTATACACCACAGTCGATATATTATAGCACACATTACACATTTCCAAATAAAAAGGTTTCCCACACAATACCGCAAATCCTTTGATTACAAACTCCAAATCAACTCGCTCTGATCTGTATTACAAAACATGTTCCCCTTTTAGGGATGTTGCTTGTACCCATAGAGTAAAATTCAATTTGTGTACGTTCGGAAAATGTACGTATTATAGATAATTTGGTAGAGTTTGTATGAGAAGAAGGATGAAAGTTCATGTGTAAAATTTTGATGTTCTGAGCCTTAATGGAGAACTTGTTTGATTAGCATGTATTGATTGTTTCGAACAAGTATTGCATATAGATTTTACCTGCGGCTCCGCTCGTGTGAGTATTGGGTACGAAAAAGTAAAAAAAAATAAACATGGGCTACCTATTTTTTATTCTGGGTTACAAGTTATATTTCTAGGACATCTCATTAATATCCTTGCAGTCACATTTCCGTAGAAAAATTGCAAACAATAGTAGTAGTATTCTACTACATACACACATCACCATCTAGTCCCAAGCTAAGCAGAGCTTGTGTTATGGGTACTAGATAATGGATAAACATACATATATACTTTTTTTTGTAAATACATACTATATAATAATATTATACATAGAAACACCCAGACCAAGATAAACATCCATGTTCACGCACACAAATGTTTGACTTGAGCGGGAATCGAACCCGCAACCTTCGACGTAGCAGTCGCTTACACTCCCGCTGCGCCAACCGGTCGATTTTAGTCTGTAAATACTCCTAGAATCTACTAAGCCATTTTTGCTATCAAACTTAACTGTAGAAACGAAATTCCCAACTTAACCATCGAAATTCCCAATAATAGAACTCAATATACACTTGTAATTCTTGTTTCGATAAATGTTTATTACATTAAGACATTATTGTAGTCAGTATTTGCCTAGTTTAGATCGGACAATGTATTGTTATATGCTGAGGTGACTCCTTTCCTTAGCGTATGCGTCTGCTGATCCCGGGTTCGATTCCCAGATCGGGCAAAAGTGTTACTGAGTTTGCCGAATTCTCAGCAGCAGCACGGAGTCTGGCAAAATTGCCCGGTAACAGCAATATTATACCACTGCCTACCCCTTCGAGGAAGCAGGTGTGAGTCACACACCCACATTACGCAATGTTATGAATTTATAGGTTCCACGTAATAAAGGGGTGAGTAGGCACTTTGCCAGACTCCGTGTAACTTTTGCCCGAACCGAGAATCGAACCCAGGACCTTCTGATCAGCGGACGCGTACGCTATCCAATGTACAACGGGGGCAGTCTAACACATAACTTGCCATTAAATAAACCGTCTACCTCACTATGTGTATAACCATTCACATTCACACTATAACCGACTAAGCAGCCGCAATGGGTCCATAGCCCAATCGCCGTACCGTAATTATAACGAATGGGCCATTTTACACTTAACTTTCCTAAATTATTTCAATTTGTAGCCATAAATTTGTTTAGCAAAACACTGTTGTAGTAACAGAGATGTATTTGGTTAATTCGATGATTTAGCTCTGTGATTTAGCTCTTTGTAATCAGTATTTGTTTGCTGTTGCTTTGGATGTTGATTTACATAACATAACATAACTTCACTCCTTTATCCCCGAAGGGGTAGACAGAGGTGTATTACACACCCACACTTCGCCAGTTATGTTTCAGTCCATTTGTAATAGGGGGCGATCCTATTGCCATCTGAACAGCGGGATAGCAGCCTAGGCCTAATGACCCTGCTGTACAGAAATGCCTAAATGCTAAGGGCCTAATCTAACTTGTTAACCTACACTATCCTAGCGTCGTAGCCTATCACCTATACCTAATATCCTATCCTAGTTATCCTAATCCTTATACCTATATGTATCCTAACCTATCCTAACTTGCACCTAGCGTAAAATGCGTATAGGCTTGGTGCTCTGTGGTATTCTGTGATACAGACCAGCACTTATACGCACCTACTACTAAGCGCCTAACCTATGGCACGAACTATCGTGGTACTACTGTGGTATCCTGTGATACAGACCTACGATTCGTACGCGCCTAGAACCTAACCCTATTTGTCCCTACAATCCCTATTAGATCCTAGCCCTACCATACGTATTAATATATACTTATATAGATAGGTGCGGGATATCTGCCACCGGAGACCTATGATGACAGACGGACTGTGGGTAGGAATTAGGTATGGTGGAGATGGTTTTCTGACGGCCAACTCGACAGACTCACCGAGCTGATCAGTACTGATGGCTAAAGGTGTCTTGGCCACCGTCAGAGGTATGGGAAGGGTATCGAGTCAAAGTCGGATTAAACTTGTGACTGGTTTATTTCTTAAACTACATGATCTTATATACTAAACTTATCCTATGTACACACACGCAATTTTACGGTTGTGTGCTGTGTGTGAAAGGTGCCATCTCAGCGGTATTTACCTTAGGTGAGTACGTGATTTTCTCTTAATTGAATGAAAATCACGAACAATATTGTTGTGGTAAAAACTCACGTAGGATTATATCGCTGATATGGCATGGCATGTTCATGTGTGAACACCATCTACCAGACACATTATTAAGCGAACAAAAATTAACATGATGTTGATTTAGTTTACATAAAACAGTAAAAATCAAAATCAAAATCAATATCTTTTATTCCAAATTGGCTGGTAAACAGCTCTTTCTGAACGTTAAATTTTACAATAGACAGTCTCCCAAAAAGCCCAACCCTTCACTGCTTCCTATGTGTTTTCGCTAGGAAGAAGAAGCAGCGCAACAAACGCCCCAGCAACACAGTACTGTCTGCATAGTTAGATATGAAGTTATACATTATATTAATAAAAATAATAATATCACAATTTTCAATTAACATGATAGCTATCACACAACCTATATATGCAAAAACAGTTTTCTCCCATACATTGTTTACGTTTTTGTAGCTGTAGTCCATGACTTTCTGCTTCTATATATCTGGTTCTCATTGAGGTAGGCGTTTCGTTATAGGCCTAAAACACGCGCTGAAAAGAGCTCTTTCATTTAATGGTATGCTCATTTAAATTGGGTAAGTTTGAAGGAAGATAGGTGTGGACATTTAACTTATTTTTCAATATTTTCCTATAAATTTCTTAAGATTCCATTGCTTTCTCTCTACATGGACGGTTCTAAATTCAAAAATATTTTTATGGCATCTAAAAAGTTCCTTGCGGTAACTGCCAGGATAAAACGTTATGCCTCCTTAAGGTGACCTTGCCTTACTTTCATACGGGTGTGAGTGGGGTGGTGTGTAAAATTATACCCGATGTTGGTCAAATTATCACTATGGTGAATTATCGCTGATGGTAGGTAATATTCCCCGAATGTTACCAGTTAACCCTTAATGTTGGGTGAACTGATCTCTGATGTTGAGGAATTTTCCTTACGTTTTATGTTAGGAAATTTTTTGTGATTTTAAATTACGGACTTTCTTCGGGCATCCAAATTTTTTTTATGTGGTACATATTACAGCAGTTCATAGTACTATTGTAAAGTAAGTAAAAAGTAAGTAAGTAAATAATTTATTCACATAATTATATTATTACAAGTGGTAGTTATGGTAGAAATTGTAGCTTTGGTAAGAATAGTAGTTTTGAGAGAAAAGGTAGGTACTTTTGACAGCACCGGCGGTATTGGTAGAAATGGTAGTTTTGAAAAAATGGTAGATATGATAGTGTTAGTACGAATAGTAGTTTTTGTACAAATAGTAGTTTTGATAGGAATAGTATTTTTGTTAGGAATAGTAGTTTTGGTAGAAATGGTATTTTAGGCATATATGTATTGTAGTTTTGGTATCAAGGTTACTTACGATTGCTACCAAATCAGCCATTCCTACCAAAACTACAATTTATTGAAAAATGCTCAGAGAAAGTTTGAACAAAGAATCTTGGTCAATGACGTGCCTGTTACAGTTTTGGTACCGGATGGTCCTCCTACTGCTAAAAAATACGGGTGGAAACGGTTTCAGATGTTATTAATTCTACCATCAACAATTTTCAAGTGATTTCCATTCTTGGTGACGGTAATTGCTTATTCCGCGCATTTTCTTATTGTTTATATGGAAGTGAGAATAAACATTAAGAAATTCGTTTGGCCACTGTTGATAACATTGTCGATAAGTGGCATGTATATAGTAACTTCATTGTTGGGGACGAAGCATATGGCCAGACCATTACAAGTGCAACAGATTACAAACGTGTGATGGGTGTCAATGGACAGTATGCAGGGCATGCTTAACTTCAGAGTGTAAGTGAGCTTCAGATTACTCTGAAGGATACAGAGTGTCTATTCAGAGTTCACCTGGAAAACAGTAATACGATACTGGCTATGGTACTGGCGAAATTGTTCATAACTTGCTATTTTCTGGGCACCTGGACGAAGGACATTACAGTGTCCTAATGGAAAGAATGGTAGGGCAGCACAGTCATATTGAAGAACTTTCTTTCGTCAATGTTCAGTTATACATATTATATTAAATATGCGCGGCAAACTATTCAGTAATGCCAAGGTCGAAATTTCACGATACCTAAGGTGCAACGCAAAGCCAATGTCGTGAGAAAATAAATTTTGTGTTATATGTATTTTTGGTAAGAATATCATCTTTTTACTTATTAGATAAGACTACAATGTACTCACCATACCTATAAGTACCTAAGAGCTTTTTATAATATTAAAATATGCTGTGGAGCAGCACGGGTCCTCTAGTGTGTGTATTAAAAATGTTAACTATCGCTCGCTTAACAACGAGCCTGGTAGATGGCAATAGGCTCGACCCCTATTACATTGAGACCGAAACATAACTGATGAAATGTGGGTGCATAATACACCGCTGCCTACCCCTTCGGGGATAAAAGGCGTGAACTTATGTACTGTCTAACCAGAGGCAGTGAAAGCGGGTGTTACTCTTTTAATAATAGATATGACTACTAGCCGCACAAACTTTGGCTTAATTACAGCTACAAATTCGTAACAACTTCTAGTAAGTACTTAATATCTGTTAAATTATTCAAAGAAAATCATTATATAAATTCCAAGATTTTCAAGCCAGTTTACAAGGTAAGGCCCCAATGAGCGTTCTAGCTTGAAAAGCACTTGATCATGAAAAGATTAACTCTCAATTCCACCTTCGACCTGAGCACTTAAAACCATTAAGTCAGACCTATTGTTTACAATACAAACTTTGAAGTTTAGGGCTCTAGGTTTAAACACAACCTCAAGATACAATTGGGATCCAACAATACTGAGACCGTTGAATATTTCAGGCTTTTAGTCGAGCTGTTTAAAGTTCTGTTTAAATATTAAACTTTAAATAAAAGGTTTGTTGGAACAGTCTATGGATGGATAAGTTGGGACCGGTAATGAAAGAATAGCAGGCGCCTTGCGTTTGCTATCTGGGACTGCACAAACTCGAAGATTAAGATGAAGTTTCTGCGCAAATTAATGTTTATAGGTGTTGCGACGAAAGTAGTTGTTATAGTGAACAGTTGGGAGTTGATAGGAATTAAAGAAGAATGGATTTTGTGTTAAGTAGCATCACTTATATTCTTATATTGTGATCATAATGTGTTTATTAATAATAATAATAATATTCTACCACATACATACAACACCATCTTGTCCTAAACTAAGTAAAGCTTGTACTATCGGTACTAGGTAATGGATAATCATACCTATATACTTTTTGTTTTGTAAATACATACATATTATACATAGAAACACCCAGACCAAGACTAACATTAATGATCATGGACTCAAATATTTGACTTGAGCGGGAATCGAACCCGCGACCTTCGGCGTAGCAGTTGCTTACACTCCCGCTGCGCCAACCGGTTGTCATACTGCATATATATTGTATAGTAATATTCTAGGTACCACATCTCTATGTGGTACCAACAGACAACACCATCTATTCCAAAACTAAGACGAGCTTGCACTATGGTTACTAGAAAATGGATTAACATATAATACCTTTTTCTTGTATATAAACCTAGGCACAAGTCATCATAATTATCATATTATACATAGAAACACCTAGATCAAAACAAACAGCCATGTTCACGTAGAGCGGAAATCAAACACGCGATCATTAGCGTGGCAGACGGTTACACTACAGCTACGCCATCGGATCGTTTTTTTATTATTATTGTGTCTCTTTTTTACACGGTTATTCTTCTAACATTTGGTGTTAAAAGAATAACCGGACCTTTGGAAGGCTTACACAGGGATATGGATCCAACGTGCAGAGGCCCGTAGAGAGTTTTAATATAAAATGGGATGGGACTCATGCCGCGGAGCCTCCACGACTGCACTACTGAGTACAGCTATGGACTAGCTGCAGCACATGTAGGCCTATTGTAATGATGTGGAGCCTAATTTAATTGGATTATGGGGATGGGTGTTGAATGGACTGAAAATGAGACTATGGATAACAAACGGCACCTGCCAGTGATACTCTACTAAATGGGTTTTGGGATACAAGATCATGTCTAACCTTTCAAAAAAGTTTTGCAAAATATTCAGGCCAGGCCAATTATAGTAGTAGATACAGCATAAAATCTCATAACTTTTAGTTCAGCACATATTGAGGAAAGTGTTAAAAAACTAAGTATAGCATGATCGAATTATTATCATCATCATCATCAGCCCTGTATATAAACTGTCCCACTACTGGGCACGGGCCTCATCTCACTATGAGAAGGATAAGGCCATAGTCCACCACGCTGGCCTAGAGCGGGTTGGTAGACTTCACGTGTCTTTCGAGAACATTATGGAGAACTCTCAGATATGCATGTTTTCTCACGATGTTTTCCTTCACCATTTAGCAAGCGATAATTAACAATCTAATACATTCATACATACATACATAGACTCACGCCTGTTTCCATGAAGGGGTAGGCAGAGGCATATTAAACGCCCACTTTTCGCCAGTGTTTTGATCCCACGTAATAGGTGGCGAGCCTATTGCCGCTTATCGTAAGGTTGGCTTGGGACCCTAAGTTCTTGGTGGAAACCCTATGCACCTACAACTCCTATAACAATTTAATACGCACATAATTCCGAAAAGTCATTGGTGCGTGCCGTGGATTCGAACCCGGACCCTCTGCGTAGCAGTCTGTCGGTCTCTCCACGAGGCCATCGTATGAAATTATTATAATGAAATAATACTGCCGCCGATTAAGTAAACATCGTTTATTTAATCGGCGATAAAGCATCCGCTAATCCTATTCCCTTTAACAAAACCTGTACTTTATGTCAAAGATGTTTTCGTTTATCATTTTCATTATCTGCATCCACCCTACCAAACTTCAATTGTGTCAGCCTGTTCAATTATAACAAGGTAATTTTGTTATTCGGAATGATGATAATGTGTTATAATTATCGCTCTTGATTTCATTTGTTTAGGTGAATTTGAATGATTAGCTATGGCATTTGGTAATTTGATTTGTAATGTTTATGAGCGGTTTTGTTAAATATCTCTATTGGGTTTTATAGGTCAACTGTCGGCATGTACTTCTAAAGGCATACCACTGATTGTCGTTTTTTCCGTCCACTGTACCACAAATTATTTGTCAATAAATTATCAATTTTTTCATTCTGTTCGCAGTTTCTTTAGTTTTATCATCAAACAGTTTGTCGCAGTCCAATGTTGGATAAACGGTGCCCTTACTGCGTCGACAATAGTATTTGACCTACTATGCAATGCTGGCGAAACGAGTTAATATATCGTTTAATGTCGAGTTGGCCATCGCTATTAGTATATGATATATAGCATAATAGAAATGTATTATTTTAGAAAATTCAAGGCATGTTATCCGTCATACATATCAAAAATAAGAAACTTTTATAAAAAATAATTTTATACGTCAAAATCTGTTTTTGGGTGTAGGTTTGCCGAAGAAACCCAGGAAAGGTTATAAATTAAAATATTATAATGCATAGTTCATCGTTTGTCATTGTTACAGTCGGGTACCTACTACTACTTAACATAGATTTATAATGCACAAGTAATGCAAAATATCATCGCTCTGGTCTTTTTGGACAGAGCACTCAGAGTCATAGCGATCAGAAAAAGTCACAAAATCATTAATACAGCCGAATTTAAAAGCAATAGAAAGTTGTGATTTCGTCTCATAAAAAACATCATAACGATCACTTAATTCACATAACAAACACATTCACAGGCTTACTACTGAATTTAAATAACATGCCATAGCGATCTAAAAATTCGAGAACCAAATCCAGAGCAATCATAAACTTACCTTCGTAGTGTTGGAACGGGGGAACGTGGCACACGGAGTATCCTCCTCGGTGGTTAGACCATTACTGCCGTTACCCCGTGGGAAGGGAATAGAGTGTCTATAAAGCGTAACTAGGGATGAGCGCGATGGTTTACCTCAGCGCAGAGCCATGAGATAAAATTCCCGGTCACGATTTTAAATTCAAATTGTGGCAAAATTATTGTTAATATAACTAAAAATATTTTATTACTTTGAAGATTAACTATTTGTTATGTAATATAAATAAGTTATTTGATGTCATCCATCTCATTAAAAAGTTAAAAATATTTTTGTCATTCAATCGGGAGGTGGCTCAACCCAGAGCGATTAGGATTTGAGGGTTTAAGATTTTTTTTCTAATAATCAAAATAAAATTATTGATAATAGCCTTGTACCATATAGATTAGACACCGAACTGTCTATAAAAAAATATTTTGGGTAGGTTTTTCGATTTTCAAATGGTTTTATCCCGCCCGACACGAAAAAAAATGCCTCTGGAGATCGACCCGATAGTGTCACTAAACTTTGTATTCTTAAATCATCAGTTCGCGAATCCAAGATACGTAAGTAAAACAAATTTACGAAAAAAAATTTGTGCCTTTTTATTCACATACACACAAATCTCAAATTGTCAAACAGAAGTGCACAACATTTTAATAACTTTTTATCTCAAACTAGAGGACGCCAGCAGCTACGACTGCATTTTTTTTAAATTTACCAGTTTTGGCCGATCCCGTGGGAATTTCGGAAAATCCCTTCTTAGTGCACCCCTACGGTCCAAAAGGAACATACATGTCAAATTTCAGTTTCCTGCGCCCAATAGTTTCGGCTGTAGCGTGACTGTCAGTCAGTCAGTAACGCAAGGATTTCATATATTAAGATAACAGTCTTAATTCACCTTTCTTTCAAGTATATTACCTAAGCCAACTATTCATAAATTAGTTTGTGACTGTTGATCCATCCCCGTCTGCCGTCATGTATGACTTGTCTGGATTTGTTACTAACGGTAGGTTTAGAGCATGTACAGATGGCCGGATTCCATATTGGTATGTTTGTGCTATATTATGTTTTTGCAGTATTTGTTATAAGTACGGCCTCAGCCATTTGTTATTAGATATACTCTATCCCTCTCTGCCTATACTCTTCTCTTTGTTCTTGAATTAACAAGCTGCCTACAATTTTCTTGAAGTTCATGCAAACTTTGTATACATTACAATTAGACAGAGAGACAAGCAGAATTTATTTCATCATCATCATCATCATCAGCCTTTAACAGTCCACTGCTGGACTAGGCCTCTCCTTTAAAAGGAGGAATTAGCCTACTATACCACGCTGGCCAAACGGGTTGGTATAGGGTTTGTATCAAGTTTTCCTTCTCTTACAGTGCTGTTCTTTGCATAATATGGTCCCTCTGTCGGCTCTTACGACACCCATGGGATGATATGGGGTGGTGACAATCCGTATTCTTAATCCGTCACCACACGGAGGGAGGAGATTTATTTAGTATGAAAATAATTTATCCGTCACTAAATGCTTAAAGAAAATTATTTATCTCCCTGTCGCATCTAAAGTACACGGTGGCAAAACACACAGTCGATTAAACCGCAATAAACCTATGTAGAAATTTAAAAACAATCACTCAAATTCGTTTTCCATCACATTGCCATCAAATAAAGTTTTTGCACTCCTTTCATTCGCACGTTAGCCTGTCCGCACCCTTACCCCGCTAATGTGTATAAAAATGCGCGGAAAGGCCAAGTACGGGCACTTTAATGTGCCAAATATAGAAGATGTCTTGTATGAAAAATGGTTCGGCAGTACGATTTGATGTCTGATATATCCTTCGCGTTATGTTACCCTGGTACTTTCAACTGTTGATCGTTTACTAGTGTTGTCTTTATTTTGCATTTTGATGCCATCTTGATCATTAAATAAGAACATTTGGGTCCTTGGCTTAATTAAATATAGAACTATTTTCGTGTTACAATAGGGAAGTTTCCTGCAAGTGAAATAAATTATACAAGTATTTTTATCTAGCATGTCGAAATAATAGTAGTAATTGCGTTCATCAATGAATTTTAAAACGTTATATATTTTTTTTTATCGTCAATTTTATGATAATAAGTATTCTACTTGACAGCAAAAAACTATGACGTCACTAAGTCATATTTCAGACAATAGCCGTAGCAAAGGTCGTTTTTGACATTTCATTAAAAGTGTTTGATTTGACTAGTTGGAAACAACCCTATTCTGTATCGCTGCCAATTGTTAAAATTTGTATTATGTTCAAATTAGTAGTTTTAGTACAAGACTAGACGTCGCCAGCAGCTTCGCCCGCGTTAATTACATAAATAAACCTTCCTCTTGAATCATTCTATCTATTAAAAAAACTGCATTAAATCCGTTGCATCGTTTTTAAGATTTAAGCATACATACATAGGGACAGACAGACACAAGACAGACTTTGTTTTATACTATGTAGTGATATGATAGTACGGGCTGATTCCGCAACTCCACGTTCTGGCGTGTATTTTACGTATTAATAAAAGGTTTCTATAGTTTATTCTCACTCATATTATTATAAATTGAAGTTCTTATATATTTTTTAAAATATTATAGTAAAGCATTTATTAAAAACCTTAAGGTTTATCACAACTGACAATCCGCTACCATTTGCGGCTTAAGTATAAACAATTTATTTTTTACTACCCGAATGTTTATTATTATGTATGAATAGCATCGCAAATCCGTAAACTATACAAATATCGAAGCATTTTAATCCATAAACAGGTATCATACCCATTCTCATGCAAAGCAGTGTGCGACTAGCAATTACAAAATTTTTAATTAAACAGAATTTTCAATTAAATATCACCACATTGCAGATAGTTGGCAAAAGCTTTTGGGACCAAAAATCACTATCAACTCTTGTGGTAAACATGAGGTGAGTTAATTTGTACGAGTAACTATGGATTAGTACCTATAAGTATTATTTATATTGAGGATTCAAAGGTTTAGTTTTACTTTTGGGCTATATATTTTTGTGATACTTAAAAGCTCTGAATTTAGAATAAAGACACACAACTTCAAATGAAAGAGTTGATCACATAACAATTATTATTGTCACAGGTGGACATCAAACCCCCAGTACCCGGCGCCCTAATAGGCTAGTTGACGAAAAAAATTATAAGTCCGTCCGTCGTTTTGATTATTCAAAAATAAGCGATACGTATTTTTTATTTGTAAATTAAACCAAAATGACCAAGATATAGCTGATTAAAGTTACGTATAACGTCACACCGTGCTGCATTTTTTCACACTAGGTGACGTCACACGTAACTTGAATGGGCTATATCTTTGTTATTTTTTATTTAATCGAAAAAAGAAAAAAATATGTGTCCAATATTTTTTTATAATCTAAAATACGGACTAAATAAAATGTAATTATTTTGACCCTGGAAACTACCCTATTAACTACGAGGTGGCTATTTTAACCGCTGCACTGCTCCATGTCATTTTCTTTTACATAATAAAATATTAAACATTGATATATATTAAAAAGACAGTATGCAAGAATTTTAGTGGTACATTTTTATTATATGAGATCGCAGTCAAATAATCAGATACGTACAAAATTTGCTCTTACTGTAAGTAAACCTTCGCAATTTTTATGCTGATCTTTACTGGGTGAATTGTGCTGCATTAGTCAACGGAGATCTATATTTACCATAAATCGTAACTGGCCCAGAAAATTTAAGCATTTATGTTGGCATTCTACCAGGCAAGACCGAGGGTCACTATTGCGAAAGTATACTTTAAAATCTTGTACGTCAAATTATAATGAGATAAGCAAACTGAAACCTCACTTGTTCCTTAAACGCCCAAATAACATGATCCCGTTTACATCTAAGGATTATACACCACAGTCGATATATTATAACACACATTACAAATTTCCAAATAAAAAGGTTTCCCACACAATACCGCAAATCCTTTGATTACAAACTCCGAATCAACTCGCTCTGATCTGTATTACAAAACATGTTCCCCTTTTAGGGATGTTGCTTGTATCCATAGAGAACAATCCAATTTGTGTACGTTCGGAAAATGTACGTATTATAGATATTTTGAGTACAGTTTGCAGGAGAAGAGGGATGAAAGTTCTTGTGTAAAATTTTGATGTTCTGAGCCTTAATGAAGAACTTGTTTGATCAGCATGTATTGATTATTTCGAACAAGTATTGTATACTACATTTTGCCCGGGGCTCCGCCTGCGTGAATATTAAGTCTCTACGAAAATGTAAAAAAAAAATATATGAAACATGGGCTACCTATTTTTAGGGTTCCGTACCTCAAGGTAAAAAAGGAACCCTTATAAGATCACTTTCTTGTCCGTCTGTCTGTCTGTCTGTCTGTCTGTCTGTCTGTCTGTCTGTCTGTCCGTGTGTCACCACCGATTTTCTCAGGAACGGGTGGACCTAGCAAAATGAAATTTATACCAGATACTGAGGTCTATGGTTGCTATTAGGTGTATGAAAATCAGGGTCCAGGGTCAACCCAATAAAAAGATATGGTCAAAATTAGATTTTTGCGAAAACTTGTAAGTACCAAAATTAACCTTAATTTTCAACTTTTTTTACTTTTTGGAATTTTTCCTTTACTTGTGCTGTAAGACCTTGGTTTTGACCAAAATTGACAATTCTAGGTCAACCGTAAGTACCCTATAGGTTTTGGGTCGAAAACCTATATGGTAGTTCCCGATGAACTAGAATCACGAAATTTGGCCAAAAGCAGGGTCTTACAGCACAAATAAAGAAAAAATTACAAAAAATAAAAAAAGTGGAAAATTTAAGGGTGTCCCCATACATACATAGTAGACTCCATTTAAGATAGTCCTCTAAGTTGTATGGGCACTCATACAGATTTAGAGGACTAGCGTAATTCAACCACAAATAAGGTAAAATGCGTACGGAACCCTCGGTGCGCTGGTCAGACCCGCACTTGCCCGAATTTTTTATTCTGGACCACAAGTTATATTTCTAGCACATCTCATTGACATCCTTGCAGTAACCTTTCTGTAGAAAAGTTGCAAACTATGTATCCAGTTATCCATCCATCCCAACGACAACCCAGCCTACTAGACACCTAATGTTTTCATTTCTACAAACAAACAATTCTGTCAAAGCGGTGAGGTATGCGGGGCAAGGGAGGGGCTACAAATATGCATTCTAATTGGCCGGTTCAAATTTGCGGTACGTCATAATTCATATCTAGTGTTGGGATTGATCTTATGTAAGACGTATAAGTCTAACGTGTTGTCAGAAAGTGTTCGCCTTACGTCTGCCGTCTAATAGGTTGGGTTGTCGTTGATCCATCCATACTCAGAAACTTTTGGTGTTATAACAGTAATATAATTTCGACAAAAACTTGTAGAGTAGATCTTCTCTTGGAATAAAAATAAATAAGGGTGCCATAGAGCCATTCTCAGTCAGGGTACAGACAGGTTCAAAATGTTCAGGCTGTCCTGAATGGCCCGATTTCATTATGAGTCAATAGAAGCATTTTGCCACCTACGGAATGAAATGGAGTAGAATCACTTACTATTCTTAATCCATCACCACATTGAGTAGAAAGTCTTTCATCGTATTGGCGTATGAAAACCGTAAGACCAAAAAATATCTAAAGAAACTCTTATCAAACATGTTTTGTCCTTATGGTGAAAAGTATCAGAAATATATTAAGCCTTTCCGTGGCAAAGTAATAAACTATCTATCCATCCAAATATGCATCCTGTTCATCATCAGCCTTTAACAGTCCACTGCTGGACTAGGCCTCTCCTTTGAAAGGAGGAATTGGCCTACTAAGTATACCACGCTGGCCAAACAGGTTGGTATAGGTTTTTTATCAAGTTCTCCGTCTCTTACAGTGCTATTCTCTGCATAATATGCTCCCTCTGTCGGCTCTTACGACACCCATGGGATGATATGGGGTGGCGACATTCCGTATTCTTAATCCGTCACCACACGGACATGCATCCAGTTATCCATCCATAATTAGAAGCTTTTGCGTTTATAATAAATTGTAGTGTGTAAATACTCCTAGAATCTACTAAGCCTTTTTTGCTATCAAACTTAACTGTAGAAACGAAATTCCCAACTTAACAATCGAAATTCCCAATAATTAGAACTCAATATATAGATATTTGTAAGTCTTGTTTCGATCAAAGTTGATAAAAATGCACTAACTCTTTGGCAGCCAGCCAACGGCACTCCTATCTTAATGAAATAGCATTCTCAAAAATATTCGTTGTGATAAAGTTTTTTTATCAGTGTCTGGCGCTGCTGGTATTTATTTTCAGTTACGTTGGAGGAATAATAATAAATAACGATATATTAATTTTAGCACTTGATCATGAAAAGATTAACTCTCAATTCCACCTTCGACCTGAGCACTTCAAACCACTAAGCCAGACCTATTGTTTACAATATAAACTTTGAAGTTTAGGGCTCTAGGTTTTAACCCAGACTTACTTCAAGACATAATTGAGACTCGAACAATAATTCTGAGACCGTTGAATATATCAGCCTTTTAGTCGAGCTGTTTAAAGTTCTGTTTAAATATTAAACTTTAAATAAAAGGTTTGTTGGAACAGTCTATGAATGGATAAGTTGGGACCGGTAATGAAAGAATAGCAGGCGCCTTGTGTTTGCTATCTGGGACTGCACAAACTCGAAGATTAAGATGAAGTTTCGGTGCAAATTAATGTTTGTAGGTGTTGCGACGAAAGTAGTTGTTATAGTGAACAGTTGGGAGTTAGGAGGAAGTAAAGTAGAATGGATTTTGTGGAAGTTGTATCATTTGCAGGTTTTATGTTGTGATAATACTGATATTTTAAAGGCCAACTGCTGACTATATTCTACTATATACACAACACTGTCTACGCACTACTAGATTACAAAATAATTTGACTTGAGCGAGAATCGAGACCGCGACCTTCGGTGTAGTAATTTCTTATACTTCCGCTATGCCACCTGGTTACCTTTTTTATAGTAATAGGCGGGAAACGAGCAGATGGATCGCCGGATGGTAAGCAATTACCGCCGCCCATGGACACAAGCAACACCGCAAGAGTCACGAGTGCGTTGCCACCCCTTGGGGTTGGGAAAAGGGATAGGATAAGGAGTGGGAAGAGGGAGAAGAAATAGGGGATAGGGCCTCCGGCACTCTCACTCACCGAACGAAATGCAACAGCTTAGATACTGTTACTTTACGTCGATTTTCTGTGAGAGGGTAGTACTTCCCCGGTCGAGCCGACCCATTCATGCTGAAATCAGCGAGGCTCTACTACCGTGTAAACCTAAAGTAATATCAATGTAGCTTAGAATTATCTTTAGGCTTAAGAACACAACATTAATTTTTCGGAACGGTTTGGTAAAACATGCAGGACGGGAGTATAATGGTAGGTACATACAGCTATACATCAACATCCTTTCAAAAGTTGAGGTTCAGCATACCTTAAGGAAAATGTTCAAAAACAAATTATAGCTTGATAATATTATTAGAATGAAATAATACTTAAAACATCGTTTACTTAATCGGCGATAAAGCATCCGCTAATCCGACTTCCTTTTAACAAAACCTGTATTTTATGTCAAAGATGTTTTTGTTTATCATTTTCATTATCTGCATCCACCCTACCAATCTTCAATTGTGTCAGCCTGTTCAATTATAACAAGGTAATTGTGTTATTCTGGATGATAATAATGTGTTATAATTATCGCTCTTGATTTAATTTGTTTAGGTGAATTTGAATGATTAGCTATGGTATTTGGTAATTTGATTTGTAATGTTTATGAGCGGTTTTGTTAAATATCTCTATTGGGTTTTATAGGTCAATAATTGTCGGCATATACTTCTAAAGGCATACCACTGACTGTCGTTTTTTCCGTCCACTGTACCACAAATTATTTGTCAATAAATTATAATATCATCATTAGACTGCCTCGTTGGTCTCGCGGCAAAAATGTGCGCGTGGGATTGGGAGGTCTCGGGTTCGATTCCCGGGTCAGGCAAAGTGATATTGGGTTTTTCCGTTAGGAAATTCTCAGTAGCAGCACGGAGTCCGGTAATTTGCCCGGTATGGTAATAGGCTCGCCCCGTATTACGTGGGCCCTAAAAATTCCTGGCGAAATGTGGGTGTAATATTACACCTCTGCCTACCCCTTCAGGGATACAGGCATGAGCCTATAAATAAATAAAAAATAAATTATCAATATTATCATTCTGTTCGCAGTTTCTTTTGTTTCATCATCAACCAGTTTGTCGCAGTCCACTGCTGGATACACGGTCCCCTTATTTGCGTCAACAATTCTATTTGTCCTACTTTGCAATGCTGGCGAAACGAGTTAATAATATATCGTTTAATGTCGAGATTGCCATCGCTACCCAAAAAAGTTCCTTTTGCTCTATGTATTTTCTTTATCTCTTATGAAGTATACACCCATGAATTAAATTGGGATAGCGACTAAACTTTGTATTCTTAAATCATCAGTTCGCGAATCCAAGATATATTATAAGTAAAACACATTTATGAAAAAAAATTGTGCCTTTTTATTCACATATACACAAATCTCAAATTGTCAAACAGAAGTGCACAACATTTTAATAACTTTTTATCTCAAATAACATTCTTAATTCGCTTTTCTTTGAAGTATATTACCTAAATCAACGAATCATAAATTTGTGTGTGACTGTTGTCCAAATGATCCATCCCCGTCTGCCGTAATGTATGACTTGTCTGGGCTTGTTACTCACGATAGTTTTAGGGTTTGTCCAGATAGCTTGGTTTCATATTGGTATTTTGTGCTATATTTCATTGCCCTGCCTTCGTGGTCCAGTGGATAGCGTAAGGGACTGCTGCTCGGAGGTCCCGGGTTCGATTCCCGGGTCGGATAAAAGTGTTACTGGGTTTTCCGAATTCTCAGTAGCAGCACGGAGTCTGATGATGTGTCCGGTAACGGCAATAAGCTCGCCCCCTATAACGTGGGACCTAAAGATTCATGGCAAAATGTGGGTGTAATATTACACTCTGCCTACCCTTTCGGGGATACGTGGCGTGAGGCTATAACTAAAATTTATATATATATATATATATATATATATATATATATATATATATATATATATATATATATATATATATAATTTCAGTTATTTGTTATAACTACGGTGTCAGCCATTTGTTATTAGATATACTCTATTACTCTCTGCCTATACTCTTCTCTTTGTTCTTGAATTAACAAGCTGCCTACAATTTTCTTGAAGTTATGCAAACTTTGTATACATTACAATTAAACAGATAGACAGGCAGAATTACTTTACTATGAAAATAAGTTATCCATCAATTTAATAAAAAATGCTTAAATTCAATTATTTATCTCCCTGTCGCATCTAAAGTACACGGCGGTAGAACACACAGTCGCTTAAACCGCAATAAACCTTTGTAGAAATTCAAAAACAAATGACTCAAATTCGTTTTCTATCACATCCCCATCAAATAAAGTTTTTGCACTCCTTTCATTCTCACGTTAGCCTGTCCGCATCCTTACCCCGCTAATGTGTATAAAAATGCGCGGAAAGGCCAAGTACGGGCACTTTAATGTGCCAAATATAGAAGATGTCGTGTATGAAAAATGGTTCGGCACTACGATTTGATGTATGAGATATCCTTCAAGTTATGTTACCCTGGTAGTTTCAACTGTTGATCGTTTAGTAGTATTGTCTTTATTTTGGATTTTGATGCGACCTTGATCAATTTATAAGAACTTTGGGTCCTTGGCTTAATTAAATATAGAACTATTTTCGTGTGACAATAGGGAAGGTTCCTGCAAGTGAAATAAATTATACAAGTATTTTTATCTAGCATGTCGAATAGTATAGTAAATAGTAGTTTCATTCATCAATGAATGTTAAAACGTTATTTATAATTTTTTATCGTCAATTTCATGATAATAAGTATTCTACTTGACAGCAAAAAACTATGACGTCACTAAGTCATATTTCATACAAAAGCCGTAGCAAAGGTCGTTTTTGACATTTCATTAAAAGTGTTTGATTTGACTAGTTGGAAACAACACTATTCTGTATCGCTGTCAATTGTTAAAATTTGTATTAGGTTCAAATTAGTAGTTTTAGCACAAGACTAGACGTCGCCAGCAGCTTCGCCCGCGTTAATTACACATATAAACCTTCATCTTGAATCATTCTATCTATTAAAAACAACGCATTAAATCCGTTGCATCGTTTTTAAGATTTAAGCATACATACATAGAGACAGATAGACAGAAGACAGACTTTGTTTTATACTAAGTATGTAGTGATATGATAGTACGAGCTGATTCCGAAACTCCACGTTCTGGCGTGTATTTTGCGTATTAATAAAAGGTTTCTATAGTTTATTCTCACTCATATTATTATAAATTGAATTTCTTATATATTTTTTAAAATATTATAGTAAAGCATTTATTACAAACCTCAAGGTTTGTCACAACTGACAATCCGCTACCATTTGCGGCTTAAGTATAAACAATTTATTTTTTACTACCCGAATGTTTATTAATACGTATGAATAGCATCGTAAATCCGTATACTATACAAATATCGAAGCATTTTAATCCATAAACAGGTATCATACCCATTCTCATGCAAAACAGTGTGCGAATGGCAATAACAACAATTTTAATTAAACACAATTTTCAATTAAATATCGCCTCGTTGCAGATAGTTCGCAAAAGTTTTTGGGACCAAAAATCACTATCAACTCTTGTGGTAAACATGAGGTGGATTAATTTGTAACTATGGATTAGTATAAGTATTATTTATATTGAGGGTTCAAAGGTTTAGTTTTACTATTGGGCTATATATTTTTGTGATACTTAAAAGCTCTGAATTTAGAATAAATACACACAACTTCAAAAGAAAGAGTTGATCACATAACAATTATTATTGTCACAGGTGGACATCAAACCCCCAGTACCCGGCGCCCTAATTAACTACGAGGTGGCTATTTTAACCACTGCATTGCTTCATCTAATTTTCGTTTACATAATAAAATATTAAAATATTGATACATACATACATACATAGACTCACGCCTGTTTCCCCGAAGGGGTAGGCAGAGGCATATTAAACGCCCATTTTTCGCCAGTGTTTTGGTCCCACGTAATAAGTGGCGAGCCAATTTTATTGCCCGTCCTTTCTCATGCCCTTGCTTTGCGAACGTGGCAGTAAATGTAAATGTAGAGTCTTTAAGTAATTATTGTATAAATTAATTATTTTGGCGTTTATAAGCGTCACATTGTGACCCAAATGAATAAAGGATTTTGAATTTGAAATTTGAATTTATTGCCGCTTATCGGGATATTTTGTTTGCCAGAGCCTCGTCCGTTGATCGGCAGGTGCACCACTTGCAGGTGAGGTTGGCTTGGGACACTAAGTTCTTGGCGGGAACCCTATAATAATAATAAAACAATGATATATATTAAAAAGACAGTATGCAAGATTTTTATTGGTACATTTTTATTATATGAGACCGCAGTCAAATAATCAGATACGTACAAAATTTGTTCTTACTGGAAGTAAACCTGCGCAATTTTTATACTGATCTTTACTGGGTGAATTGTGCTGCATTAGGCAACGGAGATCTATATTGACTATAAATCGTAACTGGCCCAGAAAATTTAAGCATTTATGTTGGCATTCTACCAGGCAAGACCGAGGGTCACTATTGCGAAAGTATACTTTAAAATCTTGTACGTCAAATTATAATGAGATAAGCAAACTGAAACCTCACTTGCTCCTTAAACGCCCAAATAACATGATCCCGTTTACGTACAAGGATTATACACCACAGTCGATATATTATAACACACATTACAAATTTCCAAATAAAAAGGTTTCCCACACAATACCGCAAATCCTTTGATTACAAACTCCGAATCAACTCGCTCTGATCTGTATTACAAAACATGTTCCCCTTTTAGGGATGTTGCTTGTACCCATAGAGTACAATCCAATTTGTGTACGTTCGGAAAATGTACGTATTATAGATATTTTGGGTACAGTTTGTAGGAGAAGAAGGATGAAAGTTCTTGTGTAAAATTTTGATGTTCTAAGCCTTAATGGAGAACTTGTTTGATTAGCATGTATTGATTGTTTCGAACAAGTATTGTATATAGATTTTACCTGCGGCTCCGCTCGTGTGAGTTTTGGGTACGAAAAAGTAAAAAAAAATAAACATGGGCTACCTATTTTTTATTCTGGGTTACAAGTTATATTTCTAGCACATCTCATTAATATCCTTGCAGTCACATTTCCGTAGAAAAATTGCAAACTATAGTAGTAGTATTCTACTACATACACACATCACCATCTAGTCCCAAGCTAAGCAGAGCTTGTGTTATGGGTACTAGATAATGGATAAACATACATATATACTTTTTTTGTAAATACATGCTATATAATAATATTATACATAGAAACGCCCAGACCAAGATAAACATCCATGTTCATGCACACAAATGTTTGACTTGAGCGGGAATCGAACCCGCAACCTTCGACGTAGCAGTCGCTTACACTCCCGCTGCGCCAAGCGGTCGATTTTAGTCTGTAAATACTCCTTGAATCTACTAAGCCATTTTTGCTATCAAACTTAACTGTAGAAACGAAATTCCCAACTTAACCATCGAAATTCCCAATAATAGAACTCAATATACACTTGTAATGCTTGTTTCGATAAATGTTTATTACATTAAGACATTATTGTAATCAGTATTTGCCTAAGTTAGATCGGACAATGTATTGTTATATGCTGAGGTGACTCCTTTCCTTAGCGTATGCGTCTGCTGATCCCGGGTTCGATTTCCAGATCGGGCAAAAGTGTTACTGAGTTTGCCGAATTCTCAGCAGCAGCACGGAGACTGGCAAAGGCCCGGTAACAGCAATATTACACCTATGCCTACCCCTTCGAGGAAGCAGGTGTGAGTCACACACCCACATTACGCAATGTTATGAATTGATAGGTTCCACGTAATAAAGGGGTGAGTAGGCGCTTTGCCAGACTCCGTGTTGCTACCGAAAATTCAAAAATAACCAGTATAACTTTTGCCCGACCCGAGAATCGAACCCGGGACCTTTTCATCTAAACGCGTACGCTATCCACTGGACCACGGAGGCAGTTTAACACATATCTTGCCATTAAATAAACCTTCTACCTCACTATGTGTATAACTATTCACATTCACACTATAACCGATTAAGCAGCCGCAATGGGTCCATAGCCCAATCGCCGTACCGTAATTATAACGGATGGGCCATTTTACGCTAAGCTTTGCTAAATTATTTCAATTTGCAATGTCATAAATTTGTTTAGCAAGACACTGTTGTAATAACAGAGATGTATTCGTTTAATTCGATGATTTAGCTTTAGTGGTAATCAGTCTTTGTTTGCTGTTTTGCGTTGGATGTTAATTTAATTTAAAAAAAGAAGTAGGTTGCTGGATCTCCTACATATTATAAAATGTAGTTCCCATCGCTTGCTGACTGTATCGAGGTAAACCTCAAGGCCATGAAAAAGCATACCAACTGGAGAAGGAAAGTTATGCACCGTCGCGAATTGAAAACGTTTGTTGAAGAGGCCAAGACCCACAAAGGGTTGTAGCGCAGAAGAAAGTAAAGCAAGTAAGTTCCTATTGCTTCCTGTCCGTCTATATGAACGTAATAAACCGCAAAACTACCGAACGGATTTTTATACAGGATGGCGCAAAAGTAATGACGCTATAGAAAAGCCTTATATTTTTTATGACATCTCCTGTCATTCTGATATTGAACATTTTTTTGTAATCAAATGTAAAATTGACTAAAAATAATCATGGACCGCTTTACTCCCCAAGAACGTGGAATAATCGTGTCATCTGTGATAAAAAAAACAACGTGAATTTGACTCTGCAGCATATTTTGGTCAAATAATTGAAGATGTTGCCGTATAAAACTCAGATGACTCATCAGCTGCTGTCTACTGATCACCGAGATCGTTTAGAGTACAGCCAGCGCGTCATAAACCTCAACCTTGAAGAGGATAATATTTTTTCAAATTTAATTAATTTAGGATTATTTGAAATCTCGGGTGTAATGTGAATAAACCACAGACTGTCGCAGCTTTACAATAAAACATACACTAAGAAGTAAGAATCATATCGCAGGAAGTTTAACGGCTAGTTATGAAAAATATCATAAATAGGGCTCAAATGTGCTTCAACTCTGGAGGTCAACATTTAATAGACATCAAATTTAAATCATAATGCAACTAAACTTCATGGCACAAATATATATATTTAAAAACTAATTCTAGTTATCTAATTTAGAAACGAAGTTGTAGCTGAATCAAATAGGGTCATTACTTTTGCGCCACCCGTTACAAGACTACCGAACACATTTTTATACGGTTTTCACCGATAGATGGTGTGGTTCTTCAGGAAGGTTTAAGTGCACGTGGGTGGAGCTATGGGAGCAGTTTAGTTTCTTCGAAACTTTCAATTTATCTGGTGTAGCGCTCATAGCGAGACTCGACTTGCCATTCGTAACAGATCGGCAAAGTTAAGCAACGCTTGCACAGGTCGCAACTTGGATGGATGACCGTCTGCAGCATTTACATCAGAGCGCTACCGTGTTATGAAGGGCATGTAAAGCTCTCGGACCCGGTTTTTGTCTAAGGATAAGGATCGTTAGGCCATGTCGGAGGCCTTCGGGCGGTCTGAAAACTCCGACACCAGAGTTGGCCACCCACTCACACGAAAAACAAAATAAAGACATGGTTTGATTCTTCAGGAAGGTTAAAGTGTAGGTATAATTCACGCGGCTGGAGCCACGGGTGTAATATAGTTTCCTCATAACTTGCAATTTATCTGGTGAATACTGTCCAACCAGAGGCAGTGAAACTGGATGTTACTCTTTATATAACAGACATGAATAGTTACATTTTTTTATAGATTCACGCCTGTATCCCCGAAGGGGTAGGCAGAGGTGTAATATTACACCTTACGCCATGAATGTTTAGGTGCTACTGAGAATTTGGAAAAACTCAGTAACACTTGCCCGACCCGAGAATCGAACCCGGGACCTCAGATCAGCAGTCGCATACGCTAGCCATTGGACCACGGAGGCAGACATGAATACTAGCCGCACAAACTTTAGCTTAATTACGGCTATCAATTTGTTACTGAACTTCTAGTAAGTACTTAATATCTATTCTATTATTCAAAGAATATTTGCTGTAGAAATTCCAAGATTTCCAAGTCAAGTTACAAGGGAAGGCCACGATGAACGTTCTAGCTTGAAAAGCACTTGATCATGAAAAGATTAACTCTCAATTCCACATTTGACCTGAGCACTTAAAACCACTAAGTCAGACCTATTGTTTACAATACAAACTTTAAATTTTAGAGCTCTAGGTTTTAACCCCGACTTACTCCAAGACACAATTGAGACTCCAACAATTCTGAGACCGTTGAATATATCAGCCTTTTAGACGAGCTGTTTAAAGTTCTTTTTAAATATTAAACTTTAAATAAAAGGTTTGTTGGAACAGTCTATGGATGGTTAAGTTGGGACCGGTAATGAAAGAATAGCAGGCGCCTTGCGTTTACTATCTGGGACTGCACAAACTCGAAGATTAAGATGAAGTTTCGGTGCAAATTAATGTTTGTAGGTGTTGCGACGAAAGTAGTTGTTATAGTGAACAGTTGGGAGGAAGTAAAGTAGAATGGATTTTGTGGAAGTTGTATCATTTGCAGGTTTTATGTTATGATAATACTGATATTTTAAAGGCCAAGTGCTGACTATATTCTTCTATATACACAACACTGTCTACGCACTACTAGATTACATAAAAAATTTACTTGAGCGTGAATCGACACCGCGACCTTCGGTGTAGTAATTTCTTACACTTCCGTTATGCCACCTGGTACCTTTTTTTATAGTAATAGGCTGGAAACGAGCAGATGGATCGCCTGATGGTAAGCAATTACCGCCGCCCATGGACACAAGCAACACCGCAAGAGTCACAAATGCGTTGCCGCTCCTTGGGGTTGGGAAAAGGGATAGAATAAGAAGTGGGCAGAGGCAGAAGTAATAGGGGATAGGGCTTCCGGCACTCTCACTCACCGAACGAAATGCAACAGTTTAGGTACTGTTACTTTACGTCGATTTTCTATGAGAGTACTTCCCTGGTCGAGCCGAACCATTCATGCTGAAATCAGCAAGGCTCTACTACCGTGTAAACCTAAAGTAATATCAATGTAGCTTAGAATTATCTTTAGGCTTAAGAACACAAAATTATTTTTTCGGAACCGTTTGATAAAACATGCAGGACGGGAGTATAATGGTAGATACATACAGCTATATCCTTTCAAAAGTTGAGGTTCAGCATACCTTAAGGAAAATTTTCGAAAACAAAGTATAGCATTAACAAATTATAATAAAATAATACTTAAAACATCATTTACTTAATCGGCGATAAAGCATTCGCTAATCCGATTCCCTTTAACAAAACCTGTATTTTATGTCAAAGATGTTTTCGTTTATCATTTTCATTATCTGCTCCCACCCTACCAAACTTCAATTGTGTCAGCCTGTTCAATTATAACAAGGTACTTAATCGTGTTATTCTGAATGATGATAATGTGTTATAATTATCGCTCTTGATTTAATTTGTTTAGGTGAATTTGAATGATTAGCCATGGTATTTGGTAATTTGTTTTGTAATGTTTATGAGCGGTTTTGTTCAATATCTCTATTGGGTTTTATAGTTCAACTAGAAGACGCCAGCAGCTACGCCTGCAATTTTTTTAATTTACCCGTTTTGGCCGATCCCGTGGGAATTTCGGGAAATCCCTTCTTAGTGCACCCCTACGGTCCCCAAGGAAAATACATGCCAAATTTCAGCTTCCTGCGCCCAATTGTTTCGGCTGTAGCGTGTCTGTCAATCAGTCAGTAACGTAAGGATTTTATATATTACTAGAGGACGCCAGCAGCTACGCCTGCATTTTTTTTTAATTTACCCGTTTTAGCCGATCCCGTGGGAATTTCGGGAAATCCCTTCTTAGTGCACCCCTACGGTCCCCAATAAACATGCATGCCAAATTTCAGCTTCCTGCGCCCAATAGTTTCGGCTGCAGCGTGTCTGTCAGTCAGTCAGTAACGTAAGGATTTTATATATTAAGATAATTGCAATGTGCTTCTAAAAGCATATCACTGATTGTCGTTTTTTCCGTCCACTGTACCACAAATGATTTGTCTATAACTTATCAATTTTATCATTCTGTTCGCAGTTTCTTTAGTTTCATCATCAAACAGTTTGTCGCAGTCCACTGTTGGATAAACGGTCCCCTTTCGTCGACAATAGTATTTGACCTACTATGCAATGCTGGCGAAACGAGTTAATATATCGTTTAATGTCGAGTTCGCCGACGCTACCCAAAAAAGGTTCCTTTTGCTCTATGTATTTTCTTTATCTCTTATGAAGTATACACCCATGAATTAAAATGGTATAGTGTCACTAAACTTTATATTCTTAAATCATCAGTTCGCGAATCCGAGATATATTATAAGTAAAAGAAATTTATGAAAAAAAATTGTGCCTTTTTATTCACATACATACAAATATCAAATTGTCAAACAGAAGTGCACAACATTTTACTAACTTTTTGCCGCAAATCACATTCTTAATTCACCTTTCTTTCAAGTATATTACCTAAGCCAAAAATTCATAAATTAGTTTGTGACTGTTGTCCAAATGATCCATCCCCGTCTACCGTGATGTTTGACTTGTCTGGGTTTGATACTTACGGTGGGTTCAGAGTATGTATAGATGGCTTGATTTCATTTTGGAACTATTGTGCTGTCCGTATAGTATAGGTACCTATTTACAAGCTTTTTCATGGTTGAGTATTAGTCGAAATTGCGGCTTTTAACCTTCCATTGGATATAGTGTCTCCCTACCTCGCCATCTGTGTATGTTTCTTTCCTCTTCAATTGTTTAGTTATCTATGACATTATAAATATAAATCTCTGCACTACCCAAAGGTAGACTGGCGGAAAATGCCTAAGGCATTAAGTCCACCTTGTATACGCATTGTGTATATAAAGTTTTAAAATAAATAAATAAAATATAAAGATTTTTTTAGACTTAAGATTTTTTCATTTCGATGCAGGGGTAGGCTGAGGTGTAATATACTCGTAACACCCGTATTTCGCCATTTGGATTTTTAGGTCCACCGTGAGAGAGCTTATTGCTGTTACCGGACACATTGTCAGACTTCGTGCTACTACTGAGAATTCGAGAAACTCTGTATCACGTTTGAACTACCCGAGAATCAAACCCGGAACCTGACGATCAGCAGACGCAAACGCTATCCACTGGACCACAGAGCCAGTCTTGTACTTTTCTTTTTGTTCTTGAATAGCTTGTTAAGCTACCTATAATTTTCTTGAAGTCTATACAATTATTTTATCCATTTCGATGTACATTGCATTGCACCTTCAAACACATAAACATATTAATAAACAGAGAGGCTATAATTACTTTACTATGAAAAAAAATACATACATACATAGACTCACGCCTGTTTCCCCGAAGGGGTAGGCAGAGGCATATTAAACGCCCACTCTTCGCCAGTGTTTTGATCCCACGTAATAGGTGGCGAGCCTATTGCCGCTTATCGGGATATTTTCTTTGCCAGAGCCTCGTCCGTTGATCGGCAGGTGCACCACTTGCAGGTGAGGTTGGCTTGGGACCCTAAGTTCTTGGTTGGAACCCTATGCACCCTAAAAAATAATCCAGCTTTCTTTATAAAAAAATATCTTATACCTACTAATATATAAAGCTGAAGAGTTTGTTTGTTTATTTGTTTGGTTGAACGCGCTAATCTTAGGAACTACTAGTCCGATTTGAAAATTCTTTCAGTGTTAGATAGCCCATTTATCGAGGAAGGCTATAGGCTATATAACATTACGCTAAGAGCGACGGGAGTAGAGCAGTAGCCTTAAATAACGCGAGTGTAACCGCGGGCATCCTCTAGTTATTAAGTTAAACTATTTATCTCCCTGTCGCATCGGCATAGAGTACACGGGGGTAAAAATACAGCTGCTTAACACTTTGAAGGACAGTAAACGCCTATAGACGTGATAACAATAAAACTTCAATTGTGTCTCGTTTACTGTCCGTGAAAGTGTTAAACCGCAATAAACCTATGTAGAAATTCAATAACAATCACTCAAATTCGTTTTCTATCACATTGCCATCAAATAAAGTTTTTGCACTCCTTTCATTCTCGCGTTAGCCTGGCCGCATCCTTACCCCGCTAATGTGTATAAAAATGCGCGGAAAGGCCAAGTACGGGCACTTTAATGTGCCAAATATAGAAGATGTCTCGTATGAAAAATGGTTCGGCACTAGGATTTGATGTATGAGATATCCTTCGAGTTATGTTACCCTGGTACTTTCAACTGTTGATCGTTTACTAGTATTGTCTTTATTTTGGATTTTGATGCGATCTTGATCAATTAATAAGAACTTTGGGTCGTTGGCTTAATTAGTAATATAACTATTTTCGTGTTACAATAGGGAAGTTTCCTGCAAGTGAAATAAATTATACAAGTATTTTTATCTAGCATGTCGAAATAATAGTAGTTTCATTCATCAATGAATGTTAAAACGTTATTTATAATTTTTTATCGTCAATTTTATGATAATAAGTATTCTACTTGACAGCAAAAAACTATGACGTCACTAAGTCATATTTCATACAATAGCCGTAGCAAAGGCCGTTTTTGACATTTCATTAAAAGTGTTTGATTTGACTAGTTGGAGACAACCCTATTCTGTATCGCTGTCAATTGTTAAAATTTGTATTATGTTCAAATTAGTAGTTTTAGTACAAGACTAGACGTCGCCAGCAGCTTCGCCCGCGTTAATTACACATATAAACCTTCCTCTTGAATCATTCTATCTATTAAAAAAACTGCATTAAATCCGTTGCATCGTTTTTAAGATTTAAGCATACATACATAGAGACAGACAGACACAAGACAGACTTTGTTTTATACTATGTAGTGATATGATAGTACGGGCTGATTCCGCAACTCCACGTTCTAGCGTGTATTTTACGTATTAATAAAAGGTTTCTATAGTTTCTTCTCACTCATATTATTATTAATTGAAGTTCTTATATATTTTTTTAAATATTATAGTAAAGCATTTATTAAAAACCTTAAGGTTTATCACAACTGACAATCCGCTACCATTTGCGGCTTAAGTATAAACAATTTATTTTTTACTACCCGAATGTTTATTATTATGCATGAATAGCATCGCAAATCCGTAAACTATACAAATATCGAAGCATTTTAAACCATAAACAGGTATCATACCCATACTCACGCAAAACAGTGTGCGGCAATTTTAATTAAACAGAATTTTCAATTAAATATCACCACGTTGCAGATAGTTGGCAAAAGTTTTTGGGACCAAAAATCACTATCAACTCTTGTGGTAAACATGAGATGGGTTATTTTGTAACTATGGATTAGTATAAGTATTATTTATATTGAGGGTTCAAAGGTTTAGTTTTACTACTGGAATGCGTTTTAACTATATATTTTTGTGATACTCATAAGCTCTGAATTTAGAATAAAGACACAACTTCAAAAGAAAGAGTTGATCACATAACAATTATTGTCACAGGTGGACATCAAACCCCCAGTACCCGGCGCCCTAATCAACAACGAGGTGGATATTTTAACCGCTGCTCCATGTCATTTTCGTTTACTTAATAAATTATTAAAACATTGACATATATTAAAAAGACTGTATGCAAGAATTTTATTGGTACATTTTTATTAAATGAAACCGCAGTCAAATAATCAGATACGTACAAAATTTGCTCTTACTGGAAGTAAACCTTCGCAATTTTTATTCTGATCTTTACTGGGTGAATTGTGCTGCATTAGGCAACGGAGATCTATATTGACTATAAATCGTAACTGGCCCAGAAAATTTAAGCATTTATGTTGGTATTCTACCAGGCAAGACAGAGGGTCACTATTGCGAAAGTATACTTTAAAATCTTGTACGTCTACGTAATTATAATGAGATAAGCAAACTGAAACCTCACTTGTTCCTTAAACGCCCAAATGACATGATTCCGTTTACATACAAGGATTATACACCACAGTCGATATATTATAACATACATTACACATTTCCAAATAAAAAGGTTTCCCACACAATACCGCAAATCCTTTGATTACAAACTACGAATCAACTCGCTCTGATCTGTATTACAAAACATGTTCCCCTTTTAGGGATGTTGCTTGTACCCATTGAGTACAATCCAATTTGTGTACGTTCGGAAAATGTACGTATTATAGATACTTTGGTACAGTTTGCAGGAGAAGAGGGATGAAAGTTCTTGTGTGAAATTTTGATGTTCTGAGCCTTAATGAAGAACTTGTTTGATCAGCATGTATTGATTATTTCGAACAAGTATTGTATACTACATTTTGCCCGGGGCTCCGCCTGCGTGAATATTAAGTCTCTACGAAAATGTAAAAAAAAAATATATGAAACATGGGCTACCTATTTTTTATTCTGGACCACAAGTTATATTTCTAGCACATCTCATCTCATCTCATATTGCAGTAACCTTTCTGTAGAAAAGTTGCAAACTATGTATCCAGTTATCCATCCATCCCAACGACAACCCAGCCTACTAGACACCTAATGTTTTCATTTCTACAAACAAACAATTCTGTCAAAGCGGTGAGGTATGCGGGGCAAGGGGGGGGGGTACAAATATGCATTCTAATTGGCCGGTTCAAATTTGCGGTACGTCATAATTCATATCTAGTGTTGGGATTGATCTTATGTAAGACGTATAAGTCTAACGTGTTGTCAGAAAGTGTTCGCCTTACGTCTGCCGTCTAGTAGGTTGGGTTGTCGTTGATCCATCCATACTCAGAAACTTTTGGTGTTATAACAGTAATATAATTTTGACAAAAACTTGTAGAGTAGATCTTCTCTTGGAATAAAAAGAAATAAGGGTACCATAGAGCCATTCTCAGTCAGGGTACAGACAGGTTCAAAACATTCAGGCTGTCCTGAGTGGCCAGATTTAATTATGAGTCAATAGAAGCATTCGTGGTCCAGTGGATAGCGTATGCGACTGCTGATCGAAGGTCCCAGGTTCGATTCCCGGGTCGGGCAAAAGTGTCTGGTGAAGTGCCCGGTAACGGCAATAGGCTCGCCCCCTAATACCTGGGACCTAAAAATTCATGGCGAAATGTGGGTGTAATATTACACCTCTGCCTACCCCTTCGGGGGTACAGGTGTGAGTCTATAAATAAAATAAAAAATAAATAGAAGCATTTTGCCACCTACGGAATGTAATGGAGTTGAATCACTTAGTATTCTTAATCCGTCACCACACTGAGTAGAACTTCTTTCATTGTATTGGCGTATGAAAACCGTAAGGCCAAAAAATATCTAAAGAAACTCTATTAAACATGTTTTGTCCTTATGGTGAAATGTATCAGAAATATATTAAGCCTTTCCGTGGAAAAGTAATAAACTATCTATCCACCCAAATATGCATCCAGTTATCCATCCATAATTAGAAGCTTTTGCGTTTATAATAAACTAGAGGATGCCAGCAGCTACGCCTGCATTTTTTTAAATTTACCCGTTTTGGCCGATCCCGTGGAAATTTCGGTCCCCAAGGAACATACATGCCAAATTTCAGCTTCCTGCGCCCAATAGTTTCGGCTGTAGCGTGTCTGTCAGTCAGTCAGTAACGCAAGGATTTTATATACCTATTAAGATTGTAGTCTGTAAATAGTCCTAGAATCTACTAAGCCATTTTTGCTATCAAACTTTACTGTAGAAACGAAATTCCCAACTTAACAATCGAAATTCCTAATAATTAGAACTCAATATACACTTGTAAGTCTTGTTTCGATCAATGTTTATTACATTAAGACATTATTGTAGTCAGTATTGGCCTAGTTTTTTTTTATAGACAATCCCGCATTAGGACTAAATCCTGTGTCGCGAGGGACTTTACAAACATACAACTAACGGACACAATGAACACCTAGACTCGAAACAACAATTTATGAATCACACAAAGTGTTGTCTCGTGTGGAGATCGAACCCACATCACTTAAGCGCAAGCAAAGCATAAGTTTAGATCGGACAATGTATTGTTATATGCTGAGGGAACTCCTTCTCTTAGCATATACGTCTGCTGATCGGGAGGTCTCGGGTTCGATTTCCAGATCGGGCAAAAGTGTTACTGAGTTTGCCGAATTCTCAGCAGCAGCACGGAGACTGGCAAAGGCCCGGTAACAGCAATATTATACCTCTGCCTACCCCTTCGAGGATGCAGGTGTGAGTCACACACCCACATTACGCAATGTTATGAATTGATAGGCTCCACGTAATAAAGTGGTGAGTAGGCACTTTGCCAGACTCCGTGTAACTTTTGACTGAACCGAGAATCGAACCCAGGACCTTCTGATCAGCGGACGCGTACGCTATCCAATGTACCACGGGGGCAGTCTAACACATAACTTGCCTTAATAAACCTTCGACCTTACTATGTGTATAACCATTCACATTCGCACTATAACCGATTAAGCAGCCGCAATGGGTCCATAGCCCAATCGCCGTACCGTAATTTTAGCGAATGGGACATTTTACACTTAGCTTTGCTGAATTATTTCAATTTGCAATGTCATAAATTTGTTTAGCAAAACACTGTTGTAGTAACAGAGATGTATTCGGATAATTCGATGATTTAGCTTTTGTGGTAATCAGCATTTGTTTGCTGTTGCTTTGGATGTTGAATTACATGACATAACATAACTTCACGCCTTTATCCCCGTTGGGGTAGGGAGAGGTGTATTACACACCCACACTTCGCCAATTATGTTTCGGTCCCTTTGTAATAGGGTGCGAGCCTATTGCCATCTACCAGGCATTGTTAAGCGAAGGAAAACTGAAATTATGTTGATTTAGTTTAAATAATGGGAATGGGACAGGACGAAGGGGAAGATCTAGGCGGACGTTCATTGACCAGATTGGAGACATCTTAAAAACAGGACAGGTTAGAAGTACCTTGAACAGAAGAGCATGCATGAGGAATCTGATGGAAGTGAATGAAGCAAGAAAGATATGTCAGGATCGTTGCAAATGGCGTTCCGTAGTCTCTGCCTACCCCTCTGGGAAACAGGCGTGAATCTATGTATGTATGTATGTAGTTTAAATAAAACAGTAGGTTGCTGGATCTCCTACATATTATAAAATGTAGTTCCCGTCGCTTCCTGTCGGTTTATATGTACGCAATAAACTGCAAAACTACAGAACGAATTTTGTATAAGACTACCGAACAAATTTTTATACGCTTTTCTTCAGTACATGGTGCGATTCTTCAGAAAGGATTAAGTGTATACTGCACGCGGATGGAGCCTCGGGAGCAGTTTAGTTTCTTCGTAACTTGCAATTTATCTGGTGTAGCGCTCATAGCGAGACTTAGCTTGTCGTTCGTAACAGATCGGCAAAGTTAAGAAACGCTTGCACCGGTCACCACATGGATGGGTGACCGTCTGTCGCATTTACATTTGAGCGCTACCGTGCTTTGGAGGTCACGTAAAGCTTTCGGTCCCGTTTCTTGTCTAAGGATAAGTTATATATATTATATTATATTTATTTATAATAAATTTCATGTCGGAGGTCTTCGGGCGGTCTGAAAACTCCGACACCAGAGTTGGCCACACACTCACGCGAAAAACAAAATAAAAACATGGTTTGATTCTTCAGGAAGGATAAACTGTATACTGCACGCGGCTGGAGCTACGGATGCAGTCTAGATACTTCGTAGCTTTCTACTTACCACCAGGTAAGTATTCACCAGAATACGGTCTAACCAGAGGCATTGAATCGGGTGTTACTCTTTTTATAACCGATATGAATACTGAATATAAGAGCAGCGATAGCCCAGTGGTAAGACCGACGCACTGCTACGCAGAGGTCTCGGGTTCGAATCAACCGCGCGCACCAATGCCTTTTCAAAGTTATGTGCGTATTAAATTATGGTAATGCTTGCTAAACGGTGAAGGAAAACATCGTGAGGAAACCTGCATGTCTGAGAGTTCTCCATTATGTTCTCGATAGACATGTGAAGTCTGCCAACCCGCACGTGGCCAGCATGGTGGACTATGTCTTACCCTTCTCATAGTGAGAAGAGGCCCGTGCCCAGCAGTGGGACAGTTTATATACCGGACCGATGATGATGATGATGATGAATACTAGCCGCACAAACTTTGGATTAATTACGGCTATCAATTTGTAACTGAACTTCTAGTAAGTACTTAATATCTGTTAAATTATTCAAAGAAAATCATTATATAAATTGCAAGATTTTCAAGCCAAGTTACAAGGTAAGGCCACGATGAGCGTTCTAGCTTGAAAAGCACTTGATCATGAAAAGATTAACTCTCAATTCCACCTTCTACCTGAGCACTTAAAACCACTAAGTCAGACCAATTGTTTACAATACAAACTTTAAATTTTAGGGCTCTAGGTTTTAACCCCGACTTGCTCCAAGACACAATTGAGACTCCAACAATTCTGAGACCGTTGAATATTTCAGCCTTTTAGTCGAGCTGTTTAAAGTTCTGTTTAAATATTAAACTTTAAATAAAAGGTTTGTTGGAACAGTCTATGGATGGATAAGTTGGGACCGGTAATGAAAGAATAGCAGGCGCCTTGCGTTTGCTATCTGGGACTGCACAAACTCGAAGATTAAGATGAAGTTTCGGCGCAAGTTAATGTTTGTAGGTGTTGCGACGAAACTAGTTGTTATAGCAAACAGTTGGGAGTTGGGAGGAAGTAAAGTAAAATGGATTTTGTGTTAAGTTGCATCACTTATAGTTCTTATATTGTGATCATAATGTGTATATTGCATATATACTGTATAATAATATTCTAGGTACCACATAGAGACAACACCATCTATTTCCAAACTAAGACAAGCTTGTACATTATGGGTAGGTACTAGAAAATGGATAAACATATAATTATACTTTTTATTGAAAATAGAAGTAGGCACAAGTCATCATATCATAATTATTATACATAGAATCACCTAGATCAAAACAAACAGCCATGTTCACGTAGGGCGGGAATCAAAACCCCGATCTTTAGCGTGGTGGTTTACACTACGGCTAGGCCACCGGATCGTCTGAAGTAAATGGGTTTTAGGATATAATATTATTTCAAAATTTTTTAATCAGTTTTGCAAAACATTCAGGCCAGGCCAATTATAATAGTAGATACAGCATAAAATCTCATAACTTTTGGATCAGCACATTTTGAGGAAAATATTAAAAAACTAAGTATAGCATGATCGAATTAATCTAATGAAATAATACAGCCGCCGATTAAGTAAACATCGTTTACTTAATCGGCGATTAAGCATTCGCTAATCCGATTCTCTTTTGAACAAAACCTGTATTTTATGTCAAAGATGTTTTCGTTTATCATTTTCATTATCTGCATCCACCCTACCAAACTTCAATTGTGTCAGCCTGTTCAATTATTACAAGGTAATTGTGTTATTCGGAATGATGATAATGTGTTATAATTATCGCTCTTGATTTAATTTGTTTAGGTGAATTTGAATGATTAGCTATGGTATTTCGTAATTTGATTTGTAATGTTTATGAGCGGTTTTGTTAAATATCTCTATTAGGTTTTATATGTCAATAATTGTCGGCATTTACTTCTAAAAGCATACCACTGATTGTCGTTTTTTCCGTCCACTGTACCACAAATTATTTGTCAATAAATTATCAATTTGTTTAGGTGAATTTGAATGATTAGCTATGGTATTTGGTAATTTGATTTGTAATGTTTATGAGCGGTTTTGTTAAATATCTCTATTAGGTTTTATAGGTCAATAATTGTCGGCATTTACTTCTAAAAGCATACCACTGATTATCGTGTTTTCCGTCCACTTTACCACAAATTATTTGTCAATAAATTATCAATTTTATCATTCTGTTCGCAGTTTCTTTAGTTTCATCATCAACAGTTTGTCGCAGTCCGCTGTTGGATAAACGGTCCCCTTACTGCGTTGACAATAGTATTTGACCTACTATGAAATGCTGGCGAAACGAGTCAATATAACGTTTAATGTCGAGTTGACCATCGCTACACAAAAAAGTTCCTTTTTCACCACAGCAGCTCAAAAATGCCGCTTTTGCTGCGAGACAACAGTGAACAAAACGCGATTTTGATTCGAGCGTGAGGCAAAGTAGCTTTTTAATTTTTCAATCTTCAGTGCCACGAATTGACATTGTTCAGCCATAAATTTCAAACATTCGAATTTTACTGTGCTCTGTCTCTTTCACATGCATATAAAAAGTGAGTGAAAAAACAAACTCCTTCGAATTCGAAATTTGATTTTGTAATTCGACCTCAAAGAAAACACCTACGGCAATGCAAAAAAAAAAAGATATTTGTAATAAAGATATTGTTTACATGTTAAATTTATTGTTGGATTTTAATAAAAATAAGTCTAATTAATAGTATAAAATTAGTATTTAACCAATACATTTTTATTTTGAATTACAACAATGACACATTTGAAAAATAAACATCAGGGACGCGGTATTAAAACGCGATTTAAAAAAGTAGCGGGAATAAAAATTTCGCTGATGCTGATACAGTAGGTATAGCGTAACGTGTTAAATTATATTAATATATTAAACTAGCTGTGCCCGCGACTCCGTTCGCGCGGAATTTAGGCTACAGAATTGATACCCAAAATGTTTTAAGTTGCATATAATACCTATATTTAATAGGGTAGATGTACTAAAAATAGCTCAAATGACGTTCACTTGTTCGTGCAAGTCCACACCGCGAAGTTACCAATCGCGAGTAAACATCAGAGAATTCCTGTGCATGTTCGTTGCCTCATAATCATGCTCGCATATTTAATGTCAAATGCATAGCGATAATACAATCCCATAGTTATAAACTCTTTAGACAGGCTATAGTTTCAGCAGCTCTTGTCTCATATTGTATGGTGGTATAACAGACAGAGCCTAACGAAAATCGCCACGAAAAAGTACTGTTTTACCGCCCATGGGTTTGTCATTTTGCATTCGCACAATATTACTTTAGCTTCATTCCTTTGCCGAATTCATCTTGGTAGGAAAAATCTTGCCATTCCACCCGGAGCATCTACAAATAGTATTTTTCTCAAATCACTATCCACGCTACGACACACCCGATCATAATTATATTATACGCTGTTCTTCAGTAGGTCTCGAGAGATCATTTTTACATCAGCAAATGATGGTTCGTATCGGTCGTCGTGGTCATTCATATTGAGTAATAGGATAGATATAACTGTATCTACTGTTAAGCAATGGTTTATTAGATTGTTGTGGGAACCTAAAAATGTCCTCGGCCAATTTGTCTTCATATTTATGCCATAACTATGCAGAATCTCAAACCCATGGCGTAATCGATGAGGACTTTTACTTATACTTGCTTCAGACAATGCCATCCCAGTGTTTATCCCCATCCAGTAAAATAAAATGACTCGCCTCTCTTCAACCTGTTTCCATATACATGTGCGAATTCGTCCAGCCTAAGTTGAACCCTATTTAATATAATTAATCATACAGATTTAAGCTCAATTTAAATTGGAATATCAAATGTTCGAAAATATCCTATTTATAATCTTTCAACCCTCATAATTTTACATTTGACTGATCCAACGAATTCAACTAAAGAGCTACTTTTATAGAACAAATTTTAACCGAACAAATGCATCGTAATGTTTAGTTTGACACAACTTTTTAATCTATGAACCGATTCGTATAAAACAACATCAAATGTTAAGTGGGGCTTACTGCAATACATCAGTGAAAACCGCATTCCAATTCTATTAGCCGTTTCTGAAATTAGCGTGCACAAACGCACAGACAAACAGACAAAAATTTTAATAATTATATTTTTGGCTTCTCTTCTTTAATGTAGACCCCTTAAAATCGATTTTTTCTGAATATCTTCCATGTACGGACATCGATCACTCACAGATTTATTGTATGTATAGACGGCCGTTTCGCGGGTTATATAAAAATCAACCGTATAGCCGTACCCATATACGCGCGCCGAGATTTGGAAGTTTTATTTCATCTATATCTTGTGTGTTTATAAACCGATTTCTATATATTTTTTTAATATAAAATACATATTAAAGTATACTTTTTGAATATGGGAGTTTGATAAAGATATATCTATGTGAAATACAATATATTGATGTACTTATTTAATACACTTTGAAGAAATGCCTAACGATTAAACCCGTTATAGTGGCTAATTTATAAAAGATACATACATATATACTATCTAGGACTTTTTGTAGATTTTTTGAAAACCATCATCTTTGTAATACATACTTTTGGTGAATGATCAAAGTATGCGAGGATAAGAGCTCGAAAGCGCATTTTCATCCGACTTGCTTCAAATTTATCGTCACTGCTCAGCTCCTATGTGTCTTAGCGTTATGTTATATAGCCTATAACCTGCCCAGGAATATGGACTACAATCGTACCAAGTTTGGTTAAAATCCCTTCTGTAGTTTTTGACCCATGCGTGCACATACAGACAGACAGACAGACGGACAGACAGACAGACAGACAAAAAAATTACTGATTGCATTTTTGGCATCAGTATCGATCACCATTCATCCTCCAATATTAATTTTGAATATATATTCAATGTACAGAATTGACCTCTATACAGTTTTATTATAAGTATAGATAATCCAAAAACATGAGTGAAACTAGCGATGGTGACTGTACTTTAACACCAGAAGAGTTAAATCAACAAGTAATTAATGCATGCAAAGGTCGTTTTTGACATTTCATTAAAAGTGTTTGATTTGACTAGTTGGAAACAACACTATTCTGTATCGCTGTCAATTGTTAAAATTTGTATTATGTTTAAATTAGTAGTTTTAGTACAAGACTAGACGTCGCCAGCAGGTTCGCCCGCGTTAATTACACATATAAACCTTCCTCTTGAATCATTCTATCTATTAAAAAAAACGCATTAAATCCGTTGCATCGTTTTTAAGATTTAAGCACATACATTGGGACAGACAGACAGAAGACAGACTTTGTTTTATACTAAGCATTTAGTGATATGATAGTACGAGCTGATTCCGAAACTCCACGTTCTGGCGTGTATTTTACGTATTAATAAAAGGTTTCTATAGTTTATTCTCACTCATATTATTATTAATTGAAGTTCTTATATTTTTTTCAAATATTATAGTAAAGCATTTATTAAAAACCTCAAGGTTTATCACAACTGATAATCCGCTACCATTTGCCGCTTAAGTGTAAACTATTTATTTTTTACTACCCGAATATTTATTATTATGCGTGAATAGCATCGCAAATCCGTAAACTATACAAATATCGAAGCATTTTAAACCATAAACAGGTATCATACCCATTCTCACGCAAAACAGTGTGCGAATAGCAATTGCAACAATTTTAATTAAACAGAATTTTCAATTAAATACCACCTCGTTGCGGATCGTTGCCAAAAGTTTTTGGGACCAAAAGTCACTATCAACTCTTGTGGTAAAAATGAGGTGGGTTATTTTGTAACTATGGATTAGTATAAGTATTATTTATATTGAGGGTTCAAAGGTTTAGTTTTAGTATTGGGATGCGTTTTAACTATATATCTTTGTGATACTTATAAGCTCTGAATTTCGAATAAAGACACACAACTTCAAAAGAAAGAGTTGATCACATAACAATTATTGTCACACGTGGACATCAAAACCCCAGTACCCGGCGCCCTAATTAACTACGAGGTGGCTATTTTAACCACTGCACTGCTACATGTTATTTTCGTTTACATAATAAAATATTACACATTGATATATATTAAAAAGACTGTATGCAAGTATTTATTGGTACATTTTTATTATATGAGATAGCAGTCAAATAATCAGATACGTACAAAATTTGCTCTTACTGGAAGTAAGCCTTCGCAACTTTTATGCTGATCTTTACTGGGTGAATAGACTAGTTGACAAAAAAAAATTTTAAGTCCGTCCTTTAGATTATTCAAAAATAAGCGATACGTATTTTTTTATATGTAAATTAAACCAAAAATGACCAAGATATAGCTCATTAAAGTTACGTATAACGTCACGCCGTGCTGCATTTTTTGCACTAGATGACGTCACACGTAACTTTAATGGGCTATATCTTTGTTATTTTTTATTTAATCGAAAAAAGAAAAAATACGTGTCCAATATTTTTTTATAATCTAAAATACGGACCAAATAAAATGTAATTATATTGACCCTGGAAACTACCCTATTGTGCTGCATAAGGCAACGGACATCTATATTAACTATAAATCGTAACTGGCCCAGAAAATTTAAGCATTTATGTTGGCATTCTACCAGGCAAGACAGAGGGTCACTATTGCGAAAGTATACTTTAAAATCTTGTACGTCAAATTATAATGAGATAAGCAAACTGAAACCTCACTTGTTCCTTAAACGCCCAAATAACATGATTCCGTTTACATCCAAGGATTATACACCACAGTCGATATATTATAACATACATTACAGATTTCCGAATAAAAAGGTTTCCCACACAATACCGCAAATCCTTTGATTACAAACTCCGAATCAACTCGCTCTGATCTGTATTACAAAACATGTTCCCCTTTTAGGGATGTTGCTTGTACCCATAGAGTACAATCCAATTTGTGTACGTTCGGAAAATGTACGTTTTATAGATATTTTGGGTACAGTTTGTTGGAGAAGAGGGCTGAAAGTTCTTGTGTGAAATTTTGATGTTCTGAGCCTTAATGAAGAATTTGTTTGTTAAGCATGTATTGATTGTTTCGAACAAGTATTGTTCTAAACAATCAATCGCGGCTTCACCCATGGGTATTAAGTACGATAATCTGGGTTATAAGCTATATTTCTGGCACATCAAATATATTTGACTCTTCTGGTGTTGCTTGTGTCCTTGGGCGACGATAATTGCTTACGATCAGACGGTCCGAATGTTCGTTTGCCACTTATGAAATAAAAAATCATCAACTTCCTTGCAGGAGCATTTCCAGAAAAGTAACAAACTATCTGTCCGTTCTATGCATCCAGTTATCCATCCATCCGTACTTAGAAACGTTTGGGGTAAAATACTTGTAGGGTAGATCTTCTTTCTCTTGGAATAAAAACTAATAAGGGAGCTATGGACCCATTCTGAATCAAGTTATAGACAGGTTCAAAACATTCAGGCAGTCCTTAATGGTCCGGTTTCATTATGAGTCAATAAAAGCATTTTGCCACCCAGGGAATGAAATGGAGCAAACTCACTTAGTATTCCTAATCCGTCACTACTCTGAGTAGAAGTTCTATCATCGTATTGGTGTATGAAAACTTATGTACAAAAATGCCTGAATAAAGTCTATCAATTTTTTTTTATCCTTATAATGGAATATACCCGAGATATAGTAACCTTTCGTTTGAATAGTAACAAACCATCTATCCATCCAGATTAGCATCCAGTTATCCATCCATACTGAGAATCTTTAGCGTTTATAAATGTAGTCAATAAATACTCCTAGAATCTACTAACCCATTTTTGCTATCAAACTTTACTGTAGAAACGAAATTCCCAATAATTAGAACTCAATATACACTTGTAAGTCTTGTTTCGATCAATGTTGATAAAAATGCACTAACTCTCTGGCAGCCAGCCAACGGCACTCCTATCTTAATGAAATAGCATTCTCAAAAATATTCGTTGTGATAAAGATTGTTTTATCAGTGTCTGGCGCTACTGGTATTTATTATCAGTTACGTTGGAGGCATAATAATAAATAACGATATATTAATTTTAGCACTGGATCATGAAAAGATTAACTCTCAATTCCACCTTCGACCTGAGTACTTAAAACCACTAAGTCAGACCTATTGTTTACAATACAAACTTTGAAGTTTAGTGCTCTAGGTTTTAACCCAGACTTACCTCAAGACACAATTGAGACTCGAACAATTCTGAGACCGTTGAATATATCAGCCTTTTAGTCGAGCTGTTTAAAGTTCTGTTTAAATATTAAACTTTAAATAAAAGGTTTGTTGGAACAGTCCATGGATGGATGAGTTGGGACCGGTAATGAAAGAATAGCAGGCGCCTTGCGTTTGCTATCTGGGACTGCACAAACTCGAAGATTAAGATGAAGTTTCGGCGCAAGTTAATGTTTGTAGGTGTTGCGACGAAACTAGTTGTTATAGCGAACAGTTGGGAGTTGGGAGGAAGTAAAGTAAAATGGATTTTGTGTTAAGTTGCATCACTTATAGTTCTTATATTGTGATCATAATATGTATATTGCATATATACTGTATAATAATATTCTATAGAGACAACACCATCTATTTCCAAACTAAGACAAGCTTGTACTAATGGGTAGGTAGGTACTAGAAAATGGATAAACAAATAATTATACTTTTTTATTGAAAATAGAACTAGGCACAAGTCATCATATCATAATTATTATACATAGAAACACCTAGATCAAAACAAACAGCCATGTTCACGTAGGGCGGGAATCAAAACCCCGATCTTTAGCGTGGCAGTCGGTTACACTACGGCTACGCCACCGGATCGTCTGAAGTAAATGGGTTTTAGGATATAAGATTATTTCTAATTTTTCTAATCAGTTTTGCAAAACATTCAGGCCAGGCCAATTATAATAGTAAATACATCATAAAATCTCATAACTTTTGGTTCAGCACATCTTGAGGAAAATATTAAAAAACTAAGTATAGCATGATCGAATTAATCTAATGAAATAATACAGCCGCCGATTAAGTAAACATCGTTTACTTAATCGGCGATTAAGCATTCGCTAATCCGATTCCCTTTTGAACAAAACCTGTATTTTATGTCAAAGATGTTTTCGTTTATCATTTTCATTATCTGCATCCACCCTACCAAACTTCAATTGTGTCAGCCTGTTCAATTATAACAAGGTAATTGTGTTATTCTGAATGATGAAAATGTGTTATAATTATCGCTTTTGATTTAATTTGTTTAGGTGAATTTGAATGATTAGCCATGGTATTTGGTAATTTGTTTTGTAATGTTTATGAGCGGTTTTGTTCAATATCTCTATTGGGTTTTATAGGTCAACTAGAAGACGCCAGCAGCTACGCCTGCAATTTTTTTAATTTACCCGTTTTGGCCGATCCCGTGGGAATTTCGGAAAATCCCTTCTTAGTGCACCCCTACGGTCCCCAAGGAAAATACATGCTAAATTTCAGCTTCCTGCGCCCAATAGTTTCGGCTGTAGCGTGTCTGTCAGTCAGTCAGTAACGTAAGGATTTTATATATTAAGATAATTGCAATGTGCTTCTAAAAGCATATCACTGATTGTCGTTTTTTCCGTCCACTGTACCACAAATGATTTGTCTATAACTTATCAATTTTATCATTCTGTTCGCAGTTTCTTTAGTTTCATCATCAAACAGTTTGTCGCAGTCCACTGCTGGATAAACGGTCCCCATACTGCGCCGACAATAGTATTTGTCCTACTATGCAATGCTGGCGAAACGAGTTAATATATCGTTTAATGTCGAGTTGGCCATCGCTACCCAAAAAAGGTTCCTTTTGCTCTATGTATTTTCTTTATCTCTTATGAAGTACACACCCATGAATTAAAATAGGATAGTGTCACTAAACTTTGTATTCTTAAATCATCAGTTCGCGAATCCAAGATATATTATAAGTAAAAGAAATTTATGAAAAAAAATTGTGCCTTTTTATTCACATACATCACAACATTTTACTAACTTTTTGCCGCAAATCACATTCTTAATTCACCTTTCTTTCAAGTATATTACCTAAGCCAAAAATTCATAAATTAGTTTGTGACTGTTGTCCAAATGATCCATCCCCGTCTACCGTGATGTATGACTTGTCTGGGTTTGATACTTACGGTGGGTTCAGGGTATGTATAGATGGCTTGCTTTCATTTTGGAACTATTGTGTTGTCCGTATAGTATAGGTACCTATTTACAAGCTTTTTCATGGTTGAGTATTAGTCGAAATCTCGGCTTTTAACCTTCTATTGGATATAGTGTCTCCCTACCTCGCCATCTGTGTATGTCTCTTTCCTCTTCAATTGTATAGTTATCTATGACATTATAAAGATTTTTTTAGACTTAAGATTTTTGCATTTCGATGCAGGGGTAGGCTGAGGTGTAATATACTCGTAACACACGTATTTCGCCATTTTGATTTTTAGGTCCACCGTGAGAGAGCTTATTGCTGTTACCGGACACATTGTCAGACTTCGTGCTACTACTGACAATTCGAGAAACTCTGTATCACGTTTGAACTACCCGAGAATCAAACCCGGAACCTGCCGATCAGCAGACGCAAACGCTATCCACTGGACCACAGAGCCAGTCTTGTACTTTTCTTTTTGTTCTTGAATAGCTTGTTAAGCTACCTACAATTTTCTTGAAGTCTATACAAATATTTTATCCATTTTGATGTACATTGCATTACACCTCCAGACAAATAAACATATTAATAAACAGATAGGCTATAATTACTTTACTATGAAAAAAAATAATCCAGCTTTCTTTATAAAAAAATATCTTATACCTACTAATATACAATGCTGAAGAGTTTGTTTGTTTATTTGTTTGGTTGAACGCGCTAATCTTAGGAACTACTGGTCCGATTTGAAAAATTCTTTCAGTGTTAGATAGCCCATTTATCGAGGAAGGCTATAGGCTATATAACATCACGCTAAGAGCGACAGGAGTAGAGCAGTAGCCTTAAATAACGCGAGTGTAACCGCGGGCATCCTCTAGTTATTAAATGAAACTATTTATCTCCCTGTCGCATCGGCATAGTACACGGGGATAAAAATACAGCTGCTTAACACTTTGAAGGACAGTAAACGCCTATAGACGTGATAACAATAAAACTTCAATTGTGTCTCGTTTACTGTCCGTGAAAGTGTTAAACCGCAATAAACCTATGTAGAAATTCAATAACAATCACTCAAATTTGTTTTCTATCACATTGCCATCAAATAAAGTTCTTGCACTCCTTTCATTCTCGCGTTAGCCTGGCCGCACCCATACCTCGCTAATGTGTATGAAAATGCGCGGAAAGGCCAAGTACGGGCACTTTAATGTGCCAAATATAAGATCGTATGAAAAATGTTTCGGCACTAAGATTTGATGTATGAGATATCCTTCGCGTTGTGTTAACCTGGTACTTTCAACTGTTGATCGTTTACTAATATTGTCTTTATTTCGGATTTTGATGCGATCTTGATCAAATTAATAAGAACTTTGGGACCTTGGCTTAATTAAATATAGAACTATTTTCGTGTTACAATAGGGAAGTTTCCTGCAAGTGAAATAAATTATACAAGTATTTTTATCTAGCATGTCGAAATAATAGTAGTTTTATTCATCAATTAACGTTAAAACGTTATTTAACATTTTTTATAATCAATTTTATGATAATAAGTATTCTACTTGACAGCAAAAAACTATGACGTCACTAAGTCATATTTCATACAAAAGCCGTAGCAAAGGTCGTTTTTGACATTTCATTAAAAGTGTTTGATTTGACTAGTTGGAAACAACACTATTCTGTATCGCTGTCAATTGTTAAAATTTGTATTATGTTTAAATTAGTAGTTTTAGTACAAGACTAGACGTCGCCAGCAGGTTCGCCCGCGTTAATTACACATATAAACCTTCCTCTTGAATCATTCTATCTATTAAAAAAAACGCATTAAATCCGTTGCATCGTTTTTAAGATTTAAGCACATACATTGGGACAGACAGACAGAAGACAGATTTTGTTTTATACTAAGCATTTAGTGATATGATAGTACGAGCTGATTCCGAAACTCCACGTACTGGCGTGCATTTTGCGTATTAATAAAAGGTTTCTATAGTTTATTCTCACTCATATTATTATAAATTGAAGTACTTATATATTTTTTAAATAATAAAATAAAAAAAATATATAAGTACTTCAATTTATAATAATATGAGTGAGAATAAACTATAGAAACCTAAATGCTTTACTATAAAGTAAAGCATTTATTAAAAACCTCAAGGTTTATCACAACTGACAATCCGCTACCATTTGCCGCTTAAGTATAAACAATTTATTATTTACTACCCGAATGTTTATTATTATGCGCTATTCATGCATAATAATACGCAAATCCGTAAACTATACAAATATCGAAGCATTTTAATTGGTATCATACCCATTCTCACGCAAAACAGTGTGCGAATGGCAATTACAACAATTTTAATTAAGCACAATTTTCAATTAAATATCGCCTCGTTGCAGATAGTTCGCAAAAGTTTTTGGGACCAAAAATCACTATCAACTCTTGTGGTAAACATGAGGTGGGTTATTTTGTAACTATGGATTAGTATAAGTATAATAAATGTTGAGGGTTCAAAGGATTAGGTTTGTTTCTATTATGATATGCGTTTTAAATATACGTTTTTGTAATGCATCCGCAGATTGAATGAGAATAAAGTAGAAAGTCTTAAGGGCAGATCCTCCCATTTAATGCTATTTTGAACAAATATTGTGAGACATTCTCAGATGCAGCAAAGTAAGACTTTAGCTTAAAATATTAAGTTTTTTTTATATCAACTGTTAACACCGATACATGATTGCAAGCTTTTGCTCGATAGCATTTTCTTTTCCAAATCATTTAAAAAATATGCGTTTATTCTTACATTGTCGATGTAGGCCACTCAGCTGCCAAATTAAAACGAAACTGGGCGGGCCACGTTTGCCGTGTGCCAGAACCATTATGGGCAGGTACAACCACAAGGTGGATGCCTAGTAGCAATAAACGACAACGGGGAAGGCCCAGAAGGAAATGGTAGGATGAGTTAAATGCATATCGGAAGGATTGGCGGGAACTCGCACGTGATCGCGATAGGTGGAAGTTGGAAGGGGAGGTCTTTGCCCAGCAGTGGGACACAAATTAGACTTGTAATAATAATAAATTATAATTTTCACTATTTTCACATCTTTTGCCTAAGAAAATATAGTACCTAAACTGAAATAAAGTAGGTATGTAAAATTATATTTGAGAACCAAACTGAAACCTCATCCGTTCCTTAAACGTCCAAATAACATGATTCCGTTTACATACAAGGATTATACACCACTGTCGATATATTATAACACACATTACACATTTCCAAATAAAAAGGTTTCCCACACAATACCGCAAATCCTTTGATTACAAACTCCGAATCAACTCACTCTGAGGGCCAATTCTGGTAATAATATTTGTTCAAATTCCAATATCGATCTAGTCTCGGCGTCATAAATGGTATTCTCGTAACTTAACTGACACTGGAATGAGATCGGGACTACATCAAAAGTTGAACCAAGTGTGAACTAGTGTGAACGGTATTCTGCTAATTATTAGTAAAGCAGGTAAGGTATTTCTAGTTTTTTCACTATGATACCATCGTACATAATATAACCACATGAGTAAATAAACCGAACAGAGAAACAGCTTCTTAAGAGCTTGTAAATTTGTTACCTATTTTGGTAGGGTTGTCACAATAGGTTAAGACAAATCGCTTGTTCGGTATACGACATATTCTGGAATGGACAGATTCGTGATTCGGCAGATTCCCAACTCGACAGATTCGTGAATTGGGCAGATTCTTGGACTCGACCGATTCGCTATACGGCAGAAGTATAGTTGTAAATAAAATAGCGAGTGGAACCAAAAAAGCATGCACCTGATACTTTTAAAAGCACGGAATAAAATAATTTAAAGAAAAACAAAAAACCCGACTGCATAAAAACTAATTTTAAAAAATACGTGAAAATATTAACTTAAATAAAAACTAAAAAGAAAGAAACAAGCTGAGAAGTTTAGAAGTAATATGCAGAACAGAACGACTCACAGTCGGGGCCCCTTGGGAAGATTAGTTTGGTAAAATTTGAATGGGCCCCGACTGTAAGTCGTTCTGTTCTGCATATTACTTCTAAACTTCTCAGCTTGTTTCTTTCTTTTTAGTTTTTATTTAAGTTAATATTTTCACGTATTTTTTAAAATTAGTTTTTATGCAGTCGGGTTTTTTGTTTTTCTTTAAATTATTTTTTTTATTTTATACTTTTTAGTTACGATTCATTGACTTCGTTATAAGATGGTAAATTTCGCAATCGAGTGTTTGTATATCGTTTATACTTGAAATAAAATCTTAAATCAATAAGTGTGAAAATTAGCGAAATTTTTTTTTGTTAAACATCTTTAAATCGTTATATATCCTAAACTATTATTTAAAATGAAAAATGATAAAAGGAACCTAAAGATGATTTTAAAATGCCTATTCAACGATACCCCACTTGACATAGTTCATCGACTATAATTTTTTTCATTTTGACAATATGGCGTCTGGCTGTCGCTGTGGTGAATTTTAATTACTGTCATGTCTTTAGTGACACTCGCAAGGTAAAGACGAATCGATTGACGTAAGAATCATCAAAATCGGCCTACGCATTTGGTCTCTAGAACGCCACATAGAAACAAACATACATACATACATACATACATACATACATAGACTGATAAACACATTACCCTCCTTTGCGTCGCGCAGTCGGGTAAAAAATATACGTTTGTTACCAAGGACACGACGTGATGACGTGATTTATTTGACATTCCCAACGATACCACTAATAGTGTTGAATATTTTTCTGGTAATATTTATGATCTATTTTGCTAATAAACATAGGAATCGCCTTTAGCTATTATGTGCCACTAGTTTTACCACGGGGATAGGTATCTAAAATAAGTTTAAAAAGAAATTGTGTAAGACAAATTCATGTCTACAAAACAAATGACTATAAAATGATCAACCATCGATAGGGCTTGCAAAAAGCAGGTGCATGCGATTTTCGACCTTATTGACAATTCATGATAAACTTTTTTTTGGTATTTTCTTGCTTTCTGACATTGATACGTTATTAAAATTATAAATTCTGAGTTACGTCAATAAGGTCGAAAATCGCATGCACCTGATTTTTGTAATCCCTATCGATGGCTGATAACTTTCTGATAGTCACTGGTTTTGTAAACGTTAGTTGCTTTTATACAATTTCACAACTAATGAGTTCACGAGGGTCTTCTGGGGGATCTGGCTAGGAGATCCTGGTGGACAACATGCAAACATGTTAAGTATTTCGTTGCCAGCATTGACAATATTTATTTCAAGATCGAAATATTCGCGAAACTTTTGCTCGAGAAATTCAACAAATGAGATAAAATTATCAGGAGGGAAAAACGAATTGAAAAACCCAATTGTACGTTACCATCGTTAAAATCTTTATAATGTCTGAATTATTTCTATTATTGAATATTAATTTTTTTAATTATTGAATACCTATTGAAAATAATTCACACGATCCAAGGAACCAATATATTTACTTACCGAAATTTTATTACTTAGTTGTATATTAATTTTAATTTGGCATGTAAACGTATTGGCATCCAATAACCATTCCTATTAATGTATTTTCCCATACAATGGCAAAATTCATGTTTTTGTTTTTGAGTTTTTGACATTACCTCTAAGATCAACAAGAGATTATAAATTGATTATATCGAAATTATACTATAAGGAGATTAAGTGGAGCAGAATACCAATTGTGAGTCAATTCAAAATTAAATCGCAGTTCAGTCAAAATTCAGTGTCAGTCTCTGTTAAATACGAGAATTGGCCTTCAGATCTGTATTACAAAACATGTTCCCCTTTTAGGGATGTTGCTTGTACCCATAGAGTACAATCCAATTTGTGTACGTTCGGAAAATGTACGTATTATTTTGGTAGAGTTTGTAGGAGACTGCCTCGTTGGTCTCGCGGCATAAATGTGCGCGTGGGATTGGGAGGTCTCGGGTTCGATTCCCGGGTCGGGCAAAGTGTTATTGGGTTTTTCCGTTAGTCTGGTAATGTGTCCGATACGGCAATAGGCTCGCCCCCTATTACGTGGGACCTAAAAATTCCCTTGCAGTAACCTTTCCGTAGAAAAGTTGCAAACTATTTATCCAGTTATCCATCCATCCATACTCAGAAACTTTTGGTGTTATAACAGTAATAGAATTTCGACAAATCTTGTAGAGTAGATCTCTTGGAATAAAAAAAAACAAGGGTGCCATAGAGCCATTCTCAGTCAGGGTACAGACAGGTTCAAAACATTCAGGCTGTCCTGAATGGCCCGATTTAATTATAAGTCAATAGAAACATTCGTGGTCCAGTAGATAGCGTATGCGACTGCTGATCGGAGGTAGCAGTTTCGATTCCCGGGTCGGGCAAAAGTGTAAATGGGTTTTTCCAAATTCTCAGTAGCAGCACAGAGTCTGGTGATGTGCCCGGTAACGGCAATAGGCTCGCCCCCTATTACGTGGGACCTAAAAATTCATGGCGAAATGTGGGTGTAATATTAGGTACACCTCTGCCTACCCCTTCGGGGAGATAGGCGTGAGTGTATAAAAAAAAATATAAATAATTTCGACAAAAAACTTGTAGAGTAGATGTTCTCTTGGAATAAAAAGAAATAAGGTTGCCATAGAGCCACTCGCAGTCAGGGTACAGACAGGTTCAAAACAGTCAGGCTGTCCTGAATGGCCCGATTTCATTATGAGTCAATAGAAGCATTTTGCCAGCTACGGATTGAAATGTTGAATCACTTAGTAGTCTTAATCCATCACCACACTGAGTAGAACTTCTTTCATCGTATTGACGTATGAAAACCGTAAGGCCAAAAATATCTAAAGAACCTCTATGAAACATGTTTTGTCCTTATGGTGGAATGTATCAGAAATATATTAAGCCCTTCCGTGGAAAAGTAATAAACTATCCATCCATACAAATATGCATCCAGTTCATCATTCACCATCAGCCTTTTACATTGTCCCACTGCCAGCAGTAGCACGGGCCTCTCCTCACTATGTGAAGGGTAAGGCCATAGTCCCCCACGCTGGCCAAGTGCGGGTTGGCAGACTTCACATGTCTTTCGAGAACATTATGGGGAACTCTCAGACATGGAGGTTTCCTCGCGATGTTTTCCTTCGCCGTTTAGCAAGCGATAATTAACAATTTAATACGCACTTAACTCCGAAAAGTCATTGGTGCGTGCCGTGGATTCGAACCCGAGCCCTTCTGCGTAGCAGCCTGTTGGTCTCTCCACTCAGCTATCGCTGCCTACATCCAGTTATCCATCCATAATTAGAAGCTTTTGCGTTTGTAATAAATTGTAGTCTGTAAATACTCCTAGAATAGAAAATACTTAGCAATTTTGCTATCAAAATTTACTGTAGAAACGAAATTCCCAACTTAACAATCGAAATTCCCAATAATTAGAACTCAATATACACTTGTTAGTCTTGTTTCGATCAATGTTGATAAAAATGCACTAACTCTCTGGCAGCCAGCCAACGGCACTCCTATCTTAATGAAATAGCATTCTCAAAAATATTCGTTGTGATAAAGATTTTTTATCAGTGTCTGGCGCTACTGGTATTTAATATCAGTTACGTTGGAGGAATAATAATAAATAAAGATATTCTACCACATACACACATCACCATCTAGTCCCAAACTAAGCAGAGCTTGTAATATGGATACTTGATAATGGATAAACATAAATATATACTTTTTTTGTAAATACATACATATTATACATAGAAACACCCAGACTAAGACAAACATCCATGTTCATGCACACAAATGTTTGACTTGAGCGGCAATCGAACCCGCGACCTTCGGCGTAGCAGTCGCTTACACTCCCGCTGCGCCAACCGGTCGTCGAATGGTAATGTGTTTTAAGTAGGACACTACTTATGCCTTTAATGTCTAAAGCAGAGTATGGTGTTCGATTGCCAGTTGTCGCGAAAATGTGTTTTGTGTTCGCTGGCCCATTAATCAAGAAAACTATAGGCGATATAAGATCGGCTATGGGCCATGGGTGCGGACCACTAGCCCTTAATAACGCGGGGTATATAGTGCAGGCTTATATAGTGTGTGATATAGATAAAATAAGGTTACCGACTTCGTCGCCATTTGCATCTTCCGAAGCTTAAGCTGCTGGCAGATGAGATTAAACAATTAATATTTTACAATTTATAATCAACATCGACAAATTTTGATGCGTGACGATACAGAGATTCTTCCGCTGTTGTTCATTTGAGTAAATTTATTTATTTATTCATTTATTCTTAACAAAATTAATTTGTGTTTAACATTTAAATACGAACATAATTTCACAATATCGTTAGATACAATACTTATATAAATTTGTGGATTATCAGTGTATTTATTTAAAAAATAAAAAAGAGTATAATGTTAATTATCTTTTTTTTCATAATTCTATTTTATAAATATTGCATTGATGTAGTCTTCACAGCAGCACTACGGTGAATATACATAATAGGTATTATGTAGGTTCAATCTTCACACGGTACCCTCGACAAAACTTTATGTGATCCAGAATTTGTTTGACGTCTGAGTATTCTTGGTGTAATTCTTGATTGTAATGAAAATGTATCTAGACTACGACAATGTCTTTGAAATATTTTTAAACACTGATTTTCTTCTTTACAGCTTTTCGCAAGGTACTGCTCCGCTCCCATCGCTCATAGCGCGATGTTATATAGCCTATAGCCTTTCTCAATAAATGGGCTATTTAACACTGAAAGAATTTTTCATATCAGACCAGTAGTTCCTGAGATTAGCGCGTTCAACCAAACAAACAAACAGTTAGTATAAGAAATAAAATAAAAAATTCCCTCTCCCAACCTTCGTCCCTTTGGCAGAAAAACTACCTGCAGGAAACAGGCTTCCTTGGCCAACCTGGAAGGCGCTCATTGGTAGATCCAAGGACAATCTGTCAAGGTGGGGATTCAAAGACCCAAGCACGAATAAATGCGGCTGTGGCGCGTCACCACAGACGATGGGCCATTTGCTTTCGTGCCCCGCAGGCCCGGGGTCGTGTACGCTCAACGACCTATATGAGACAAGGCAAAATGCCATTCGAGTGGCCGAGTTTTGGGCCAAATCTATATAACGTGTTGCCATCGACACGATAAGTAAGTAAGTATAAGAAAGATCCAGAATGGGTTCAATCCTATTCATACCACTCTATATACTAACGGTTATGTCTACCACCCAAAAGGAAACATTATCACGCAATTAACATTTTCTCAGAACCAAACAAAACGGGGATCAACTGCCAAAATCACTCATCGCTGTACGCAAATCGGTCGTAAAGGCCAAAGAGGAATCAAACGTAACCTCTTTGGACCCAAATCTTGGTCTTATCATTACACTTTATGGGCTTAACGAGGCACAAAGAAAGATTAGTATTCTTTCCCGAGGAGCCATAGATTAAATTAAGTAAGATAACACACCCCATGTCGGAGATAAGCGGCGCGCAGACAAATATTTGGTTCAAGATCTCTAAGGACGGGTACTGACGGGCAAATTTTATGTAGAACACAGCTACGGTATGAAATTATTCATCGTGTTTTTTGGGTAGTAACCTCATAATACACCGCTGACTTTGGAATAGGATTCGGAGAGAATATTATGCCGTCTGTCCCAGCCGTTATGAAACTTGTGAAGTGCTTTTACAGTCGTCTTGAGAAGTCGTCATCCCCACTGATCTATATAAAGGCATATGGCTAGCACCTTGGGCTGCAGATGTCAGAAAACAGATGTGCTGTAGAAAAATATATATAGTTGGACATAAATATAGTAAACTAGAGGACGCCAGCAGTTACGCCTGCATTTTTTTTTTACCCGTTTTGGCCAATCCCGTGGGAATTTCGGGAAATTCCTTCTTAGTGCACCCCTACGGTATCCAAGGAACATACATGCCAAATTTCAGCTTCCTGCGTCCAATAGTTTCGGCTGTAGCGTGTCTGTTAGTCAGTTAGTAACGCAAGGATTTTATATATTAAGATAATATTATTAGAAATAGAACAGGACGACTAAATAACAAATCATTATTTAGCTAATCGCACAAAGCGAGACTTGGCTTGCCGTTTGTAAAAAATAAGCAACGCTCTGAAAACTCCGACACCAGAGTTGCCCGCACGCTCACACGAAATAATCTTAGGAAAATCTAGCCACGCTATTCATGTGATAGTTTCTACGATATACAGTATAACTTTACTAACAAATAGTTGCAATAAAAAACATAACTACTGGCACTGATAAAGTCAAACCTATGCTGGCCTAGGTCCGTGCCTGGCAGTGGGACAGTTTATATACAGGGCCGATGATGATGATGATGAATACTAGCCGCACAAACTTTGGCTTAATTACGGCTATCAAATTGTAACTGAACTTCTAGCACGTACATAATATCCGTTCTATTATCTCTATTATCAAGTTATAGACGACCGGTTGGCGCAGTGGGAGTGTAAGCGACTGCTACGCCGAAGGTCGCGGGTTCGATTCCCGCTCAAGTCAAACATTTGTGTGCATGAACATGGATGTTTGTCTTGGTCTGGGTGTTTCTATGTATAATATGTATGTATTTACAAAAAAAACGTATATATGTATGTATGTTTATCCATTATCTAGTATCATAGTACAAGCTCTGCTTAGTTTGGGACTAGATGGTGTTGTGTGAATGTGCTAGAATAATATTATTATCATCTCCTCTATTTATTATTTTTCTAATTAAAATTACATTTTTAAATATATTATTTACCAAAATAAACACATTTAAAAATATAAAAATAACCGTGGGGTCCCACCAGCATCGGGCACAGGGTCCAAGCTGCCGGTGGTTAGGGCTCCAGAGACAGGAACTTCCTCACAATACGTGCCGTGTCCAGAAGTACTGCCTTCTGCATCAGGCCCTTGACCCAAGCACCCAACGCGAGCCTCTTAAGGTGACGGTCGAGGCTCTTGGCTATTAGACCATTAACGGTCACGACTATCGGCACAATAATTGCTGAGTTCACATCCCACATGTCGACAATCTCGTGAGCCAAGTCCAGATATTTAATCTGTTTTTCCTTTTCGGCTTTCACGAGATTCTCGTCATGAGGAATAGTGACATCAACAATTATTGCGAGGCGCTCTGATCGATCTATCAACACGATATCAGGCTTGTTGGCTACAACAGTCCTGTCCGTGATGATAGATCGATCCCAGTACAATGTGACATGGCCATTTTCGAGAACTGGCTCTGCTACATGCCTGTAGTACGGTACCTCGATGACTACAAGTTTTTACTTCAGAGCAAGTTGCTGGTGAATAATTCTGGCTACTTGGTTATGTCTGTGCAAGTACTCGCCGTTAGCAAGACGTGAACAACCGGAAACAATATGCCTGAGGGATTCACCAGGTTGGTGACAGGCACGGCAAATATCAGTAGTGCCATCCCTCAGGATATATTTCCGGTAGTTATTCGTCTTGATAACTTCGTCAGCAATTGCACAAACAAACCCTTCGGTTTCCCCAAAGAGGTCACCGAAGCGTAGCCAGTTCACCGAGGCTAATAGGTCTACATCGGGTCCATACAGGGCCCGATGGAACCTGCCATGAAGCTCCTTGCTCTGCCATACACGCTTGCGATCATCAGTACTAAGTACTACAGGCATGCGCCAGTTCTCCTTAGCCAACCTGACCGGGGTGAGCCCATTGTCTACCACGACAACATCTCGATGCATATCCACGTTCGCCCGGAGAAAATATTCTCTGAGATTGCACACCTCGCGATTGTGTAGGGTCTTGACATTCAGAAAGCCGCGACCCCCGCACTTTCGCGGGATGTACAACCTCATCACGGATGAACGTGGATGATGCATACGATATGCCGTCAACAAAGTGCGAACTCTTCTGTCCAGGGCGTCCAATTCAGACTGAGTCCACTTGAGTATGCAAAAGGAGTATACAAGAAGTGGCATGACCCAACCGTTGCAAGCACGAACCTTGTTGCCACCTGATAAAAGACTTTTCAGTACTTTTCTCCGGCGGCCAAAGAAACGCTCTTGCAACGATTGCTTCATGACGGCTTCATTAATACATAAAGCCTGTGACATACTCAAGTACTTAAAGGTATCAGTTAAGAGAAGCGTTCTTAGGTTAATGGAATCTGAGAGTTGGATCCCCTCAGATTCCACCATCTTTCTTTTATTATTATTATTATTATTATTATATCTACTATCAAGTTACAAGGTAAGGCCACGAAGAGTATTCTAGCGTGAAAAGCACTTGATCATGAAAAGATTAACTCTCAATTCCACCTTCGACCTGAGCACTAAAAACCACTAAGTCAGACCTATTGTTTACAATACAAACTTTGAAGTTTAGGACTCTAGGTTCTAACCCCGACTTACTTCAAGACACAATATAGACTCGAACAATTCTGAGACCGTTGAATATGTCAGCCTTTTAGTCGAGCTGTTTCAAGTCCTGTTTAAATATTAAACTTTAAAAGGTTTGTTGGAACAGTCCATGGATGGATAAGTTGGGACCGGTAATTAAAGAAAGCAGGCGCCTTGCGTTTGCTATCTGGGACTGCACAAACTCGAAGATTAAGATGAAGTTTCGGTGCAAATTAATGTTTGTAGGTGTTGCGACGAAAGTAGTTGTTATAGTGAACAGTTGGGAGGAAGTAAAGTAGAATGGATTTACTGGAAGTTGTATCATTTGCAGGTTTTATGTTATGACTAGAGGACGCCAGCAGCTACGCCTGCCTTTTTTAATTTACCTGTTTTGGCCGATCCCGTAGGAATTTCGAGAAATCCCTTCTTAGTGCACCCCTACGGTCCCCAAGGAACATACATGCCAAATTTCAGCTTCCTGCGTTCAATAGTTCCGGCTGCAGCGTGTCTGTCAGTCACTGACTGACTGACAGACACGCTACAACGCAAGGATTTTATATATTAAGATAATTGTCGGTATGTACTTCTAAAAGCATACCACTGACTGTCGTTTTTTCCGTCCACTGTACCACAAATAATTTGTCAACAAATTATCAATTTTATCATTCTGTTCGCAGTTTCTTTAGTTTCATCATCAAACAGTTTGTCGCAGTCCACTGCTGGATAAACGGTCCCCTTACTGCGTTGACAATAGCATTTGACCTACTATGCAATGCTGGCGAAACGTTAATATATCGTTTAATGTCGAGTTGGCCATCGCTACCCAAAAAAGTTCCTTTTGCTCTATGTATTTTCTTTATCTCTTATGAAGTATACACCCATGAATTAAAATGGGATAGTGTCACTAAACTTTGTATTCTTAAATTATCAGTTCGCGAATCCAAGATATATTATAAATAAAACAAATTTATGAACAAATCTTTGTGTTTTTTTATTCACATACATACAAATCTCTAATTGTCAAACAGAAGTGCACAACATTTTATCAACTCTTAGTCGAAAATCACATTCTTAATTCGCTTTTCTTTCTTCTTTTCTGTTGTGTATAATTATGTATATCTTTGATCCATTTTTGTCCTTGTAGTGCATGTATGGCAAAAATAAACTTTATTTCATTTCATTTAATTTCATTTCATTCATTTCATTTCATTTTCAATATTTATGTACTTATTTACAAAAATATATGTATATATATGTATGTTTATCCATTGTCTAGTACCCATAGTACAAGCTATGCTTAGTTTGGGACTAGATGGTGTTGTGTGAATGTGTGTATGTGTGTGTGAAACGATTCATAAATTACTTAGTTTGTGACTGTTGTCCAAATTATCCATCCCCGTCTGCCGTGATGTATGACTTGTCTGGGCTTGATCCTCACGGTAGTTTTAAGGTTTGTCCAGATAGCTTGGTTTCATATTGGTATTTTGTGTTATATTTAATTGCAGTTATTTGTTATAACTACGACGTCAGCCATTTGTTATTAGATATACTCTATCCCTCTCTGCCTATACTCTTCTCTTTGTTCTTGAATTAAACAAGCTATATATAATTTTCTTGAAGTTCATGCATACTTTGTATTCATTACAATTAGACAGAGAGACAAGCAGAATTTATTTAGTATGAAAATAAGTTATTTATCAGTTTAAAACAAAAATGATTAAATGAAATTATTTATCTCCCTGTCGCATCTAAAGTACACGGCGGTAAAACACACAGTCGCTTAAACCGCAATAAACCTATGTAGAAATTCAAAAAGAATCACTCAAATTCGTTTTCCATCACATTGCCATCAAATAAAGTTTTTGCACTCCTTTCATTCTCACGTTAGCCTGTCCGCATCCCTTACCCCGCTAATGTGTATAAAAATGCGCGGAAAGGCCAAGTACGGGCACTTTAATGTGCCAAATATAGAAGATGTCTGGTATGAAAAATGGTTCGGCACTACGATTTGATGTATGATATATCCTTCGCGGGATGTTACCCTGGTACTTTCAACTGTTGATCGTTTACTAGTATTGTCTTTATTTTGGATTTTGATGCGATCTTGATCAATTAATAAGAACTTTGGGTCCTTGGCTTAGTTAAATATAGAACTATTTTCGAGTTACAATACGGAAGTTTCCTGCAAGTGAAATGAATTATACAAGTATTTTTATCTAGCATGTCGAAATAATAGTAGTTTCATTCATCAATTAACGTTAAAACGTTATTTAACATTTTTTATGATCAATTTTATGATAATAAGTATTCTACTTGACAGCAAAAAACTATGACGTCACTAAGTCATATTTCATACAAAAGCCGTAGCAAAGGTCGTTTTTGACATTTCATTAAAAGTGTTTGATTTGACTAGTTGGAAACAACACTATTATGTATCGCTGTCAATTGTTAAAATTTGTATTATGTTTAAATTAGTAGTTTTAGTACTAGACTAGACGTCGCCAGGAGCTTCGCCCGCGTTAATCTTAATATATAAAATCCTTGCGTTACTGACTGACTGACAGACACGCTACAGCCGAAACTATTGGGCGCAGGAAGCTGAAATTTGGCATGTATGTTCCTTTTGGACCGTAGGGGTGCACTAAGGAGGGATTTCCCGAAATTCCCACGGGATCGGTCAAAACGGGTAAATTAAAAAAAATGCAGGCGTAGCTGCTGGCGTCCTCTAGTTACACATATAAACCTTCCTCTTGAATCATTCTATCTATTAAAAAAAAAACGCATTAAATCCATTGCATCGTTTTTAAGATTTAAGCATACATACATAGGGACAGATAGACAGAAGACAGACTTTGTTTTATACTAAGTATGTAGTGATATGATAGTACGAGCTGATTCCGAAACTCCACGTACTGGCGTGCATTTTGCGTATTAATAAAAGGTTTCTATAGTTTGAATTTCGTTGACCACATCTGCTTTGCTCATGTCTCTTTTTTGTCTTAATTTAATTATGTCTCTTACCAAGTTTTATGTGATACTGAGTAAACGGCACATTAATATCCCAATTTATTCCTTAATAATTTCAGCTTCTTTTAATTCTTCAATTATTGATAAAATAAACTTAATATTTTATGCTCAAGCTACTTACAAACACAAACTTTTACAAACTTTGCTGCATTTGTGAATGTCTCACAGTATTTGTTCAAAATAGCATTAAATGGGAGGATCTGCCCTTAAGACTTTCTACTTTATTTCTCATCCAATCTGTGGATGCATTACAAAAACGTATAGTTAAAACGCATATCATAATAGAACCAAACCTACTCCTTTGAACCCTCAACATTCATTATACTTCTACTAATCCATAGTTACTAATAATAATATTTAAAAAATATATAAGTACTTCAATTTATAATAATATGAGTGAGAATAAACTATAGAAACCTAAATGCTTTACTATAAAGTAAAGCATTTATTAAAAACGTCAAGGTTTATCACAACTGACAATCCGCTACCATTTGCCGCTTAAGTATAAACAATTTATTTTTTACTACCCGAATGTTTATTATTATGCGCTATTCATGCATAATAATACGCAAATCCGTAAACTATACAAATATCGAAACATTTTAATTGGTATCATACCCATTCTCACGCAAAACAGTGTGCGAATGGCAATTACAACAATTTTACTTAAACACAATTTTCAATTAAATATCACACGTTGCAGATAGTTTGCAAAAGTTTTGGGACCAAAAGTCACTATCAACTCTTGTGGTAAACATGAGGTGGGTTATTTTGTAACTATGGATTAGTATAGGTAAGTATTATTTATATTGAGGGTTCAAAGGTTTAGTTTTACTATTGGGATGCGTTTTAACTATATATTTTTGTGATACTTTTATGCTCTGAATTTAGAATAAAGACACAACTTCAAAAGAAAGAGTTGATCACATAACAATTATTGTCACAGGTGGACATCAAACCCCCAGTACCCGGCGCCCTAATCAACAACGAGGTGGATACTTTAACCGCTGCTCCATGTCATTTTCGTTTACTTAATAAATTATTAAAACATTGACATATATTAAAAAGACTGTATGCAAGAATTTTATTGGTACATTTTTATTAAATGAAACCGCAGTCAAATAATCAGATACGTACAAAATTTGCTCTTACTGGATGTAAACCTTCGCAATTTTTATTCTGATCTTTACTGGGTGAATTGTGCTGCATTAGGCAACGGAGATCTATATTGACTATAAATCGTAACTGGCCCAGAAAATTTAAACATTTATGTTGGTATTCTACCAGGCAAGACAGAGGGTCACTATTGCGAAAGTATACTTTAAAATCTTGTACGTCTAACTGAAACCTCACTTGTTCCTTAAACGCCCAAATGACATGATTCCGTTTACATACAAGGATTATACACCACAGTCGATATATTATAACATACATTACACATTTCCAAATAAAAAGGTTTCCCACACAATACCGCAAATCCTTTGATTACAAACTACGAATCAACTCGCTCTGATCTGTATTACAAAACATGTTCCCCTTTTAGGGATGTTGCTTGTACCCATAGAGTACAATCCAATTTGTATACGTTCGGAAAATGTTCGTATTATAGATATTTTGGTAGAGTTTGTAGGAGAAGAGGGATGAAAGTTCTTGTGTGAAATTTTGATGTTCTGAGCCTTAATGAAGAACTTGTTTGATCAGCATGTATTGATTATTTCGAACAAGTATTGTATACTAAATTTTGCCCGGGGCTCCGCCTGCATGAGTATTAAGTATTGACGAAAATGTAAAAAAAAAAAATATGATGCATTGGCTACCTATTTTTTATTCTGGACCACAAGTTATATTTCTAGCACATCTCATTAATATCCTTGCAGTAACCTTTCTGTAGAAAAGTTACAAACTATGTATCCAGTTATCCATCCATCCCAACGACAACCCAGCCTACTAGACACCTAATGTTTTAATTTCTACAAACAAACAATTCTGTCAAAGCGGTGAGGTATGCGGGGCAAGGGGGTGGGCTACAAATATGCATTCTAATTGGCCGGTTCAAATTTGCGGTACGTCATAATTCATATCTAGTGTTGGGATTGATCTTATGTAAGACGTATAAGTCTAACGTGTTGTCAGAAAGTGTTCGCCTTACGTCTGCCGTCTAATAGGTTGGGTTGTCGTTGATCCATCCATACTCAGAAACTTTTGGTGTTATAACAGTAATAGAATTTCGACAAATCTTGTAGAGTAGATCTCTTGGAATAAAAAAAAACAAGGGTGCCATAGAGCCTTTCTCAGTCAGGGCACAGACAGGTTCAAAACATTCAGGCTGTCCTGTATGGTCCGATTTCATTATAGTCAATAGAAGCATTCGTGGTCCAGCGGATAGCGTATGCGACTGCTGATCGGAGGTCCCAGGTTCGATTCCCGGGTCGGGCCAAAGTGTAAATGGGTTTTCCGAATTCTCAGTAGCAGCACGGAGTCTGGTGATGTGCCCTGTACCGGCAATAGGCTCGCCCCCTATTACGTGGGACCTAAAAATTCATGGCGAAATGTGGGTGTAATATTACACCTCTGCCTACCCCTTCAGAGATACAGGTGTGAGTCTATAAATAAAATAAAAAATAAATAGAAGCATTTTGCCACCTACGGAATGAAATGGAGTAGAATCACTTAGTATTCTTAATCCGTCACCACACTGAGTAGAACTTCTTTCATCGTATTGGCGTATGAAAACCGCAAGGCCAAAAAATATCTAAAGAAACTCTATTAAACATGTTTTATCCTTATGGTGAATGTCCTTTCCGTGGAAAAGTAATAAACTATCTATCCATCCAAATATGCATCCAGTTATCCATCCATAATTAGAAGCTTTTCTAATGCTTCTCTAATAATAAATTATAGTCTGTAAATACTCCTAAAATCTACTAAGCCATTTTTGCTATCAAACTTAACTGTAGAAACGAAATTCCCAACTTAACAATCGAAATTCCTAATAATTAGAACTCAATATATACTTGTAAGTCTTGTTTCGATCAATGTTGATAAAAATGCACTAACTCTATGGCAGCCAGCCAACGGCACTCCTATCTTAATGAAATAGCATTCTCAAAAAGATTCGTTGTGATGAAGATTTTTTATCAGTGTCTGGCGTTGCTGGTATATATTATCAGTTACGTTGGAGGAATAATAATAAATAACGATATTCTACCACATACACAAATCACCATCTAGTCCCAAACTAAGCAGAGCTTGTACTATGGATACTTGATAATGGATAAACATACATATATACTTTTTTTGTAAATACATACATATTATACATAGAAACACCCAGACCAAGACAAACATCCATGTTCATGCACACAAATGTTTGACAAGAGCGGCAATCGAACCCGCGACCGTCGGCGTAGCAGTCGCTTACACTCCCGCTGCGACAACCGGTCGTTGAATGGTAATGTGTTTTAAGTACGACACTACTTATGCCTTTACTGTCTAAAGCAGAGTGTGGTGTTCGATTGCCAGTTGTCGCAAAAATGTGTTTTGTGTTCGCTGGCCCATTAATCAAGAAAACTATAGGCGATATAAGATCGGCTATGGGCCATGGGTGCGGACCACTAGCCCTTAATAACGCGGGGTATATAGTGCAGGCTTATATAATGTGTGATATGGATAAAATAAGGTTACCGACTTCGTCGCCATTTGCATCTTCCGAAGCTTAAGCTGCTGGTAGATGAGATTAAACAATTAATATTTTACAATTTATAATCAACATCGACAAATTTTGATGCGTGACGATGCAGAGATGATTTAAGTCTGTACTCTATACCGACTGCTCTATTCCGCTGCTATTCATTTGAGTATATTTATTTATTTATTCATTTATTCTTAACAAAATTAATTTGTGTTTAACATTTAAATACGAACATAATTTTACAATATCGTTACATACAATACTAATATAAATTTGTGGATTATCAGTGTATTTATTTAAAAAATAAAAAAGAGTATAATGTTAATTATCTTTTTTTTTTCATAATTATATTTTATAAATATTGCATTGATGTAGTCTTCACAGCAGCACTACGGTGAATATACATTATATGTAGGTTCAATCTTCACACGGTACCGTCGACAAAACTTTATGTGATCCAGAATTTGTTTGACGTCTGAGTATTCTTGGTGTAATTCTTGATTGTGATGAAAATGTACCTAGACTACGTGATATAGAATATATTCCTAATGCGACAATGTCTTTGAAATATTTTTAAACACAGATGTTCTTCTTTACAGCTTTTCGCAAGGTCCTGCTAGACTACAGCCACTCATTTTCATTCCAGGAGCACTTTCAGTGAATAGGAGGAGTCGAGATTTCCACCTTTGCGACCTATTTGATAAGTATATTTTCCTGTTTCTTTTATTATATTCTTAGTAAAATAAATGCCTAAAATACGGACCATAATGATTTTATTGTATAAACTAGAGGATGCCCGCGGTTACATCCGCGTTATTTAAGGCTACTGCTCCGCTCCCGTCGCTCATAGCGCGATGTTATATAGCCTATAGCCTTCCTCAATAAATGGGCTATCTAACACTGAAATATTTTTTCAAATCAGACCAGTAGTTCCTGAGATTAGCGCGTTCAACCAAACAAACAAACAATATCTTCAGCTTTATATATTAGAATAAGATATTATTTTATAAATAGTATAACAGGGTTATAAGAACATGTCTACGTATATTACATTTTGGTGAAAGCGTATCTAAAAGCATCCCTTGTCGACGAGCGCGTGAAGAAGTGATGAGTTTGTGTGATAGGAATAGAACTAGGCTTGTAATAAATTGAAATACACTTTATCTCTCAAGTAATAAGGATAAAGATTCATTAATAAATAAATTGGCATTAAAAATAACTTTAAAAACAATCGTAAAAATGCTTTCCATTAACCGATAAGGATCTGCAACTTTCTAAAGCTAGTCCTCGATTTTTGATTTTGTCCATTGGAATTGAACTAAATCCAAAATTTTATTTTTCTGGAATGTCAATAAGTGTTTGTAAGATTGCACTAACGTTAAATAAGTAACTTCTTACTAATCATCATCATCCTCCTAGCGTTTATCCTAGTTAGAATTAGAACCCGGGGTCCGCTTTCTAGTCTAACCGGATTTGACTGAATATTAGCTTTTCCACAGAGCGACTGCCTGTCTGACCTCCGCAACCCAAAGGGCTAGCTGTATTTCATGGTTTAGATTAGCGTCAGTTTATTTATAGGTACTGACTCCCTATAACGACTGTCAAAGATCTTAGCCGGGACCAACGGCTTAACGTGCTCTCCGAAGCACGAGACAAGCGATAATTTACAATTCAATACGCACATAACTCCGAAAAGTCATTGGTGCGCGCCGTGATTTGAACCCTCAGCATGGCAGTCTGTTGGTATCTCCACAAGGCTATCGCTGCCTATAACGTCTTACTAATATGGTACACTTCTGCCGGTTTCAATATTCGACTTATGAATGAATTTAGAGTTATGAGATACACGTTTGACTTATTTTGTATGGAGCTTATGTCAAAAATGTATCTCTAAACCCATGGATAGATAGGGATATTGAATTTAGCGGATAGTAATAAGCAGTTGGTATAAGAAAGATCCAGAATTGGTTCAATCCTAGTCATACCACTCTATATACTTACGGTTATGTCTACCACCCAAAAGGAAACATTATCACGCAATTAACATTTCCTCAGAACCAAACAAAATGGGAATCAACTGCCAAAATCACTCATCGCCTTACGCAAATCGGTCGTAAAGGCCAAAGAGGAATCAAACGTAACCTCTTTGGACCCAAATCTTGGTCTTATCATTACACTTTATGGGCTTAACGAGGCACAAAGAAAGATTAGTATTCTTTCCCGAGGAGCCATAGATTAAATTAAGTAAGATAACACACCCCATGTCGGAGATAAGCGGCGCGCAGACAAATATTTGGTTCGAGATCTCTAAGGACGGGTACTGACGGGCAAATTTTATGTAGAACACAGCTACGGTATGAAATTATTCATCGTGTTTTTTTGGGTAGTAACCGCATAATACACCGCTGACTTTTCAGCTTGGAATAGGATTCGGAGAGTATATAAATAATAAATATAATATATATAATAAAATTTGTAAGGTGCTGCAACTGTTACACCTTCTATATCACTTGTATATATTTACTGTACATAATAATACTCAAGCATAATACTTTTGATGTTCATTTGGTTAGCCTCCTCAGAATAGACATGGTGATTGCCGTTTTTTCTGTCCACTGTACCACAAATTATTTGTCACTAAATTATCAATTTTATCAATCTGTTCGCAGATTCTTTAGTTTCATCATCAAACAGTTTGTCGCAGTCCACTGTTGGATAAACGGTCCCCTTACTGCGTTGACAATAGTATTTGACCTACTATGCAATGCTGGCGAAACAAGTTAATATATCGTTTAATGTCGAGTTGGCCATCGCTACCCAAAAGAGTTCCTTTTGCTCTATGTATTTTCTTTATCTCTACACTATTTTAATTCATGGGTGTATACTTCATAAGAAATAAACACCCATGAATTAAAATAGTGTCACTAAACTTTGTATTCTTAAATCATCAGTTCGCGAATCCAAGATATATTATAAGAAAAACAAATTTATGAAAAAAAATTGTGCCTTTTTATTCACATACACACAAATGTTAAATTGTCAAACAGAAGCGCACAACATTTTACTAACTTTTTACCGAAAATAACATTCTTAATTCACCTTTCTTTCAAGTATATCACCTAAGCCAACTATTCATAAATTAGTTTGTGACTGTTGTCCAAATGATACATCCCCGTCTGCCGTGATGTATGACTTGTCTGGATTTGATACTTACGGTGGGTTCAGAGTATGTATAGATGGCTTGCTTTCATTTTAAAATTTTTGAGTTGTCCGTATTATAGTAACTGTACACATATTAACTAGTTTTTTCGTTGTTATGTACTAGAAATGAGTACTGAAACAATACTACTATTAGATATACTTTATCCCTACTTCTCCATCTGTGCGTATGTGTATTTGTCTTTCCTAGTCAATTATAAAGTTATCTATGACTTTTTCAATAAGTTTAGCAGAAATAACTCCAGATTCTGCAAAGAAAGATACAGAAATAAATGAATTTATACGCTTTTTATAGCTAACTCTTTTTTGACTGATATTAGAGTCAAGCAGAATTTGTTTAAGAATTCAGCAATCAAATGAAAGTATATTGCTACCTATTTCATTAAGAACAAATAGGCGTATATGTACAAAAACCACAGTACGTATAAATTCAAAAACAGTCACTGAAATTCGATTTCTATCACATCCCCATCGAATAAAGTTTTTGCACTCCTTTCATTCTCACGTTAGCCTGTCCGCACCCTTACCCCGCTTATGTGTATAAAAATGAGCGGAAAGGCCAAGTGCGGCCACTACTTCAATGTGCCAAATATAGAAGATGTCTCGTATGAAAAATGGTTCGTCATTACGATTTGATGTATGATATATGATATATCCTTTGCGTTATGTTAACCTGGTACTTTCAACTGTTGATCGTTTAACTGTATTGCTTATAATTTGCATTTTTACCCTAGTAATATAATACCTAGTTATAATATTGGGAACTTATAAACAACGTTAAATAAAGCATACCTAAATTTCACGTTCAAAGGTCCTATAACGCATTCGATTGATCAATATTGCGTTATCTTCAAGTTAGTAGTTTATTCTTGTATACTATAAGTTTTGATATTCTCAATGTAAATCACATCTGACATCTCACTACCATTTGTAGCTTAAGTATAAATACTTAAATATTTTTTTACTCCCTAAATGTTTATTATCCACACATCGATTGTCACAAATACGTCAACTATATAATTACGTCAATATCGAAGCATTTTAATCCATAAACAGGTATCATACCCATTTTCACGCAAAATAGTGTGCGAATGGCAATTACAACAATTTTAATTAAACAGAATTTTCAATTAATTATCACCACGTTGCAGATAGTTGGCAAAAGTTTTTGGGACCAAAAATCAGTATCAACTCTTGTGGTAAACACGAGGTGGGTTATTTTGTAACTATGGATTAGTATAAGTATAATTAATGTTGAGGGTTCAAAGGTGTAGGTTTGTTTCTATTAGGATATGCGTTTTAACTATACGTTTTTGTAATGCATCCGCAGATTGAATGAGAATAAAGTAGAAAGGCTTAAGGGCAGATCCTCCCATTTAATGCTATTTTGAACAAATATTGTGAGACATTCACAGATGCAGCAAAGTAAAACTTTAGCATAAAATATTAAGTTTTTTTATATCAACTGATAAGACCATAGATAATATAATTCTATGGATAAGACTGATACATAATTGCAAGCTTTTGCTCGATAGCATTTTCTTTTCCAAATTATTTAAAAATATGCGTTTATTATTCTCACATCTATTGCCTAAGAAAATATCATCATCCTCTTAGCGTGATCCCAGTTTCAATCTGGGGTCCGCTTACTAGCCTAACCGGATTTGGCTGAATATTAGCTTTTCCACGGAGCGACTGCCTGTCCGACCTCCGCAACCCGATGGGATAGCGATATTCCATGGTTTAGACTAGTGTCAGTTTATTAGAAGGTTCTGACGCCCTGTAACGAATGTCAAAGATCTTCATGACAACCGGGACCGACGGCTTAACGTGCTCTCCGAGGCACAGGACAAGCGATAATTAACAAATCAATACGCACATAACTCCGAAAAGTCATTGGTGCGCGCCGTGGATTCGAACCCGATACCCTCTGCATGGCAGTCTGTTGGTATCTCCACTAGGCTATCACTGCCTACTGCCTAAGAAAATATAGTAAATTAAAATAAATTAGGTTTTTAAACTAAAATAATAATTTATTTTAGTTTAAAAACCTAATTTATTTTAATTAGGTATGTAAAATTATATTTGAGGACCAAACTGAAACCTCATTCGTTCCTTAAACGCCCAAATAACATGATTCCGTTTACATACAAGGATTATACACCACAGTCGATATATTATAACACACATTACACATTTCCAAATAAAAAGGTTTCCCACACAATACCGTAAATCCTTTGATTACAAACTCCGAATCAACTCGCTCTGATCTGTATTACAAAACATGTTCCCCTTTTAGGGATGTTGCTTGTACCCATAGAGTACAATCCAATTTGTGTACGTTCGGAAAATGTTCGTATTATAGATATTTTGGTAGAGTTTGTAGGAGAAGAGGGATGAAAGTTCTTGTGTGAAATTTTGATGTTCTGAGCCTTAATGAAGAACTTGTTTGATCAGCATGTATTGATTATTTCGAACAAGTATTGTATACTAAATTTTGCCCGGGGCTCCGCCTGCATGAGTATTAAGTATTAACGAAAATGTAAAAAAAAAAAATATGATGCATTGGCTACCTATTTTTTATTCTGGACCACAAGTTATATTTCTAGCACATCTCATTAATATCCTTGCAGTAACCTTTCTGTAGAAAAGTTACAAACTATGTATCCAGTTATCCATCCATCCCAACGACAACCCAGCCTACTAGACACCTAATGTTTTCATTTCTACAAACAAACAATTCTGTCAAAGCGGTGAGGTATGCGGGGCAAGGGGGTGGGCTACAAATATGCATTCTAATTGGCCGGTTCAAATTTGCGGTACGTCATAATTCCTATCTAGTGTTGGGATTGATCTTATGTAAGACGTATAAGTCTAACGTGTTGTCAGAAAGTGTTCGCCTTACGTCTGCCGTCTAATAGGTTGGGTTGTCGTTGATCCATCCATACTCAGAAACTTTTGGTGTTATAACAGTAATAGAATTTCGATAAAAACTTGTAGATTAGATGTTCTCTTGGAATAAAAAGAAATAAAAGTGCCATAGAGCCATTCTCAGTCAGGCTACAGACAGGTTCAAAACATTCCGACTGTACTGAATGGCCCGATTTCATTATGAGTCAACAGAAGCATTTTGCCACCTACGGAATGAAATGCAGTAGAATCACTTATTATTCTTAATCCGTCACCACACTGAGTAGAACTTCTTTCATCGTATTGACGTATGAAAACCGTAAGGCCATAAAATATCTAAAGAAACCCTATCAAACATGTTTTGTCCTTATGGTGAAATGTCCTTTCCGTGGAAAAGTAATAAACTATCTATCCATCCAAATATGCATCCAGTTATCCATCCATAATTAAAAGCTTTTCTAATGCTTCTCTAATAATAAATTGTAGTCTGTAAATACTCCTAGAATCTACTAAGCCATTTTTGCTATCAAACTTTACTGTAGAAACGAAATTCCCAACTTAACAATCAAAATTCCCAATAATTAGAACTCAATATACACTTGTAAGTCTTGTTTCGATCAATGTTGATAAAAATGCACTAACTCTCTGGCAGCCAGCCAACGGCACTCCTATCTTAATGAAATAGCATTCTCAAAAATATTCGTTGTGATAAAGATTTTTTATCAGTGTCTATATTATATGGTATATATTATCAGTTACGTTGGAGGAATAATAATAAATAACGATATTCTACCACATACACACATCACCATCTAGTCCCAAACTAAGCAGAGCTTGTACTATGGATACTTGATAATAGATAAACATAAATATATACTTTTTTTGTAAATACATACATATTATACATAGAAACACCCAGACTAAGACAAACATCCATGTTCATGCACACAAATGTTTGACTTGAGCGGCAATTGAACCCGCGACCTTCGGCGTAGCAGTCGCTTACACTCCCGCTGCGCCAACCGGTCGTCGTATGGTAATGTGTTTTAAGTAGGACACTACTTATGCCTTTATTGTCTAAAACAGAGTGTGGTGTTCGATTGCCAGTTGTCGCAAAAATGTGATATAAATATAATAAAACTAAAGAGTTGTTTTGTTTGGTCGAACGCGTTTATCTCAGGCATTACTTGTATGATTTTGATAATAGGCTAGTTGACAAAAAGAAATTATAAGTCCGTCCTTTAGATTATTCAAAAATAAGCGATACGTATTTTTTTATTACCAAGATATAGCTCATTAAAGTTACGTACAACGTCACGCCGTGCTGCATTTTTTCGCACTAGATGACGTCACACGTAAGTTTAATGGGCTATATCTTTGTTATTTTTTAATGAATCGAAAAAAGAAAAAATACGTTTCCAATATTTTTTTATAATCTAAAATACGGACTAAATAAAATGTAATTATTTTGACCCTGGAAACTACCCTATTCTTTTTGTGTTGGCTGGCCTATTTATCAAGGAAACTATAAGCTTTATATCATCACGCTACAAGCCACGAGTGCGGAACAGTAGCACGAACTAACGCTCATCTAGTATGTGATATAGATAAAATAAGGATACAGAATATTCTTTCCGGCCGGCGTCTGCATCTCCCAAAGATTATGCTGCTGATAGATGCGATAAAAAAATATTATTTACAATTTATAATCAAAGCCGACTAATTTAAAACATTACTGACCTTCACGCATTAAGCGTGAAGATGCAGTAATGTTTTAAGTCTGCACTCTTTACCGACCATATCCGCTGCTGTACGTTTGAGTACAATGTTAATTACCTGTGTTTTTATTTTATTAATTCTATTTTACAAATAATGCATTGATGTAGTCTTCACAGCAGTACTACGGTGAATATAGGTCCGATGTCCATACGGGACAAAAACTTCTGTGTCCCAGAATTTGTTTGAAGTCTGGGTATTCTTGGTGACATTCTTGATTGTGACGAAAATGTAGACCACGTGATATAGGAAATATAATGCAATAATGTCTTTGAAATATTTTTAAACACTGATTTTCTTGGCCCACGCTGGCCAGATAAGTTGGCAAAAGGTTAAATGTCGAGTTTACAATCATTTCACAAAGGTCTATTCGATTCGTGTACCTTCCTTAGTTTTTTTTAATAAAATGTGGTAGTCACATTTTGTATTCTTAGTAAAATAAACGTCTAAAATAATCGGACCATAGTGATTGTATTGTATACTTACATAAATATAATTTTATAAATAGCATAACACGGTTATAACAATATGATGACGTATATTACATTCTGGTGAAAGCGAATCTAAAAGCATCCATTGTCGATGAGCGTGCTGAATAAGTGATGAGTTTGTGTGATAGGAATCGAACATGCTAGGATTGTAATAAATTGAAATATACTTTATTTTTCTTGTAATAAATAAGGTTAACAATGCAATAATAAATAAATTGGCATTAAAAATAACTTTAAAGACAATCGTATAAAATGCGTTTCATTAATCGTTGAGGAACTGCAGCGTTTAAGAGCCAAACCTAGATGTGTTAGAACTTAAAAATAAAACCACTTAGTGGACAATAAGTGGTTGTCACTGAGTATGTACTTACAAAAAATAAGCTACTACTTACCTACTACAGAAATATTGTGACCTTAAAAATAAGAATATTTATTTGCTCGAAACACGGTTAAAGTTTTACAGGATGGTATGTTGTTCATAATACGTACAGCATGTTTCACCTGAATTCGGCATGCAAAATTAGAGAGGAGCAACAATCATAATTTATTAAACTACCCATTCATTATAATTATTTACCACAAATGATTATAATAATTTCATCACATTAAATAATGATATTAATTACCCTTCGAGACGTTTTCATATAATCTTGTCAGAAAAATAGACAATAATCAATAATCAAAAATAGACAATAATCAATAATTAAAAATAGACAATAATCAATAATAAAAAGAAAACAATAATCAATAATTAAAAATAGAAAATAATCAATAATTAAAAATAGACAATAATCAATAATTAAAAATAGACGATAATCAATAATTAAAATTAAATCCATTACATTTCAACACAAAATTAAAAATTAAGTATAATAAATGGATAGGTATAGAATTTGTTACAAACGTTACATAGAATTTAATAATACAGTGCATAATAAATAATAAATTGGTTCAGTTGCAGTTACAAATGTCAGATACAGTAATTAATGACAATACCAATAAAATAAAAAATAAAAAATTACAAGTATAATAATTAGTTAGTAAGGAAGCTTCAGAACTGTTTCAATCCTATCCACAGCTCCTTATATTCTAACGGTTATGTCTACCACCCAAAAGGAAATATTATCACGCAATTAACATTTTCTCAGAACCAAACAAAACGGGAATCAACTGCCAAAATCACTCATCACTTTACGCAAATCGGTCGTAAAGACCAAAGAGGAATCAAACGTAACCTCTTTGGACCCAAATCTTGGTCTTATCATTACACTTTATGGGCTTAACGAGGCACAAAGAAAGATTAGTATTCTTTCCCGAGGAGCCATAGATTAAATTAAGTAAGATAACACACCCCATGTCGGAGATAAGCGGCGCGCAGACAAATATTTGGTCCAAGATCTCTAAGGACGGGTACTGACGGGCAAACTTTATGTAGAACACAGCTACGGTATGAAATTATTCATCGTGTTTTTTGGGTAGTGACCGCATAATACACTGCTGACTTTTCAGCTTGGAATAGGATTCGGAGAGTATATTATGCCATCGGTCCCAGCTGTTATGAAACTCGTCAAGTTCTTTGACAGTCGTCTTGAGAAGTCGTCATCCCTCCTGATCTATATAAAGGCATATGGCTAGCACCTTAGGCTGCAGATGTCAGAAAACAGATGTGTTGTAGAAAAATATGGTTGGACATAAATATAGTAAACAATATCTTAATATATAAAATCCTTGCATTACTGACTGACTGACAGACACGCTACAGCCGAAAATATTGGGCGCAGGAAGCCGAAATTTGGCATGTGTGTTCCATTGGGACCGTAGGGGTGCACTAAGAAGGGATTTCCCGAAATCCCCACGGGATCGGCCAAAATGGGTAAACTTAAAAAAAACGCAGGCGTAGCTGCTGGCGTCTTCTAGTTAGAAATAGAACAGGACGACTAAATAACTAATCATTATCTAACTAATCGCACATAGCGAGACTTGGCTTGCCGTTTGTAAAAAAGAAAATCACGTTCGTTGTATGTATACTTAAATACTTTTTAAGTTTCTACCTGTTTATTAAGATCAAGTAACAAATTGATCAAAAATTACGTTTGTTGTATGGGAGCCTCCCTTTATTATTTTCTTTTTTTTAATTTAATTATTTATTTTGAAAGGTACTACACAGCTACATATTCTGTGAAAATTTAAAGCGTCTACCTGTTACAGTTAGTAATTTTGAGCAAAAAATACGAAAAAAGACACGTTTTTTTTGTATGGGACCCCCTTTAATATTTTCATTTTTTATTTTCATTATTTGTTGTAATAGCGGCAACCGAAATACAGAATTTGTGAAAATTTCAGCTTTCTAGCTATCACGGTTTATGAGATACAGCCTGGTGACAGACGGACAGACAGACAGACAGACTGCGGAGGCTTAGTAATAGGGTTCCGCTTTAAACCTTTTAGGTACGGAACCCTAAAAATTAAGCAACGCTCTGAAATCTCTGTCACCAGAGTTGCCGAAAATATCTTAAGAAAAATCTAGCCACGCTATTCATGTGATAGTTTCTACGATATACAGTATAACTTTACTAACAAATAGTCGCAATAAAAACATAACTGCTGGCACTGATAAAGTCAAACCTATGCTAGATCTAAGGATAGCATGCCTAACACACATCAAGCTCCAAAAAGTCAGCTTATTTAGTATGTTAGACCTCCGTAATGTGACACTTAACAATACGAATAGGTATATGAGTGTAATAAAAACTCTTATTGTGGTGACTGATTAAGATTGCAAAATCTGTACCTAGTTCTATTCCATGTGTGATGTTCCATTTGAGGCGACTAAGGAAAATACACCATGCAAATAGTATCCCTGAGACGGCAAACTGGAAATTAAACCTTAAATTTATCCTCTGCCTCCGTGGTCCAGTAGATAGCGTATGCGACTGCTGATCGGGTTCGATTCCCTGGTCGAGCAAAAGTGTTACTGGGATTTTCCAAATTCTCAGTAGCAACACGGAGTCTGGTGATGTGCCCGGTAACGGCAATAGTATCGCCCCCTATTACGTGGGACCTAAAAATCATGGCGAAATGTGGGTGTAATATTACACCTCTGCCTATCCCACTTCGGGGATTCAGGCGTGAGTCTATAAATAAAAAAATATTAATTTATCCATCTGGTTAGATTGGTATTGAAGACAAAATATTTTTATTGACTCACAATGTTATTGTGCCGAAAATTCGGAGAGGTCCACGTCTACGTCCAGCAGTGGAATATAAATGGCAGTATGATAAATACATACATACATATCGTCACGCCTTTTATCCCTGAAGGGGTAGGCAGAGGTGTATTTCTACACCCACTTTTCGCCAGGTATACTTTAGTCCCACGTAATAAGGGGCGAGCCTATTGCCGTACCGGGCACATTTCCAGACTCCGTGCTGCTACTGAGAATTTCGTGACAGAAAAACCCAATAACACTGCCCGACCCAGGAATCGAACCCGGGACCTCCTGATCCCACGCGCACATTTATGCCGTGAGACCAACGAGGCAGTCGTATAGGGTTTGATATCGAGTTTTCCGTCTCTACGCAAAGATGGTATTTGCACCGTGTTATCCCTTAGTCGCCTCTTACGACACCCACGGGAAGATAGGGGGTGGTGACACTTGTATTCTATGCCGTCAACCACACGGCCTCGGTATGATAAATAAAAACTAAAAATATTACTTTGAACAAAATGTTTCCCAATCTGAACAAGACATTATATAAATAACATTCCATGATATTAATAAATTCACGATATACTGTTTGAATGGTATGTGTAAGCAAATTAAATTAATAGAGACATTTATAAGGATACAAAGTATTTAAATAATAAAGTGACCAAATTTTTTATATTAAATAACTTCTGATTCGCATACGTAATGTCGGCTATCGCGACAAAAAGCTGTCTGTGTGCTATTCCGATGCTACATTAATGTTATAGTTGCATCAAAATTCGTCTAGCAGTTTTGCGAAATATCTATCCATCCTCATAAACTTTCGCGTTTATTATAGTAAAGTTGATACTTTATTTACCACGGATTAGGTCTTAGTTTGGTGATTGCCTAGTAGAGAGACTAGATACTCTATACTAGATACTAGGCCAGAGAAAGACAAAGTTTTGAGAAGAAAGAAGACAAGAGGTATAGGAAAGAATCGTGAGGAAACATACCAGCGTTATCAGCGTTATCCATAATGTTTATCTAAAAACACATAAATTTTCTTACATTTGCACTAGAGGTGAATTATGGCCAAAGCTATAGTTGAGCCTAGCACTAGAACAGTTTATATAGGGGTTCGATTCCTGTGTCAGAAAAAGTGTTACTGAGATTTTTCAACTTTTCAGTAGCAACATGAGGTCTGGCATTGTGGCCGGTAATGAGTGTGTATAGTATTCCACCTCTCCTTCGGGTATACAGTCGTGAGTCTATAAAAAAGGGTAGAATATTTTAGACAAGATAAGAACAAAAGGCGATTAAAATCAGTGAATAAAAACCTAATTACCCGACTAAATATTCGAACTACTTTAATAAGAAATCGACACTTAACAACTTTGAGATACTTTCGACCTCGTTCATTCTGGAATCATCCCTTTGGTGAATATTAGAGTCTTATCTAATAAAAGGACTATTCTTTTTGTGGGGCTAAGAGATGCCGAAGTAAGATTCTATAACAATCGTTGAAATATTATAGGAATTTAAGATTGTAGAAACGATGGGTGTCGCGTTCGTGTCATGGCTATCTTAGGAAAGGTACGCGAAAAGTCAATATTTAACTCTATATGGCATAGTAGTAAACGATTTTAAACTTTCGCCCTTATTACATAGCATCACCGTGATCACGACCGGAGCAGTTGAAACGTTGGCAAATACCGAGGTATTTATGTCTTAAATATCATAATAATCGCGGGTAAATGATCTTGTATAATGGCATAGAAGGTCAAATCCTGCCATTGTTACCATCAGGATATGTCTAACAGAGGACTGCGAAAGGTGACAAACGCGCAATAACTACCTATATACTAATTATAAATGTTCTTGATACCTGCAGTAGGGGACTATGATCACCGACCTAGATTAGATGGAATAAAATTCGGGCAAGTGCGAGTCTGACCCGCACACCGAGGGTTCCGTACGCTTACCTTATTTGAGGTTGGTGCTAATTGCGCTAGTCCTCTAAATCTGTATGAGCGCCCATACAACTTAGAGGACTATCTTAAATGGAGTCTACTATATATGTATGGGGACAGCTTTAAATTTCCCACTTTTTTTATTTCTTGTAATTTTTCCTTTAGTTGTGCTGTAAGACCGTGCTTTTGGCCAAATTTTGTGATTCTAGTTCAACGGGAACTACCATATAGGTAGGTTTTCGACCCAAAACCTATAGGGTATTTACGGTTGACCTAGAATTGTCAATTTTGGTTAAAACCAAGGTCTTACAGCACAAGTAAAGGAAAATTTCCGAAAATTAAAAAAAGTTGAAAATTAAGGTTAATTTTGGTACTTACAAGTTTTCGCAAAAATCTAATTTTAACCATATCTTTTTATCGACCCAGGACCCTGATTTTTATACACGTAATAGGAACCATAGACCTCTGTATCTGGTATAAATTTCAATTTGCTAGGTCCACCCGTTCCTGAGAAAATCGGTGGTGACACACAGACAGACAGACAGACGGACAAAAAAGTGATCTTATAGGGTGGTGTAGGGATTTTTTACCTTGTGAGGTACGGAACCCTAAAAAGTAAAAGATAACTTATTGTTTTTACAATGAGTAATATGAGTATGACTGTAAGACTAATAATATTTAAACATAAATACGTGCCATACGCTGTTCTCGTGGCCCGAGTTCCCGTGAAACCAAATTTCCTCTTTAAGTGGACGTTTAATTCTAGCGAGTGGTGTCGCGACGTTACTCTTCGTTATAACTGATAGATGTTTTACCTAACATACGACTGCACAATAAGCTTTTAGTAAGTTACACTGAATATCTTGTGAATGAAATTTGCTAGCTTTTGTTCCGTTTAGTGTGTTTTGGCCAGTAAGTCATATGACTGCGTAATTTGAACGTGACTGCCTCGTTGGTCTCGCGGCATAAATGTGCGCGTGGGATTGGGATGTCTCGGGTTTGATTCCCGGGTCGGGCAGAGTGTTATTGGGTTTTTCCGTTAGGAAATTCTCAGTAGCAGCACGGAGTCTGGTAATGTGCCCGGTACGGCAATAGGCTCGCCCCCTATTAAGTGGGACCTAAAAATTCATGGTGAAATTTGGGTGTAATACTACACCTCTGCCTACCCCTTCGGGGATACAGGCATGAGTCTATAAATAAAATAAAATAAATCTATGAGAGACTAACTTCTGCACCCAGATTTGCCCTCATAGAAGTCGGCTATCGCAATAAAAAGTAGCCCCTGTGCTATTTTGATGTATTATTTTGTTACTGCAAAGTTTCATCAAAATTCCTTTTTAAAAGGCCGGCAACGCACTTTGACTCCTCTGGTGTTGCGGGTGTCCATGGGCGGCGGTAATCGCTTAACATCAGGCGATCCGTCTGCTCGTTTGCCCCCTATTCCATAAAAAAAGAAAAAACAATACGTTTTGTACTTTTGCCTGAATGAGAGCCAAACATCGATACATCTATATATCCACCCATAGATCAAAATAAAAAAGTGAGCGAATTACTTTAAGCGATGGGTATAGTTGCAACACGGGTTGGTTGTCACAAGGCCCTAACAGAACACAACGTGAGGTATAAATGGCACCTCCATTCAGACCTCATGTTGTGTTCTGCTCCCTTCCTCCAACCATGCCGTTTAATAGATTCATTTGACCATTCTATATCAACCAACCCGTGTGACAACCATACCAGGTCTCCCCTACCGCTAATAGTAATTTGCTGACATCTTTATGAACGTAAAGTTAAATAAACAGATAAATGTAAAAGACAGCAGGTAAATCTAAAAGACATAATAATTATAAATTTTAAACAAAAACAAAGTAGAACAAAATAAATATACTCTGTTGCCTTCACACACAGTCACCTTTTATGGGTTTTTTAACGATGCACACAAGAAATAATGGGCCACTCCATTCTTGGCGGCACATGCAGTGTCGGGCTGAAGTTGTTTAAAAATAGTCACAGCGTAAGTCGAGGAAAACTTTCTGGGAATTATAAAGAAATGTTGCAGCTTTGAATATTTATGTTGTTACTATTAGCTGTTTCCCGCGGTTTCACCCACGTCCTGAGGGAAGTACTTCGCGTACCCGGTTAATTTATAGCCGAAGTTACTCCTTGGTACATCAGCTATCCGCCAGTGAACGTCCCATCAAAATCGGTACAGCCTTTCCAGAGATTACCGAAAACAACTATAATACACAGACAGACAGTCAAAAAATTAAAAAAATTACATTTCGGTCTATGTACCGTGTATACATCCATATGCATTTAGTAAAAAGCGGTTATTTTAATATTAACAGACACTCCAATTTTATTTATGTGTATAGATTAGCGTAAGGGAAACACAGATGCTATATAAAAATGCTTTCAAATCTTTTAACCTAATGGAAGGAAAGAGGAACCCACCACGCATCCTCGGATTGACCACCCCAACTATTGCAATAGAAAAAGGTTGACAATACCGAACTCCTCTAAAAGGTTTAGGGATATAGGAATGGTATGGATTCCAGGAAAATATCTGACTTGCAGTATTCCGCTGTATATGGTTATAAATGTTTATGTAGAATATGTATCTATTTACCAAAAAGAAAATGAGTATGTTATCTAGAACTCATAATAAAATTATCTCGAGGCGTGTAGGCATGACTCACGTTCTGACGTTAGCATGAAGTTAAAATACTACATACATACATACATACATAGACTCACGCCTGCTTCCCGGAGGGGTAGGAAAAATACTATTTAGATAATATTACGATATCTCGATAATATTACAATATAGGTATTCCTCCGTGATCCAGTGGATAGCGTATGCGACTGCTGATCGGAGGTCCCGGGTTCGGTTCCCGGGTCGGGCAAAAGTGTTACTGGGTTTTTCCGAATTCTCAGTAGCAGCACGGAGTCTGGTGATGTGGCCGGAAACGGCAATAGGCTCGCCCCCACGTAATAACGTGGGACCTAAAAATTCATGGCGAAATGTGGGTGTAATATTACGCATCTGCCTACTCCTTCGGGGATAGCGGCGTGAGTCTATAAAATAAATATAAAAAAATATTATATTAAATAGTGTTGGAGTAGTCGTATTCTAGAGTAGAAACCGCGCCTTTGCTAACATGGTATAGGACGCCCTATGGCTAGGTGGAATGACGATATACGTAAAGTGGCTGGCAATTGCTGGACACGAAGAGCCGAAAATCGGGCTCTGTGGCATGCCATTGGAGTCTCTCCAATGGCATGCCTACAGAGCCCGATTTTAATCGAGCAGAGGACTATGGTAAGATTATTATCGTGATAACCGGCTAACATGACTCTCTCACTCGCACCTTACGCGCATGACTGCCTCACTTGACTTGCATTGCGAGTACTGCTACGGCGCGACGCTTGGCTATCATGACTCACTCACACCTCACGCACATGACTGACTGACTCATCTTGCATTGCGGGAACTGCTCCAGCGGTCGACTAACTCTCCATCTAAGTAGCGGCGGTATGCACACGAACGCGCGATTTATAGACGTAAAGAGAATGTATATTTTATACCCAACCGGAACACACCGCATTCATACAAATGAATTTTACTTAAAATTGAAACTCGCTCCCGCTACCGCTTATAACTTACACAGTTGTGTAATAAAATGAGGTATGCCAAGTATGCCGCCATACTCTTGCCCTGAAACTTCTGTCTTATAAGAATTAATTCGTTATATCTAATCTAACTTACAGCTTCGCCTGTAGAACGTCTTTCAAGTTTAATGGACAGTGAGAAAACCTTTGTCTTCCTTATTTACTTTAATAAAAGTTAAACTTTTACTTTTGTGGTTTTTAGTTATTTTAGAGAGAGGTAAAAATTCTGGAGAAACGAAATTTGAGAAAACATGGATTCTTGATTCGTGATTTTTAAAGGATAAAAATCGTTTGCATTTTGGTCTAAGGAAGCCTTTATAACTTGATATTGCGAAAATGATCTAACTCTGCAAGTGATATATAAATACATATTTCTAACTAGACTTCGTTTGCGGCTCCGCCTTTCTCAGAATAACCTTTCTCAGAATAATTATCTACACTAATATTATAAAGAGGTAAAATTTGTATTTTTGTTTGTTTGTAATGGATAAACTCAAAAACTACTGGACCGATTTTAAAAATTCTTTCACCATTAGAAAGCTAAATTATCTGCGAGTAACATAGGCTATATTTTATTTTAGAAAATATAGGGTCCGTAAGATATTTGTGTTTTTCGGATACGCGAAGTAATTCCCTCAGGACGCGGGTGAAACCGCGGGAAACGGCTAGTATCCCTATGTATTGGTGAAAACTGTACATAGATCCGTTCAGTCGTTTTTGAATTTACTGGGTTCATACAGACAGACAGGAAGAAACGGGGAAAGGAATACTCGTATACGTAAACTAGAATTCAGCCACGGCTCCCCTCGAGTAATTTTGTACTTAAGTATTCCTTAGGGATCATGCTAATATATTGGTAAAATCGTACAAAATCCACTTGATATTTTCTGAGTATGGCGTTCTTACGTCTGTAAATACGAAGTGCGAAAAGAGGACTTCATTTTATGCTGAGTATAGATACGTAATATTTCATCATCAGCATCATCAGCCTGCCGCAGTCCACTGCTGGATATAGGCCTCTCCAATGGCACGCCACTGAGCCCGGTTTTCGGCTTTTAGTGTCCAGCCGCTGCCAGCCACTTTTGTTGTAGAATAAAGGAAATAAGTAAAAATATATAGATAATGGTTAACCTCATTACGTAATAATATTTCACCGAAACTACGAATCTTAATAATCTATGCTTTATAAAGTCATCGAGGTACATAGTGGTCGTAAAAGATAATCTTAATATATAAAATCCTTGCGTTACTGACTGACTGACAGACACGCTACAGCCGAAACTATTGGGCGCAGGAAGCTGAAATTTGGCATGTATGTTCCTTGGGGACCGTAGGGGTGCACTAAGAAGGGATTTCCCGAAATTCCCACGGGATCGGCCAAAACGGGTAAATTAAAAAAAAATGCAGGCGTAGCTGCTGGCGTCCTCTAGTTAAGTATAATAACGGGACAATTAGCGTGGACAGTAGGTTCTATTAATGTTAGGTACGTTATCTGTTGGAATAACTGGGACCGGTATCTTTATTGATGACCACAGATGGTCCGAATGTAATGGATAAGATTGGCGTATTAAGAAATTGTTATAGTTAGTATTTGCTTAGTTTAGATCGGAGTATGTATTGCTCCGTTGCCTGCATGGTCCACTGGTTAGTGTAAGCGTCTGTTGATCGGGATCGCGGTTGGCGTAGCGGGAGTGTAAGCGACTGCTACGTCGAAGATCGCGGGTTCGATTCCCGCTCAAGTCAAACATTTGTGTGCATGAACATGGATGTTTGTCTTGGTCTGGGTGTTTCTATGTATAATATGTATGTATTTACAAAAAAAAGTATATATTTATATGCTTATCCATTATCTAGTACCCATAGTACAAGCTCTGCTTAGTTTGGGACTAGATGGTGTTGTGTGAATGTGGTAGACTATTATATTATTATTATTATCTCGAGTTCGATTCCCGTGCCGGGCAATAGTGTTTGGGTTTTTCAAATTCTCAGTAGCAGCACGGATGAGCAATGTGCCCGGCAACGGCGATAGTCTCACCCCCTATTACGTGCGACCTAAATTCTTAACATGGCGAAATGTGGATTTAATATAACATGTCCCTGTCTACTATTATTTATTTGTTTTTGTGTAGCCTAACCTCTTTTCCTTTAATTTCGTGCTTTTGTAGTGGTTTTACGTGGAGACTATACTACTATATACCGGGTGTAAGGGACGGTGTACAGAAAACTGATACCAGTGATTCAGTACATTATACTGAGACTTAGACTAAAATCTAAGAACTCGACAATTATCAAAAAAATTGCTATGTAAATAGGAACACGCAAATTCGCACTATCTGCTGTTACGGCGCTACAGCGGCGGGTGGTAGCGGCAGTGATTACGATGTACCGGTGCGCTTACTGAGCTGCGCGCGACGCGCCCGTTGTCTCGTCAGAATAAACGCGCCATGTACATGTTTAATTCTTAGAACTTTACAAAAAATACTGATGCGTGTCGACTACTTACTATTTCATTACATTATATGACAAAAAATACCAAAGACAAATCGGAAAATTCATAAAAAAATTCCGGAAAATTCGACCGCCAATGGCCTCAGTATCATGTACTGAATCACTGGTGTCTGTTTTCGGTACACCGTCCCTTACACCCTGTATGCTATACTCTCTCTTCTTAGTGTTCCAGATAGTTTAGTTTGCTTGACTTGACATTTGACTAATGAATACAAATGAATTTGTAGTTCCCATGTAATTGGCTGCTACTGAGAATTCGGCAAACTCAGTAACACTTGCCCGACATGGGAATCGAACTTGGGACCTTTTCATAAAAACGCGTACGCTATCCACTGGACCACGGAGGTAGTCTAACACATAACTTGCCTAAATAAACCTTCTACCTCACTATGTCTATAACCATTCACATTCGCACTATAAACGATTAAGCAGCCGCAATGGGTCCATAGCCCAATCGCCGTACCGTAATTATAACGAATGGGCCATTTTATACTAAGCTCTGCTAAATTATTTCAATTTGCAATGCCATAAATTTGTTTAGCAAAACACTGTTGTTGTAACAAAGATGTATTTGGTTAATTCGATGATTTAGCTTTTTGTAATCAGTATTTGTTTGCTGTTGGTTTGGATGTTGATTTACATAACATAACTTCACTCCTTTATCCCCGAAGGGGAAGGCAGAGGTTTATTACACATCCACACTTCGCCAGTTATGTTTCGGTCCCTTTGTAATAGGGGGCGAGCCTATTGCCATCTACCAGGCATTGTTAAGCGAAGGATAACTGAAATTATGTTGATTTAGTTTAAATAATGGGAATGGGACAGGACGAAGGGGAAGATCTAGGTGGACGTTCATTGACCAGATTGGAGACATCCTAAAAACAGGACAGGTTAGAAGTATCTTGAACAGAAGAGCATGCATGAGGAATCTGATGGAAGTGAATGAAGCAAGAAAGATATGTCAGGATCGTTGCAAATGGCGTTCCGTAGTCTCTGCCCACCCCTCTGGGAAACAGGCGTGAATCTATGTATGTATGTAGTTTAAATAAAACAGTAGGTTGCTAGATCTCCTACATATTATAAAATGTAGTTCCCGTCGCTTCCTGTCGGTTTATATGTACGCAATAAACTGCAAAACTACAGAACGAATTTTGTATAAGACTACCGAACAAATTTTTATACGCTTTTCTTCAGTACATGGTGCGATTCTTCAGAAAGGATTAAGTGTATACTGCACGCGGATGGAGCCTCGGGAGCAGTTTAGTTTCCTCGTAACTTGCAATTTATCTGGTGTAGCGCTCATAGCGAGACTTAGCTTGTCGTTCGTAACAGATCGGCAAAGTTAAGCAACGCTTGCACCGGTCACCACATGGATGGGTGACCGTCTGTCGCATTTACATTTGAGCGCTACCGTGCTTTGGAGGTCACGTAAAGCTTTCGGTCCAGTTTCTTGTCTAAGGATAAGTTATATATATTATATTTATTTATAATAAATTTCATGTCGGAGGTCTTCGGGCGGTCTGAAAACTCCGACACCAGAGTTGGCCACACACTCACGCGAAAAACAAAATAAAAACATGGTTTGATTCTTCAGGAAGGATAAACTGTATACTGCACGCGGCTGGAGCTACGGACGCAGTCTAGATAATTCGTAGCTTTCTACTTACCTGGTGAATACTGTCTAACCAGAGGCATTGAATCGGGTGTTACTCTTTTTATAACCGACATGAATACTGAATATGAGAGCAGCGATAGCCCAGTGGTAAGACCGACGCACTGCTACGCAGAGGTCTCGGGTTCGAATCAACCGCGCGCACCAATGCCTTTTCAAAGTTATGTGCGTATTAAATTATGGTAATGCTTGCTAAACGGTGAAGGAAAACATCGTGAGGAAACCTGCATGTCTGAGAGTTCTCCATTATGTTCTCGATAGACATGTGAAGTCTGCCAACCCGCACGTGGCCAGCATGGTGGACTATATCTTACCCTTCTCATAGTGAGAAGAGGCCCGTGCCCAGCAGTTCCCACTGCTGTGTGCAGTTAATATACAGGCCCGATGATGATGGTGAATACTAGCCGCACAAACTTTGGCTTAATTGCGGCTATCAAATTGTAACTGAACTTCTAGTAAGTATTTAAAATCTGTTCTATTATTCAAAGAATATTGCTGTAGAATTCCAAGATTTCCAAGCCAAGTTACAAGGGAAGGCCACGATGAGCATTCTAGCTTGAATAGCATTTGATCATGAAAAGATTAACTCTCAATTCCACCTTCGACCTGGGCACTTAAAACCACTAAGTCAGACCTATTGTTTACAATACAAACTTTGAAGTTTAGGGCTCTAGGTTTAAACACAGCCACCTCAAGATACAATTGGGATCCAACAATACTGAGACCGTTGAATATTTCAGCCTTTTAGTTGAGCTGTTTAAAGTTCTGTTTAAATATTAAACTTTAAATAAAAGGTTTGTTGGAACAGTCTATGGATGGATAAGTTGGGACCGGTAATGAAAGAATAGCAGGCGCCTTGCATTTGCTATCTGGGACTGCACAAACTCGAAGATTAAGATGAAGTTTCAGCGCAAATTAATGTTTGTAGGTGTTGCGACGAAAGTAGTTGTTATAATGAACAGTTGGGAGGAAGTAAAGTAGAATTGATTTTGTGTTAAGATGCATCACTTAGAGTTCTTAAATTGTGATCATTTATTGTATATTGCAAATATATTGTATAATAATATTCTAGATACCACTTAGAGAAATAGCACAGATGCACCTTCTCTCTTTGTTCATCAAAAGAAATTCATTAGAATTTTAGGAAATATAGAGGTCACTGATAGCTGCAAATCCGCCAAAAATATAAACTTTTTTACCCTAAGAGGCATTTACATATTAGGAATATGCAAATTCGTCCGTAAATAAGTACAACATATTTATCAATAACCTGAAATTGTTCCTTAATAACAAAGCTTACTACACATTAATTGAATATTTTAATGACAAAACACCATGTAACATAAAATAACCCAAAATAATCCCTTTAGTCTATTTATACACACACAAAGTACAATATTAACTTATTATGCCAAACATAATTGAATAAATTCGTAAATATAATGAATAAGCTTAATAAATCTTAAAACAGCTTTTGAGGACATAATATATTAATATTAAAAATATTTAGCATACAGGTACCTTGAAAGATATAGACAAATTAGTAATAAGTATACATCATAAATATCATTATTAAAATCCTCTTCCTCCTCACTCCTAATAAAAACTTTACTATGCCCAACAGAGTCGATAATTGATACTACCCTTATATTTAACACCTCATTGTAATTATGGAACGCAATAAAGTATTGAGTATAGAGACAACACCATCTATTCCCAAACTAAGACGAGCTTGCACTATAGGTACTAGAAAATGGATAAAAATATAATACTTTTTTATTGTAAATAGACCTAGGCACAAGTCATCATATCATATTATACATAGAAACACCTAGATCAAAACAAACAGCCATGTTCACGTAGGGCGGGAATCAAAACCCCGATCTTTAGCGTGGCAGTCGGTTACACTACGGCTACGCCACCGGATCGTCTGAAGTAAATGGGTTTTAGGATATAAGATTATTTCAAATTTTTTTAATCAGTTTTGCAAAACATTCAGGCCAGGCCAATTATAATAGTAGATACAGCATAAAATCTCATAACTTTTGGTTCAGCACATCTTGAAGAAAATATTAAAAACCTAAGTATAGCATGATCGAATTATTCTAATGAAATAATACTGCCGCCGATTAACGGCCATTTTCAATATTCGAACTATAGATAGATCTGTAGATTTTAGATTCGTGTTTGACATATTTTGTATGGAGCTTAGGTCAAAAACTGTCAAAAACGAATCTAAAATCTACAGATCTATCCAAAATTCGAATATTGAATTCCGTAATAAGTAAACATCGTTTACTTAATCGGCGATAAAGCATTCGCTAATCCTATTCCATTTACAAAACCTGTATTTTATGTCAAAGATGTTTTCGTTTATCATTTTCATTATGCGCATCCACCCTACCAAACTTCAATTGTGTCAGCCTGTTCAATTATAACAAGGTAATTGTGTTATTCTGAATGATGATAATGTGTTATAATTATCGCTTTTGATTTAATTTGTTTAGGTGAATTTGAATGATTAGCCATGGTATTTGGTAATTTGATTTGTAATGTTTATGAGCGGTTTTGTTAAATATCTCTATTGGGTTTTATAGGTCAACTGTCGGCATATACTTCTAAAGGCATACCACTGACTGTCGTTTTTTCCGTCCACTGTACCACAAATTATTTGTAAATAAATTATAATATCATCATTAGACTGCCTCGTTGGTCTCGCGGCATAAATGTGCGCGTGGGATTGGTAGGTCTCGGGTTCGATTCCCGGGTCGATATTCTAACGGAAAAACCCAATATCACTCTTGATATTGGGTTTTTCCGTTAGGAAATTCTCAGTAGCAGCACGGAGTCTGGTAATTTGCCCGGTACGGCAATATGGCGTGAGTCTATAAATAAATAAAAAATAAATTGTCAATATTATCATTCTGTTCGCAGTTTCTTTTGTTTCATCATCAACCAGTTTGTCGTAGTCCACTGCTGGATAAACGGTCCCCTTACTGCGTCGACAATAGTATTTGGCCGACTATGCAATGCTGGGAAATGAGTTGATATAGGGTTTGATTTCGAGTTGGCCATCGTTAACCCAAAAAGTTCCTTTTGCTCTATGTATTTCTTTATCTTTTCTTATGAAGTATATAACCATGGAATGAAATGGGGTAGTGACACTAAACTTTGTATTTGTTAGTGATAATTAAGAACGCAACCATAATATTATGTTGGTAACACTTAATTGTAGCGTTGTTTAATATTTGTATGTTGTCACTTCTGTTTCGTGATTTCGTCTGCCATCTTGTTGCCTTGCCTCTGTAATACTTGAACGAACTCGAAGTGCTGATTAAAACGTTCAACGTTTCTAAAGTAAAACAGTTATTTTATTTCATCAAGCTTAATATTCAACAGTATTCTTAAATTGTCACTACGCGAATGCAAGATATATTATTAGTAAAGCAAATTTATGAAACATTTTTAAATTTTTTTGTGATTTTTTGTAACACGGATCTCCTACTATACAATATGTTGATCTGCATTTGCAAAATATTTTAATAATACAACAAAGACAGTTTACTTATTAACCTGAAAATATTTGAAACAGTGTGCGATGATATACCTAACACCCTACTTTCATTCGATGTTACCTAGATAGTAAATCAGAATAAACTGTTAAATCATGCAAGACAAGACTGTACCGCGCAGTCACTATAAGTATGTGTGCTTGTGTGTGTTAGGCACCTTCAATGGCGATCAGCTGAGCAGCGGCTGTGGTCAATTCATTTAGTAAATTTTCAAAATGAATGATGATGAAATTTTTAATTTAACTTTAAGTGACTTATTTTTTCATGTATTTGTATTTAGTTAAATTAGTATGTTCGTCCCTTAAAATATTTTGCAAATGCAAATCAACAACCTGTATAACAGAAATGCACAACATTTTATAAACTTTTTCTCGCAAATCACATTCTTAGTTCATCTTTCTTTCAAGTATATTACCTAAGTCAACGATTCATAAATTAGTTTGTAACTTTTGTCCAAATGATCCATCCCCGTCTGCCGTGATGTATGACTTGTCTGAGCTTGTTACTAACTGTAGCTTTAGGGTATGCATAAATGGCTTGCTTTCATTTTTGAATTTTTGTGTTGCCCGTATTATAGTAAGTGTACACATATTAACTAGCGTGTTTAAGTATTAGTTGAAACAATACTAGTATAAGATATACTTTCTCCCTACTTCTCCGTCTGTGTGTCTGTGTATTTGTCTTTCCTCGTCACAAACCTACAGTTTGTAGGAGATATTAATTATGTCAAGCAGAATTTGTTTAAGAATTCAGCAATAAAATGAAAGTTTATCGCTACCTATTTCATTAAGAACACATAGGCGTATATGTACTACCGCTTAAACCACAGTACGTATAAATTCAAAAACAATCACTCAAATTCGTTTTCTATCACATCGCCATCGAATAAAGTTTTTGCACTCCTTTCATTCTCGCGTTAGCCTGTCCGCACACTTACCCCGCTAATGTGTATAAAAATGCGTGGAAAGGCCAAGTACGGGCACTTTAATGTGCCAAATATAGAAGATGTCTTGTATGAAAAATGGTTGGGCACTACGATTTGATGTATGAGATATCCGTCGAGTTATGTTACCCTGGTACTTTCAACTGTTGATCGTTTACTAGTGTTGTCTTTATTTTGGATTTTGATGCGATCTTGATCAATTAATAAGAACTTTGGGTCCTTGGCTTAGTTCCAACAAACAACCCTATTCTGTATCGCTGTCAATTGTTAAAATTTGTATTATGTTCAAATTAGTAGTTTAAGTACAAGACTAGATGTCGCATTAAATCCGTTGCATCGTTTTTAAGATTAAAGCATACATACATAGGGACAGACAGACAGAAGACAGACTTGGTTTTATACTATGTAGTGATATGATAGTACGGGTTGATTCCGCAACTCCACGTTCTGGCGTGTATTTTGCGTATTAATAATAGGTTTCTATAGTTTATTCTCACTCATATTATTATAAATTGAAGCTCTTATAGGTATATATTTTTTTAATATTATAGTAAAGCATTATTTTATTAAAAACCTCAAGGTTTATCACAACTGACAATCCACTACCATTTGCCGCTTAAGTATAAACAATTTATTTTTTACTACCCGAATGTTTATTATTATTTATTCATTTATTTATTCATTTATTAAGCAATACAAACTTACAGTGGTTTCACCAAATCGTTTGCATGCATGTTTACAAAAATTATATTATTTATACCTACTTATCAATAAATTAAATCACAACATTAAACATTTCAAATAAAATTAAACAAGAAATATAACAATTAAGATTACATTATGAACATTATTAACATTTATTACAATTTTATAGATAATACCTAAAATTTTATTTTGGACATTGATGAATTATGTATGAATAGCATCGCAAATCCGTAAACTATACAAATATCAAAGCATTTTAAACCATAAACAGGTATCATACCCATTCTCACGCAAAACAGTGTGCGAATAGCAATTACAACAATTTTAATTAAACAGAATTTTGAATTAAATATTACCTCGTTGCAGATAGTTGGCTAAAGTTTTTGGGACCAAAAATCACTATCAACTCTCGGGGTAAACATGAGGTGGGTTATTTTGTAACTATGGATTAGTATAAAGTATTACTTATATTGAGGGTTCAAAGGTTTAATTTTATTGGGATGCGTTTTAACTATATATTTTTGTGATACTTATAAGCTCTGTATTTTTAGAATGAAGACACACAACTTCAAAAGAAAGAGTTGATCACATAACAATTATTGTCACAGGTGGACATAAAACCCTCAGTACCCGGCGCCCTAATTAAATACGAGGTGGCTATTTTAACCACTGCACTGCTCCATCTAATTTTCGTTTACACAATAAAATATTAAAATATTGATACATACATACATACATAGACTCACGCCGGTTTCCCCGAAGGGGTAGGCAGAGGCATATTAAACGCCCACTTTTCGCCAGTGTTTTGATCCCACGTAATAAGTGGCGAGCCTATTTTATTGCCCGTTCTTTCTCATGCCCTTGCTTTGCGAACGTGGCAGTAAATGTAAATGTAGAGTCTTTAAGTAATTATTGTATAAATTTATTATTTTGGCGTTTATAAGCGTCACATTGTGACCCAAATGAATAAAGGATTTTTAATTTGAAATTTGAATTTATTGCCGCTTATCGGGATATTTTGTTTGCCAGAGCCTCGTCCGTTGATCGGCAGGTGCACCACTTGCAGGTGAGGTTAGCTTGGGACACTAAGTTCTTGGCGGGAACCCTATAATAATAATAAAACGATGATATATATTAAAAAGACAGTATGCAAGATTTTTATTGGTACATTTTTATTATATGAGATCGCAGTCAAATAATCAAATACGTACAAAATTTGTTCTTACTGGAAGTAAACCTTGGCAATTTTTATGGTGATCTTTACTGGGTGAATTGTGGTACATTAGGCAACGCAGATCTATATTGACTATAAATTGTAACTGGCCCAGAAAATTTAAGCATTTATGTTGGCATTCTACCAGGCAAGACATAGGGTCACTATTGCGTAAGAAAGTATACTTTAAAATCTTGTACGTTAAATTATAATGAGAGAAGCAAACTGAAACGTCACTTTTTCCTTAAACGCCCAAATAACATGATCCCGTTTACATCCAAGGATTATACACCACAGTCGATATATAATAACACACATTACAGATTTCCAAATAAAAAGGTTTCCCACACAATACCGCAAATCCTTTGATTACAAACTCCGAATCAACTCGCTCTGATCTGTATTACAAAACATGTTCCCCTTTTAGGGATGTTGCTTGTACCCGTAGAGTACAATCCAATTTGTGTACGTTCGGAAAATGTACATATTATAGATATTTTGGTAGAGTTTGTAGGAGAAGAGGGATGAAAGTTCTTGTGTGAAATTTTGATGTTCTGAGCCTTAATGGAGAACTTGTTTGATTAGCATGTATTGATTGTTTCGAACAAGTATTGTATACTAGATTTTACCTGCGGCTCCGCTCGTGTGAGTATTAGGTACGAAAAAGTAAAAAAAAAAATAAACATGGGCTACCTATGTTTTATTCTAGGTTACAAGTTATATTTCTAGCACATCTCTTTAACATCCTTGCAGTCACATTTCCGTAGAAAAATTGCAAACTATAGTAGTAGTAATCTACTACATACACACATCACCATCTAGTCCCAAGCTAAGCAGAGCTTGTGTTATGGGTACTAGATAATGGATAAACATACATATATACTTTTTTTTGTAAATACATACTATATAATAATATTATACATATAAACACCCAGACCAAGATAAACATCCATGTTCATGCACACAAATGTTTGACTTGAGCGGGAATCGAACCCGCAACCTTCGACGTAGCAGTCGCTTACACTCCCGCTGCGCCAACCGGTCGTCAACTATGTATCCAGTTATCCATCCATACTCAGAAACTTTTGGTGTTATAACAGTAATAGAATTTCGACAAAAACTTGTAGAGTAGATCTTCTCTTGGAATAAAAAGAAATAAGGGTACCATAGAGCCATTCTCAGTCAGGGTACAGACAGGTTCAAAACATTCAGGCTGTCCTGAATGGCCCGATTTAATTATAAGTCAATAGAAGCATTCGTGGTCCAGTAGATAGCGTATGCGACTGCTGATCGGAGGTAGCAGTTTCGATTCCCGGGTCGGGCAAAAGTGTAAATGGGTTTTTCCGAATTCTCAGTAGCAGCACGGAGTCTGGTGATGTGCCCGGTAACGGCAATAGGCTCGCCCCCTATTACGTGGGACCTAAAAATTCATGGCGAAATGTGGGTGTAATATTAGGTACACCTCTGCCTACCCCTTCGGGGAGATAGGTGTGAGTGTATAAAAAAAATATAAATAATTTCGACAAAAAACTTGTAGAGTAGATGTTCTCTTGGAATAAAAAGAAATAAGGGTGCCATAGAGCCACTCGCAGTCAGGGTACAGACAGGTTCAAAACAGTCAGGCTGTCCTGAATGGCTCGATTTCATTATGAGTCAATAGAAGCATTTTGCCACCTACGGAATGAAATGGAGTTGAATCACTTAGTAGTCTTAATCCATCACCACACTGAGTAGAACTTCTTTCATCGTATTGGCGTATGAAAACCGTAAGGCCAAAAATATCTAAAGAACCTCTATGAAACATGTTTTGTCCTTATGGTGGAATGTATCAGAAATATATTAAGCCCTTCCGTGGAAAAGTAATAAACTATCCATCCATACAAATATGCATCCAGTTCATCATTCACCATCAGCCTTTTATATTGTCCCACTGCCAGCAGTAGCACGGGCCTCTCCTCACTATGTGAAGGGTAAGGCCATAGTCCCCCACGCTGGCCAAGTGCGGGTTGGCAGACTTCACATGTCTTTCGAGAACATTATGGGGAACTCTCAGACATGGAGGTTTCCTCGCGATGTTTTCCTTCGCCGTTTAGCAAGCGATAATTAACAATTTAATACGCACTTAACTCCGAAAAGACATTGGTGCGTGCCGTGGATTCGAACCCGAGCCCTTCTGCGTAGCAGCCTGTCGGTCTCTCCACTCAGCTATCGCTGCCTACATCCAGTTATCCATCCATAATTAGAAGCTTTTGCGTTTATAATAAATTGTAGTCTGTAAATACTCCTAGAATAGAAAATACTTAGCAATTTTGCTATCAAAATTTACTGTAGAAACGAAATTCCCAACTTTAGTAGGTATCGAAATTCCCAATAATTAGAACTCAATATATACTTGTAAGTCTTGTTTCGATAAATGTTGATAAAAATGCACTAACTCTCTGGCAGCCAGCCAACGGCACTCCTATCTTAATGAAATAGCATTCTCAAAAATATTCGTTGTGATAAAGATTGTTTTATCAGTGTCTGGCGCTACTGGTATTTATTATCAGTTACGTTGGAGGAATAATAATAAATAATAATATTCTACCACATACACACATCACCATCTAGTCCCAAACTAAGCAGAGCTTGTACTATGGATACTTGATAATAGATAAACATAAATACATACTTTTTTGTAAATACATACATATTATACATAGAAACACCCAGACTAAGGCCCGTATTAATAAACCGATATCAGCGTGAGGGTAGGATCTTAAGACCTGGTTTGAGATCGCGACATAATAATAAACAAATCTTAAGATGCGGTTTAAGAGCCTGTCATCACTTGAGATCGCCTTGTTTAATAAACAGTACTCGAGTTTCAAGATCGGTATCAAAATGGTTCTCAATATCATGATAGTTGAGTACAGTTGATCCGGGACTTGAGATCGTGAACTTGTATGGGCGGGAACTATGGACTTCGAAAATATAATTTCCGAAATCAGTTATTACGATGAAGTAGATTATTATGATGATATTCTATGCCGTTTTTAAATTCGGTTACCTAAAGTTTATATAAGAGATGCGACAAATCCATTCAAATTACCTCCACAAAACTTTAAAAACGATTTCGATTTAGCCAAGAATCAGTGCTATATATTGTATCTTTAATAAGAAATAATTTAGTGAAGTGATATCAGAGGTCTGCCAGTTGCACCGGAAATAGCTGTATTGTTAATTTTAAGGTATTACGCTACAGCATCTTTTCAGGTAAATTATATTCATCACTTGAATTGTAAACGAAAATATGACTTTGTTGTGTATACTGTAAAGTGTAATGGTAAAATGATTTATTAATAATGTTAAAAACCTTTCAACTTGTGTGAGGAGATCTCATTAATTTATCACAGCCTACAGTGTCAAATATAATCTATACATCTATAAGTACATATAAATAAAATTAGACTGTCTGTTTGTAATATTAAAAAATACCGGTTTTTACTTAATGTATGTGGATGTATACACGGTGTATATAATAATATGTATACGAAATGTCATTTTTTACAGTTCAAATATATTTACAACTAGCTGTTTTCACGGTTTCACCCGTTGGTACATCAACTATCTGCCAGTGAACATCCCGTCAAAATCGGTCAAGCCGTTCGAGAGATTAGCGAGAACAAACAAACAGACAGACCGACTAACAAAAATTGAAGAAAAAATTACATTTCGGTACATGTACTGTGATGCATTTAGTAAAAAGCGGTTATTTTAATATTACTAACAGACACGCCAACTATGAGTCAAAAGCACAGATTGTCACAGATTATAATGATCAATGATGTGACGGCGACGCGCATTAGCAAGCGGATGCGTTTTGTTGACTTGTAAAATTCAATACTTTTTAAATAAATTGTGTTTTTTTTAATAGTTTATATAACTTTAAAGTATGAATGATAATTTTTTTATTAATATAAACTGTAAAACGAATTTTCTTTCTACACATACAGAGTTGAACATTATTCTTCTGCAAAGCAAGAACGAAACGTACTGAACAAAAGATGAAATAGTTCGTTCATTGTGACGTAGCAAGTCTTGAGATCAGGATTTCATTGGGTGTCGAATTACGAATCACAAGACCGTGATCTTAAGCTCGGTATCATCTGAGATGGTATTGATACGGGTTTATTAATTAGCGTCGACATTAAGATGCTGGTCGCATCTTGAGACCGTATAAACTGATACCGCTCTCGAGATCACGATTGAGACTAGTTTATTAATACGGGCCTAAGACAAACATCCATGTTCATGCACACAAATGTTTGGCTTGAGCGGCAATCGAACCCGCGACCTTCGGCGTAGCAGTCGCTTACACTCCCGCTGCGCTAAACGGTCGTTGAATGGTAATGTGTTTTAAGTAGGACACTACTTATGCCTTTAATGTCTAAAGCAGAGTGTGGTGTTCGATTGCCAGTTGTCGCGAAAATGTGTTTTGTGTTCCCTGGCCCATTAATCAAGAAAACTATAGGCGATATAAGATCGGCTATGGGCCATGGGTGCGGACCACTAGCCCTTAATAACGCGGGGTATATAATGCAGGCTTATATAATGTGTGATATGGATAAAATAAGGTTACCGACTTCGTCGCCATTTGCATCTTCCGAAGCTTAAGCTGCTGGCAGATGAGATTAAACAATTAATATTTTACAATTTAAAATCAACAACGACAAATTTTGATGCGTGAGGATGCAGAGATGATTTAAGTCTGTACTCTATACCGACTTCCGCTGCTGTTAATATTGTATATTTGAGTATATTTATTTATTTATTCATTTATTCTTAACAAAATTAATTTGTGTTTAACATTTAAATACGAACATAATTTCACAATATCGTTACATATAATACTAATATAAATTTGTGGATTATCAGTGTATTTATTTAAAAATAAAAAAGAGTATAATGTTAATTATCTTGTTTTTTTCATAATTCTATTTTATAAATATTGCATTGATGTAGTCTTCACAGCAGCACTACGGTGAATATACATATGTAGGTCCAATTTCCATATGGGACAAAACTTTCTGTGATCCAGAATTTGGTTGATGTCTGAGTATTCTTGGTGTAATCCTTGATTGTGACCAAAAAGTAGACCATGTGATATAATGCGACAATGTCCTTAACAATGATGTTCCAAAAGTAAAAAGTAGTAGATATGTTATACGTACCTAAAATGATATGGCGTACCTAAAACAGGACGCTAAACATGAGAAGTCTGACATATATGTATGTGTGAAGTCGCGAGCCGGCTTCAAAGTGAAACTGACGCATCTTTTCAACCGAAAATAAAATAAATATGGAGTTATCGATGTTTGCGTAGTGTACTGTTTCTACGGATTGATTACTACGTAGGTAACGCATCTACCTCTTTCTTGTAATATCATTGGTCTTTAAAATATTTGAAACACAGATTTTCTTCTTCACAGGTTTTCGAAAGTTCCTGCTAGATATGAACCGCTCATTTTCATTCACAGTAACACTGTGAGTAAATATGAAGAGTTGGCCTACTAAACCACGCTGGCCAGACAATTTGGCAAATGGTTAAATATATGTCGAGTTTTCAATCATTTCACAAAGCTCTATATATTCGTGTACCTTCCTTAGTTTTTTTAATGAAATGTGGTAGTCATAAATATAATTTTATACATAACATGATGACGTATGTTACATTCTGGTGAAAGCGAATCTAAAAGCATCCATTGTCGACGAGCGCGTGAAGAAGTGATGAGTTTGAGTGATAGAAATTGAACATGCTAGGCTTGTAATAAATTGAAATATACTTTATTTTTCTTGTAATAAGTTTAAAAATTTAATAGTAAATAAATTGGCATTAAAATAACTTTAAAGACAATCGTATAAAATGCGTTCCATTCGTTGAGGAACTGCAGCGTTTAAGAGCCAATCCTAGATGTATTGTATTAGAACTTAAAAAAAAAACAAAAATTTCCACTTAGTGGAATGACAATAAGACTTGGTTGTCACTGAGTTTGTACTGACATAAAATAAGTTACAACTTACTACAGAAATATTGTGACTTTAAGTAATAAGTAGTTAGTAAGGAAGCTTAAGAACTGTTTCAATTCTATCCACAGTACCTTATATTCTAACGATAACGTCTACCACCCAAAAGGAAATATTATCACGCAAATAACATTTTCTCAGAACCAAACAAAATGGGAAGCAACTGCCAAAATCACTCATCGCTTTACGCAAATCGGTCGTAAAGGCCAAAGAGGAATCAAACGTAACCTCTTTGGACCCAAATCTTGGTCTTATCATTACACTTTATGGCCTTAACGAGGCACAAAGAAAGATTAGTATTCTTTCCCGAGGAGCTATAGATTAAATTAAGTAAGATAACACACCCCATGTCGGAGATAAGCGGCGCGCAGACAAATATTTGGTTCCAGATCTCTAAGGACGGGTACTGACGGGCAAATTTTATGTAGAACACAGCTACGGTATGAAATTATTAATCGTGTTTTTTGGGTAGTAACCTCATAATACACTGCTGACTTTTCAGCTAGGAATAGGATTCTGAGAGTATATTATGTCGTCGGTCCCAGCCGTTATGAAACTTGTGAAATTCTTTGACGACTCGTTTTGAGAAGTCGTCATCTCCACTTATCTATATAAAGGCATATGGCTAGCACCTTAGGCTGAAGATGCCAGAAAACAGATGTGTTGTAGAAAAATATGGTTGGACATAAATAAAGTAAATAATATTATTAGAAATAGAACAGAAAGACTAAATAACAAATCATTAAAGTACTAATCGCACATAGCGAGACTTGGCTTGCCGTTTGTAAAAACTAAGCAACGCTCTGAAAACTCCGACACCAGAGTTGACCGCACACTCACACGAAATAATCTTAAGAAAAATCTAGCCACGCTATTCATGTGATAGTTTATACGATATACAGTATAACTTTACTAACAAATAGTCGCAATAAAAAACATAATCGCTGGCACTGATAAAGTCAAACCTATGCTAGATCTAAGGATAGCATGCCTCACACACATCAAGCTCCAAAAAGTAAGCTCATTTACTATGTTTGACCTCCGTAATGTGACACTTAACAATACAAATTGCAGTAGTATATGAGTGTAATAAAATAGTCTTAATGTGGGGACTGACTAGAATTATAAAATCTTGGTACATACCTAGTTTTTTTCTGTGGGTGTCGTATAGGAGGCAGCGATAGCCTAGTGACTTTTGCAAGTTATGTGGGTATTGAATTGTTAATTATCGCTTGTCCCGTGCCTCAGAGAGCATGTTAAGCCGTCGGTCGCGGTTGTCTTGAAGATCTTTAGCAGTAGTTGGAGGGCGTCAGCACCTTCTAAATAAACTGACACTAGTCTAAACCATGGAATATCGCTATACCTCCGGGTTGCAGAAGTCAGACAGGCAGTCGCTTTGTGGAAAAGCTAATATTCAGCCAAATCCGGTTAGACTAGAGAGCGGACCCCAGATTGAAACTGGGATAACGCTTAGAGGATGATGGTGTCGTAAGAGTCGATTAATGAAAATATTATAAAAATTTTAATTCTCCTATTTTTATATGACATTGATATTATATTTTGAATAGACTCAAAAGCGGTATTCTGATAACCTAATGTCATTATCGTATAATTTGAAATAAATAGTTCGTCGTTGAAACATATTTTGTCACTTGTTTCAATTTACGATCTCTTTACAACTTCGTTCAATTATCAAATAATTTAGAAGAATACGCTTTTTGTGACGTAAGTATGACACTGACATGATATCGAAACTATATTTATCTAGGAGAATTGAGCCCCATATGTTAACCCGGCTGGCCAGCGTGGTAGATCATATCCTATTATACTATATAACTCACAGTGCTATTGTGACACAGATTCGGAGTCCAGCAGTGTGCGAATGGCTGTATGATAAATAAAATATAAATATTATTTTCAACAACTTGTTGCCCGTTCTGAACAAGACAATATTTATATAACATTCTATGAAATTAATAAATTCTTGATAAACTGTTTGAATGGTATGTGTAAGCAAATTAAATTAATTGAGACATTAATGAGGATACAAAGAATTTGAATTATGAAGTGACCTAATGTTTTACATTAAACTAGACGTCCGCAGCGGCTTCGCCCATGTCTATTATACATATTAACCTTCCTCTCGAATAATTCTATCTATTAAAAAAACACATTGAAATCCGTGACGTAGTTTTTAAGATTTAAGCATACATAGGGATAGACAGACAGAAGACAGACTTTGTTTTATGCTATGTAGTGATGATACTTTCTGTGACTCCGCCTACGTAACGTCGGCTATCGCGACTAGAGGAACTGCTATCCCAATATTATATTACTGCAAATTGGCATCAAAATTCTTGCAGTAGTTTTGCGAAATATGATTCTATCCACACAAACTTTCGCGTTTATTAAAGTTGATACTTTATTTACCACGTATAAGGTCTAAGTTTGGTGATAGCCTAGTAGAGAGACTGACTACTAGGTCAGAGAGAGACAAAATTTTGAGGAAAAAAGAAGACAAGAGGTAAAGAAAAGCATCGTGAGGAAACATGACCGTCTCAACGTTATCGATAATGTTTATCTAAAAACACATAAATTTTCTTACGTTTACTTAGCACTAGTGGTGAATTATCGCCAAAGCTATAGTTGTGCCTAGCACTAGAACAGTTTATATAAAGAGCTGGTATTATATTATTATCATGTGGCTCCGGGTTCGATTCCCGGGTAGCGCAAAAGTGTTACTGAGATTTATCGACTTTTCAGTAGCAACATGAGGTCTGGCATTGTGGCCGGTAATGTGTGGGTATAGTATTCCACCTCTCCTTCGGGTCGTGAGTCTATAAATAATATAGTAAAGGTATTTTAGACAAGATAAGAACAAAAGGCGACTAAAATCAGTGAATAAAAACCTAATTATCCGACTAAATATTCGAACTACTTTAATAAGAAATCGACACTTAACAACTTTGAAATACTTTCGACCTCGTTCATTCTGGAATCATCCCTTTGGTGAATATTAAAGTCTTATCTAATAAAAGGACGATTCTTTATGTGGGGCTAAGAGATGCGGAAGTAAGGTTCTATCATAATCGTTGAAATATTATGGGAATTTAAGATTGTAGAGACAATTAGTGTCGCGTTCGTGTCAAGGCTATCTTAGGGAAGGTCTAGATCTATATGGCATAGTAGTAAACGATTTTAATTCATAGCCCCACCGTGACCACGACCGGAGCAAGTCGGTCGAAACGTTGGCAAATACCGAGGTATTTATGTCTCAAATATCATAATAATCGCGAGTAAATGATCTTGTATAATGGCATAGGTCAACTCCTGCTATTGTTACCATCAGGATATGTCTAACAGAGGACTGTGAAAGGTGACAAACGCGCGATAACTACCTATATACTAGTTATAAATGTTCTTGATACCTGCAGTAGGGTACCTGACTACGATCATCATCATCAGCCTTTAACAGTCCACTGCTGGACTAGGCCTCTCCTTTGAAAAAAGGAGGAATTGGCCTACTATACCACGCTGGCTAAACGGGTTGGCATAGGGTTTGTATCAAGTTTTCCTTCTCTTACAGTGCTGTTCTCTGCATAATATGGTCCTCTCTCGGCTCTTACGACACCCCATGATGATATGGGGTGGTGACATTCCGTATTCGTAATCCGTCACCACATGGACTATGATCACCGACCTAGATTAGATGGAAAAAGTAAAAGATAACAATTAATTCAAACTCAACTCAAAATCATTTATTCATTTAGGCCACAAAGTGACGCTTATGAACGTCAAAAGTTAAAGTTAATTACTAGATGATTCTACATTTACATTTACTGCCACGTTCGCAATGCAATAGGTAGAACCACGAGAAAGAACGGGCAATAAAACTCGTGGCCACTCTTTTTAACTGCCATTATAATGGTTTTACATGTTATATTTGTAAGGAGCTGCAACTGTTTCACATTGTGAGTTACCTACTATTGCAAAAGTTAATAGTTATTGATATCATATTCAAGCAATAAATTATGTTCATTTATTAAGCCTCCCAAAGTGAATATGGTGAAACAGGAGCATCCACTTATGTCTTTTGATGTAAGCAACTCGCAAACATGACTGTTCTGATCTATGGTGGAACAGTATGTTCCGAAAAGTAATGCAGCAATTTACAATCTATTAGTTAGCAGTTCATGACCACGAGTTACCCTCACCTTACAAATCCAATAAATTATAATAAAAAGAGTAGAACAAGAATGCAAATGTAGCATAAAAAGAGAATACGGTAATTAACTACACTATAAAACTGCCTATTGACCTAATAATAAAAATAAATTGACCTAATAAAAGAATATTTATTTCCAAGCGTACTTGTCGTCAAAATACTCATTTAAACTATAATATGCCTTTAGTAAAAGATTATTTTTAACAATTGTCTGAAACGACCTTAAAGGTAAGTCTAAAATATTACTCGGTATTTTATTATAGATTCTTATACTAAGCCCAATAAAAGAGCTATGCGTTTTGTGTAAACGGAAATATGGTACACATAATTTGTGCCTGTTCCTAGTATTAATATTGTGTATGTCACTATTCATTTTGTAAGAATTTATATGTAGTCGTACATGCATAACACTGGCATAAATATATTGTGATGCTACAGTAAGAATACCAATAGTTTTAAATTTTTCTTTAAGTGAGACTCTTGTCTTTAACTGGTAAATGGCCCTAACTGCTCGTTTTTGTAATATAAAAATATTTTCGATGTCAGCGGCCCTACCCCATAATAATATGCCATTATGCAATTATTTTTTTTACAATGAGTAATATGAGTATGACTGCAAGACTAATAATATTTAAACATAAATACATGCCATACGCTGTTCTCGTGGCCCGAGTTCCCGTGAAACCAAATTTCCTCTTTAAGTGGACGTTTAATTCAAGCGAGTGGTGTCGCGACGTTACTCTCCGTTATAACTAATAGATGTTTTACCTAGCTTACGACTGCACAATAAGCTTTTAGTAAGTTACACTTAAATATCTTGTGAATGATTGTTAGCTTTTGTTCCGTTTATAGTGTTTTGGTCAGTAAGTGATATGACTGCGTAATTTGAACGTATATCTATGAGAGACTGCCTCGTTGGTCTCGCGGCATAAATGTGCGCGTGGGATTGGGTGGTCTCGGGTTCGATTCCCGGGTCGGGCAAAGTGTTATTGGGTTTTTCCGTTAGGAAATTCTCAGTATATAGCAGCACGGAGTCTGGTAATGTGCCCGGTACCGCAAAAGGCTCGCCCCCTATTACGTGGGACCTAAAAAATTATGGTGAAATGTGGGTGTAATACTACACCTCTGCCTACCCGTTCGGGGATACAGGCATGAGTCTATAAATAAAATAAAATAAATCTATGAGAGACTAACTTCTGCACCCAGATTTGCCCTTATAGAAGTCGGCTATCACAATAAAAAGTAGCCCCTGTGCTATTTTGATGTATAATCCATATTACTACAACGTTTCATTAAAATACGTTTTGTACTTTTGCCCGAATGAGAGCCAAACATCGATACATCTATATATCCACCCATAGACCAAAATAAAGAAGTGAGCGAATTACTTTAAGCGGTCGGGGAGACCGGGTATAGTCGCCACAGGGGTTGGTTGTCACAAGGGCCCTAACAGAACACAACGTGAGGTATGAATGGCACCTCCATTCATACCTCAGGTTGTGTTCTGCTCCCTTCCTCCAACCATGCCGTTTAATAGATTAATTTTACTATTCTATTTGTAACTATTTTTGTATATACACTATAGTTTGCTGACTTCTTTATGAACGTAAAGTTAAATTAACAGATAAATATAAAAGACAGTAGGTAAATCTAAAAGACATTATAATAATAAAATATATACATAAACAGAGTAGAACAAAATAAATATACTCTGTTGCCTTCACACACAGTCATCTTTTATGGGTTTTTTAACGATGCACACAAGAAATAATGGGCCACTCCATTCTTGGCGGCACATGCAGTGTCGGGTTGAAGATGTTTAAAAATAGTCACAACGTAAGTTGAGGAAACCTTTCTGGGAGCTATAAAGAAATGTTGCAGCTTTGAATATTTATGTTGTTAGTATTAGCTTAAGGGAAACATATGTGGCTATATAAAAAGGCTTTCAAATCTTCGGGATATGAACACATAACTACTATTTTTTTATATTTGTGACGACGCGCTGGACAACTGTCACGAAAAAACGACTATCATGACTCAGTCCCACCTCTCGCACGTGACTGACTTACCTTGCATTGCGGGAACTGCTCCGGCTCTCGTTTGACTCTCCATCCAAGTAGCGGCGGTAGGCACACGAGCGCGCTCATGAGCCACACGGCGGCTATCATGAGCGCCGCTCGCGCTGGCGTGCGCTTCTTTAGGTAGTCTACTGCCTGTAACAAGAGAAAGAAACTGTGAGCAAGTCATGGATAATGGAAGAAATCGAAAACATTATTCAACGCCAAAAATATTATTAGCAATTTTAAGGTTATCATGAAAATCATAATTTTAGTGCGTAGGCCAAATCTTTCGTGAATCGCAAAAAACTCAATAGGTATATTATATTTGAAGTCTGGAGACCCACAAATCGAGTTTTCACAACGACTCCAAGAAAAGACGCGATGTCGTGAAGACGATGGCGAACGGACAGATGTGACAACTAATAGGCTGTATTGTAGTTTACTACGGAACACCAAAACGGAGTTAAATGAGATTCGGAGACTAATTCTTGGTGATCCATTAAAAAACGCAGTAAAATAAGAAGCAGTTCTTGAACTTTAAATACGTATTTAGAGAATAATTCATAGCTATTATATTTTATAATTAAAGCTTAAGAACTAAGACTCACAAAATTGACTATTTACACTAAAAGACAGACTCGGAAATAGAGCAAGAATTTTGAATAATTTTCCTATTCAAATTGACAACCAGTGCCTATATTTCAGCGTTCAGTGTATATTTACTGTGACAAAGCAGCACAATTTAAATTCTTTCATTCCTTTAATTCTTTAATCTTGAACGAGATCTTATCCCTTAAGAAGAAGGGTCAATTTACCTTTGGAAAACATTACAAAGCTCGCTTATTAAGCTTACAATTAAAAAGGTTTAATATTTACAATCACAAAACGAACACAGTCTCATTTCCTTTTCTAAATATTTGATGAGAAAATTTCCGTCATTTTTAAAGAAATGTAGGCTGTAAAATTGTTTGCTGAAATTCTAGAATGTTTTTAAGGCAGTTGGTAATAGACGGCGAATCGAGTTTTTGTCAGGCGTCTTGGTTTTCATCACGTTAAAAATAATTAATACGCTATAATCTGGCAGTCTGTATGAGGATCGGTACTTTGGCTGAAAAAGACTATTATAAAAGGATTTTCATTTTGGACCGGAACGGTGTAACGCTTTTAAGTAGCTGGGAAATCGTGTTTTTGAATATAATTTATACCAAGGTCGTATAATGTTTAAGCTTATGGATTCCGATACCTGTTAATTTCAATTTGGCAAATATTTTAAAAGGGATAAAACGGTATCGCCGTCCCAAGGTCAAACGGCTTTCCACTTGAATTGCGTAAAGTGAAGTTTCGATGCTGGAAAGCATGATGAGTAGGTATTTGTAGGTAACTCTTTAAGGCATTCATGTTCGAGTAATATACGAGCAAGAGCTTATTTTTACTTTGTAAGACACGTTTTGTACTATTTTTCTTTAATTTTATTGAAAAGCCGAAAATAGGGCTTAGTGGCGTGCCATCGGAGAGGCCTATATCCAGCAGTGGACTATGGCAGGTTGATGATGATGATGATGATGATGAAGCTGTCTTCACTTGGGTTACAATTACTCCATCAGTACTTTCTTTATACAAATAATGCTCACGTAGTAGATGCTTAAGCCCCTTCGTGATCACGACCTCTGTAAGCATATTCATATACTCAAGCCTTTTTTCCGTCAGGATAGGCAGGGACAACGGAATGCCACTTGCGTCTATCCTTACAAATCTCACGCGCTTTCTTCACGACCTTCGTAAACCGGTTTAAACGTCGGAGAAGTACCTCGAGTAAGACATACTGAATAAATTGTATGATGTACACCAATCTATAGCACATGCATACAAAAGAGCTTATTTGCTGAATTCTAAGCAAAAGAGATTGACCAACAATTGTATGCAGTTTTCTAATGTGTCTACGAACAATTTTTATAGTAATCATTTTCATAGTGTTCTTGTTGAACACCATGAAAATTACATTTTGGTTTATTTATTTTTAATCTTAAAAGTTATGAAAAAAATACCTTTTGCATACACGCTTATAGATTTACTGCCAATGTCTTTAGATGTGCCTACAGCAGTTCAGTTTAATAATATAAATTAACCTTCAAGATTTTAATAGAACGTCAAAATTTATCAAAACTATTACCTGATTTTCCTGTCTGTCTAATTTTGGATCTTTTGTTTATTACTTTGTCGGTACTATTGACAAGTAATTATAATTATTTATTAAGTTTCGTAGTTAATTCTCTGTGACGTCAGTGGTGGGCAAATGGTCATAGAAAAAGGAATTACCGCTACTTCGAAATCTCACTGTTAATGCAGGGATGATGACCCCAAGAAAAGACGTGATGTAGTGAAGACGACGGCGAACGGACAGATATGACAACTAATAGGCTGTATTGTAGTTTACTACGGAACCCCAAAACGGAGTTAGATGAGATTCGGAGACTAATTCTTGGTGATCCATTAAAAAACGCAGTAAAATAAGAAGCAGTTCTTGAACTTTAAATACGTATTTAGAGAATAATTCATAGCTAATATATTTTATAATTAAAGCTTAAGAACTAAGACTCACAAAACTGACTATTTACACTAAAAGACAGACTTGGAAATAGAGCAAGAATTTTGAATAATTTTCCTATTCAAATTGACAACCAGTATCTATATTTCAGCTTTCAGTGTATATTTACTGTGAAAAAGCAGCACAATTTAAATTCTTTCATTCCTTTAATTCTTTAATCTTGAACGAGATCTTATCCCTTAAGAAGAAGGGTCAATTTACCTTTGGAAAACATTACAAAGCTCGCTTATTAAGCTTACAATTAAAAAGGTTTAATATTTACAATCACAAAACGAACACAGTCTCATTTCCTTTTCTAAATATTTGATGAGAAAATTTCCGCCATTTTTAAAGAAATGTAGGCTGTAAAATTGTTTGCCGAAATTCTAGAATGTTTTTAAGGCGGTTGGTAATAGACGGCGAATCGAGTTTTTGTCAGGCGTCTTGGATTTCATCACGTTAAAAATAATTAATATGCTTTAAACTGGCAGTTTGTATGAGGATCGGTACTTTGTCTGAAAAAGACTATTATAAAAGGATTTTCATTTTGGACCGGAACGGTGTAACGCTTTTAAGTAGCTGGGAAATTGTGTTTTTGCGTATAATTTATACCAAGGTCGTATAATGTTTAAGCTTATGGATTCCGATACCTGTTAATTTCAATTTGGCAAATATTTTAAAAGGGATAAAACGGTATCGCCGTCCCAAGGTCAAACGGCTTTCCACTTGAATTGCGTAAAGTGAAGTTTCGATGCTGGAAAGCATGATGAGTAGGTATTTGTAGGTAACTCTAGCTATGGTGGTTAGCGGTAGTAACTCTATGTATGTAGGTTAGCCGTTATTTATTTATTTTCTAAAGTATGGTGAAATATAAAATGGTATTTTGAGAAAATTTTCTTGCTTTTGTACATTTCTTTCTTTTTTTCACTAATTAAAAGGAATTATTATAATGAGCGTATTTCGCATTTTTTCTACTGCCCAATTATAAATTGTGTCGAAAACTTTTAAACTAACCTACACAGAAGAAGATTAATCTTAATATATAAAATCCTTGCGTTACTGACCGACTGACAGACACGCTACAGCCGAAACTATTGGGCACAGGAAGCTGAAATTTGGCATGTATGTTCCATGGGGACCGTAGGGGTGCACTAAGAAGGGATTTCCCGAAATACCCACGGGATCGGGCAAATCGGGCAAAACGGGTAAAATGTGCCGGCGTAGCTGCGGGCGTCCACTAGTATAATTATAATATGCAACAAAAGTGCAGTTTCTTAAAAATGTAATTTGTGTTCTCATAAATCGCCGTTTTTAGGTCATTCACATATATAACCTTTCAAAATGAATCCTTAAAATTTAACTGCACGTCTTTTCACAAGCAGTAAACCATGAAATCCTGATGATCCTCCAAAAATAAAGCGTGAACATAAAACATCTATATTCAGTGCATCTGAACCGAGAGCTTATAACTTGGCATGCATTATGCATCTGAATTTAGAACCGGTCGTAAATATTGAGAGTGCACCGAAAACTTTTATAACCACACTTTGTGTTCTTAAGGTCTAGCATTTTATTGACAGTCGTTTCAAAGTTGAAGGAGTACATGCAGCATCACGTCAAAGTATTGTTTTTTACAAAACTTACATATAGAACTTTTAGTACCTTTAAGGCATTCATGTTCGAGTATTATACGAGCAAGAGCTTATTTTTCTTTGTATGAATGTTTTTCTTTCTTTCTTTGAAAAGCTGAAAATCGGTCTCAGTAGCGTGCCATTGGAGAGGCCTATATCCAGCAGTGGACTATGTCAGGTTGATGATGATGATAATGAAGACACTGTCTTCACTTGGGTTACAATTACTCCATCAGTACTTTCTTCATACAATTAATGCCCACGTAGTAGATGCTTAAGCCCCTTCGCGATCACGATCTCTGTGCGCATATACATATACTCAAGCCTTTTTCCCGTCGAGGTAGGCAGACAACGGAACGCCTCTTGCATCTATCCTTACAAATCTCATGCGCTTTCTTCACGACCCTTGAAAGCCGGTTGAAACGTCCGAGTATTACCTCGAGTAAGACATGCTAAATAAATTGTATGATGTACACAAATCTATGGTACATGTATACAAAAGAGTTTATTATCTGTATTCTAAGCAAAAGAGAATGACCAATCATGGTACGCATTTTTCTAATGCATCTACGAACAATTGTTGTAGTAATGATTTTCATAGTGTTCTTGTTGAAAACTATGAATTTTTTTACATTTTGATTTATTTATTTTTAGTCTTAAAAGTTATGAAAGTTTTACATACGTTTTTATAGACTTACTGCCAATGTCTTTAGATGTGCCTACAGCAGTTCAGTTTAATACTTAATATAAATTAACCTTAAAGATTTTAATAGAACGTCAACATTTATCAAAACCATTACCAGATTTTCCTGTCTGTCTTTTGTCTATTACTTTGTCGGTCTATAATTTTGGATCTTTTGTCTATTACTTTGTCGGTACTATTGACAAGTAATTATAATACTTCTTTATTAATTTTCGTAGTTAATTCTCTGTGACGTCGGTGGTGGGCGAATGGTCATACAAAAAGGAATTACCGCTTCTTCGGAATCTCGGTGATGATCCAGGGATGATGGCGTAAGTAAAGCAGCATTTCAATGCTTTCTATTGCGTGAGTGAGTCCTATGGTAACTTGTTGTGTGCAACTTAGACTGCCAAGACGTCTCTTCGTCGACGGCTCGACACTCTTAGCACTGCATAGAGATATGGGGGCTCTCTGTATCTTCCATCGCTTGTGCTATAGTGAGGGTTCCGAGGTTGACTCCAGCAGCCCCTTTTCACCATCGACCCAAAGGTCATCAGTTTCATCCCCATGATTGAGAAGGTGAGCAGTCCACAACTGTACGTCTTGCTAGAAATTTCCTACCTTCCACAGCAAAATTGTGGGATTAGCTATCTCCTACGGTATTGCCCGACTAATACGACCTTCAAACTTTCTAGAGAAGAGCGTACTCTTTTTTTAATTGCCGGCAACACCCTTGCATTCATCCACGAGTGCCGCTAATCAATTACCATCAAGTGATTCTGCCTGTTTGCCTTTATATAAGCTTTTGTCGAGCGTAACATCGTGCGGAAAGTTACGTTTATTACGATGTTCGCCGTCATCCTCATACATAATATAATGCTGACTGTTCGGCGTGTCATAACATAACTTACTTCACGCCTTTTATCCCTGAAGGGGTAGGCAGAGGTGTATTACACGCCCACACTTCGCCAGTTATGATTTGGTCCCAATGTAATAGAGCGGTCCTATTGCCATCTACCGGGCACATTGCGAAGCGAGCGATAATTTTATTTACATTTTAATACACACATAAGTAACTTGGAAAAGTCAGAGGTGTGTGCCCGGGGTAACTGGGGATCGAACCTGAGACCATCGTCGCGGCAGTCCGTTATGTACACCACTGGGCTATTGGCGTGTCATGCCAACCAAATACTATGACTGCTAGCTGAGTCGCTGTAGGTTCAATGCAGAACTTTTAGCAGGAGTACTGTACGATAAGCTCTTTTGTTTCATTTGTGTCCTCATATTTTCAGTCGATTTTAAACTTTCGCGGTTTGTATACATCAATTTTTTGCGTGAAATGATAAGTCATTGTTTCATGCAGTAAAATATAGAAACATAATGCGTTTTTTTAACAATTTTATTAAGCGGTTCTTATGTACTCAATTATCGCGAGTTAAGTGAGAGGATGACAAACGCCTATCTCTGTATTTTATTGCATACAAAATTGCTTATCATTTCACACAAGCACCTCACGACCAAAACGCTTACCAAAGTCTCCAAACCGCAAGAAACAATCTTAACCAAAATAAAAGTACAGAGCGCCGCCAAATATGATTCAGACGCACTTTTGACCTCACTTGTGTAAAGTGCTCTCAGTAACTATAATCAGCTTACTCGACGCTGTAAATCGTCGGCATTATAATGTGTTTGCGCCACACTGGAACTAGAATAAGTCGAGCGATGGCATAACATCGCTCGACTTATAAAACATCTATGTTTAATATCATTTTCTGTTTTGTCATAACAAAAGAGAAAATTATATTAAACATAGATGTTTTCGTCGCACAAATGCACTGCAATATATCAATATATTATATTTGAAGTCTGGAGACCGATAAATAGAGTTTTGAAAGGACGGACATGACAGCCTATAGGGTGTGTTGTAGTTTACTATGGAACACTAAAACTGAGTTGGATGTGGAATCGAGGCTGATTTTGGTTGATCCATCAAAGAACGCTGTAAAATAGGTAGCTGTACTAGTACTTTAAAGACGTATTTAGAGAATTATTCATAGCTATTATATTTTATAATTAAAGCTTAAGAACTAAGACTCACAAAATTGACTATTTACACTAAAAGACAGACTTGGAAATAGAGCAAGAATTTTGAATAATTTTCCTATTCAAATTGACAACCAGTATCTATATTTCAGCTTTCAGTGTTTATTTACTGTGACAAAGCAGCACAATTTAAATTCTTTCATTCCTTTAATTCTTTAATCTTGAACGAGATCTTATCCCTTAAGATGAAGGGTCAATTTACCTTTGGAAAACATTACAAAGCTCGCTTATTAAGCTTACAATTAAAAAGGTTTAATATTTACAATCACAAAACGAACACAGTCTCATTTCCTTTTCAAAATATTTGATGAGAAAATTTCCGCCATTTTTAAAGAAATGTAGGCTTTAAAATTGTTTGCCGGAATTCTAGAACGTTTTTAAGGCAGTTGGTAATAGACGGCGAATCGAGTTTTTGTCAGGCGTCTTGGATTTCATCACGTTAAAAATAATTAATATGCTATAAACTGGCAGTTTGTATGAGGATCGGTACTTTGTCTGAAAAAGACTATTATAAAAGAATTTTCATTTTGGACCGGAACGGTGTAACGCTTTTAAGTAGCTGGGAAATTGTGTTTTTGAGTATAATTTATACCAAGGTCGTATAATGTTTAAGCTTATGGATTCCGATACCTGTTAATTTCAATTTGGCAAATATTTTAAAAGGGATAAAACGGTATCGCCTTCCCAAGGACAAATGGCTTTCCACTTGAATTGCGTAAAGTGAAGTTTCGATGCAGGAAAGCATGATGAGTAGGTATTTGTAGGTAACTCTAGCTATGGTGGTTAGTGGTAGTAACTCTATGTATGTAGGTTAGCCGTTATTTATTTATTTTCTAAAGTATGGTGAAATATAAAATGGTATTTTGAGAAAATTTTCTTGCTTTTGTACATTTCTTTCTTTTTTTCACTAATTAAAAGGAATTATTATAATGAGCGTATTTCGCATTTTTTCTACTGCCCAATTATAAATTGTGTCGAAAACTTTTAAACTAACGTACACATAAGAAGATAAATATAATTATAATATGCAACAAAAGTGCAGTTTTTTTAAATGTAATTCGTGTTTTCATAAATCGCCATTTTTTAGGTCAATCACATAATATATAACCTTTCAAAATGAATCCTTAAAATTTAACTGCACGTTTCTTCACAAGCAGTAAACCATCAAATCCTGATGATCTCCCAAAAATAAAGCGTGAACATAAAACATCTATATTCAGTGCATCTGAACCGAAAGCTTATAATCGCAAACTTGGCATGCATTATGCATCTGAATTTAGAACCATCGTAAATATTGAGAGTGCACCGAAAACTTTTATAACCAGACTTTGTGTTAGCATCTTAAGGACTAGCATTTTATTGACAATCGTTTCAACTTGTCTTTACGAAACTTACATGTAGAACTTTGAGTACCTTTATGGCATTCATGTTCGAGTAATATTCGCATGGGTTACAATAACTCTATGAGCATTTTCTTGATACAAACCTCGATCATCTGTGGTAGGTAAATGCCTAAGATACCAATTTTTTTACGTTACTACGATTGTGGGCTACCCCTATGTCACTTTATTTTCAAGTTTGTGACAAGCGAAGTTTGTGTTAGGCACATTCCTCCAGAAGAAGCCGTCGAAAGTACGGCTCGAATCCCGTAGCGGCCAGTTCACGAGTTTTGCGGTAAGCATACTAGTCCATAAGTCAGCCAAATTTATAAAATATCTATGGTACCTGCTTCATCATGTCATTGGTTCAGATTATCTGTTCCCAAAACTTCTTCAGCTTCGGCAACGTCGTTTGCTGCAGGTAGATGAGCAATAAGTGCAAAGGAGAATTACCAATCATGGTACGCAGTTTTCCAATGCATCGACGAAAACAATTACAGTAATAATTTTGCTACTGTTCTGCAAATTTTGCTTTATTTATTTTTAGTGCCAATGTCTTTAGATGTACATACCTACAGCAGTTCAGTTTAATTATATAAATTAACCTTAAAGATTTTAATACTACGTCAAAATTTATCAGAATTATTACCAGATTTTCCTGTCTGCCTAATTTTGGATCGTTTGATTTATTACGTTGTCTTTTCTATAGGCAAGCAATTATAATTCTTTATTAATATTCGTAGTACACTTTCTATGAAGACAGCAGTAGACATTGGCCATAGGAAGATGATCCCAGTTCCGCCATGCACAACAAAATTGTGGAATTAGCTGTCACCTACGGTATTTTCGGGTCAATACGACCTTCAAACTTAAGCAACGAGCGTACTCTTTTTTGAAATTCTGGCAACACCCTTGTCAGTCCTCCGGTGTTGCGGGTATCCATGCGATGGTTATTAATTACCATCAAGTGATTCTGCCTGTTTGCCGTTATTATCAAAGCATTTGTCGAGCGTCACATCGTGCGGAAAGTTACGTTGATTACGATATTCGCCGTCATCCTCATATATATGCTGACTGTTTGGCGTGTCATAACATAACTTACTTCACGCCTTTTCTCCCGGAAGGGGTAGGCAGAGGTGTATTACACGCCCACACTTCGCCAGTTATGTTTCGGTCCCAATGTAATAGCGGGCGGGCCTATTGCCATCTACCGGGCACATTGTGAAGCGAGCGATAATTAACATTTTAATACACACATAACTTCGAAAAGTCAGAGGTGTGTGCCCGGGGTAACTGGGGGGCGAACCCGAGATCATCGTCTCGGCAGTCCGTTACGTACACCACTGGGCTATCGGCGTATCATGCCAAGCAAATACTATGACTGATAGCTGAGTCGCTGTAGGTTTAATTTTCTTTTAGCAGGTATACTGTACGATAAGCTCTTTTGTTTTATTTGTGTCCTCATATTTTCAATCGATTTTAAACTCTCGCGATTTGTTTAAATATTTTTTTTGCGTGAAGTGATAAGCCATGATATGTTTCATGCAGTTAAATACAGAAACATAATGCGTTTCTAAACAATTTTATTTAGCGGGTATTACTCAATTATCGCGAGTTAAGTGAGAGATGACTTTTCGAAGTTAAGTGCGTATTAAATTGGGAATTACCGCTTACTTATCGGTACTTATCGGTGAAGGACACATCGTGAGGAAACCTGCATGTCTGAAAGTTTTCCATAATGTTCTCGAAAGACATGTGAAGTCTGCCAAACCGCACTTGGCCAGCGTGGTGGACTATGGCCTTGCCCTTCTCATAGTGAGATCTGGCCCGTGCCCAGCAGTGGCATCAGCCCTTTATACTGTTGGGCACGGGCAGCATGAAGTGAAGGAGTGACAAACGCCTAGCTGTCTCTGTATTTTATTGCATACAAAAATTGCTTATCATTTCACACAAGCACCTCACGACCAAAAAGCTTACTAAAGTCTCCAAACCGTAAGAAACAATTTTTAACCAAAATAAAAGTACAGAACGCCGCCAAATATGATTCAGACGCACATTTGACCTCACTTGTGTAAAGTGCTCTCAGTAACTATAACCAGCTTACTCGACGCTGTAAATCGTCGGCGGTATAATGTGTTTGCGCCACAATAGAACTAGAATAAGTCGAGCAATGTTATGACAAAAGAGAAAATGATATTACACATAGATGTTGTAGTAGGGGATTGCTGGAAGTGACAGTTCACTTAGTTTGAATACTTTCACACCGATAAATGCGTGTAACGTTGACGGTTGCGCTATTGATGGTTAGTTCATATGATACTAATAATCAGCGGACGAAAAATATTAGAATGACCGGTAGTGTAGTTTAATAGTAGATATTTTCGTTTAAATAGTTTTTCGACGGCTATTCGACGACCCGGTGACATAGCGGGAGTAACCGACTGCCACAAGACAAACATTTGTGTGCGTGAACATGGGTGTTTGTCTTGGTCTGGGTGTTTCATAACATCTTCTATAAGTAGCTCTGCTTAATTTTGGACATCATCATCATCAGCCTTTAACAGTCCACTGCTGGACTAGGCCTCTCCTTGAAAGGAGGAATTGGCCTACTATACCACGCTGGCCAGACGGGTTGGTATAGGGTTTGTAACAAGTTTTCCTTCTCTTACAGTGCTGTTCTCTGTATAATATGCTCCCTCTGTCGGCTCTTACGACACCCATGGGATGGTATGGGGTGGTGACATTCCGTATTCTTAATCCGTCACCACACGGACGTCATTTTGGACATCTAGTCCAAAATTAAGTAGAGCTTGTACTATTTATCTATTTAGTTATATTATATTTAGGTTTTGTGTTGAATATTGTTTGCATACAGTAATAATTGTAGTAATAAAAGTAAAAAAACATATAGTAATAATTCCCTTTCAAATAATAACAACTAGCTACAAGCCCTAACTAGTTAGTCCTAGCTGTGACAGTTGGTATGGTTGGTTACTTTATTTTCTTTTAATTGTTATTAGCAAACTCGACAGGACTAGCAAATAGGGTTTTTTCGCCTATCTTACGGAATATAAAATATTTTTGTATAAAAATTAGTGACACAGCAAATTCAATGCCAGATGCCTGTCTCCTGTATTTTCAAAACATCCAGGAACTCTTTGTAATAAAAGAATCAAATTGGTACAGCTGTGAGGAGCTTTGTGTCAAACACATTTACAGAAGAATAAATTAAAAGATTTTAAAAACATTATAATTATGTTGATTTTTGTCGTATTTTTGTGGAACATATTTCTCAAAAAATGTTTGAAGATATATTGAATTCAATTAAATAACTGTGGTGGCTCAAAATATGTCTGTATGGAGAGCCTTAGGGCGGGCTATGTCCAGCAGCGAACGTCTCCAGAATAACAGTAACAACTTGAAAACAACAAGTCATTTCTAGTGAGTCCTAGTTTTTGGTCACGCGTGCGTATGACAACCCACAGACTGGCGTGCGTGCACGATAAATCATATGAAACAATTCGACATCCCACAAATGGGCTCGCAATGAGAACGTATCGTTATATTAATATTATACACCTAGTCCGTTTTGATATGTAAGCATTGGTAAGCAGTTTTGTAGAGTAATGGCTGATGAAATTGGGCCATCGCTTGGCGGTTGGAACCAGCTATGCAATGTCTATCATCGCCTAAACGTAAATAAATATTTTGTAGAACTCATCACTATTTCGCCATTTGGATACAGCATATATTTGGTAGCGCTCATAGCGAGACTTGGCTTGCCGTTCGTAACGGATCGGCAAAGTCAAGCAACGCGTGCACAGGTTACCACTTGGATGGGTGACCGTGTGTGGCATTGACATCTGAGCGCTACCGTGCTTCGAACGGCACGTACTCGTAAAGCTGTCGGTCTCGGTTCTTGTCTAAGGATAAGGATCGTTAGGCCATGTCGGAGGCATTCAGGCGGTCTGAAAACTGCGACACTAGAGTTGGCCACACACTCACACGAAAAACAAACAAACATTTCGATACATACCTATAAACATTAAAACAGTATGCCTTACATAGAAATAATTGTAATGTTGGTGGATATTACACCTCTGCCTTCGAGGATCAAGGCGCGAATCTATAAAAAAATATAGTTGCCCCGTAGTAAAGTTTACCTCCATTTCTCTAATTTACTTCATCATCATCAGCCTTTAACAGTCCACTGCTGGACTAGGCCTCTCCTTTGAAAGGAGGAATTGGCCTACTATACCACGCTGGTCAAACGGGTTGGTATAGGGTTTGCATCAAGTTTTCCTTCTCCTACAGTGCTGTTTTCTGCATAATATGCTCCCTCTATCGGCTCTTACGACACCCATGGGATGACATGGGGTGGTGACATTCCGTATTCTAATTTACTTAATAATAATAAAATTATACCACATACTGAACACCATCTAGTCCCAAAATTAAGTAGAGATTTTTATAAGGGTACTAGACAATGGATAACAACATAAAATATACTTTAGTTTAATTTTATTTTAATATCTAATCCATTTGAACGCTCAAATTCAGTCAAATTTTATTCAGCCGCCATGGAAAAATATATTTAAAGCTCTTTTTGAAAGTTCACACGTTACTTTTAACATCACAGTCTGTCGCTTTTGGCGTTATCGCTTGAACGCCCCACCTTGTCAACACATGCAGACGTCAAACACAAAGCGCTTTAGAATCACGCGCTTTCGATTTTGACACGGCGGTTGAGTACTGGTGGGTGTTGTATATCGCCTTGGAAACGGATTGAACGTATTGGATTGAGATTTAGTTGTAATATAATAATATCCTAGGAGTAGTCCTATCCTATGCTTGATTATTGTTTAGGATTAAATGACCGTGCAAGTGGTTGCACGGTTATCTGACTAACTCCTTCGAACTAGTACTATGATAACCAAGTATTTCTAAATGCATATTGGCGTAGTGGTTTAAGCGGCCGCCTCGCCGCTTGATACTGCGCGCAGTGTTGTGGGTTCGATTCTCACACGAGACAGCACTTTGTGTGATTCACAAATTATTGTTTCGAGTCTGGGTGTTAATTGTGTCCGTTAGTTGTATGTTTGTAAAGTACCCCGTGACACAGGATTTAGTCCTAATGCGGGAGATGTCTTTTTTAAAAAATATATTTATTGATGATGCCCGCAGCTACGCTCGTACTTTTCTTCTAGATCCCATGAGCATGAAGTGCACTAAGAAGGTATTTCTTACGGTCCCCAAGTAACATAATATCACAAATTTCTGCTCCTTGCGCCTAATAGTTTGGCTGTGCGTTGTCTGTCAGTCAGTCAGTAACACAAGAATTTTATATATATATACAGGGTGTAAAAAGACCCTTAACGAAAACTGAAATCCCATGTTGTACCAATCACTACGAACATTATTTACTTCGGCACCATACCTGGTAAATTACTGGTTCAGGAGATATTGAGGCTCAAAGTTAGTATGAAATTTTTCTAATTAGGTACAAAATCGATGCATTTACCCCGCCAACATGTTCTTTAGATGCCCTATAACCCCATGGATATGTAGGAATTTCGAGCAATGCACGCGCGCGCTTTTAATTACGGTTTTAAAAATCTGAAAACTTAAAAAAATCGTTTCCCAGGTATTATTTTTGGTTAGTATGACTTGGCATGATGTCTTCAACGAGTAGACTTCGGCTTAGTGATGGGTCTTGTGACACCCTGTAGATTTAAAACCGTAATATCCTATAATAGACCCAGAGGATGCTACAAAGATGATCTCGAGTTCCAAACTTACGCCGCACACCACTGACTTTTCGAAATCAAGTGCGTATTTCTAAAAACTAAGCTACGTTAGCAACTAACCGATGCAAACCAAATTTTGGGCACCTTCAGCGCTCTATACTATAGTTCGTAGAAGATTCGCTTAGTTTGCATTTAGCTCAGTCCGTTGAACCACTCGCTTGAGGCATTCGCTTTGTAAGTCGATCACACGTTGTTTCCTTTTAACCAAGCTTGTCTTGAGGCGAAGCAATGCAGTTACAAAATGAAATTCATACGAAGATTCCCTTCACCACGCTCCAAGCTTTAGTATTAAAAGAGACCTAGGTTGATGTACCTAAAGAAAGATTTTTAATACAAAGAATACTGGACAACACGTAAGGAACTAGCGGTCGTTGCCAAGTCAATATGTGCCAGCCAACCAATAATCGCCAAGTCGTGACACCGTTGCACAGTCACTAATAATGCCATTTAGATGCAGCTGCTGAACACAGACATCCCGATGCAATACCAATACGGTCAGGAAACCAATGGCACTAAAACAGCTACAACAGCCAAGAATTTTCTAATAATATTACACCTAGTGTAGATACCTGCTGTCTCGGGTTGAAACCCACGGTGAGTAAACTAATGTTACGAAATGTACCAACATTTTCATAACTTCAAAATTCAGATATTATTTACAACAATATACAGAGTGGAGCAAAAGTATTGACCCTATAGAAATGCCTTATATTTTTTAATGACATCTCCTGTCATTCTGATATGGAAAATTTTGTAGTAGGTAATCAAATGTAAAATTCACTAAAAATAATCATGGACCCATAGACCAATGATTGGTCTCGCGTATAGCGAAGCGATACTAATCATTTGTCTAAGTATGAACCGCTTTACTCCTCAAGGACATAGAATAATCGTGTCATCAGTGATAAAAACACAACGTGAATTTGACTCTGAAGCGTATTTTGGTCAAAGAATTGAAGATGTTTCTGTGTAAAACTCAGATGACTCATCAACTGCTGCCTACTGATCACCGAGATCGTCTAGAGTATAGCCATCGCGTTATAAACCTCAACCTTGAAGAGGATAATTTTCTTCAAAATTTATTAATTTGGGATAATTTGAAATTTCGGGTGTATTTGAACAAACCACAGACTCTCGCAGCTTTAAAAGAAAACATACACCAAGAAATAAGAAACATATCACAGAAAGTATTACGGCTTGTTATGGAAAATGTCATAAATAGGGCTCAAATGTGCTTCAACTCTGGAGGTCAACATTTAATAGACATCATATTTAAATCATAATGCAACTAAACTTCATGACACAAATATACATACATATTTAAATAACTAATTCTAGTTTTCTAATTTAGAAACGAAGTTGTAGCTGAACCAAATAGGATCATTACCTTTGCGCCACCCGTTACAAAAGATTATTTATATAGAGACTCACGCCTGTATCCCCGAAGGGGTAGGCAGAGGTGTAATATTACACCCACATTTCGCCATGAATTTTTAGGTCCCACGTAATAGGGGGCGAGCCTATTGCCGTACCGGGCACATTACCAGACTCCGTACTGCTACTGAGAATTTCCTAACGGAAAAACCCAAAAACACTTTGCCCGACCCGGGAATCGTACCCGAGACCTCCCAATCCCACGCGCACATTCATGCCGCGAAACCAATGAGGCAGTCCAAGACCAATGAGGCAGTCACAAAAGATTTTGAAATTAAGATAAACATTTACAATAGAAACATTTAAAATAAAATAAAGATTACGTCATGAAAGTCCTCCAGATCGCAGTCGATTGAAATCGTGCACAGAAGAAAAACTGAATAGCAGAATTGACAGTTAAGTTTAGCTGTGCTGTAAAGTGTGTACATCTATACATAATTTTTGTGCAAAAGATAAGCCAGTGATAAGGTCACGCGAGGTGTAGACCAGTCTTTTTGTGCGTATTGAATTATTAATGATTATTTGAAAATCTTCTCCAAGGTTATGTGAAGTCTGTCAACCAGCAGTTGACTAGCGTGGTGTACCATAGCCTAGTCTTTCTCATGGTGACAAGAGCTCTGTCACAGCAGTAGGACCTGTTTTAATAGAGTTGCCTTTTAAAATCTATATCATCATAATCATCATGAGACCTGAGCCACCTCACTGGAAGAAGGTTCCATGTTTAGCCACACTCGACCAGCGTGATGGACGTTACCAAGTGCGGGTTGGCAGACTAAATGTATAAAAAAAATTAAAAACAGTTTTACATTAGCTCTGCTTTGGTTGATTTAGAAAATACATACAATATTTCAACAATTAAATTATAGAAACAGCAACTCTATCCTGCCATTTCCATTATGATCCATTGCTTTCACTTGAAAGCACCGCCACAAATAATATTCTTTCAAATAAACTACTACGGCTGCAATGGAAACGAAAATTTGACATTAATCATATTAAAGTTTATGTTGGGAGACGTTATACATGTAGGGAAGAGCTAACTACAGTCGTTTGTCATTCATGTTTCGGGCACGAATTTATGAAGTCGGTTTGCAGAGTATAATCTAATACTAATATATAATGCTGAAGAGTTTGTTTGTTTGATTAAACGCGCTAATCTCAAGAACTACCGGTCCGATTTGAAAAATTCTTTCAGTGTTAGATAGGTCATTTATCGAGCCACAGGAACGGAGCAGTAGCCTTAAGGCGCTGTCCTAAGCGACTGTTTTGGTAAATGAGGGGGTGAAGCAGGGGAGGTGAAAGGAGCTTAGCTCCATCTACTGCGGGGCGCCCCTCTTCATTCTCGTCGCGTGCGGCCGTATTCTGGCGACATCCGTATTCCAATAATTCAAAATCGCAAGCAAAACGTTTTAGCATATTGAATTGAGATACTGATATTAAAATTTATATTACATACATCAATCTGTTTGTACAATATAGGCATAGCGCAATTTTTGTTCTCAGTGCAGCCATGAACAAAACTGGTTTACATTAGACGTTATAGGTATTAAATGTTGACGAAACTAGGTAAATACCTACGTGCCGTAAGATGATAAAAATAATTAAGTCAGTTCCATGTATGGAGAGGCCATTATTATGTTTGTTTTGTTTTTGTATAAAAATAGTGAAGCAGTTCATAGAATACCTACATCTAATTCCATTCCTGCCAGTTTTCAAATCTGTTTTGCAATAAATTGGCTGTGACATACGGGCGGACAGACAGACAGACATTGCGAATCTATAAGGGTTCCGTTTTTACAATTTTTGGCTACGGTACCCTAAAAAACAAAATACTGCTCTACTAAGCGCAAAAGCCGTATCTCAACTAAAGCGAGTTACGAGATAATTGAAGTTTAGTAAAAGTTGATTTCTTTTATTTATTTATGGATGTTTATTGTTATTATAGGTATAATTATTATGGCAAAGGTTTCGAAATACGTCGCCGTTTTAGGGGTTGTGAGTGATTGGAGAGGGAGCAGGGGAGGTCTTGAAACCCCCCTCACCATTTTCACTTGCCGGAAATACTTGGTTTCCTCTGATAAAAAAATCTCCAAACATCGGTGTGTATGGCACTGCCAACTTCCACATTCATCACACTAGTTTAATAAACTAAGGTTGTCGGAGCCCTGCGAAGGGCTCCTATTTTCGAATTAAGGGTCAAAAGAGAACCTAACATAACCTATTTATTTACTTATTACAGTCGCACCTAACCCAAGGCACTCGAAAGCAATGACGCACAAATTTGACATAAGCTGTCAATATGATCATTCCAAGATGGCAGTTTTGCGTTTCGTTTCACGTTTTTCACATAAACCTAAAAATTACATTTGTAAAACTGTACTAAAGTATAAAAACTATGTTCCGTTTTGCATAATTGCCGAAGTATTTATGAAATTTTGGAAATTGTTTAAAAATATTTAGACGCAACTCCGGCAGCCAAAATTACTTTTAGGGGATTAAAACGAACTACCTTAAGCCCCCTACACTACCAATACCCTCAAATTCAGGCGACTCGTTTCGAAACCCAACCCATTATTATTTTTCAAAATAGATGAAAAATCAAAAATATATGTGGATATACCTTATTCATGAGATACTGCTATGTCGCTTAGAAAATTATAGAATTAGAATTTGAGTTACTGCTTTTTCGTTAGCTCTCGTCATACATGTTTGTATGGAAAAATATAAAAAAATTCTTTCGCTTCAAATATGTGTTGTTTCAAAGAAAATAAATATTAAAAGATATTTATTTATATTCATTTATAATTTATTAACGAAATACAGAGTTTACAGCTCATCAAAAGTTAGCTGTCTGCTACAACCCGGCAGGTTTTCTTTATTCTCATCGAATGTTAAAGGCAGTGTGTGAGGTGATAAGGCTTCAATACTTATTGTTTGCTGTTGTTCACGAGGCACAGTTTCATTTACTTTCCTTTTACGGCTTGGTATTGTAGAAATTTCAAGCACTGATGAAACATTTTCCTCTCCGTGATCTCGCAATGCCATCCCTTGAGCTTGACGAGAATCAACAATTTCAGGCAACTGCCAATTCATATAAAACGCCACAAGCTTCTCCAAGAAGACATCATCTCTTTCTATAACTTTTATTTTTAGTGGTATACTTTCGCCACTCCACACAGCAAATAAACACTTTTGTTTGCGTGTAACGTGGCGTTGCCCCTGAATTTGATAATAACAATTACAATATTTGTTTGGACTAGTCAGTTCACTTTTTTATCATGTTTCCATATTTGTATTTTATTTGCTCTTATACTATTCTCCAGGCCATTCTTATAGGCAACTTTAGAACATTAAATTTCCACAATCGTGTTTGGACCTATTAATCCATCTGGCGTGGTACCAATAATCGAATAATCCACAAGGCTCGATTGTTTCATTTTCTTGCTTCGCCAGTTGTTGCAAAGCCAGTTGTTCATTTTAGATTCCATGCGCAACTGATTTTACATTGCAAATATTTTATTTGTACAAAATATTTTTTACTTAGTTGGCTTTACTGCTGTTATCTCTTCTTTTTACCACCATACAAAAATTTCAATCTGTCAACATATTCTTACGCAATTCGAACCAGTCACTGCTATCCCTCTTGTAATTTTTGCTTATCACTACAGAATTTGAGTCAAATTTGTTAAAAAAATTGTTTGGCATTTCTTGGCTAGCTCTTGAACAGATCGTGTTAGGAATGACTGAAGTCAAATGTGTGTAAGACGTTGCAGAACTTTTATCTTTAACTTCACTGTAATTACAATAATGATAATTAGTTACGTACTTTATTATTAATTCTTGTGTTATAGCAAACAGAGAAGTTACCTTCTTACTTATAAATGATTGATTTTAGAAATTAAAAAGATATTAGATGTACTGAGACATACCTAATAGTTTATGAATAATCAAAGTTTTACCCGATGTACCTAAAAACGTTTATGTTCAAAACACAATAATACAACATTCGTTACCGCTTGTGTGCGGATTGCGGAGCGCCATTTTAGCGCTGTCATCATTATTGTTCGCCGTGGCGGCATCTTAGCGCTCCAGGCGCTCTGACAAGCTAATGAATTTGAAATATAGGTACATAAAATGTTTCGATTTTATGTTAGCACTCTTTCAAAAATTGAAAACTGTGGCAGCTATGTATTGTGAGAATAATTTATATAATTATATTATGCATAATCGATAATATATAAGTAACATAGTTAGTCATAAAAGACTCTTATGAAAATAATTTGTGAAAAAATGTTACATATTTCATAATCACTTGGCCATGGATGAATTTCTATTTTATTACGACGCTTTCTTGTACAAATCCTTCGTAGAACTTTATTTCTCTAATTGTCCATATTTTATTCTTCTAATTATATATTTATAAGCACAGAAACAATAACACATTAAACGCAACAAGAGTATAAACTTAGGTCCTAATTATTTGTGCCCATAGTGAAAAGCCTATTTGATTCAAAGTATTCAGTCTATAACATAAAACATGAAATTATGAACTCAAATCGGCGTATTATAATAACAAACAGGTTAACGTAAAATTTCGTGCAGTGGAGACGCAAGCGACATGACCTATCTCTCACAGGGCTCATAGCCGAATGATGAGGCGGGGCGTAAACTAGCAACTGACACTCAGTACACCGCTTATCCTAATAAGGTTTAAATTGCTGAAGCGTTTGATATTGATGGGATCTACCGAGCGTCAAAATCATAGACGTTTGGCAGATTTTATTTAATTTTACAAAATATACACGTATAATATGAAAATAAATAGGGTAATTCTTTAGTTCATTAGATTTCCTACAATATTATCAAAAAAAATATGACAGCTTACGATCAAAATATTGCAAACAGTGAGACGAAAGATTATTTTCTGCCTCGATTTTGTGATTTTTTTACCGTGATTCTATTTTACGTTCATGAAAAATTCTTTCAAAAGTCTTTTGTTCAGACTTTTGACTATAAGCTCTAATTTTTGCTAGTTTGTAATATGTACCGTTATGGCTAGATGCGCGACGAAAAATTAGGTGTTTCACGGCTTCTGAGGTATAACAGCGCCTTAAATAATGTGGGTGTAACCTCGGCCATCATCTAGTATAGGTATGTAAGTTATATTTGGTTTGTATGTGTAACGGTTAGTGAGCCTGACTGCTAACTCGTAGGTTGTTGTTGATGTGTTCGCATTTAGGACTAATTTTTGTATGATGAGCACAATGGTTTGTACTGTTTGAGTGTAATTAATCTATAATTGTATGTGCTTTAGAATATTTTAGTTTTTATTTACTCACGCCTATAAATCAAACAGCTGTCAGCTGACAACGCTGAAGACGGAAGATGGCAGAATCGTATCGTCCAAGCCTGAGCTCTTGGAGGAGATCGAAAGGTTCTATGGACAACTATACACGACAACGCAACAACCCGCAAGTACTCCAGCGTCAGACCCTAGAGCTGGATTGACCCGACACTATACCGAAGATATCCCGGACGTCAGCATGCACGAGATTAGTGTGGCTCTCAAACAGCTCAAAAACAACAAGGCGCCGGGTGACGACGGAATTACGAGCGAGCTTCTGAAAGCCGGCGGCACATCCGCTGTAGAAGCCGTGAAGTTAATTCCGTCATTCTCGAGGTTAAAAAGCCACAGGCGTGGCATAGAGGTGTGGTGGTGCTTTTCTTTAAGAAAGGGGATAAAACCCTCTTAAAGAACTACAGACCCATCACACTTCTGAGCCACGTCTACAAGCTGTTTTCGAGGGTCATCACGAATCGTCTCGAGAGCAAGCTAGACGACTTCCAGCCTCCCGAATAAGCCGGTTTTCGTAAAGGCTATAGTACCATAGACCACATACATACGCTGCGGCAGGTTATACAGAAGTCCGAGGAGTATAACAAGCCTCTATGCTTGGCGTTTGTGGACTATGAGAAAGCCTTCGATTCGATCGAAACCTAGGCGGTGCTACAGTCTCTCCAACGGTGCCGGATTGACTACCGATATATCGCAGTGCTGAAGTGTTTGTATGAAAACGCCACTATGTCAGTCCGCCTCCAGGACCAGAGTTCGAAACCTATTCAACTCCAGCGAGGGGTGAGACAGGGGGATGTCGTATCCCTGAAACTGTTTACCACTGCGCTGGAGGATGTTTTCAAGGTTTTGGACTGGAATGGACTCGGCATCAACATCAAAGGCGAGTACATTACTCACCTTCAATTCGCAGACGATATCGTAGTCATGGCTGAGACCATGGAAGACCTAGGCACAATGCTCGATGGCCTCTGTAGAGTCTCCCAACAAGTAGGTCTTAAGATGAACATGGACAAGACGAAAATCATGTGGAACGTCCATATTGTACCTACTCCTATTCAGGTTGGGAACTCTACGCTCGAAGTTGTCGACAAGTATGGGACAAGTAGCCCAATTAGGTAGGTCCAACATCAAGAAGGAGGTCAATTGTCGAATCCAACTCGGTTGGGCCGCTGCCCAACCGTTTGGGAAGCTACGACATATCTTCTCGTCCGATATCCCGCAGTGTCTCAAGACGAAAGTCTTTGACCAGTGTGAGTTGCCAGTGATGACTTACGGATCAGAGACGTGGTCGCTCACTATGGGCCTTATCAGAAGGCTCAAGGTCACTCAGAGGGCGATGGAGAGAGCTATGCTTGGAGTTTCACTGCGAGATCGAATCAGAAATTAGGAGATCCGCAGTAGAACCAAAATCGCCGACATAGCTCTCCGGCAAACAAAATATCCCGATAAGCGGCAATAGGCTCACCACCTATTACGTGGGATCAAAACACTGGCGAAAAGTGGGCGTTTAATATACCTCTGCCTACCCCTTCTGGAAAACAGGCGTGAGTCTATGTATGTATGTATGTAGCTCTCCGGATAGCCAAGCTGAAGTGGCAGTGGGCAGGGCACATAGCTCGAAGAACCGATGGCCGTTGGGGCAGAAAGGTTCTGGAGTGGCGGCTACGTACCGGACGACGCAGCAGAGGTAGGCCCCCCGCAAGGTGGACCGACGATCTAGTCAAGATCGCGGGAGGCGGTTGGATGCGGGCGGCTCAAGACCGGTCTGTATGGAGAACCTTGGTGGAGGCCTATGTCCAGCAGTGGACGTCGTTTGGCTGATATGAGATAAATCAAATGGGCAGAGCTGCATATTACACCCACATTTCGCAACATTATGAATTTTTTGAACCCACGGTATAGGGGCCGAGCCTATTGCCGTTACCTGGCAAATTTCCAGACTCCGTGCTACTACTGAGATTTCGGAAAAACTCAGTAGCACAAAATTTATTAGAATTATTACCAGATTTTCCAGTCTGTCTAATTTTGGATCGTTTGATTTATTACGTTGTCGATTCTGTAGGCAAGTAATTATAATTATTTATTAATATTCATTGTAAATTTTCTGTGACGTCAGCGGTAGACATTGGCCATTGCACAACAAAATAGTGGAGTTAGCTGTCATCTATGGTATTTTCGGGTCAATACGACCTTCAAACTTAAGAAACGAGCGTACTCTTTTTGAAATACTGGCAACACCCTTGCGACTCCTCCATGAGCGGCAGTAATAAATTACCATCAAGTGATTCTGCCTGTTTGCCGTTATATAATCTTTTGTCGAGCGTCATCGTGCGGAAAGTTACGTTGATTACGATGTTCGCCGTCATCCTCATACATAATATAATGCTGACTGTTCGGCGTGTCATGCCAACCAAATACTATGACCGATAGCTGAGTCACTGTAGGTTCAATGCAGAAATGTTAGCAGGTATACTGTACGATAAGCTCTTTTGTTTTATTTGTGTCCTCATATTTTTAATCGATTTTAAACTTTCGAGATTTGTATACATCATTTTTTTGCGTAAAATGATAAGCCTTTGTTACATGCAATATAATACAGATACATAATGCCTTTTTAAACAAATTTATTTAGCGGGTCTTACTCAATTTTCGCGAGTTAAGAGAGAGCGAGAGAAAGAAGACCTGCTAAATAAAATAGTATGACAAACGCATTATGTCTCTGTATTTTATTGCATATTTTACGGAAAAGTCCGAAGCACCCGCAACCGGCGAGCATGTATGAAAAGAGTAATGAATGTAGAGGAAGCGCTTGAGGTTTGTAAGGATAGAAGCAAGTGGCGATCTGTTGTCTCTGCCTTTACCTACGGGAAAAAGGCGTGAGAATATGTATGTATGTATTTATTTTATTGCATACAAAAATTGCATATCATTGCACAAGTATTTCATGCCCAAAGAGTTTGACAAAAACATCTACAAACCGCAAGAAACTATTTTTAACCAAAATAAAAGTATAGAACGCCGCCAAATATGATTCAGACGCACTTTTGACGTCACTTGTGTAAAGTGCTCTCAGTAACTATAACCAGCTTACTCGACGCTGTAAATCGTCGGCGGTATAATATGTTTGCGCCACACGAGAACTAGAATAAGTCGAGCGATGTTATGACAAAAGAGAAAATAATATTAAACATAGATGTTTTAGTTTGGATTGCTAGATGTGGCGGTTTAAATGTTTGTTTATTTTATTTTCTTAAGAGTCACACCGAAACGCGCGCTGCCAAGCGCAAAACCACTGTCCTCTTCAAGCATCGTCGCGTCGCGTCACGTTTCGGTGTGAATTGACCCTAATACTGTTATTAGCGAAACCGGTTGTAGGCGTTGCCCCATATGTTTCCAAATAAATGTTGGTGACACGCCACCTGCAGCGCCAATACAGTGTCCAATAGTATTTTCAAACCATCCAGGCACCTATTGTTTTGTTTAATGCACACTAGATTACATAGAAATTGGCCCAGCTGTTTGAGAATTGTCAGTACTGATTTTAACATCTTATCTTAATATATAAAATCCTTGCGTTACTGACTGACTGACAGACACGCTGAAACTATTGGGATTAGGAAGCTGAAATTTGGCATGTATGTTCTTTGGGGACCGTAAGGGTGCACTAAGAAGGGATTTCCCGAAATTCCCACGGAATCGGCCAAAACGGGAAAATTAAAAAAAATGCAGGCGTAGCTGCTGGCATCCTCTAGTTATGAATATATCAGTACTAACAATTTGCAATATGCAATTTCCTTATGCAGGCCATGGACTACAAATTATATCCTAGCCTTTTCTTCCTTATATGTAACTAGCTGGTACCCGCGGCTTCGCACGCGGAAAAAAGTTACGTTTTAGAAAGTTCTCTGCCTAATCTCATCTTTATACAGCCGGCGGTATTCCAGATTTCAATATGACTGAGCCTTTGCTTTTATATATAATTTTACAAAAATTAGTGTCATAACAACAGCGCTACCTACCGAGTCAAATTGTAGCCTATATGTAGCGCTATAAAATCCTGTATCTTCCAGTTAAAGTCTTATTTGAATCGGTTCAGCCATTCCAGAGATTACCCCAAACAAACAGAAAGACAGACAGACAGACAGACAAAAATGTTAAAAAAGGGTTGTTTTGGACTAAGAATCGTGTAACTTACTATATGCACTTGAAAAAACATAGTTATTTTGAAATCACAGACAGACACTTCAATTTTATTTATATGTATAGATGAGCAGAAGAAGTAAAAACTTGTTATCGCGACAACAGCGCCAACTACCGGGTCAAATTGTAGCCTATATGTAGCGCTATATAGTCGTCTACCTTGCAGTGAAAGTCTCATTTGAATCGGTTCAGCCGTTCCAGAGATTACCCCGGACAAACAGAAAGACAGACAGACCGACGGACAGATAGACAGACAAAAATGTTAAAAAGGGTTGTTTTGGACTAAGAATCGTGTAACTTACTATATGCACTTGAAAAAACATAGTTATTTTGAAATCACAGACACTTCAATTTTATTTATATGTATAGATGTATAGATGAGCAGAAGAAGTAAAGACTTGTTATCGCGACAACAGCGCCAACTACCGGGTCAAATTGTAGCCTATATGTAGCGCTATATAGTCGTCTACCTTGCAGTGAAAGTCTCATTTGAATCGGTTCAGCCGTTCCAGCGATTACCCCGGACAAACAGAAAGACAGACAGACAGACAGACAGACAGACAGACAGACGGACAGACAGACAGACAAAAATGTTAAAAAGGGTTGTTTTGGACTTAGAATCGTGTAACTTACTATATGCACTTGAAAAAACATAGTTATTTTGAAATCACAGACAGACACTTCAATTTTATTTATATGTGTAGATTATGTTGATTGTTGTAATTTTGTGAAACATACCTTGTTTAAAAATATTCTTGGAATAAATTTCGAATTAAATTAAATAACTGTGGTGGTGTGGTGGCTTAAAATCTGTCTGAATGGAGAGCCTCAGGAAGGACTATGTCCAGCAGAGGACGTCTTTAGGCTGACATGACGATATAAGTGTTTTATTTTTTGATAATAATTAATAGTAATAATTTGAAAACAACAAGTCATATCCAGTTAGCCTTAGCTCCACGTCCCGCGTGTGTATGACAACCCACAGACTGACGTGCGTACACGATAAATCATATGAAACAATTCGACATACCACAAATGGGCTCGCAATGAGAACGGTTCGTTATATTAATATTATACAGCTAGCCCGTTTTGATATGTAAGCATTGGTAAGCAGTTTTATAGAGTAATGGCTGACGAAATACAGGCCAGCGGTTGGCGGTTGGAACCAGCTATGCAATGTCTATCATCGCCTAAACGTAAATCAATATTATTTGGAGAAATAAATTTTGCGCGATGGAAAGACAATAACCTAAAAATACCATCATGAACAGATTTGGATATAAATTATTTCACCGTTGTAACTTTTACCTCCATTTCTCTAATTTAATATTAATAATTTCTCCCACATACACACAACGCGATCTTGCCCGAATCTAAGCAGAGCTTCTACTGTGGATACTCGGCAATGGATAAACATACGTATTATATCATCATCATGGCAGCCTAGAGACGTCCACTGCTGGACATAGGCCTCCCCCAAGATTATCCACACAGACCGATTTTGAGCCACCCGCATCCAACCGCTCAACATAATATATCATCATCATCCCTTTATTCTGTCCCACTGCTGGGCACGGGCCTCTTCTCACTATGAGAAGTGTAAGGCCATAGTCCACCACGCTGGCCAAGTGCGGGTTGGCAGATTTCACATGTCTTTCGAAAACATTATAGACAGTTCTCAGACCGGCAAGTTTCCTCACGATATTTTCCTTCACCGATAAGCAAGCGATAATTAACAATTTAATACGCACTTAACTTTGAAACGTCATTGGTGCGTGCCGTGGATTCGAAACCGAGAATTCTGCGTAGCAGTCTGTCAGTCTTTCCACTCGGCTATAGCTGCCTTACATAATATATACTTAAATTTAACTTCCTGACCTATTCGAATGCTTAAATGTTTTCAAATTTGATTCACCCAGCTATGAAAAATATATCGACAGCACATCTAAAACTCTTTTGAAAGCTCACACGTTACTTTTCACATCTCAAACAGTATGTCGCTTTTGGCCTGATCGCTTGAACGCCACAACATGACACACAACACCATCTAGTTTTAAACTAAGCAGACCTTGTACTATGTGTAATAGACAATCAAATGGGTAAGCATACAATACAGAATATATAACATAACTTCACACCTTTTATCCCCGAAGGGGTAGGCAGAGGTGTATTACACACTCACACTTCGTCAGTTATGTTTCGGTCCCAATGTAATAGGGGGCGAGCCTATTACCATGTACCGGGCACATAATATATACTTGAGTTTAATTTTAGTATCTAATTCATTTGAAAGCTCACATGCAGTCAAATTAAATTCAACCGCCATCGAAAAATATTTAATTTAAAGCTCTTTTTAAAAGTTCACACGTTACTTTTGACATCACAAATAGTCGCTCGCTTTTGGCGTGATTGCTCGAACGGACCTTGCTCCGCGCACCTTGTCAACACATGCAGACGTCAAACACAAACCGCTTTAGAATCACGCGCTGTCGATTCACACAGCGGTTGAGCATTGGTGGGTGTTGTATATCGCATTGGAAACGGATTGGCACCGCATTGACTTGAGATCTAGCAATAAAATTTGCGATGCCTGTTAATTTCAATTTGGCAAATATTTTCAAGGGTAAGGACAAATTTTATATTACCAACGTCTTTCGTCTTAAATTGCGTAGAGCAGTTTTAATGCTGCAAAGTATGATGAGTAATTTGTCTTAGGTAAAGGGCAAGTAACTCAAGGCGTCAATAGCGATTGTGCTATTAATTTATTTTGTCAAATATAGTCAAATTAATATAATATGGTAAACATTTAATTTAAAATCAACCAGATATTGATTATAAATTACTGTGATCAGAATTCAAGTTACAAACTACGATGAGCGAATGTCGCAAATTCATCTTCTTCACGAATATTTAACACCTGAGTTGAAGACTTTTCAACTAAACTAAACAAAAGGAAATAATTATATATATTACATAATATACATATTTTATCCAACAAAAGTCTAGTTTTCTTATAAATGCAATTTGTTTCTCATTAAATAGCTTTTTAGGTCAATCACATGTTTAACCTCTTAAAATAAATCCTTAAAAATTAACTGCACGTTTCTTCACAAGCAGTAAACCATGAAATCCTGATGATCCTCCAAAAATAAAGCGTGAACATAAAACATCTATATTCAGTGCATCTGAACCGAGAGCTTATAATCGCAGACTTGGCATGCATTATGCATCTGAATTTAGAACCATCGTAAATATTGAGAGTGCTCCGAAAACTTTTATAACCAGACTTTGTGTTCGCATCTTAGGGTCTAGCATTTTATTGACAGTCGTTTCAAAGTTGAAGGGGTACATACAGCTTCACGTCAAAGTATTTTTCTTAACGAAACTTACATATAGAACTTTTAGTACATTTAAAGCATTCATGTTCGAGTATTATACGAGCAAGAGCTTACTTTTACTTTGTAAGACACTTTGTGTTTTTTTCTTTCTTTCTTTGTGGCTGGCAGCGGCTAGACACGAAAAGCTGAAAATAGGTCTCAGTAGCGTGCCATTGGAAAGGCCTATATCCAGCAGTGGACTATGTCAGGTTGATGATGATGATGATGAAGACACTGTCTTCACTTGGGTTACAATTACTCCATCAGTACTTTCTTTATACAAATAATGCTCACGTAGTAGATGCTTAAGTCCCTTCGCGACCACGACCTCTGTACGCATATTCATATACTCAAGCCTTTTTTCCGTCAGGGTAGGCATAGACAACGGAACGCCACTTGCATCTATCTTCACGTCTCACGCGCTTTCTTCACGACCTTTATAAGCCGGTTGAAACGTCGGAGAATTACCTCGAGTAAGACATGCTTAATAAATTGTATGATGTACACAAATCTATGCTACATGTATACAAAAGAGTTTATTTTCTGTATTCTAAGCAAAAAGGTTTGACCAATCATGGTACCCAGTTTTCTAATGCGTCTACGAACAATTTTATAGTAATCATTTTCATAGTGTTCTTGTTGAACACTATGATTTTTTTAAAATTTGGTTTATTTATTTTTAGTCTTAAAACTTATGAAAGATTAACCTTTTGCTTACACGCTTATAGATTAACTGCCAATGTCTTTAGATGTGCCTACAGCAGTTCAGTTTAATAATATAAATTAACCTTAAAGATTTTAATAGAACGTCAAAATTTATCAAAACTATTACCAGATTTTCCTGTCTGTCTAATTTTGGATCTTTTGTTTATTACTTTGTCGGTACTAGTGACAAGTAATTATAATTCTTTATTAATTTTCGTAGTTAATTCTCTGTGACGTCAGTGATGGGCAAATGATCATAGAAAAAGGAATTACCGCTACTTCGGAATCTCAGTGGTGATGCAGGGACGATGGCGCAAGTCAAGCAGCATTTCAATGCTTTCTATTACGTGAGTGTAGTACTTTAAAGACGTATTTAGAGAATTATTCATAGCTATTATATTTTATAATTAAAGCTTAAGAATTAAGACTCACAAAATTGACTATTTACACTAAAAGACAGACTCGGAAATAGAGCAAGAATTTTGAATAATTTTCCTATTCAAATTGACAACCAGTGCCTATATTTCAGCGTTCAGTGTATATTTACTGTGACAAAGCAGCACAATTTAAATTCTTTAATTCCTTAATCTTGAACGAGATCTTATCCCTTAAGAAGAAGGGTCAATCTACCTTTGGAAAACATTACAAAGCTCGCTTATTAAGCTTACAATTAAAAAGGTTTAATATTTACAATCACAAAACGAACACAGTCTCATTTCCTTTTCTAAATATTTGATGAGAAAATTTCCGCCATTTTTAAAGAAATGTAGGCTGTAAAATTGGTTGCCGAAATTCTAGAATGTTTTTAAGGCAGTTGGTAATAGACGGCGAATCGAGTTTTTGTCAGGCGTCTTGGATTTCATCACGTTAAAAATAATTAATATGCTATAAACTGGCAGTTTGTATGAGGATCGGTACTTTGTCTGAAAAAGACTATTATAAAAGGATTTTCATTTTGGACCGGAACGGTGTAACGCTTTTAAGTAGCTGGGAAATTGTGTTTTTGAGTATAATTTATACCAAGGTCGTATAATGTTTAAGCTTATGGATTCCGATACCTGTAAATTTCAATTTGGCAAATATTTTAAAAGGGATAAAACGGTATCGCCGTCCCAAGGACAAACGGCTTTCCACTTGAATTGCGTAAAGTGAAGTTTCGATGCTGGAAAGCATGATGAGTATTTATAGGTAACTATAGGTATAGTGAAATTGTATTTTGAGAATATTTTGTTGCTTTTGTACATTTCTTTATTTTTTTCACTAATTAAAAGGAATTATTATAATGAGCGTATTTCGCAATTTTTTCTACTGCCCAATAATTATAAACTGTGTCGAAAACTTTTCAACTAACGTACACAAAAGAAGATTAATATAATTATAATATGCAACAAAAGTGCAGTTTCTTAAAAATGTAATTTGTGTTCTCATAAATCGCCGTTTTTAGGTCAGTAACTTAAATCATAACTTTCAAAATGAATCCTTAAAATTTAACTGCACGTTTCCTCACAAGCAGTAAACCATCAAAACCTGATGATCTCCCAAAAATAAAGCGTGAACATAAAACATCTATATTCAGTGCATCTGAACCGAAAGCTTATAATCGCAAACTTGGCATGCATTATGCATCTGAATTTAGAACCATCGTAAATATTGAGAGCGCTCCGAAAACTTTTATAACCAGACTTTGTGTTAGCATCTTAAGGACTAGCATTTTATTGACAGTCGTTTCAACTTGTCTTTACGAAACTTACATGTAGAACTTTGAGTACCTTTATGGCATTCATGTTCGAGTAATATTCGCATGGGTTACAATAACTCTATGAGCATTTTCTTGATACAAACCTCGATCATCTGTGGTAGGTAAATGCCTAAGATAACAATTTTTTTACGTTACTACGATTGTGGGCTACCTCTATGCGACTTTATTTTCAAGTTTGTGACAAGCGAAGTTTGTGTTAGGCACATTCCTCCAGAAGAAGCCGTCGAAAGTACGGCTCGAATCCCGTAGCGGCCAGTTCACGAGTTTTTCTGTAAGCATACTAGTCCATAAGTCAGCCAGATTTATAAAATATATATCTACTGTTCTGCAAATTTTGCTTTATTTATTTTTAGTGCCAATGTCTTTAGATGTACCTACAGCAGTTCAGTTTAATTATATAAATTAACCTTAAAGATTTTAATACTAGGTCAAAATTTATCAGAATTATTACCAGAATTTCCTGTCTGCCTAATTTTGGATTGTTTGATTTATTACGTTGTCTTTTCTATAGACAAGCAATTATAAATTCTTTATTAATATTCGTAGTACACTTTCTATGAAGACAGCAGTAGACATTGGCCATAGTAAGATGATCCCAGTTCCGCCATGCACAACTAAATTGTTGAAATTAGCTGTCACCTACGGTATTTTCGGGTCAATACGACCTTCAAACTTAAGAAACGAGCGTACTCTTTTTTGACATACTGGCAACACCCTTGTCAGTCCTCCGGTGTTGCGGGTATCCATGCGATGGTAATTAATTACCATCAAGTGATTCTGCCTGTTTGCCGTTATTATCCGCTGCTTACATTAATGATAACTTGTCTGAATTAGATTTATTTAACACAAATCCGACTAAATACAGGATTGAAATGACAAGACAATGGTTCGAATCGATCCCCTGAGTGTCTGTGTCCACGTATTATTGTGTAACATTTTATAATCTTTTATTAATATTTTGCTGTTTATTTTTGTTTAACTGTTTGTTTTTTTATGTATATTTTTTAATATCTCCCATTTTTGAATTTATGTATTGTGATAAAATTATTTTTTGCTTTTATAGGTAATTCATTAGATTAAGCATTAAATGTTCATATGTGAAAACTCATAAATGGTTTGCAGTTGATAAAAAATTGTTAATCTAGTTGTAAGATACTGTTTGTTTTCCAAATAAAATAAAATAAATAAATAAATAAATTATCAAAGCATTGTGTGACGTGACGCTCGACGTCACATCGTGCGGAAAGTTACGTTGATTACGATATTCGCCGTCATCCTCATACATATAATGCTGACTGTTCGGCGTGTCATAACATAACTTACTTCACGCCTTTTCTCCCGGAAGGGGTAGGCAGAGATGTATTACACACCCACTCTTCGCCAGTTATGTTTCGGTCCCAATGTAATAGGGGGCGGGCCTATTGCCATCTAATGGGCACATTGTGAAGCGAGCGATAATTAACATTTTAATACACACATAACTTCAGAAAAGTCAGAGGTGTGTGCCCGGGGTAACTGGGGATCGAACCCGAGACCATCGTCTCGGCAGTCCGTTACGTACACCACTGGGCTATCGGCGTGTCATGCCAACCAAATACTATGACCGATAGTTGAGTCACTGTAGGTTCAATGCAGAACTTTTAGCAGGTATACTGTACGATAAGCTCTTTTGTTTCATTTGTGTCCTCATATTTTCAATCGATTTTAAACTTTCGCGATTTGCATACACCAAATACAGAAACATAATACGTTTTTAGAAATATGCGGAGGCCCATGGCTTAAAATATAATACAACTAAAAGCGAAGTTATAGTTTTTAAAGCTCATAATAAAACACCCTACAATATTCCACCTATTAAGTTAATGGGTACAACCTTACAGCTGGTCTCACAATTTAAATACCTAGGTCATGTGGTCACCGATACACTCACAGATGATCAGGATATTGACAGGGAGCGCAGAGCGTTGGCAGCTCGCTGTAATATGCTTGCCCGCAGGTTTGCACGGTGTAAAAGGGAGGTGAAAGTAACCCTCTTTCGGGCTTATTGCCAGTCTTTTTACACGTGCAGCCTGTGGGTGAGGTATACGCAGGGGGCTTACAGCGTTCTGTGCGTTCAGTACAATAACGCGCTTAGGATGTTGTTGGGGCTGCCTCGGTTTTGTAGCGCATCGGGCATGTTTGCAGATGCCAGACTTGACGACTTTTATGCAGTCATGCGCAAGCGATGCGCGTCGATGCTGCAGCGTTTCCGGGGCATTTCGAACGACATCCTCGCGACGTTGGCGGAAAAATTGACGGGCCGTTTATAAAATTCTGGGCCGGTAGACATGTGCGCCCAGAGATCAATGTGCCTAATTAAATGTATGATTTTAAAATTTGTGTACTAACAATAGGCTAAGGAACTACTAACACTATGGATCTTTGGTCTAAAATAAATTATATATTATTATTAGAGGAAGCCAGCAGCTACGCCTGCATTATTTTTAAATTTACCCGTTTTGGCCGATCCCGTGGGAATTTCGGGAAATCCCTTCTTAGTGCACCTCTACGGTCCCCAAGGAACATACATGCTAAATTTCAGCTTCCTGCGCCCAATAGTTTTGGCTGTAGCGTGTCTGTCAGTCAGTCAGTAACGCAAGGATTTTATATATTAAGATATTATATTATTAAACAATTTTATTTAGCGGATCTTACTCAATTTTCGCGAGTTAAAAGAGAGAGAGAGAAGACCTGCTAAATAAAATAATATGACAAACGCATTATGTCTCTGTATTTCGTTGTATATAAAAATTGCATATCATTGTACAAGCATTTCATGCCCAAAGAGTTTTACAAAAACATCTACAAACCGAAAGAAACAATGTTTAACCAAAATAAAAGTACAGAACGCCGCCAAATGTGATTCAGACGCACTTTTGACCTCACTTGTGTAAAGTGCTCTCAGTAACTATAACCAGCTTACTCGACGCTGTAAATCGTCGGCGGTATAATGTGTTTGCGCCACACGAGAACTAGAATAAGTCGAGCGATGTTATGACAAAAGAGAAAATGATATTACACATAGATGTTGTAGTAGGGGGATTGCTGGAAGTGACAGTTCATTAGTTTGAATACTTTCACACCAATAAATGCGTGTAACGTTGACGGTTGCGCTATTGATGGTTAGTTCATATGAAACTAATAATCAGCAGATGAAAAATATTAGAATGACCGGTAGTGTAGGTTATTAGTAGATTTTTTCGTTTAAATAGTTTTTCGATGGCGATTCGACGACCCGGTGACATAGCGGGAGTAACCGACTGCAACAAGACAAACATTTGTGTACGTGAACATGGGTATTTGTCTTGGTCTGGGTGTTTCATAACATCTTATATAAGTAGTACAAGCTCTGCTTAATTTTGGACATCTAGTCCAAAACTAAGTTAAGCTTGTACTATTTATCTATTTAGTTATATTCTATTTAGGTGTTGTGTTGAATATTATTTGCATACAGTAATAATAGTAGTAATACATGTTGAGTTTTGTCGTATTTTTGTTGAACATAATTATTATTTCTCAATTTTATTTCCAAGAAATATTGAATTCAATTAAATAACTGTGGTGGTGTGGTGGCTTAAAATCAGTCTGAATGGAGAGCCTCAGGGAGGACTATGTCCAGCAGAGGACGTCCTTAGGCTGACATGACGATATAAGTGATTTCTTTTTTGATAATTATTAATAGTAATAACTTGAAAACAAGAAGTCATATCTAGTTAGTCCTAGTTTTTGGTCCCGAGTGCGTATGACAACCCACAGACTGGCGTGCGTACACGATAAATCATATGAAACAATTCGACATACCACAAATGGGCTCGCAATGAGAACGTATCGTAATATTAATATTATACAGCTAGCCCGTTTTGATATGTAAGCATTGGTAAGCAGTTTTGTAGTGTAATGGCTGACAAAATTGGGGCCATCAGTTGGCAGTTAGAACCAGCTATGCAATGTCTATCATCGCCTAAACGTAAATCAATATTTTGTAGAATTCATCACTATTCCGCCATTTGGATACAGCATATATTTGGTAGCGCTCATAGCGAGACTTGGCTTGCCGTTCGTAACAGATCGGCAAAGTCAAGCAACGCGTGCACAGGTTACCACTTGGATGGGTGACCGTGTGTGGCATTTACATCTGAGTGCTACCGTGCTTCGGAGGGCACGTTAAGCCGGTTCTTGTCTAGGATAAGCATCGTTAGGCCATGTCAGAGGCCTTCGGGCGGTCTGAAAACTCCGACACCAGAGTTGGCCACACACTCACACGAAAAACAAACAAACATTTCGATTCATACCTAAAAACATTAAAACTGTATCCCTTACATAGAAATAATTGTAATGTTGGTGGATATGACACCTATGCTTTCGAAGATTAATGCGTGAATCTATAAAAAAATATAGTGGCCCCGTAGTAAAGTTTACCTCCATTTCTCTAATTTACTTAATAATAATAATATTGTAACACATACAGAACACCATCTTGTCCCAAAATTAAGCAGAGTTTTTTTTTCCTATGGGTACTAGACAATAGATAACAACATAAAATATACTTCAGTTTAATTTTAATATCTAATCTATTTGAACGTTCAAATGTAGTCAAATTTCATTCAACCATGATCGAAAAATGAATTTAAAGCTCTTTTTGAAAGTTCGCACGTTACTTTTAACATCACAAACAGTCTGTCGCTTTTGGAGTTGTCGCTTGAACGCCCCACCTTGTCAACACATGCAGACGTCAAACGCAAAGCGCTTTAGAATCACGCGCTGTCGATTCACACAGCGGTTGAGCACTGGTGGGTGTTGTATATCGCCTTGGAAACGGATTGAACGTATTGGATTGAGATTTAGTTGTAATATAATAATATCCTAGGAGTAGTCCAAGGCTAAGCTTGATTATTGTTTAGGATGAGATGACCATGTAAGTGGTTGCACGATCATTTGACTAACCACTTCGAACTAGTGCTATAGTAACCAAGTAATTCTAAATGCATATTTATATACTATATACAGGGTGTAAAAAGACCCTTAACGAAAACCAATCACTACAAACATTTCTTCTTCACTTCGGCATCATACCTGGGAAATGACAGGTTCAGGAAATATTGAGGCTCAAAGTTAGTATGGATTATGGATGGTAATTTGTGTTCTCATACATCGCCGTTTTTAGGTCAGTCACATATATCATACCTTTCAAAATGAATCCTTAAAATTTTACTTCACGTCTTTTCACAAGCAGTAAACCATCAAATCCTGTTGTTCTCCCAAAAATAAAGCGTGAATATAAAACATCTATTTTCAGTGCATCTGAACCGAAAGCTTATAATCGCAGACTTGGCATGCATTATGCATCTGAATTTAGAACCATCGTAAATTGAGAGTGCACCGAAAACTTTTATAACCAGACTTTGTGTTCTTAAGGTCTAGCATTTTATTGACAGTCGTTTCAAAGTTGAAGGGGTACATACAGCTTCACGTCAAAGTATTGTTCTTTACGAAACTTATATATAGAACTTTGAGTACCTTTAAGGCATTCATATTCGAGTAATATACGAGCAAGAGCTTATTTTTACTTTGTAAGACACTTTGTGTTTTTTCTTTCTTGTGACTAGCAGCGGCTAGACACGAAAAGCTGAAAATAGGGTTCAGTAGCGTGCCATTGGAGAGGTCTATATTCAGCAGTGGACTAATGGCAGGTTGATGATGATGATGATGGAGACACAGTCTTCACTTGGGTTATAATTACTCCTTCAGTACTTTCTTTGTACAAATAATGCTCACGTAGTAGATGCTTTAGTCTCTTAAAATAATATATACATATTATACTCACGCCTTTTTTCCGTCGGGGTAGGCAGAGACAACGGAATGCCACTTGCATCTATCCTTACAAATCTCACGCGCTTTCTTCACGACCTTCGTAAGCCGGTTTAAACGTCGGAGAATTACTTACCTCGAGTAAGACATACTAAATAAATTGTATGATGTACACAAATCTATGGCACATGTATACAAAAGAGCTTATTTTCTGTATTCTAAGCAAAAGAGATTGACCAACAATTGTACGCAGTTTTCTAATGCATCTACGAACATTTGTTGTAGTAATCATTTTCATAGTGTTCTTGTTGAATACTATGAATTTTTTTACATTTTGATTTATTTATTTTTAGTCTTAAAGGTTATGAAAGATTTACCTTTTGCTTACACGCTTATAGATTTACTGCCAATGTCTTTAGATGTGCCTACAGTAGTTCAGTTTAATAATTTAAATTAACCTTGAAAATATAAATTAACCTAACAAAACGTCAAATTTTATCAAAATTATTACCAGATTTTCCTGTCCGTCTAATTTTGGATCTTTTGTAATTATAATTCTTTATTAATTTTCGTAGTTAATTCTCTGTGACGTCAATGATGGGTCATAGTAAAAGGAATTACCGCTATTTTGGAATCTCAGTGGTGATGCAGGGATGATGGTGCAAGTCAAGCAGCACTTCATTGATTTCTATTACGTGAGTGAGTCCTATGGTAACTTTTGTATGCAACGTCGAGTGCCAAGACGTCTCCTCCTCATCGTCTTGACACTCTTAGCACTGCGTAGAGATGCGGGGTCTCTCTGTATCTTCTATCGCTTGTGCTATGGGGAGGATTCCGAGGTTGACCCCAGCAGCCTCTTTTCGCTACATAACAGGTCATCAGTTTCATCACCATCATTGAGAAGGTGAGCAGTCCACAACTGTACGTTTTGCTAGAAATTTCCTACCTCCCACAGCAAAATTGTGGGATTAGCTATCACCTACGGTATTGCCCAACTAATACGACCTTCAAACTTTCTAGAGAAGAGCGTAATCTTTTTTTAAATGCCGGCAACACCCTTGCATTCATCCATGAGCGGCGGTAATCAATTACCATCAAGTGATTCTGCCTGTTTGCCTTTATATAAGCTTTTGTCGAGCGTCACATCGTGTGGAAAGTTACGTTGATTACGATGTTCGCCGTCATCCTCATATATAATATAATGCTGACTATTCGGCGTGTCATGCCAACCAAATACCTTAAATGTAAATAAAAATGTATGTACCTACGTATTATTGGTATTTATTTGTTTATTGAAATATTAGTAAGTATTTTAATATCATCAAAAATAAGTAATTATTTATCGGAATGGTCGTCAGTACAGGACGTCGATTGACTACGAAACGGAAGTGTGAAGATGGCGCGCTTCGACAGAGTCTAGTGACGTTCGCTACAGTTGAAGAGGGGGGATGACGGTTGACGTTCAACGGAGCAACGGCAACTATCACTTCTCTTGGAAACTCCGGGCGGGCGACAAGTACCTAGAAACTGTCACTCGTTTCGTGTTCAGTACAAGTCAGTTTTGTTAAATTTGATTTGGTGTGACCTTAAAAAAACTGTGACGTGAAGTGTTGATACCGGCCAAGAATCAAGCAATCCGCCGACATATTGATATTTGTTACTACTAAAGTTCGGAACGCACCTATAACTATGATCTCTGCATCACCTTAGGTTGACTGTTAGAGAATGCCTTTGGCATTAAGTCCACCTATGTACATATTTTATTTGCGCAAAAAGTAAAAAAAAATAATACTATGACGGATAGTTAAGTCGCTGTAGGTTCAATGCAGAACTTTTAGCAGGTGTACTGTACGATAAGCTCTTTTAATTCATTTGTGTCCTCATATATTCAATCAATTTTAAACTTTCGCAATTTGTATACATCGATTTTTTGCGAAAAATTATAAGCCATTGTTTCACGTAATAAGATGCAGCTGCATAATGCGTTTTTAAATAATTTTATTAAATGGGTCTTACTCAATTTTCGCGAGTTTTGTGAGAGGGTGACAAACGCCTGTATTACTGTATTTTATTGCATACAAAAATTGCTTATCATTTCACACAAGCACCTCACGACCAAAAAGCTTACTAAAGTCTCCGAACCGCAAGAAACAATTTTTAACCAAAATAAAAGTACAGAACGCCGCCAAATATGATTCAGACGCACTTTTGACCTCACTTGTGTAAAGTGCTCTCAGTAACTATAACCAGCTTACTCGACGCTGTAAATCGTCGGCGGTATAATGTGTTTGCGCCACACTAGAACTAGAATAAGTCGAGCGAGGTTATGACAAAAGAGAAAATAATATTACACATGGATTTTGCAGTTTGGATTGCTAGATGTGACAGTTTAAACGGTTGTTTATTTTATTTTCTTAATACTGTTATTAGTGAACCCGGCTGCAGGCGTTGTCCCATATGTTTCCAAATAAAAGTTGGTGACACGCCACCTACAGTGTCCAATAGTATTTTCAAACCATCCAGGCACCTATTGTTTTGTCTTATACACACTATATTACATAGAAATTGGCCCAGCTGTTTGAGAATTGCCAGTACTCATTTTAACATTATAAATATAAAATTTGTAGTAACAATTTTCCTTATGCAGGCTATGGAATACAAATGAAATTCCAGCCTTATCTACCTTAAAAATATTAAATATAATTATGTTGATTACTGTAATTTTGTGAAACATACCTATGTTTAAAAATATTCTTGGAATAAATTTCGAATTAAATTAAAGCTGTAGTGGCTTAAAATCAGTCTGAATGTAGAGCCTCAGGGAGGACTATGTCCAGCAGAGGACGTCTTTAGGCTGACATGACGATATAAGTGATTTATTTTTTGATAATAATTAATAGTAATGACTTGAAAACAACAAGTCATATCTAGTTAGCCCTAGCTCCACGTCCCACGTGCGTATGACAACCCACAGACTGGCGTGCGTACACGATAAATCATATGAAACAATTCGACATACCACAAATGGGCTCGCAATGAGAACGTATCGTTATATTAATATTATACAGCTAGTCCGTTTTGATATGTAAGCATTGGTAAGCAGAATTGTAGAATAATGGACAATGAAATTGGGGCCATCGGTTGGCGGTTGGAACCAGCTATGCAATGTCTATCATCGCCTAAACGTTAATCAATATTTTATGGAATTCATCACTATTCCGCCATTTGGATATAGCATATATTTGGTAGCGCTCATAGCGAGACTTGGCTTGCCGTTCGTAACAGATCGGCAAAGTCAAGCAACGCGTGCACAGGTTACCACTTGGATGGGTGACCGTGTGTGGCATTTACATCTGAGCGCTACCGTGCTTCGGAGGGCACGTAGTGTAGGATAAGGATCGTTAGGCCATGTCGGAGGCCTTCGGGCGGTCTGAAAACTGCGACACCAGAGTTGGCCACACACTCACACGAAAAACAAACAAACATTTCGATACATACCTAAAAACATTAAAACCGTGTCCCTTACATAGAAATAATTGTACCTAATGTTGGTGGATGATACACCTCTGCCTTCGAGGATCAAGGCATGAATCTATAAAAAAATATAGTTGCCCCGTAGTAAAGTTTACCTCCATTTCTCTAATTTACTTAATAATAATAAAATTATACCACATACAGAACACCATCTAGTCCCAAAATTAAGCAGAGATTTTTCTATGGGTACTAGACACTGGATAAACAACATAACATATCATCATCATCATCAGCCTTTAACAGTCCAGTGCTGGACTAGGCCTCTCCTTTGAAAGGAGGAATTGGCCTACTATACCACGCTGGCCAAACGGGTTGGTATAGAGTCTGTATCAAGTTTTCCTTCTCTTACAGTGCTGTTCTCTGCATAATATGCTCCCTCTGTCGGCTCTTACGACACCCATGGGATAATAATATGGGGTAGTGACAATCCGTATTCTTAATCCGTCACCACACGGACAACATTACATAACATATACATATACATAACATATACTTCAGTTTAAATTTTAATATCTAATCCACTTGAACGCTCAAATGCAGTCAAATTTCATTCAGCCACCATGAAAAATTTATTTAAAGATCTTTTTGAAAGTTCACACGTTACTTTTAACATCACAGTCTGTCGCTTTTGGCGTTATCGCTTGAACGCCCCACCTTGTCAACACATGCAGACGTCAAACACAAAGCGCTTTAGAATCACGCGCTTTCGATTTTGACACGGCGGTTGAGTACTGGTGGGTGTTGTATATCGCCTTGGAAACGGATTGAACGTATTGGATTGAGATTTAGTTGTAATATAATAATATCCTAGGAGTAGTCCTATCCTATGCTTGATTATTGTTTAGGATTAAATGACCGTGCAAGTGGTTGCACGGTTATCTGACTAACTCCTTCGAACTAGTACTATGGTAACCAAGTATTTCTAAATGCATATCGGCGTAGTGGTTTAAGCGGCCGCCTCGTCGCTTGACACTGCGCGCAGTGTTGTGGGTTCGATTCTCACACGAGACAACACTTTGTGTGATTCACAAATTATTATATATATAGTCTGGGTGTTAATTGTGTCCGTTAGTTGTATGTTTGTAAAGTACCCCGTGACACAGGATTTAGTCCTAATGCGGGAGATGTCTTTTTTCTTAAATATATTTATTGATGATGCCCGCAGCTACGCTCGTACTTTTCTTCTAGATCCCATGAGCATGAAGTGCACTAAGAAGAGATTTCTTACGGTCCCCAAGTAACATAATATCACAAATTTCTGCTCCTTGCGCCTAATAGTTTGGCTGTGCGTTGTCTGTCAGTCAGTCAGTAAAAGAAGAATTTTATATATATATACATGGTGTAAAAAGACCCTTAACGAAAACTGAAATCCCATGTTGTACCAATCACTACGAACATTATTTACTTCGGCACCATACCTGGGAAATTACTGGTTCAGGAGATATTGAGGCTCAAAGTTAGTATGAAATTTTTCTAATTAGGTACAAAATCGATGCATTTACCCCGCCAACATGTTCTTTAGATGCCCTATAACCCTATGGATATGTAGGATTTTCGAGAAATGCACGCGCGCGCTTTTAATTGCGGTTTAAAAAATCTGAAAACTTAAAAAAATATCGTTTCCCAGGTATTCTTTTTGGTTAGTATGACTTGGCATGATGTCCTCAACAAGTAGACTTCGGCTTGGTGATGGGTCTTGTGACACCCTGTAGATTTAAAACCGTAATATCCTATAATAGACGCAGAGGATGCTACAAAGATGATCTCGAGTTCCAACTTACGGCGCACACCACTGACTTTTCGAAATCAAGTGCGTATTTCTACAAACTTAGCTACGTTAGCAACTAACCGATGCAAACCAAATTTTGGGCACCTTCAGCGATCTATACTTAAGTTCGTCGAAGATTCGCTTAGTTTGCATTTAGCTCATTCCGTTGAACCACTCGCTTGAGGCCTTCGCTTTGTAAGTCGACCACACGTTGTTTCCTTTTAACCAAGCTTGTCTTGAGGCGAAGCAATGCAGTTACAAAATGAAATTCTTACGAATCCCCTTCACCACGCTCCAAACTTAACTATTAAAAGAGACCTAGGTTTATGTACCAAAAAAAAGATTTTTAATACAAAGAATACTGGACGACTGCGGTAAGACTAGTGGTCGTTGCCAAATCAATACGTGTGCCAACCAATAGTCGCCAAGCCGTGACACCGTTGCACAGTCACTAATAATGCCATTTAGATGCAGCTACTGAACACAGACATCCCGATGCAATACCAATACGGTCAGGAAACAAACTGCAACGGCACTAAACAGCTACAACAGCCAAGAATTTTCTAATAATAAACACCTAGTGTAGAACAGACTTGGATTAAAACCCATGGTGAGTAAAATTAACTCTACAAAGAAATGTTTGTATCTTATTATTTATTTTTATTTTTATAGTATAGTCTCACGCCTGTATTCCCGAAGGGGTAGGCAGAGGTGTAAATTATTACACCCACATTTCGCCATGAATTTTTAGGCCCCACGTAATAGGGGAAAAGAAAGAAAGAAAATACATACAATATTTCAACAATAAAATTATAGAAACAGCAACTCTATCCCGCCATTTCCATCATGATGCATTGCTTTCACTTGAAAGCGCCGCCACAAATAATATTCTTTCAAATAAACTACTACGGCTGCAATGGAAACGAAAATTTGACATTAATCATATTAAAGTTTATGTTGGCAGACGTTATACATGAGAAGAGCTAACTACAGTCGTTTGTCATACATGTTTCGGGCACAAATTTATGTAGTGGTTTTGCACAGTTTAATATACATTTAGTTATATCATTTATATATGGCTGTGCCGGCTCGCCCGTAGGTCTGTCTAATGAACCTAAGGATCTAGTGTGAGTTTGAGATTGATCGAGTTGCTAGTCGTGTTTCGACAGGACAATTTCCATACATTTAAAAATAATGTATTTATTGATGTATATATTTAATTTAAACTTATTTAAAATTATTTTTCGGGATTTATCCCACGTACCTTTGTTTGGGATAACCGATATTTGTTGTGAACATGGCGCTTGCAACAGTGCCGAAATATCGGATACTCCAAACAAAGGTACCTACGTGGTATATATCCTGAAAGACAATTTAAAATAAGTTTAAATGACCACGACATTGAAATTATCAGTTTAAATTCCTATGATGTATATATTGTCCATATACTTTTTAGCAATAATCGATTTTAAACTTTTGCGATTTGTATACATCATACAATATTATTTAGCGCCTCCGCGACCACAACCGTTGCAAGCCGGTAGAAACGTAGGAGAATAACAGAGGTATTTATGCCTTGAAATAAGTAAATTATCGCGACTAAGACCCGCTTGAGGGCATAGAATATAAGTGTCACCACCCCCTATCTTCCCGTGGGTGTCGTAAGAGGCGACTAAGGGATAACACGATGCAAATACCATCTTTGCGTAGAGACGGAAAACTCGACATCAAACCCTATACGTCTGCCTCGTTGGTCTCGCGGCATAAATGTGCGCGTGGGATCGGGAGGTCCCGGGTTCGATTCCTAGGTCGGGCAGTGTTATTGGGTTTTTCTGTCACGAAATTCTCAGTAGCAGCACGGAGTCTGGAAATGTGCCCGGTACGGCAATAGGCTCGTCCCTTATTACGTGGGACTAAAGTATATCTGGCGAAAAGTGGGTGTAGAAATACACCTCTGCCTACCTCTTCGGGGTCATAGGCGTGAGACTATTTATGTATGTATGTGTACTTTTTAGCAGTTGAGACATCCATAGACAGTCTTAACTGCTCACCGCAGGTTATGACAATTCTTGTGTGATGAGCACCATGATTAGTTCTATGTCTGGGTACAATGAAATTATTTATGTGTATTAAAACAATAATTTGAAAACCACTGAGATATTAACTTCAATCATCAATCTTAACACAGCGGTCAAGATTAACGCCGCCATTTTAAATCAAAATCGGTTACAAAATTAATGCTATTTTGCCGTGGAACATCACACAGCATGAGTCTGGTGACGGAACCCTTTTGTTACGTCATGTCAATTGCGTCATCAATGCAGTTACTTTATTCTCTGAGATCACAGATCAGGGTCAAGCCAGAGCTCAATCACACTGTCTACTTGGCATGCTCGTAAAATTTACGACTCGCGAATTTAAGCGACTGGTCGGTGTAGGGTTGCTATAAGTGTAGTAATAAAACAGTAGACAGTAATGGTGAGTCTATTGGGCAGCATTAATAAAAAATAAGGACAATTTTTTCAATGGTCAGGTTAGTCTAAAATTAAACTGTCACATGGCTCAGTCAATGTATTAGAAAAAAGTTGATTGAATTTGGATTAGTCTCATTTTATACCTATTACGAATTTTTTGACGTGACAACGTCTTATAAATTGGTTTGCCGGGTGACACTTCAAGAAACTGCGTTACGCTCCGCTCACGTTATGCGCTCACAATGAGAGCGAGTGAGAGGCATGCGTCCCGCCTAAGAGCGAGAGAGACAGACATAAAAAGTGAAAGGCACGCGTCTTTCATCCTTCTTCCTACTATACGAATGAATATTCACATTAAAATTATTTTACCACTCAAAGTCGTTGTCACGTAAAACTTTCGCCCGTATACCGACTTTACAGGCAACCAATTTTTTTATCTGTTCATCGAAAAATCATTTCTTAGTCGATTCATCTCTCGTTCTCATCGATTAAACCAAAATGTGATGGAAATAAATTACAGGTTTCAAATTTAGTTTTGCTATGTTTTCAACCGAATGTCGTAGCAGAGGTAGGAATCCCCCAAGATGGACTGACGATCTTGTTGCGATCGCGGGTAGTGGATGGATGCGGATGCCTCAGGGTTGGTCCTTGTGTAGAGCCTTGGGGGAGGCCTATGTCCAGCAGTGGACGTCTTGCGGTTGATACGATAATCATGATGATGTTTACAACAGGATTATGGACAACATTGATGCGTGTCAAGTAACCGTAGCAATTTAAGATAAAGTATATATACACTATCACCTTGAAAAACACCAATGCAATCTTCGTTTGGGGAGATCAGCGTTTTGTAAAATCTAGATTAATTTATATACATTTAGTAGAAAACTGTAAGCGGACCTCGGGCTCCAAGGTGTGTAAGCCTTGGATGCAACCAGGATAATTCTAGGACGATAATGATGATGCATGTAGATAAAACCATTTTTAAGATAAAGACGAATATGTTCCTTGATTTTATTCTTTACTAGCTTTTGCCCGCCTCTTCGCAGTATCCATGACATTATCTACCGAACCGAAAGGTACATAGGTATAACATCACCTTGCATACAATCAAATGTCAAAGCCATTCTCTAATACATATCCAATATATATATATATATATATATATATATATATATATATATATATAAACATTTTCGCATTTAGGGACAATCGTTTTAGCCGCTTAAGCGTATTAAATAATTTATTAGTGTATATGCGAACGATCACAATATGACATTAAGTATGATGTGACAGTACTGACAGATTTGCGATAGCACATGCGCAGCACTCAATTATTAGCGTATGCGTTCTTACTTCTTAGAGGTAAATTTGTGCCGTACAAACTTCTACCCTCCCTACAATCCCTCCCAGTTTAATTTCTGCAACTTATAGTTGCCTATGTCCGTCTCCATGGTCAAATATATCTCTATATTAAATTTCAACAAAATCGGTTCAGCCGTTTTAGCGTGAAAACGGAACATACATACATACATACACACTTTCGAATTTATAATATTATAGTAGGGATATAGCCATGACCCTTATACACTCATTACATAGTGAAGGCATAATAAAATATTATCAAAGAACAAGTCCGAAAAAATAAAAAAAGCAGACGCACTAAGCTATCACTAAGTTATAAAGTCGGATCGTCTTGGTTTTGACAATAAAGCTTGTCTCCCTACATTGTAGTGCGTACGACAATGTATGTTCATGTTTTGTTTTGCATGGATAGTAAGATTTTATTTACAGGAACATAAAATTAAAGGTATTATAGAAAAATGTTATTATAAAAGTAAGAATTAGTGATGTGCCGGATCAGTAAAAATGGATATCCTCTAAAAACGGATCGGAATACGGATATTTGGTGTCAAGATCCGCGGATACGGATACGGATCTTTATTTTGTTACTGAATCGATGTCGGTACGCGCGACCTTGAAACGAAAATTGACGTCACGCACGCCCGGCGGAACAATAGACAGATCATGTTTCGGCGTATATTGAAATTATAATAAAATACTCTGAATAGAATTTAATATTTTTCTAACCTAACCACCTATAGCATTCCATCCTATAAATTAATAATTTATAAGGTGAAAGATCTGTAAAAGATCCGCAAGAAAAGTAACAGATACGGATCCGGATACGGATCTTTCTTTTTCCTCGGATATCCGCGGACACGGTCACGGATATCCGGAACATCACTAGTAAGAATTAAGCCTTCCAGTTTGAGGAACATCTTACTGGTGTTCACCTAGCTGTAGCAGCAGGGAGGCAGATTCTCTGATCAGGCTAAATAACCGTGTCTGGTCGACTGGCCTAATCGTGTGAATGTGTGGCCAACTCTGCTGATGAAGGTTATAGGCCGCTGTTTTTTTTTATGGTAATATGCGGCAAACGAGCAGACGGATCGCCTGATGGTAAGCAATTACTGCCGCCCATGGACTCAAGCAACACCACAGGAGTCACAAATGCGTTGCAGCCCCTTGGAGTTGAGAAAAAGGTTAGGATGAGGAGTGGGATGAGGGAGAAGGAATAGGGGATAGGGCCTCCGGCACTCTCACTCACCGAACGAAACGCAACAGTTAAAGTACTGTTACTTTACGTCGGTTTTCTGTGAGAGGGTAGTACTTCCCCAGTCGAGCCGGCCCATTCATGCTGAAATCAGCAAGGCTCTGCTGCCTGTAGGCTGCTAGTATCACATATAACACACGGGCTAGCGATTGTTTTCTTGAGACAAGAACCGGGATCGCTGGCTTTACGTGTCCACCGGAACAAGGTACATACCACTCTGTAGCAAATGCCACAACAAGCGGTCAACGGTCCTAATGGTGACCAAGAAAAATGTTGTTTAACCTCGCCGATCTATAAAAATGGCAAGTCATGTACAGTATGGGCGATACCTGAGAACTTGTATTATACAGTAGACACGAGCTAAACTTTTGTTAGCGTGATTTAAAATCTTCATTCGTTCTTCGTAGTTCCGTTGCTGTCCATTAGATGTCGCCATTGTTTTCGTTTTCAACATTGTACGATAGATGGCATCACTTGTATGCACCTGCTGCTACAGTGTTGCACTTCCAGTAATAATGAGTGAAAATAGCGCACATGTGTTCACTGTTTCTCTGAGAAATGTTGCGATTAAGTACTGAGCTTTGTGTCTGAGATTTTAGTACTATTTTGTTTCAAGATACATTGTAAGTTGGCTGTTCAGTACTATGTGGTTTTGCAGTAGTGTGAAACAGTTCAAATGCGTATTCAAGTACGGTTAACGGAGTTATTCAGACATACATACATTCATACATACATAGACTCACGCCTGTTTCCTCGAAGGGGTAGGCAGAGGCATATTAAACGCCCACTTTTCGCCAGTGTTTTGATCCCACGTAATAGGTGGCGAGCCTATTGCCGCTTATCGGGATATTTTGTTTGCCAGAGCCTCGTCCGTTGATCGGCAGGTGCACCACTTGCAGGTGAGGTTGGCTTGGGACCCTAAGTTCTTGGTGGAAACCCTATGCATATTATTCAGAATATTGCTGTAATTTAACATCATAGGGCAGGTATATTCTTTGTACTCTAAAAATGTTTTATCTTTCTCAAAACTTTTGTGGTAAGCCACGATGAAGTACATTCACGATTGTGACGCTTGCAACAATAACGAAGTATCAGATACTAATAAAATTACTAACCTATTAGCTACATTAACTACAGAGACACACACAATAAATAAAATAAACATTTAAGGGACTTAAAATAGTGGTATATCTTTACATATAATAAAAGTTCGTTTTGTGGCAAGGCAATTGTGAATAAGACAGGACGAAGGGGAAGACCTAGGCGGACGTTCTCTGACCAGATTGGAGACATCTTTAAAAAAGGACAGGTCAGAAGTTCAGGACAGGTCAGGCAGTTAAACAGAAGAGCATGCATGAGAAACTTGATGGGAATTAATGAAGCAAGAGAAGTATGTCAGGATCGTTGCAGGTGGCATTCCGTAGTCTCTGCCTACCCCTCCGGGAAACATGCGTGAGTCTATGTATGTATGTATATTGCGTACACGATAAATCATATAAAATCATTCGACCTACCACAAATGGGCTCGCAATGAGAACGTATCGTTATATTAATATTATACAACTAGTCCGCTTTGATATGTAAGCATTGGTAAGCAGAATTGTAGAGTAATGGCTGACGAAATTGGGGCCATCGGTTGGCAGTTGGAACCAGCTATGCAATGTCTATCATCGCCTAAACATAAATCAATATTTTATAGAATTCATCACTATTCCGCTGCGCTCATAGCGAGACTTGGCTCGCCGTTCGTAACAGATCGGCAAAGTCAAGCAACGCTTGCACAGGTCACAACTTGGATGGGTGACCGTGTGTGGCATTTACATCTGAGCGCTACCGTGCTTCGGAGGGCACGTAAAGCTGTCGGTCCCGGTTCTTGTCTAGGATAAGCATCGTTAGGCCATGTCAGAGGCCTTCGGGCGCTCTGAAAACTCCGAAACCAGAGTTGGCCACACACTCACACGAAAAACAAACAAACATACATACATACATACATATCGTCACGCCTTTTATCCCCGAAGGCGTAGGCAGAGGTGTATTTCTACACCCACTTTTCGCCAGATATACTTTAGTCCCACGTAATAAGGGGCGAGCCTATTGCCGTACCGGGCACATTTCCAGACTCCGTGCTGCTACTGAGAATTTCGTGACAGAAAAACCCAATAACACTGCCCGACCCAGGAATCGAACCCGGGACCTCCCGATCCCACGCGCACATTTATGCTGCGAGACCAACGAGGCAGTCGTATAGGGTTTGATGTCGAGTTTTCCGTCTCTACGCAAAGATGGTATTTGCATCGTGTTATCCCTTAGTCGCCTCTTACGACACCCACGTGAAGATAGGGGGTGGTGACACTTGTATTCTATGCCGTCAACCACACGGCAAACAAACATTTCGATACATACCTAAAAACATTAAAACTGTATCCCTTACATAGAAATAATTGTAATGTTGGTGGATATTACACCTCTGCCTTCGAAGATTAATGCGTGAATCTATAAAAAAATATAGTGGCCCCGTAGTAAAGTTTACCTCCATTTCTCTAATTTACTTAATAATAATAAAATTATACCATATACAGAACACTATCTAGTCTCAAAATTAAGCAGAAATTTTTCTATGGGTACTAGGCAATGGATAAACAACATATTTTAAATATACTTTAGTTTCATTTTAGTATCTAATCCATTTGAACGTTCAAATTCAGTCAAATTTTATTCAGCCGCCATGGAAAAATATATTTGAAGCTCTTTTTGAAAGTTCACACGTTACTTTTAACATCACAAACAGTCTGTCGCTTTTGGCGTTGTCGCTTGAACGCCCCACCTTGTCAACACATGCAGACGTCAAACGCAAACCGCTTTAGAATCACGCGCTGTCGGTTCACACGGTTGGCACACATACGGTTGAGTACTGGTGAGTGTTGTATATCGCCTTGGAAACGGATTGGCACCGTATTCGATTGAGATCAAGCAATAATATAATAATATCCTAGCAGTAGTCCTATCCTATGCTCGATAATTGTTTAGTGTTCCTAAACAATTATCAAGCATGATATGATCGTGTAAGTGGTTGCACGGTCATCTGACTAACCACTTCGAACTAGTACTATGGTAACGAAGTATTTCTAAATGCATATTTATATATTTATTGACGATGCCCGCAGCTACGCTCGTACTTTTCTTCTAGATCCTTACGGTCCCCAAGGAACATAATATGCCACAAATTTCTGCTCCTTGTGCCTAATAGTTTTGGCTGTGCGTTGTCTGTCAGTCAGTCAGTAACACAAGAATTGTATAAATATAGATTTAAAACCGTTATAGCCTATAATAGACCTGCTACAAAGATGATCTCGAGTTCCAACTTACGCCGCACACCACTGACCAACTAACCTATGCAAACCAAATTTTGGGCACCTTCAACGCTCTATACTAGAGTTCGTCGAAGATTCACTTAGTTTGTATTTAGCCACTCGCTTGAGGCCCTCGCTTTGTAAGTCGACCACACGTTGTTTCCTTTTAACCAAGCTTGTCTTGAGGCGAAGCAATGCAGTTACAAAATGAAATTCATACGAATCCCCTTCACCACGCTCCAAACTTAACTATTAAAAGAGACCTAGGTTTATGTACCAAAAAAAGATTTTTAATACAAAGAATAGTGGACGACTACGGTAAGACTAGTGGTCGTTGCCAAGTCAATATGTGTGCCAACCAATAGTCGCCAAGCCGTGACACCGTTGCACAGTCACTAATAATGCCATTTAGATGCAGCTACTGAACACAGACATCCCGATGCAATACCAATACGGTCAGGAAACAAACGGCAACGGCACTTGTTTAGTGCCGTTGCTACAACAGCCAAGAATTTTCTAATAATAAACACCTAGTGTAGAACAGACTTGGATTAAAACCCATGGTGAGTAATATTATCTTTACAAAGAAATGTTTGTACCTCATTATTTATTTTTATTTTTATAGTATAGTCTCATGCCTGTATTCCCGAAGGGGTAGGCAGAGGTGTAAATTTATTACACCCACATTTCGCCATGAATTTTTAGGCCCCACGTAATATGGGAAAAGAAAGAAAGAAAATACATAGGTACAATATTTCAACAATTAAATTATAGAAGCAGCAACTCTATCCCGCCATTTCCATTATGATGCATTGCTTTCACTTGAAAGCGCCGCCACAAATAATATTCTTTCAAATAAACTACTACGGCTGCAATGGAAATGAAAATTTGACATGAATCATATTAAAGTTTATGTTGGCAGACGTTATACATGGGAAGAGCTAACTACAGTCGTTTGTCATACATGTTTCGGGCACAAATTTATGTAGTGCTTTTGCACAGTTTAAAATACATTTAGGTATATAATTTATATAATGCTGTGCCTGCTCGCCCGTAGGTCTGTCTAATAGTGAACCTAAGGGTCTAGTGTGAGTTGAAGATTGATCGAGTTGCTAGTCGTGTTTCGACAAACGTATTATGTCTCTGTATATTATTGCATACAAAAATTGCATATCATTGCACAAGCATTTCATGCCCAAAGAGTTTTACAAAAACATCTACAAACCGCAAGAAACGATTTTCACCCAAAATAAAAGTACAGAACGCCGCCGAATATGATTCAGACGCCCTTTTGACCTTACTTGTGTAAAGTGCTCTCAGTAACTATAACCAGCTTACTCGACGCTGTAAATCGTCGGCGGTATAATGTGTTTGCGCCATACGAGAACTAGAATAAGTCGAGCGATGTTATGACAAAAGAGAAAATGATATTACACATAGATGTTGTAGTAGGGGGATTGCTTGAAGTGACAGTTTACTTAGTTTGAATACTTTCACACCAATAAATGCGTGTAACGTTGACGGTAGCGCTATTGATGGTTATTTCATATGAAACTAATAATCAGCAGACGAAAAATATTAGAATGACCGGTACTGTAGGTTATTAGTAGATTTTTTCGTTTAAATAGTTTTTCGATGGCGATTCGACGACCCGGTGACATAGCGGGAGTAACCGACTGCCACAAGTCAAACATTTGTGTGCGTGAACATGGGTGTTTGTCTTGGTCTGGGTGTTTCATAACATCTTCTATAAGTAGCTCTGCTTAATTTTGGACATCATCATCATCAGCCTTTAACAGTCCACTGCTGGACTAGGCCTCTCCTTGAAAGGAGGAATTGGCCTACTATACCACGCTGGCCAGACGGGTTGGTATAGGGTTTGTAACAAGTTTTCCTTCTCTTACAGTGCTGTTCTCTGCATAATATGCTCCCTCTGTCGGCTCTTACGACACCCATGGGATGGTATGGGGTGATGACATTCCGTATTCTTAATCCGTCACCACACGGACGTCATTTTGGACACCTAGTCCAAAATTAAGTAGAGCTTGTACTATTTATCTATTTAGTTATATTGTATTTAGGTGTTGTGTTGAATATTATTTGCATACAGTAATAATAGTAGTAATGAAAGTAAAAACATATAGTATTAATTCCCTTTCAAATAAAAACAACTAGCTACAAGCCCTAACTAGTTATTCCTAGCTGTGACAATTGGTATGGTTGGTTACTTTATTTTCTTTTAATTGTTATTAGCAAACTCGACAGGACTAGCAAATAGGGTTTGTCCGCCTATCCCACGGAATATAAAATATTTTTGTATAAAAATTAGTGACACAGCAAATTCAATAACAGGTTCCTGTGTCCGGTCCAATTGTATTTTCAGACCATTTAGGAACCCTTTGTAATAAACGAATCAAATTGGTACAGCTATTTAGGAGGAGCTTTGTGTCAAATATATTTACAGAGGAATAAATTCATCATCATCATCCTTTAACAGTGTCCACTGCTGGACTAGATCTCTCCTTTGAAAAGAGGAATTGGCCTACTATACCACGCTGACCAAACGGGTTGGTATAGGGTTCGTATCAAGTTTTCCTTCTCTTACAGTGCTATTCTCTGTATAGTATGCTCCCTCTTCGGCTCTTACGACACACATGGGATGATATGCGGTGGGGACATTCCGTATTCTTAACCCGTCACCACGCTGGCTAAAATAGAAGAATAAATTTAATTATTTAAAATAATTACTAACAATATTCCTTATGCTGGCCATGGACTAAATACAGTTCGATGTTAAGTAAAAGACTTTAAAAACATTATAATTATGTTGATTTTTGTCGTATTTTTATGGAACATATTTCTCAAAAAAAATTTGAAGATAAATTGAATTCAATTCAATAACTGATGTGGTGGCTCAAAATATGTCTAAGTGGAGAGCCTTATGGCAGACTATGTCCAGCATTGGACGTCTCCAGAATATCAGTAATAACTTGTAAACAACTAGTCATATCTAGTTAGTCCTAGTTTTTGGTTCCGCGTGCGTATGACAACCCACAGACTGGCGTGCGTACACGATAAATCATATGAAACAATTCGACATACCACAAATAGGTTCACAATGAGAACGTATCGTTATATTAATATTATACAGCTAGTCCGCTTTTGATATGTAAGCATTGGTAAGCAGAATTGTAGAGTAATGGCTGACGAAATACGGGCCATCGGTTGGCGGTTGGAACCAGCTATGCAATGTCTATCATCGCCTAAACGTAAATCAATATTTTATGGAATTCATCACTATTCCAGCAGGCTTGCCGTTCGTAACAGATCGGCAAAGTCAAGCAACGCTTGCACAGGTCACAACTTGGATTGGTGACCGTGTGTGGCGTTTACATCTGAGCACTACCGTGCTTCGGAGGGCACGTAAAGCTGTCAGTCCCGGTTCTTGTCTAGGATAAGCATCGTTAGGCCATGTCAGAGGCCTTCGGGCGGTCTGAAAACTCCGACACCAGAGTTGGCCACACACTCACACGAAAAACAAACAAACGTTTCGATTCATACCTAAAAACATTAAAACTGTATCCCTTACATAGAAATAATTGTCATGTTGGTGGATAATACACCTCTGCCTTCGAGGATCAAAGCATGAATCTATAAAAAAATATAGTTGCCCCGTAGTAAAGTTTACCTCCATTTCTCTAATTTACTTAATAATAATAAAATTATAACACATACAGAACACCATCTAGTCCCAAAATTAAGCAGAGATTTTTCAATGGATAACAACATAAAATATACTTTAGTTTAAATTTTAGTATCTAATCCATTTGAAAGCTCACATGCAGTCAAATTTAATTCAGCCGCCATCGAAAAATATTTAATTTAAAGCACTTTTTAAAAGTCCACACGTTACTTTTAACATCACAAACAGTCTGTCGCTTTTGGCGTTATCGCTTGAACGCCCCACCTTGTCAACACATGCAGACGTCAAACGCAAACCGCTTTAGAATCACGCGCTGTCGGTTCACACGGTTGGCACACATACGGTTGAGCACTGGTGGGTGTTGTGTATCGCCTTGGAAACGGATTGGCACCGTATTCGATTGAGATCAAGCAATAATATAATAATATCCTAGCAGTAGTCCTATCCTATGCTCGATAATTGTTTAGTGTTCCTAAACAATTATCAAGCATGATATGATCGTGTAAGTGGTTGCACGGTCATCTGACTAACTACTTCGAACTAGTACTATAGTAACCAGGTATTTTTGAATACATATTAATATATTTACTAGAGGACCCGTGCTGCTCCACAGCATATTTTAATATTATAAAAAAGCTCTTACATATAGGTATGATGAGTACATTGTAGCCTTATCTAATAAGTAATAAGATGATATTCTAACCAAAAATGTATATATCACAAAACTAATTTTCTCACAACGTTGGCTTTGCCTAAGGTGCAACACCTTAGGTATCCTGAAATTTCCACCTTGGCATTACTGAATGGTTTCCCGCGCAATAGGGATATATATAATATGTATAACTGAACATTGACGAAAGAAAGTTCTTCAATATGACTGTGCTGCCCTACCATTCTTTCCATTAGGACACTGTAATGTCCTTCGTCCAGGTGTCCAGAAAATAGCAAGTTATGAACAATTTCGCCAGTACCATAGTCAGTAATCGTATTACTGTATTCCAGGTGAACTCTGAATTGACACTCGGGATATAGCTCACTTACACTCTGAAGTTCAGCATGCCCTGCGTACTGTCCATTGGCACCCATCACACGTTTGTAATCTGTTGCATTTGTAGTGTGTAGGCCATATGCTTCGTCCCCAACATTGAAGTTACTATATACATCCCGCTTATTGCTGTTATCAACAGTGGCCAACCGAATTTCATAATGTTTATTCTCACTTCCATATAAACAATAAGAAATTGCGCGAAATAGGCAATTAATGGCACCAAGAATGGAAATCACTTGAAAATAAAATTGTTGATGGTAGAATGAATCAAATCTGAACAAATTGTTGATGGTAGAATGAATCAAATCTGAACCCGTTACCACCCGTATTTTTTTAGCAGTAGGACCATCCGGTACCAAATCTCCAACAGGGCCGTCATTGACCAAGATTCTTTGTTCAAACTCTTCTCTGAGCATTTTTCAATTTCCTATCAAGAACCATCATTATAATTATTGAAAACACAACTACCTATTAAAAATCGCTATTTAGGGCCGGTTTTTTGATCCGTAGTTAACCCAACCAATAGTTAAAAATAGTAACCAATGGCTAAATTTCGTCAAAATGCGTTTTTTGATCAATTGTTAGCGTAACCAAAGGTTAAATAATTGACTAATAGTTAAAAAATCTAACCATCCAAAGTTGGGGCCGGTTTTTTGATCCGTAGTTAACCCAACCAATAGTTAAAAATAGTAACCAATGGCTAAATTTCGTCAAAATGCGTTTTTTGATCAATTGTTAGCGTAACCAAAGGTTAAATAATTGACTAATAGTTAAAAAATCTAACCATCCAAAGTTGGAGAGTTAACAATATGGCGGTTGGTTAACTCACTAGTTACTAGTTTGTTGACAACGTCAAATTGCTCAAATATTCTGTATATCTACATAATTCAACTATCATGAATTTAAACATAGTTAGATACTTTGATATTACGTCGGAAAGTTCATCAGACGATGATATTTTTGCGGAGTACGTTTTAATGAGGAGGCCGAAAATTTTTAGACCACGTAACCCACCCTTGGATACCTGGGATAGTGTAGATTTTTGCCAGCGGTATCGGCTATCAAAGGAAACAGTTATGTGGTTAGTCGGTGAAGTTGGAACCTTTCTAAAAACTTCCACCACAAGGTAAGTACGTACAGTTTACCTACATCTTTAATTAAACTCTACCTAACCTCATCAACAACAACACTATTATATACCTAATCTCAAATTATTTGTTACGTTTTAGGAATCAAGCCATCACGCCTCTTGAACAAATATTGCTTACGTTGCGATTCTACGCCACAGGCACCATGCAACGATGCTCTGGAGATTTCTTTGGGATATCTAAATCATCTGCATGTAAAGTTATCCACGCGGTCTCCAGAACTATTTGCACTAAATTAAATTATTTTATTGCAATGCCGCACACCACGGAGGAAATAAGAGAAGTAGTAGCGAAGTTCTATTTGATTGCCAAATTTCCAAGTGTAATTGGAGCGATAGACTGTACTCATATACGTATTTTAAGCCCTGGTAGGTACATACTCATTTCTTTCTGAATTTAAAGAATATAAATACTTATGTAGGTACTATTTGAACTAAATACTTGATTTCATTTCAGGGGGTGATAATGCTGAGCTTTATAGGAATAGAAAGGACGTATTTTCTATAAACACCCAGGTAGTAGCAGATGCTGACCTAAAAATAAGGGATATAGTTGCAAGATGGCCAGGCTCTGTACACGACAGCACTATCTTCAATAACAGCAGAGTTAAATATTTAATGGACTCCCAACAACTAGACAGGTGCAGTCTTTTGGGAGATCGGGGCTATGCATTAAAGAAATATTTGCTAACACCAATGGCAGATCCCCAAAACGCTGCTGAAAGGCTCTACAATGAGAGCCAAATAAGAACTAGAAATGTAGTAGAAAGAACATTTGGTGTGTGGAAGAGGAGATTTCCATGCATAGGCTCTCAATTAAGAGTAAAATTAGATAATGTGAAGGCCATTATTATCAGCACTGCAATACTGCATAATCTGTGCATAAGGAATAGAGAAGATTTACCCAGTGGTGAAAGTGCAATAACAGAGATTGAGCAAGAAAATATTGTCTTCCCCGTGACAGAAAATGATCAGCAATACAGAAGAGACCTAATATCAACATACTTTTCCTCTTTACTAAACTCTGAAGGTGCTCATTAATTACAATTATAATGATAGTGTTACACTTGACTATTTTATCAATTAATACAAAATAAAACATGGTTGTTTTTAAGAAGTACTTGCTTTATTAAAATCTAATTTTGCCTTTTCAGTTTCATATTTACATTTTTCTAAAATTAATTCATTCATTTTTTTTTTAAACTCTAACTCCTGTTCATGTAGTTCTCGTTTATGTTTCATATTTAGTTCGTGTTCCTCTTTGGCATACTGGCACAAATTACTCTCTCGCAGCTGCTTTTGAGCCAAACAATCTATTTTTCTTTCGATGTGTAAAATTATACGCTTTCGGGTCTCCAACGGAGTGAAAGCAGTCTTTCTTTTCTTTTCATTGAAAGCTGAAACAAAACATAAAATAGTAAAGACCAAATAGCTTTATGTATCTTTTTCACAAAAATATACACTATAACTTACACAGCTCTTTTGACACTGGTTTTCGCAGCATGGCCTTTGGCGTTGATGAGTCAAAGTCTGGTCCTGGAACAAATTTAAATTTGTAAAACCATTTTTTTAAACAAAAGAATATGCATCAATGAAAAAATAATACTTACTAATATTGTTGGATACATTTTCTTTCAAGAGATCCTCGGACTCAGTGAACACAATATTTGTATCAACCTCAACAGAAGTTGTTTTAGGCATACCTGTAATTAGTAATGAGAATATAATTAATAAATAATAAAAGTATAAATATTATAGATGAACCCTAGTACTTACACTCTTCATCAAATGTATTATTGGGTAAATCCAACTTGACATTTTCTGTGTTGTCAAGATTATCTGGCACCACATCTACTAGTGTATTTTCTGTAAAATAAAAACACCATTGGAATAAATATACGTCAAATAGATATGTGTATGAATTATTAATATGTTGGTATATTCACTATCCATACCCAAAGCATCACTGTCATATATTGCTGGAAGACCAGATATGGACTCTCCCATAATAGAATTTAACCACTCGGTGGTTTCTGATGGTGGCGGAGGGGCTGGTCCCCCTCCAGTTAACCGCCTGCCATACTTCTCTGCTGCCATTTCCTAAATTAAAACAATATTAAGTATACTCTGCATTATAGCATGAAACTGTAAACTCAAGGGGAATAAAATACTTGGTAGGTACCTTTCTTGCAGTCTTTTTCATATTATTAAACTTTTGCTGCAACTGCTTTGTGCTGCGATATCTTCCCGCATCGGAATTAAAATTTTCGGTGAGCAATCTCCAAGCAGCTTCTTTTTGTTGGTTACTGGCGTGGTCCGTTTTTTTACTACTTATTACTGGGTAATCTTTTAGAAGCAACATTAACTTATTAGTTTCTTCTTTAGAGAAATTAGAGCTGCGGTCCCTTGAATTGAAAAACAAAAAGTTACAAAATTATTCGTTGTGTGTCAATTAATTATTTATTATTTAAGCGTTTATGTAAATGAAACACGAGATATAACTCTTGTGATTTCGGTGATAAACATGATGGTAATACTTACTTGTTTGATTGTTGGCTGTTTCCTGACATTTTTAAGATAATGCAATCAAGGCAAAAACTCCGAACGATTTATTAACACTATTAGTGTAATAACACGAGTGAAAATAATAACAGTATTCTCGAAAAATTGTTTGATTATCCCTTAAACTATATTCCGTACTTTGAGGATTATCCGTGTTTGATTGATAGATTTGACAATATCTAGACTGTCAAAAAAAACATTTCGTTTCTGTTCTGTTCACTCACAAGGCCAGTCTCAAAGAAATAAAACCTTCCTAGTCCAAACTCTTTGGCCAGTCTTGTCACATAGAAAAATATTACCCATGAAAAAACCACAGCTGTTTTTAGGAAATGATCTTTCATTACACTGGCAATATTATAGCCAATGGTTAAGATTGACTATACTTAAAATAGACATTGAAAAACGTAATAGCGCTTTAACCATTAGTTGACTGGTTGACTATGGTTAATCTAACAAATGGTCATACTGTGTTTGACTACGGATCAAAAAACCGGCCCTAATCAGAAACTTAAGTAACTAACTTACGCTAACTTCACTTTTTTCTTTATCTGTCAATATTTTACTATCAAAATTAAAAATATAGAAAACAACTTCTTTTTTTAAGTAAGAAAATAGGTTTTATTTCCGTTATCCAGCTAAATATGTCTGTGAGAAGCACGATTTATTTTGTTTTGTGTATGGGTGTGATAAATTCATCATAATTTAGAAATGTAATAATGACGTTTATAGTTTAGGTCGAAACTGTAGTTTTGGTAGCTTTGGTAGCCATCGTAAATAACATTGCTACCAAAACTACAATATATGCCAAAAATACCATTTCTACCAAAACTACTATTCCTACCGAAAATACTATTCCTATCAAAACTACTATTGGTACTAAAACGATCACATCTACCATTTTTCAAAACTACCATTTCTACCAAAACGGCCGGTGCCGTCAAAAGTACCTACCTTTTCTCTCAAAACTACTATTATCAACAAAACTACAATTTCTACCATAACTACCACTTGAAATAATATAATTATATGACAATAGTACTATGAAGCGCTGTAATATGTTCCACATAAAAAACAATTAAGATGCCCGAAGACAGTCCGTAATTTAAAAACACGAGAAATCTGTTCACCCAATATTAAGGGTTAACTGGTAACATTCGGGGAATATTACCTGCCATCAGCGATAATTCACTATAGTGATAATTTGACCAACATCGGATATAATTTTACACACCACTACACTCACACCCGTATGAAAGTAAGGCAAGGTCACCTTAAGGAGGCATAACGTTTTTGCCTGGCAGTTACCGCAAGGAACTTATTAGATGCCATAAAAATATTTTTGAATTTAGAACCGTCTATGTAGTTCTCAAGCAATGCAATCTTAAGAAATTTATAGGAAAATATTGAAAAATAAGTTCAATGTCCACACCTATCTTCCTTCAAACTTACCCAATTTAAATGAGCATACCATCAAATAAATCAGCTCTTTTCAGCGCGTGTTTTAGGCCTATAACGAAACGCCTACCTCAATGACAACCTGATATATAGAAGCAGAAAGTCATTGACTACGGCTACAAAAACGTAAAAAATGTATGGGAGAAAACTGTTTTTGCATATAACTTGATAAATGTGCAATTTAGGTAATTTCTAATGCTTGATGACAAATCTATGCCGCGAGAGCTTTCATTTTAAAAAAAATCATGCGAATCGGTTGCGTAGAACGGGCTGGCCGACTCGTATTATAAAACACAAATTCTTTTAATATATAGATTGACGATGTCCGCAGCTACGCTCGCACTTTTCATCTCGATCCCATGGGCATGAGGTGCACTAAGAAGGGATTTCCTACGGTCCCCAAGGAACATAATATGCCACAAATTTCTGCTCCTTGTGCCTAATAGTTTTGGCTGTGATTTGTCAGTCAGTCAGTAACACAAGAATTTTCTAAATATAGATTTAAAACCGTAATAGCGTATAATAGACCCAGAAGCTGCTACAAAGATGATCTCGAGTTCCAACTTACGGCGCGCACCACTGACTTTTCTAAGTCAAGTGCGTATTTCTACAAACCAAGCTACGTTAATAACTAAGCTATACAAACCATATTTTGGGCACGTTCAGCGCTCTATACTTTAGTTCGTCGAAGATTCGCATGGTTTCTCCTTAGCTCAACCCGCTTGACCGCTCGCTTGTAGCCTTTGCTTTGTAATTCTTCTACGCGTTGTTTGCTTGTAACCAAGCTTGTTTTGACGCAATGCAGTTACAAAATGAAATTCATACGAAGATTGCCTTCACCACGCTCCAAACTTAACTATTAAAAGAGACCTAGGTTTATGTACCAAAAAAAAGATTTTTAATACAAAGAATACTGGACGACTACGGTAAGACTAGTGGTCGTTGCCAAGTCAATATGTGTGCCAACCAATAGTCGCCAAGCCGTGACACCGTTGCACAGTCACTAATAATGCCATTTAGATGCAGCTACTGAACACAGACATCCCGATGCAATACCAATACGGTCAGGAAACCAATGGCACTAAAACAGCTACAACAGCCAAGAATTTTCTAATAATAAACACCTAGTGTAGAACAGACTTGGATTAAAACCCATGGTGAGTAAAATTAACTTTACAAAGAAAAGTTTGTATCTTATTATTTATTTTTATTTTTATAGTATAGTCTCACGCCTGTATTCCTGAAGGGGTAGGCAGAGGTGTTAATTATTACACCCACATTTCGCCATGAATTTTTAGGCCCCACGTAATAGGGGAAAAGAAAGAAAGAAAATACATACAATATTTCAACAATTAAATTATAGAAACAGCAACTCTATCCCGCCATTTCCATTATGATGCATTGCTTTCACTTGAAAGCGCCGCCACAAATAATATTCTTTCAAATAAACTACTACGGCTGCAATGGAAACGAAAATTTGACATTAATCATATTAAAGTTTATGTTGGCAGACGTTATACATGAGAAGAGCTAACTACAGTCGTTTGTCATACATGTTTCGGGCACAAATTTATGTAGTGGTTTTGCACAGTTTAATATACATTTAGTTATATCATTTATATATGGCTGTGCCGGCTCGCCCGTAGGTCTGTCTAATGAACCTAAGGGTCTAGTGTGAGTTTGAGATTGATCGAGTTGCTAGTCGTGTTTCGACAGGACAATTTCCATACATTTAAAAAAAAATTATTTATTGATGTATATTAAACTTATTTAAAATTATTTTTCGGGATTTATCCCACGTACCTTTGTTTGGGATAACCGATATTTGTTGTGAACATGGCGCTTGCAACAGTGCCGAAATATCGGTTACTCCAAACAAAGGTACCTACGTGGTATATATCCTGAAAGACAATTTAATATAAGTTTAAATGACCACGACATTGAAATTATCAGTTTAAATTCCTATGATGTATATATTGTCCATATACTTTTTAGCAATAAACGATTTTAAACTTTTGCGATTTGTATACATCATATAATATTATTTAGCGCCTCCGCGACCACAACCGTTGCAAGCCGGTAGAAACGTAGGAGAATAACAGAGGTATTTATGCCTTGAAATAAGTAAATTATTGCGACTAAAACCCGCTTGAGGGCATAGAATACAAGTGTCACCACTCCCTATCTTCCCGTGGGTGTCGTAAGAGGCGACTAAGGGATAACACGATGCAAATACCATCTTTGCGTAGAGACGGAAAACTCGACATCAAACCCTATACGACTGCCTCGTTGGTCTCGCGGCATAAATGTGCGCGTGGGATCGGGAGGTCCCGGATTCGATTCCTGGGTCGGGCAGTGTTATTGGGTTTTTCTGTCACGAAATTCTCAGTAGCAGCACGGAGTCTGGAAATGTGCCCGGTACGGCAATAGGCTCGCCCCTTATTACGTGGGACTAAAGTATATCTGGCGAAAAGTGGGTGTTGAAATACACCTCTGCCTACCTCTTCGGGGTCATAGGCGTGAGACTATGTATGTATGTATGTGTACTTTTTAGCAGTTGAGACATCCATAGAGAGTCTTAACTGCTCACCGCAGGTTATGACAATTCTTGTGTGATGAGCACCATGATTAGTTCTATGTCTGGGTACAATGAAATAATTTATGTGTATTAAAAAAATAATTTGAAAACCACTGAGATATTAACTTCAATCATCAATCTTAACACAGCGGTCAAGATTAACGCCGCCATTTTAAATCAAAATCGGTTACAAAATTTCTATTTTGCCGTGGAACATCACACCGCATGAGTCTGGTGACGGAACCCTTTTGTTACGTCATTCATGTCAATTGCGTCATCGATGCAGTTACTTTATTCTCTGAGATCACAGATCAGGGTCAAGCCAGAGCTCAATCACAATGTCTACTTGGCATGCTCGTAAAATTTACGACTCGCGAATTTAAGCGATCATCTGGTCGGTGTAGGGTTGCTATAAGTGTAGTAATAAAACAGTAGACAGTAATGGTGAGTCTATTGGGCAGCATTAATAAAAAATAAGGACAAATTTTTCAATGGTCAGGTTAGTCTAAAATTAAACTGTAACATGGCTCAATCAATGTATAAGAAAAAAGTTGATTGAATTTGGATTAGTCTCATTTTATATTACGAATTACTTTTATCTGTTCATCGAAAAATCATTTCTTAGTCGATTCATCTCTCGTTCTCATCGATTAAACCAAAATGTGATGGAAATAAATTACAGGTTTCAAATTTAGTTTTGCTATGTTTTCAACCGAATGTCGTAGCAGAGGTAGGAAGCCCCCAAGATGGACTGACGATCTTGTTGCGATCGCGGGTAGTGGATGGATGCGGGTGCCTCAGGGTTGGTCCTTGTGTAGAGCCTTAGGGGAGGCCTATGTCCAGCAGTGGACGTCTTGCGGTTGATACGATAATCATGATGATGTTTACAACAGGATTATGGACAACATTGATGCGTGTCAAGTAACCGTAGCAATTTAAGATAAAGTATATATACACTATCACCTTGAAAAACACCAATGCAATCTTCGTTTGGGGAGATCAGCGTTTTGTAAAATCTTGAATTAATTTATATACATTTAGTAGAAAACTGTAAGCGGACCTCGGGCTCCAAGGTGTGTAAGCCTTGGATGCAACCAGGATAACGCTAGGACGATAATGATGACGCATGTAGATAAAACCATTTTTAAGATAAAGACGAATATGTTCCTTGATTTTATTCTATACTAGCTTTTGTCGCCACTTCGCGCGCATAAAATTTCGGAGTAACACAAATCTACTTTCAGTCTCAAGTTGTGTGAATGCACTCCTAATTATTCTAAAGACTTCAGAAACTCACTCGCATTTAGGGACAATCGTTTCAGCGTATTAAATAATTTATTAGTGTATTAAATAATTTATTAGTGTAAGTATATATGCGAACGATCACAATATGACATTAAGTATGATGCATAGCACATGCGCAGCACTCAATTATTAGCGCATGCGTTCTTACTTCTAAGAGGTAAATTTGTGCCGTACAAACTTCTGGGATTGTAGGGAGGGCCTACATTCCCTCCCAGTTTAATTTTTGCAACTTATAGTTGCCTATGTCCGTCTCTATGGTCAAATATATCTCTATATTAAAATTCAACAAAATCGGTTCAGCCGTTTTAGCGTGAAAACGGAACATACATACATACATACACACTTTCGAATTTATAATATTAGTAGGGATATAGCCATGACCCTTATACACTCATTACATAGTGAAGGCATAATAAAATATTATCAAAAGACGGAAAAATAAAAAAAGCAGACGCACTAAGCTATCAAAGTTTTATAGCCTATGTATGTTAAGTTATAAAGTCGGATCGTCTTGGTTTTGACAATAAAGCTTGTCTCCCTAGATTGTAGTGTGCACGACAATGTATTTTGACGTTTTGTTTTTCATGTACGGTAAGATTATTTACAGGAACATAAAATTAAAGGTATTATAGAAAAATATTACCTATTACAAAAGTAATATTTAAGCCCTCCAGTTTGAGGAACAATGATATTACAAGAAAAGGGTAGATACGTTACCTACGTAGTAATCAATCCGTAGAAACGGTACAGTAACGCACACATCGATAACTTTATTTTATTTTTGGTTGACAAGATGTGTCAGTTTCACTTTGACGCCGGCTCGCGACGTCACACACACATACATATTATTATATTAGACCTGCCAACTGGCTTATGTTTAGCGTCCTGCTTTTGGTAAGCCTAAAACATATCTACTTCTTTTTACTTTTGTAACATCAGTGTTGAGGAACATCTTACTGGTGTTCACCTAGCTGCAGCAGCAGGGAGGCAGACCCTCTGATCAGTCTAAATAACCGTGCCTGGTCGACTGGCCTTCTCATGTGAATGTGTGGCCTCTGCTGATGAAGATTATAGGCCGCCGATATGGGCTAACGATGGTTGTGCTGAGACAAAAACCGGGATCGCTGGCTTTAAGTGTCCACCGGCACAAGGTACAATGAAACAAGTCGGCGCTGGACCAGTTTGAAAAAAAATCCCTTGTCTCGCTCATAGAGTCAAGGCACACTAGAAACTGGTTTTGTATACGAGTATCAATGTGCGTGTAAAGAAGCACTGGAAGCGACCATGTCTTGCTGAGCGATTGTCGTCCTTATGGTGGTCTAACGGGAAGTTGTTCTACTGTATATAATACTATACCACTCTGTAGCAAATGCCACAACAAGCGGTATCCCGTTTATATGGTGACCTATACAAAAGTTGCTTAACTTTTCTGATCTATTACAAATGGTAATTCAAGTCACAGTATGGTCGATACCTCAGAACTTGTATATGTAGTAGTCACATACGAAAATTTTGAGAGTGCGTCTCAGGATCTCCAGCCACTCTTCGTAATTCCTTCAGTGTCCGTTAGATGTCGCCAGTGTTTCGTTTTCAACATTGTACAATAGATGTCATCATTTGTATGCACCTGCTGCTACAGTGTTGCACTACCAGTAATAATGAGCAAAGATAGCGCACATGTGTTCACTGTTTCTCTGAGAAATGTTGCGATGAAGTACTGTGCTCTGTGGTTAAGATTTAGTACTGTTTTGTTTCAAGATACATTGTAAGTTGGCTGTTCAATAAAATGTGGGTTTGCAGTAGTGTGAAACAGTTTCAACCCGTATTGAAGTACGGTTAACGGAGTTCTTTCGAATGTTGCTGCAATCCAACATCATAGGGCAGGTATATTCGTTGTACTCTTAAAATGTTTCATCTTTCTCAAAACTTTTGTGCTAAGCCACGACTAAATACATTCATGATTGTGACACTTGCAACAATGCCGAAGTATCAGATACTAATAAAATTACTAACATATTATAACCTATAAAGACACATACAATAAATAAAATAAACATGTAAGGGACTTAAAATAGTGGTATATCTCTACATATTATAAAACCAAGTCTTCGGATGCGTCTATATCTTTTTCAAAAGTCGACTAAGAAATTTATGGAGAAGGTTTATATAGCAATAACTAGATGACGCCAGCAGCTACGCCGATCCCGTGGGAATTTCAGGAAATCCCTTCTTAGTGCACCTCTACGGTCCCCAAGGAACATACATGCCAAATTTCAGCTTCCTGCGCCCAATAGTTTTGACTGTAGCGTGTCTGTCAGTCAGTAAGTAACGCAAGGATTTTATATATTAAGATATGAAAAGTTCATTTTAATATACATAGGTACATTAAACAACCAGTGTGAAACTGTAAAAACCGGTATAGGCTGCTAGTACCAAATTTAGCACAGAAGCCAATTTAAAATTAATATATGTACATGTGTAACAAGTTTAAATCCGTACATCGATATATTTAGTAACACCAGTTATTATACAGTAAAATTACGCAAAATTTATCAGATTCTTATCACAAATTCCGACGTTCAATATGAGCTCAGTAGCATCTCTTTACATTTCAAATTATTGTTCAAATTATTCATCAGATTATATCTATTTTTACTGCCTCCTCGTAAATGTTGGGAGGAGATAATGGAGCTGATACACTTGAGCATTCTCTTGTAACAGAACATAGAGTATTTGCCGTTTTAAATTTGCCGAACTGAGCAACGTACAGAGACAGTCATAGAGGCAAACATCCCTACGACCATTTTCATGTTCTTCCTAGAGAACGCACTGGTCGATGCTCGTTAAAGAAATATTCTTATAACGACCGGTTGGCGCAGCGGGAGGGTAAGCGACTGCTACGCCGAAGGTCGCGGGTTCGATTCCCGATCAAGGCAAACATTTGTATGCATGACCATGGATGTTTGTCTTGGTCTGGGTGTTTCTATGTATAATATGTATGTATTTACAAAAAAAAGTATATATGTACCATCATCAGCCTTTAACAGTCCACTGCTGGACTAGGTCTCTCCTTTGAAAGGAGGAATTTGCCTACTATACCACGCTGGCCAAACGGGTTGGTATAGGGTTTGTATCAAGTTTTCCTTCTCTTACAGTGCTGTTCTCTGCATAATAGGCTCCCTCTGTCGGCTCTTACGACACCCATGGGATGATATGGGGTGGTGACATTCCGTATTCTTAATCCGTCACCACACGGAAAGGTATATATATATGTATGTTTATCCATTATCTAGTACCCATAGTACAAGCTCTGCTTAGTTTGGGACTAGATGGTGATGTGTGTATGTGGTAGAATATTATTATTATTATTTTTCTTCACGAAGATGTCAGATCTGACAGTCACTTTCGCTAGAGTGCTAGATAGAATGCTCGCCAAAACACTTTCGTTTTTTTCTGTAATGTTACATTCGCCAGCACGCTCTTTGCAAGTGGATGCTCAAGTCTCTCAGCACCTTAATGTAAATTTTGTGTAAATCAAAAGAATTGGTTTCGCTCCAAATTGGTTCACTTACTTTATGTAAATAAGTCGTTGTGTTGTGACCAGAAATGGTACAAAATGTTTATAATATTTTAGCATATATTTGTTTATATGCTGCCTTTCAGCAAAATGGGAACATATCCGATTTTATCAGCTACATGTTATGGATTTAGTCATTTGGGGAATTGGGTGGTCTTACTTGTGTATTATAGTAATATGGGTTTTATTATTACAATTCGAACATTAAATTAGAGTAGTGTCCATGCTTTTCTAAGTATAAAATGAGTAATAGCATGAAATAGATCTTTATAAACGTTGTTCTTATATTTTATTTATTTTACAATCTCATACTTCTATCCCCGAAGGGGAAGGCAGTGATGTAATATTACAGCCACATTTTGTCACGTTTTGAATTTTTAGGTTCCATGTAATAGGGGACGAGCCTACTGCCGTTACAAAAGCAGTAACACTTTCGCCTGACACGGGATCCGAACCCCCGTTCCCGATCAGCAGACACTTACGCTATCCAGAGGACCATTACTGTTTCCCAGAGTGATGTTATATACATATGTAACTTATGCATCAGAATAATAAGCACGTGGTGAGGATGGATGACGAAAGATTGACCAAGCAGATATACAAGGCTAGTGTGAATGGGACAGGACGGAGTGGAAGACCTAACAGCGACCGTTCTCTGAACAGATTGGAGATATCCTAAAAACAGGACAGGTTAGAAGTACCCGGAACAGAAGAGCATGCATGAGGAATCTGATGGGAGGGAATCAAGCAAGAGAGATATGTCAGAATCGTTGCAAGTGGCGTTCCGTAGTCTCTGCCTACCCCTCCGGGAAACAGGCGTGAGTCTAAGTATGTATGTATGTACATCAGAATAGAATATGCAGTACCTTTGCAATATTGCAATTACCAACATACAAGCGGACACAGCCGCGGATCACAACTAGTATATAACAAGCCAAAATACAATTTACTCGTTCGTCCCAATTCCTCACGTTCAGAAATCTTCAAACGTACCGCAATGGTTTTGTATCAGATACCTCCTTGAAACATTTCGTTACTCAAATAACGTTTCTACCCAAAACTTGAAGAAATCCAATCAGTCCCGTGGCGATCTGTTTACTTTACGCCATATTTCTGCCCCTTGTTCAAGAATTCGGCAACTTTACTTTAGTTGGTTTAAAAATAACATATGCTTTGTTCATGGTGAATGTTTTAGATTCGCGGATATTTTTTATTCAGGCATGATTGATTAATGAATTTATCAACTGTCTATTACTTTGTCCATTACAAAGCAATAGACTGTTGATAAAATGGAAATGACACAGACAATGACAGTTGAAATTCGTTCTTTTTATATTTGCGTGTCTGTATATTAAAAAAAATATAATATTTACATAGATATCTGTAGCCAAAACAATCATTTGTTTTCTTCAAGTCTCATTATTTGTTTGTACACGCAGCAAGCTAATTTAAAAACTTTAGTAAATATTTATTCCCATACGAATATTAATCATGATCAACATATTCCTGTGCGAACATATTATTAAATCCATTCATCCATATCATCCCATGGGTGTCGTAAGAGCCGACAGAGGGAGCATATTATGCAGAGAACAGCACTGTAAGAGAAGGAAAACTTGATACAAACCCTATAGCAACCCGTTTGGCCAGCGTGGTATAGTAGGCCAATTCCTCCTTTCAAAGGAGAGGAATAGTCCAGCAGTGGACTGTTAAAGGCTGATGATGATGATACGAATATAACAGATAAAATTAATCACTATTCACAAATGATATCGCAGTTTATTTTAGTTGCTACTTCGTATATTCATTAAATACTAGCACAAAATCAGATCACACAACAAAATCAGCTGATAAATGCATTTTTATCAACAACAAGAATCCTCTCATACCTCACTCATACTGCAAGCCGTCTAAATCAACAAGTCTAAGATATGTGTTGAGATTTACAACATTGCACGGTGTTACTCAGATTGCGTTCAGAGATATGTTAAGCCTTCGATCGGTACGATGCTTTATTGTATGAGATACTGATTTAGAATTCGCCTGGCGATGTGTGGATTGATTGAGGGGAGGCAGCGATTTCATATTTATTCGTTTACAATCCCAGGGGAATTAATCTTATCTTCTAGTATATAAAATTACTAGATGAGCCCGCGGTTACACCCGCGTTATTTAAGGCTACTGCTCCGCTCCCGTGGCTCATAGCGTGATTTTATATAGCCTATAGCCTTCCTCAATAAATGGGCTATCTAACATTGAAATATTTTTTCAAATCGGACTAGTAGCTTTAGCTTTATATATTAGTACTAGAGGACGCCAGCAGCTACGCCTGCATTTTTTTTTACTTTACCCGTTTTGGCCGATCCCGTCAGAATTTCGGGAAATCCCTTCTTAGTGCACCACTACGGTCCCCAAGAAACATACATGCCAAATTTCAGCTTCCTGCGCCCAATAGTTTCGGCTGCAGCGTGCCTGTCAGTCAGTCAGTAACGCAAGGATTTTATATATTAAGATTAGACTACTTGTTTTAACTAACTTAATTATTACAGCAGCATTAATGTACCTCGTCCGAGTCAGCTAGTATTAGTATAACTACATGATCAATAACCGTAACATAAATATTGGTATTTGTACAAATCACGAAACTTTGAACGTATCCAAAACAAATCTCTCTATCTCATGACTTGTACCACCGGTTACCCAGATCGTTTTGATCCGTTGATGGGCACTCGAACGTAACTGTCGATGTAACATGCATTTATTGGTTACGAATAGTTACTATCCATCGACCAGACACTTGATTCTACTATGTAATTTATAGACCATCGGTGTATGCAGGAATGTTCGGGACTTATTCATAGCTGCCATAAAATATGACCAAGGTAATATCATATGAAAGTAATCAAGAGATTTTTCCTTGAATTGATTGTGGATATAAAATTATTTACTGCCTCGGTGGTCCAGTGGATAGCGTATGCGACTGCTGAGTGGAGGTCCCGGGTTCGAATCCCGGGTCGGGCAAAAGTATTTCTGGGTTTTTCCGAATTCTCAGTAGCAGCTCGGCGTCTGATGATGTGCCCAGTAACGGTAATAGACTCGACCTCCCTATTGGGACCTAAAAAATCATGGCGAAATATGGGTGTAATATTACACCTCTGCCTACCCCTTCCGGGATACAGGTGTGAGTCTATGAAAAAATACAACTCAGTTGGTACAGATTGACTTTACATATATATAATTATTACTGCGCTAACGGAATACCGCTATCCCTTTGGGTTGCGGAGGTCAGCTAGGCAGTCGCTCTGTGGAAAAGCTAATATTCAGTTAATTCCGGTTAGACTAGTAAGCGGTTGAAAACTGGAATAACGCTAGGAGGATGATCACTGCACTAATGGGTTTAGGATTGTGTCTTTCTAATAACGTTATGATCATTGGTACAAACAATTTATTTGATACTCGTTTTGTGATGATATGACTTCGCGGATGGTACGATGATTTGTGAGGACACCACTCAGACCAATATTGCTCCTAGGGTTCAATCCCTACACTATTGTTACGTCATCAAAAATAGAAAAATCTATACATGTAGACACTAGAAGTCTAAAAAAAGTAAAGCTATTCATGGGACATAAACTATTTCTCTTTTCTATGATTCTCTCTTGTCTATGGCTTTATACAGATAGTACTATAACGTTTGAAGCGGTCTCATAAGTCCTATAGAAAAAAAATACAGCTAATGGATACTTGTATTTAATGAAAGCTATAACATGTTACTGACATACCCTGAAATTTTCAGCATTCAATTACTGAACCAAAGGTACATGACCGTGGAATTATTTATTTAACTACTCACACAGATATACCAAATAGCTCACCCTCCTATGAGCACAATAAAAAATAACATCTATAGATAAATTGTCTTGATAAATGGCAAATTTCATAGCTACGTAGACTTAATAGTTAACGAAATATCTCATCTCTCCGTCCATTAACTTCGACGAAAATATCATCACTCAAAATTCTTAATCTTTGTATTATACACACCTGAAAGCACTAAAGCCTTGAGTAAAGTAGAGGATGTAGCGGAGGATATAGCGGAAAACGATAGCGAGAGCGTGGGCGGGGCAATGACGTAATCATTATCATACAGTATTCTGTAGTCCACTGTTGGACTGAGGCTTCTTTAAATATGCGTCACAAAAGCATCGTGTGTCAAAACAGGGGTTTGGCGTACTATACCACGCTAGCCAGATTATAACATAACGTATCTTCACGCCTTTGATCCCCGAAGGGGTGGGCAGAGGTATATCACACACCCACACTTCACCAGATATGTTTCGGTCCCAGTGTAATAGGGGGCGAGCCTATTGCCATCTACCGGGCACATTGTTAAGCGAGCGATAATTAACATTTTTAATACACACATAACTTCGAAAAGTCATAGGTATGTGCTCGGGGTAACTGGAGATCGAACCAGAGACCATCGTCTCAACAGTCAATTTTAACATTGATATTTTATCATGCCTGGTTAGACAAGTAAGCTGACCTGGGGCTCCTAGGCGTGTAAGTCTTGGATGCAACTGGGATAACGATAGGACAATGGTGATGATCACGCTGGCCAGATGAGTTGGCATAGGATTTAATATTCGTCGTCATCATCACATTGACCGTCATTCGTACTTGAGCAACCAGCACCCATCCGCTGCGATCCTAAGAAGATCGTCGGTCCGCCTTAAAGGAATTTGTAGCAGACCACGGTAGTAGAGCCTTGCTGATTTCAGCATGAATGGGCCGGCTCGACCGGGGAAGTACTACCCTCTCACAGAAAATTGACGTAAAGTAACAGTACCTAAACTGTTGCGTTTCGTTCGGTGAGTGAGAGTGCCGGAGGCCCTGTCCCCTATTCCTTCTCCCTCATCTCACTCCTCATCTTATCCCTTTTCCCAACCCGCAACGCACTTGTAACTCCAGTGCTGTTGCTTGTGTCCATGGGCGGCGGTAATTGCTTACCATCAGGTGATCCGTCTGCTCGTTTGCCGCCTATTACTATAAAAAAAAAGAAGTAGACCACGTCTGGTGGCTGGTCAGAAGGCCCTCCTAATAACCTCGGGATCCAAAATTAGGATCTGATGAAATAATGTGAATGTTTGAAGACCGATATCTCGATAGCTTATCGCTCCCGCTCCGCTTACCGCTACTATAGCCACGGTGCTAGACGAAAACATTTATAAACCTTTAGCTATTATTGTATTGTTGATGTCTTATTGTAGTCTTATAGAGCCTAGGCTTTCACTTTAAATAAATAGTGAAGCATTATTTTGTAAAAGATTTGAAAATACAACATTTTGTATAGATTAGAAATGAGAAGTTATTAAGCTCCTAGGCTAGTACAGCTATAATAAAAGTGAGTAAAGGAGTTTGAATACTGTATTATCTTTATGACTAATTGTCTTGTTTGATAAATTTATATTATTTGCTTTGTTCACTGAAATGAGGGCAGGGATAGCTTAGTGGAGATAACAATAAACTGATACGCACAGGGTTCAATACACGGACCACTTAATATGTAAAGCCCACTGCCAAAAAAAGGATTTATTACTAGGGCGGTAATTCTATTAAAAACAAAATATGATCCGAGGACATGTCAGTGTTCCTACCAAAAAGACCCAAGCAAAGCGCATGAGCCAACCTACCTTTGCCTGAAGTGTTTCGTCATGTTTTGAACTTGAGCTGACTGTTGTGCGTTCGATTCCCACACGAGACACCACTTTGTGTGATCCATAAATTGTTGTTTCGGGTCTGAGTGTTCATTGTGTCCGTTGGTTGTATGTTTGTAAAGTCTTCCGCGAGACACGATTTATTCCTAGTGCGGGAGCTGCCTTTTAAAAATAATCTAATCTCTAATAACTTAGCTTTAGACTATATTATATAAATCATAAACTATAATCATTATTTCCATTCATGTTGAAACCTAAGATATATTGGCGATGGAAAGATTATCCGCGCGCCTCTAGCGGCGAATTTGGAAGTTGTCCGGGTACGACTTTTAACAGCTTTCAATACAACTTTGCTTCGAGGTTATAGTGGTAATTGTAATGTGCTGTCAAAAGTATCGTACCCGGACAACTTCCAAATTCACCGCTAGAGTAGAGAATAATCCATTTTAAGAAACATTCAAAACCTATTTTCATAGTTATATACGAAGAACTCGAAAACTATTCCGAGAATAAGGAGCCTTACTGAAGTAATAACTAATAATTTGATTGTCACTCAAAGTTGAGGGTGCGACTCAAAGTTAGTCTCCCTCGACTGGGTATAGCCAACTTTTATTAGAGGTATTATGTGTTTGGATCCTCCCTAAGTGATTGATATGAGCCAATTGAGCGTAGGATGAATCTTATAACACTTTGGCGGTATATTCGCGTTTTCATGAGGTTGATTCAATTACGACAAAATTGGAAAGGTCATGTCTGACGACCGACCTCTATATGTAAAACTAGACACAGTACACAATTTATAAATAAAAATAAAGAATAAAATAAATAAAATCGTTTATTCAGGTTTTTAACAAAATAGCTTACCCTGCCAAACTGTATAACAGTTTGATGGCAGATGTAGCCCCCTTTTCCACACATATGTATATAATAATATATAATTATCTCTCTCTCTCTCCTAAGCATTTATTATTCGCATCTGATTGTGGGGTCTGCTTTCTTTGTTTTCTCCTTCCACTTTGCTCGGTTGGACGTGTCAGTGTCAGAAACATTGCAGCTATAATAATATAAATACATACATACATAGACTCACGCCTGTGTCCCCGAAGGGGTAGGCAGAGGCATATTAAACGCCCACTTTTTGCCAGTGTTTTGATCCCACGTAATAGGTGGCGAGCCTATTGCCGCTTATCGGGATTTTTTGTTTGCCAGAGCCTCGTCCGTTGATCGGCAGGTGCACCACTTGCAGGTGAGGTTGGCTTGGGACCCTAAGTTCTTGGTGGTAACCCTATGCCATACCATTGCTGGACGTAGGCCCTTATATAAAGAGGTAAACATTTTTATTAAAAATTGGATTGCTTTTACACATTATCCAGTCTACACACATATTATATTAAATTATTTTTTGAAGTTCATGAATTAAGTTTTGTGTGATATTGATTTGTAAAGTTTTTTAGTAACAACTTGAACATTTTATTTTTAAAAGAGTATTTTGTCTTACTATATTTTTTTTTATTTGATCTGGTATTTCATTGAACACTTTTGGAACAAGATATTTCCTAGTCCTTTGAGCAAAGAAGTTGTTACAAGAGGGAACTTCTAAAGTGTTATTATGTTTTCTACACGACCAGGTACATTTTGTATAGATAACAGATCTTTGCCAGTCGCTGTGCGGAGTCAGAATCCTCGAATAAACTGTCACTGGTCAGAGTCATGGAATACCGCTATCCCTTTGGACTGAGGAGGGCAGTAGCTCTGCGGCAAAGCAATATTTTTTTTATAGGCTCATCGCCTGTATCCCCGAAGGGGTAGGCAGATGTGTATTATTACACCCACATTTCGCTATGAATGTTTAGGTTCTACGTAATAGGGGCGAGCCTATTGCCGTTACCGGGCACATTACCAGACTCCGTGCTGCTACTGAGAATTCGGAAAAACCCAGTAACATTTTTGTCCGACCCAGGCATCGAACCCGGGACTTCCGATCAACAGTCGCATACGCTATCCACTGGACTACGGAGGCAGTCTGTATGTAGTACATACATACATAGTCTCACGCCTATAACCCCGAAGAGGTAATTTCTACACCCACTTTTCGCCAGATATACTTTAGTCCCGCGTAATAAGGGGCGAGCCTATTGCCGTACCGGGCACATTTCCAGACTCCGTGCTGCTACTGAGAATTTCGTGACAGAAAAACCCAATAACACTGCCCGACCCAGGAATCGAACCCGAGACCTCCCGATCCCACGCGCGCATTTATGCCGCGAGACCAACGAGGCAGTCTTATAGGTTTGATGTCGAGTTTTCCGTCTCTACGCAAAGATGGTATTTGCATCGTGTTACCCCTTAGTCGCCTCTTACGACACCCACGGGAAGATAGGGGGTGGTGACACTTGTATTCTATGCCGTCAACCACACGGCTGTATGTAGTATTTATGGTGTTATTATGGATATGTTTATAGCGAAAACTTTTAAATATGTTAACAAGCAATTCAAACAGGTTCTAGATTCAAGCCTTCCATAACTGGATACATATTTATTTATGATTGCAAAATGTCCATTAATTGGAAATTTTATAAACATTATGTAATTTCGTTATTGTAGTTGTCGTATCTGTGTAACAAATAACTTGCACGCTAATCTAAAAAAAAAATTACGACTGAAGTTATAAAATAATCTTTTAATTATCTTTATGACGTAACAAGTACACCATATCTGTCACAAGAATAGAAAAATACAAGGCTAGTTCTACAGAAAACCAAAGAGATCTCACGAATCTAACTACTAGACCAATAAACCAATAAGCCACTTTCTTTAATATCCACCGAATATGCAAATTCTCTAAACCCAACCCTTCAGTTGAAGGCAAGCCACAAACCGCGCAGGGCCACCGCAAATATTTATCAAAACTTCAACCTATGTCACATGCTAGAGTTACACACACTCGCGCAAATTTTTGTCATGCCAAATAATTTTAGAATTCGCAACCTTTCTTAATTAATTTTAACTTGATAAGAGGAGAGACATTTTAGGGTAAAGGTTGGTACGCATTGTGACGTAATATGTTGTAAAAATGGAAACTGTTTGTGGTTTCAACATATGTAGATATGTGGATTAGGACCTTGTTAATACAGATGGGATACGTCGTGCTATGTTAGGTCTGTGATAAAATTTTACAGTCGATTATCGTACGTAACAGACATTATTGCTTTGGTTGATTTCGATAACTTAGTCATCGCTGATCAAAATGATTCGTTTAATTTTCCATCTGACGCTACGTCTTCGTACTGTCTCTTTAGTAAAGATAGTATTTTTAGTATACATCTTCTTAAAATATTATAGTAAAATGCAAAAGTGCAATCAACATGTCATACTCATTCCAAAAATCACAAGTTTGTGCGCGTGAACCTGATCCTTTGTAACAGTAAAAATATTGAACATTTTTAACAAATTGGTATCTAAAATTAATCAAAGGAGTTTAGTTGTGGGTTTGGCGTTGTAAACTAAACGGTCGACTTGCCAGTTAGCATTGCGCCGACCAATTCTTTGGAGGTATAAAAGCGCTTCACTATAATGAACGTCGAATTTGTTACAGCGTTCATTACGCTACAGTGAGCAGATACCTTATTCTGAATAATTATTTTGCTGTACGTTTTGGCGACGATGTTCGCCGGGCGTTCATTTTGGCTGATTCAAATTCAAATTTGAACTCTTTATGCAAAATAGGCTTACTGTGTGAGGTTCAAAGCATAGTAGAGTTGTATGATTCGGAAGTTGTATTACGTTTAAATGCGCGAAATTTTAACTTGTGTTGTCTAATTGGTTCATGTTTATTGGAACAAGACAAGCAGAAGTTGAATATTTACTGAATTGACAATTGAATATTTGAACAAGAGAGCGGATTGCTAGAACTTCAGAATATTAAACGTACCTACACGAAGAATTAAAGAAGCGGTAGCCTAGTTAAGAGACTAACAGGCTGCTACACACACAGTTCGCACAACTGACTTCAATGATCGCTTGTTACATTTAAATTGTGGTAAAAATATCGTGCGGTAACAAAAAAAATGCAACTCTTCATATTCTAAAGACATGAAGTCTATTAACCCGCACTTGGCCTGTGTGGTATAAAATGGCCTAACCCTTCTCATAATGGAAATGGCTGGGTGATTTTAAGTAAGGTTGATATAAGCACAAAAATATAGCATAGCATAACGTAGCTAGTGAAATTCTGTAAAAAATCTGTATATTTGTTGAAAATACAGTTTAGATCTAGTGTTAGTGTGGTACTTATAAATTAAATGGTATTCTCTTAAATTTACCAATGTTTGAATGATATCACGACGAGATCGTAAAATGAACAAAGTGATAACTATGTATCAACGTCGAACAATATATGTCAAATTAGACTATAATAAAATTAAGTTAGCAGAATACCAATTGAGAGTTACTTCAAAATATAATCGTATTTCGGTCAAAATACAGTGTCGATGTCAGATAAAATACGAGAATTGGCCTTCTGGTAAACGTTTTGTGACCTCGTAAAAAAACCACTAGCTTGTACCTCCCAATTTATCGTAACACCGCGTACTAGTCATTTGTTAAACAATTTCTTACTTAATAGGTACATTTTCAACAAATAATTCCTACAATAATCGTATTCTGAAGTATTCCATCAATATTTTACTCGCAAATCCGTCCAACTCAACCGTTAAGCTTAGTAGACCAGCGCGCATATACATCACTAGCGTAACAAAGCAATTAAATCTAAATCGACACCACCCAACAAAAAACACTCCAATATTTTTCCAACTTAAACATCAATTAGATGAAAACGCTTAAAAAAACCAGTGAACAAGGGTATTCAGAATGCCATTATAACGAAACAAAACAAAGAACAAAATAAAAACATTAAACAACATAATTACGTCAGCAAAATTGCAGTCAGCAAATTGCTAGGGATGGGACGAATCGATAAGTCGATGTCGATAAAACATTGAACGTTAATGTCGACAGTTGAGATTGACGCGCGTCAAATAAATTTCAATCGACATGTTTAAAAAGAGCGTCTGTACGTAATAAGTTGAGGGCACAACGAGCTTAGTAATAATATTAATTACAATTTTATTAGCTTCTTAGAGTTCTTGGAGGTATGTGGAGTCTACTTATCCGTACTTAATTCCTTCTCTCGGTAAAGGAGGTATATTATTAATGAAGTGTTATTTGGAGGGAAATTAATGAACTTATTTGATGTAAGTACTCGCATCATACGGTGGTTTGACGTAATTTTCTATTCACAATTTTAATACGTAATATCATAAACGCGAAAGTTTATGAGGATATATAGATACGTGTTTTACGCAAAAAGTACCAAACGAATTCAGCCAAATTTCGGAGAGATGACAGAATCTATTAGGTCATAAAATGTTACACATATATGTTTCATAGCTGACATAAAAACATAAAACTTGTATAAAGTGAATTAGTCCAAACAAATAATATTGACATAAATATGAACTAGACTTAAAAATCTATAGATTGCGAAGTATGTACTTTACTTAGATGATAAAAAATTTGAAAACATAACAATACGTAGTTGAACGATATTCTATTACTTTGAGATAACTTCAACATTCAAGATAAAGACCAATGGCATCTTAGTCTGCCGTCACCACGATTCCTGTAAAGTCATCCAAAAGTCGTATTATAATAACTAATGTAGTTGTTAGATCATTCGGCTTAAATGTAGCCTCAGTCAAACTAATACATCGCTATAAAATCCGCAAACTGTAGTTTAATTTAAATTTGTTACATTCCAGTGAACCCAAGAAAATATAAAATATATTTTTAGTATAATACCTTTACTTACTTTAATATTATGATGAAAACGTTTTAACCTTAATGTATTATATTAACAGCTTATGTTTTAGACATCTTATTTTATGAATGAAATTGAGCGTGGCTAATTATAAATCATAGAAATTGCTATATGATTGGTGTTTTTAATTGATCTCGAAATAAAGCCACATATTGCCCTTATTAATTTTGTTTCGGCTTGAGTTCGAGACCTTCAAACTTGAAAAGCTTTGAAGAGGTCTGACCTTATATTTAGCCAATACTTATAATTATTAGGTTGAACGTGGCCCGACGGTTGTCGTCAAGAACTTATATTAAAGTAATCGCGTGAAACTTCTTATAGCGCGATTTAGGACTTTCCATCGCTTCTTGTTTTTTTAGTTTCTTCAGTATCCGTTAGATGTCGCTAGAAGTCTTTACTGATGATATAAGTTCAATATCGCATAGTTCATAATGAATTGCTGAAATAATACCAAGGCAAAGGAGGTCGCACAGTACAGGCAGCAGTGCCTGACCAGATACAGCACCCTGAGGGAAGCAGTGGGCCACATCAAGAGTCTGCTGGCCTGCCTCGAAGAGCTGGGGTGGCTCTAGTGCCAAGCCCATTCCCACCCGTACGCAAAATACACGCCAGGACGTGGAGTTGCGGCAACAGCTCGTGTTACCAAGTACCAAGTAGTACCAAGGCAAAAAATAATAGATCTTGAATGCAGTAATAGCATATTGGTTTAAGCAGTCGCTTCGCCGTCTAACACTGCGAGTGTTGCGTGTTTGTTTACCAAACGGTATAACATTTTAAGTGATTCATATATTGCTGTTCCGAATCTGGGTGACTTTTCGTATCCACTCTTTCAGTTTTTAAAGTCACCCACGACATGGGGTTTATTCCTAGTGTCATTTAAAAAGAAGAAGAAAAGAAGGTATTGACTATGGATTACTTCTAAATCAATTGTGAGTATAAACAAGGAATATGTTTCTATGACTAAACTCATAAATAACCTCTTCTTACTCCCAGAGTGTGAACTTCACTAAGATGCTGCCACGCAAACTATACAAAAAATAAAAGATGAAGAAGGTTTTTAATCTTTGACAGGAAAAAAATTAAAAGAATTTCTTTTGCTAGTGGAGCGTCACGTTGAAATTCAAGCAGGGTCAAAGGTTCAAGCTGTAGCACAAATAATTCTTAGATTATTATTTGTAGGTTTATTTTGCAAGAGCAAAATTGGCTGAATGGCTGGCGTGCTGAATTGCTTAGATGTGTCTCGTTGCAACACTGTTCAATAGTTTCGAAATTCGATTTTAACTGAAAAAATCTTTTTCCTTCCATCTAAAATAAGTATACCATAGAATATCACATAAAGTATATTGTAATCTATCGCCTCTCACGACACCCACTATTATAAGCCTTTAACACGAAGCCAATATGTAGCTAAGACAATCTAGTAACCCAAGACAATAAGCCAATTTAAAATTACTGTCTAAATTGAGGCAATCCACTGCAATGGATTGTCTTCAAGATAATTATCAAGCTGCTTGACTTGGCGTATTGTCTTGGGTTACTGGATTATCAAGTAGTAAGCAGCGATAGCCGAGTGGAGAGACCGACAGACTGCTACGCAAAGGGTCTCGGTTTCGAATCCACGGCACGCACCAATTACTTTTCGAAGTTAAATGCGTATTAAATGGTTAATTATCGCTTGCTTATCGGTGAAGGCAAACATCGTGAGGAAACCTGCAGGTCTGAGAGTTCTCCTTAATCTTCTCGAAAGACATGTGAAGTCCGCCAACCCGCACTTAGCCAGCGTGGCGGACTATGGCTTTACCCTTCTCATACCACATCCCAGTGGTTGGGAACAGAACTAGAGGGACTCAGGCAAAACCTGAGGAAACTCTTTAACAGGGCTAAAAACACGAGAATGGAAGCAGACTGGCTCAAACACAAAGACGCCCAGTCACACTACAAGAAACGCATAAGATTCCGCAGAGGCGAGTCCTGGCGGTAGTGTTTCTGCAACGGCTTAAAACACCACGAATGTAGCAGCCAGGGTGAAAAAGATCTTTTCTCAGGACAGCAACAAAACCCTTGGCGCCATTAAAAAGCAAGATGGAACCTACGCAACTACGGACGCTGAAATTAGCCAAGTGCTAATTGAAACTCACTTCCCAGGTTGTGAAGTAACCAATGACCGTCTGTGGGACGAGCCGGACTACAGACCACCGACCCAAACAGACTGGCTGGTAGCCGAAAATGTGGTCACCACAGACCGGCTGAAATGAGCAATTGACAGCTGCCAGGCATTCAAATTCGCAGGCCTGGATGAAATCATACCAGCATTCCTACAGTGGGGATGCACAACATCAGCTTGACCTCCTTCTTACTGAAAACGTTGGAGAAACTTAGGGACCGACACCTCCGTGAGGGCGCATTACTGCGCAAGCCATTACCCACATCAACACGCCTACAGAAGTGGCAGGTCAACTAAATCGGCGCTGCATTCCGTTGTGGGAACCATTGAAACAGCGCTTACCAACAAGTTAATGACACTGGGGGCCTTCATCGACATAGAAGGTGCCTTCGACAAAACTAAGTTCAACAGTCGGGCCCTTGAAAAGTTCGGAGTTGAGCAAACCCTTAGTGGCTGGATTGATCAACTGCTGAAACAGAGGGCAATACAATTCACGGTAAACTCCACCACTAGGGGCATAGTTGCAAAAGGCTGCCCTCAGGGAGGTGTACTCGCACCCCTGTTGTGGAACATTGTGGTGGACGATCTGTTATGAAACTTAAACGACAGACGATTCTACACGGTCGGCTATGCAGACGACATTACCATCCAGATCAAAGGTGACTCAGAAGACACGATCCGCAATCGGATGCAAGCAGCCATCAGGATCATGGAGGAATGGTGCAACCAACATGAACTGACGGGTAACCCCAACAAAACGGAGCTAGTACTTTTCACCAACAAAAGGAAAACCCATATGTGCAAAACACCAAAACTCTTTGGAACGGAGCTTACCCTATCGAATGAAGTCAAGTACTTGGGCGTAATACTTGACTATAATCTAAACTGGGGTAAGCACATCAGCACTAAAACAACAAAAGCATGCACAATCTTCTGGCAATGTCGGAGAATCATAGGTAAGAAATGGGGTCTCAAACCATATATCACGCTGTGGATCTACACTGCCATTATACGCCCCATGCTTACATATGGTGCAGTAGTGTGGTGGCCACGCACGCAACTAAGCACAATCACAAAAAAGATACAGAGCCTTCAACGCCTAGCCTACTTGGCCACAACAGGCTGCATGAAGACCACCCAAACAGCCGCCTTGGAGATACTATTGGACCTAAAACCCCTGCACCTAATGATCCAGCAGGAAACTGGCGCTGCAGCAATCCGTCTAGACTAGCTCGGGCTGTGGAGAAAGGATGATTGAATAACCCACGCACGCCTAAAAGGGACCTTAACCAAAGAGATCCCGATGCTGGAGGCCACTTGCGATCTCATACCTAAAACCTTTGTCTTTGACAAAAAATATCGCATCCAATTACAGGAGGAACACAAAGACAGCTCTGGTATACACGAAGTCAGAGTATACACAGACGGCTCAAAAACGAAGCATGGGACAGGTGCGGGCGTATTCTCCCATGACTTAAATATCAACATCTCAACATCCCTTGGCACTCTTAACACTATATTCCAAGCCGAGTGTGTTGGGATAACAAGAGCCGCAACAGCAATCGCGTCTAGGAACTTAAGTGACCTGTCTATACGCATTATCACGGACAGTGTCTCTGTACTACAAGCTCTCGGCAGCAACTGCTTTAACAGCGGCCTCATCATGGAATGCCACCTAGAGCTGCAAAAGATTGCAGAGAAGAATCGGGTTACGCTGCAATGGATTAAAGGCCACAACAACTCCGCAGGCAATGACGCCGCAGACCAACTGGCACGGCAAGGATCGGACACACTGATAATGGGACCCGAGCCAATTGTACCGATACCGGCAAGCCAACTCAAAACGTGGCTACGCGAGAGAACCGCACATGAACACGAAAAACAGTGGACAGACATAAAAGAATGCAGACAAACAAAAGATGCTATCCCCTGCTTGAAGAAGCGACTCTCGCACGAGCTGCTGCATTCTAATAGAAAGACACTTAAGCATCTGACAGGCATAATAACCGGCCACTGTCCACTCAACAAGCACCTATTCAACATAGGCGTCACGGACAGCCCACTGTGCAGGGGCTGCATGGAAACCGAAGAAACACTCACTCACGTCATTTTGCACTGCACAAGTGTGAGCGATCAACGGGCAAAGCTGCTGAACAACCCCAGAACCATGTGTGAACGACACCAGCCAACTAATGGCTTTATGGAAGGAGCTAAGGTGTTATGAGTAGTCGGCGTCAATCAAGTCGCCAATTACGCACAATGGCCCAAATAAGTGGCTTAGTGCGGAAAACCCACGACCAACTAAACTAAACTACCCTTCTCATAGTGAGAAGAGGGCAGTGCCCAGCAGACAGAATATAGTGCTGATGATGACTGGATTATCACATTATAGGCCTCGTGTAAAAAGTTCACAAAGTTATATAGTAGCACTTGGTGTCCTTAATCCGTCATCACATGGAGAACCCTCTTACTTACTATATGCCTAATTCATACTAAATGGAAATATTTTAAAAGATTTTACCCCAAATCTTCATAAACCTTCTAAATCTACGTGTGAATTTATCCGAACCCCACAAATGCTTACATAATTTTAATCCAAATCTCGTAAAACAAGGTTTCCAAGTATATTTACAGTGGACGATTCTAAAATAAGAATCTCTTTCATAATTGCCGTAATGTACATCCATATTCCAACATTTTAAAAGGTTTTAAGAACGTGACCGTCACTAATTATATTCAAACACAAGCTTCATATAATTCTGCGAGTATTTACAGACCATTGTAATTTAAAGTTGGAAAATAGATGGAGCGGGAATCTTTTAGGTTTTTGCAATGTTTCTGTCTGCTTTGAATGGGCTAGATTTTTTTATAGCCTATATCGCTGAAGGTCTAATATTACACCCAAATATCGCCATGTTTTGAATTTTAGTTCTCACTTAGGAAATTAGGGGGCGCGCCTATGCTCCATGCTGCTACTGAGAATCTGGGAAAACTCAATAATACTTTTGTCCGACCTGGAAATCGAAACCGGGACCTCCCGATCAGCAGACGCTATCCCACGGACCACGGAGGCACTCAGTTAGATAACTTTATCAAAACATTTTTTTTTATACCACTAGGGTGGCAGACGAGCACACGGCCCACCTGATGGTAAGTGGTTACCGTAGCCCATAGACGCTTGCAACACCAAGGGTATTACTAGCGCGCTACCAACCCTCAAGAAGGATAGAGGAAAAAAGGGATGGGATTGGGAACAGGGGTTGGGCCTCCGGCACTCTCACTCACCGAACGAAACGCAACAGTAGGATACTGTTACGTGAAGTCGGTCTTCTGTGAGATGGTGGTGCTTCCCCGGTGGAGCCGGCCCATTCATCCTGTTGCCAGCGTGGCTCTACCACCTCAGGCCAACAAACTCATAACTAGGAGACACAATTAGGAGGGACCGATGCCTATGTACCTTCGGAAAAGCTAAATGATGATCTTGACATAATGCTATCATAATACCAAACAAATACAGAAAACGTGCCAAAGCAGAATAACGCATAAATAAAGGCAGTGGGTTGCAGCACAACCACACTTTCTTGCGGTGAATAATTTTGTTTAAGAAAATATAGCCATTCCTGAACAAAATAACACATGTAGTCTGCATGCCGCATATTTTACAATAACCTATATTTGGAAAGTCCAAGAATGATATGTACTGTCTGCAAACTACGCGCATTTTCCGAAATTATGTAGTATGAAAAGAGTAATTAGTGTAGAGGGAGCGCGTGAGGCTTGTTAGGATAGGAGCAAGTGGCGTTCTGTTATCTCTGCCTACCCCGACGGGAAAAAGTCGTGAGTATATGTATGTATATATGTTATGGGATAGGGAGAGGCAGCGAATTTAATTGTTCATTATCGATTACCCAATGTTTCAGAGAGCACGTTAAGCAGTCGGTGTCCACTGTCATGACGATCTTTGACTGTCAATATGAGGAATATCGGTGTCTCTTTGGGTTGCAGAGGTCAGACGGGTGACTCTTTAAAATAACTATTACTTTTTCAAATTTTTACTTTTTTATAGTAATAGGCGGACATCGAGCAGATGGATCGCCTGATGGTAAGCAATTACCGCCGCGCCGCCCATTGACACAAGCAACACCACAGGAGTCAGAAGTGCGTTGCCGTCTCTCAATCTGCTGAAATCAGCAAGGCTCTACTACCTCTCTACTTTTTTCAAATCTAGCGTGCCCTGGGATCCAAAGTAAGGATGGACTCAACCTGGATAACTATAGGCCATAGATGATGCTGATATGAATCGTTTTTAGCGTTCCTAGATAGCACTGATATTTTTTGCACACCAATCTACTAGAACTAAATTCTTAAACTATAAAAATAAATACATATCACATCTTAAACTATTCTACGCGCCAAGAAAAATGTAATATGTTGTAAATAAGTAGCATTCTGATGTCACATATATCGCTCACCCTCTAAACAAGAGCAAAACTATTTATTTAAAGAGAACCAAGACAATACATATCAAGAAAATGAAACGAGCTTAAAGCAAATATTTAAAAAGACCTCATGTAAACAAATTTTAGTATAGCACTCTCGTCTGTCGCTAGGGGTCGCTTTAGATTGATTGCTTTTTAGTTATACATAATGTGTCGCCATAGTTGTAAACAAAAAGATGGCGGTTTCTCATTCCGCTGAGGAACACTAAAAACTGCTACATGATATATTATGTATGCGCTACATTCGTAGCCGCTACGGTGCTAGCTACGAGAAGGGCTCTATCGTAGATGAGAGGGACCACAGTATTGGCATGAATACAGCAGTACAACTAAAATAAAGCTTTTTGGAGGATAACGCATAGAATATTTGTGCTAAGAGATGTTTATAATTTGATAGATTCGATATTGTATGATGCGATATTGTATCACATTTAGAAACTAATATTTTATTTTATACATTTCTGCCCGATCCTGTTGGAATTTTGGGAAATTCAACCGTACGGTCGCCAAGGAACATACTTGCAAAATTTCAGCTTCTTGCTCTCAATAGTTTTGTCTGTGCGTTGTCTGTCAGTCAGCCAGTAACGCAACAATTTTATATGCACAGATTTGCTAACAAACACATACCTGTCCTACTGAAAATTTCTTGCACTGTGTCACAATAGGTTTGCGTAGCACTTTCTATCTATTTACATAATGGACCCTTTATAGTTAAATATACTGTTGAATACGATCAAATTGACAGCAACGTACTATATTCCCGCGATCGCAAACATGCCAATATCAACCAGGCCAATGTTGCTCATGGATTATGCTTGTAACCAATATTTGACTTACGGAAGATAATTGCCACTTTTCTGTAAAGTTATCTATCGAATTGGGTTAAAAAGCAAAAGGCTGTGATGATACTGACAGACTGCTACGCAGAGAGTCTCGGGTTCGATTCGCCGTGCGCACCAATGACTCTTAGGTTTATACAAGTAATTATTACTATTCTAAGATTCTACTATTCTTTTTCCATTTTTGAGCTACCTAGATAATAAAATATATATTTTGGGACAGTGCTTGCAAATTTGTGATGAAATATATATTTTTTATTCTACCACATACACCCATCACCATCTAGTCCCAAACTAAGCAGAGCTTGTACAATGGGTACTAGATAATGGATACACATTATTATATACTTTTTTTTGTAAATACATACATATTATACATAGAAACACCCAGACCAAGACAAACATCCATGTTCATGCACACAAATGTTTGACTTGAGCGAGAATCGAACCCGCGACCTTCGGCGTAGCAGTCGCTTACACTCCCGCTGCGCCAACCGGTCGTCAATATGAAACTCAATCAGATCCACAAGATTAAAACAAGTTCACTTGCTTATCAGAGTTGGCTTAAAAGTTTATATCTTGCACAAATCGCATTTGAGTATATATTTTTATTATACGCTTAAATATTAAGAAGCTATACATTATTTAACGTCAAGATAACCTTGTTAATTTCTGAACTCTTGCCAATTTGCCGCCATAATAGGTACTTAACATTTAGTGACCTTAAATGGTGATCGTTTCTGTATAAAAGTCACAGATTCAAATCAGAATCTTGTCTTTAATCTGAATTTATGATATTTCATTTCCTTACAAATGCTACTTTTTTACAGCTCTCTGTCCACTGCTGGACCAATATCACTGTGACTCAATTAGGATTTAGCCTACTCTACCACGCTGGCTAGACGGGTTGGTATACGGTTTGATATCGAGTTTTTCATAACATAACATACATAACATAACTTCACGCCTTTTATCCCCGAAGGGGTACGCAGAGGTGTATTACACACCCACACTTCGCTAGTTATTTTTCGGTCCCAATGTAATAGGGGGCGAGCCTATTGCCATCTAGCCATCGGGCACATAAGCGAGCGATTAACATTTTTAATACACGCGTAACTTCGAAAAGTCAGAGGTGTGTGCCTGAGCTACCTGAAGATCGAACCCGAGACCATCTCGGCAGTCCGTTACGTACACCACTGGACATATTTTTGCAAAGATATTATATGCTTTGTCTTTTTTCCTTTGTCGCCTCCCATAGGAAGTAGTAGTATCGCTCGTATAGATATGGATCGTCGCTATTGTAGATACGACATTTTTATAAGGATTTATTGTAGAATAGCTAATATTCTTGACATACAGGTACAAGCGAGACCCAACTATTATCAAATGACTGATAAGACGTGGCAAACCAAGTTTCGAGAAAATGTTTCCATTTTAATTGTAGAGCCACAATAATATTTCAGACTAGAGGATAGGCACTTTCTTTCTCTCTTTTTTTAAAGGCCGACGCACACATATTAGCAAAGCGCCGCAGGGAGCACTTTTCACTGTCAAACAATTATCAACCAAAATCTATAATCACATAATAGTTGTTTGTATATCTGCGCGCGTGTTGTTAACATAGTCTTGTTAATCGATTTTGGACATTATATTAAATGAGAAGAAAGTTGATAATAGTTTGACAGCGCAAAATGCACCTTAATGCTCCCTAGTAAGAACAAAATCGCCATATTTACAGAGCAACGATACCTCACCTTCAGAACATAAGCTTCACAAACAGATGTTGACCCTCAAATAATATCAATTACCGTTTATTCCTTCATTTGCATTTCGTATCCCAAAAATTACCCTGTTATTACCGTGCCTATTCATTTTTTAACTGGAAAACTTTCGCAGTATTGTCAAAAGTTAATGCGCGTCTCAAAATTGATACAAAGAGGTATATATTTAATGTTTACGAGTTTATGTTACAATTTGAAACAAGAGTCATAAATTTTATCCGTTTGCCTTGGTTGATGATTGCGGGAATTCATCGAGGTGGAGTTTTATCTCTTTTCTGTTAAGTTAATAGAATGAGATGGAAGAACATTAAAGTATACTTTGGAGTACGAGAAAAAATGGGTCGTGCTAAGAGGATAGGGTTCATTATTAATTCATTTGAAATTTATATTATTAATTTATGAAAAACAGCACTTACAACAAGTGCTATTTTTAATATAATATTACAATCTAGCTGTCTCAGCAAACTTCGTACCACGATATTTTTTGGTAATAATAATGATGATGAAGAAACTTTCTTCCTCATTTTCATCATCTTAAAGGCCGAAAATCAAAGGCGTTCTCTAAACTACTGCAAGTGTTTAACTAGACTATTTGCCATAAATATGTATATTCAAATTTCAACACACAATCGAAAATTAAAACATTTGGCAACAGATTTCCAACACTTACATAATAATATGTAATACATCCTCAAACACATTTCAATAGAACCTCACGAAGTAACACGTAATTCAATTAACCAAGCAATACCTTTATACAAAACATTGGTATATATTACACCCACAAGCCTATTCGGTAAACTCCTAGGTATTAAGCCTTCGTTACGTACCACAAAGTGGTACACTGATCCCCTAACCTATTCATCTCTTAAGAGAAAATCTTTTTCCTTTGAATAACAAGCATACATAGATTCCTCCACAGTTGTATAAGAAATACACTTATTATTTTACCTTATCGGCCTATGCCTTAAGTTGTGTTTTTAGCAAAGATGAGCGTAACTGAGTAACTGATGTCCCAATCTTATTGGTTTAACAAATATGTATTTATGTGAACGTTTGTGATGATGGATCTTAGTAACTCTTTTACTCAAAAGCTACTGATCGAATTTAAAAGAATGCTTTGCAGGAATATTGTTTGTACATCAGAATATTAAATGGGCTATCTTTTGTCCTGATAAACAAACTTGACGTGGGCGAAGCCACGGTCAGAATATAGTACTAATATAAACGCGAAAGTTTGTGAGATGCATGATGAAGTTTATGAAGAATGTGGTGTACGTAACGGACTGCCGAGGCGATGGTCTCGGGTTCGATCCCCAGTTACCCCGGGTACACACCACTGACTTTTCGAAGTTATGTGTATTAAGAGGCTACCTTGAAGGTCAAAAAATCGTGCAGAGGTCATCGCTAAGTGTTAGCTATAAAGTTAAATGTCGCACGGTTTTTGACATGGCATACCATCACGAAACTGTCTGAAATCTTATTTCGTTCATAACTCAAGTAATAATCGTTTTAGAGAAAATTCGTTCAACCAGTCCCTTTTAAACTAGCTCTTCTTTCGGTGAGTAGCAATTTCAAGGCGAAAAGTTAAGTATTTTTTTAAATATCCATAAAAATATTTAGAGAAAGCATGTTTTTCAAATTAAAATTCTATCGAGTGAAAATCTTCCAATCGTGTCTGTCCGAGGAATCCTTAGATAAAGACCTGATAAATAATATACACAGCTTCAAAATCGGTAAACAAAAAGGGCATACATTTTCGAGGTAGCGCCTTAAAAATGTTAATTATCGCTCGTTTAACAATGTGCCCGGTAGATGGTAATAGGCTCGTCCCCCCATTACATTTGGACCAAAACATAACTGGCGAAGTATGGGTGTGTAACACACCTCTGCCTATCCATTCGGGGGATAAGAGGCGTGAAGTATATGTTGAAGAATGTGAAATGATTTTTGATAAGCTGTCACGCAGAAAGTACTGCATGGATTTTTTTGAAACGGTGCAGTAATATAACTTATACACCAATATACCATATGGGCTACCTTTTAATATAGTAACAGGAACTTGAAGAGCTTCTGGTCAATGAAAGAGCTACTGAAGGGCAACCCTCCATTGTCACTCAAGCGAAAACTCGTCGATGTGAACCTACGGTGCACAAACATGGTCCTTGACGAAAATCCAGAAGTCCAAACTGAAGATTTGCCAAAGGGCTATGGAGCGTAGCATTCTCGGGGTAAAAAGGACCGACCATGTCCGGAACATCCCGCTATGTTCCAAAACACGCATAGCCGATGTCGGCTTAAAATCTGCCATGCTAATGTGGGACTGGGCTGGTCACCTCTGCCGTATGCACACAGAAAGGTGGTCTTATTTAGTAACCAGTTGGGTGCTTCATGATAGTTGACGACGACGCGGCAGACCTAAACGGAGATGGCGGGACGACCTGGATGCATTTGACAGCAACTGGCCGAACATAGCACAGGACAGGGATGCATGGCGGTCCAAGGGAGAGGCCTTTGCCCAGCAGTGGCACACATCTATAGGCTAACTAAAAAAAAACTGGAACTTACGAGTGAAGCTGCGGGCAGAAGGTAGTCCTTCAATAATATATTTTGTGCTGAGCGAAGCTGGGGTAGTAAACCAATATTCTCGTTGGGTTTTCTTTGAACACCGCTCATCTCTGTCATATATCTAGTGAACACACAGTCCTACGCTAAAGGGAATATTTAATCAGGTTCCCTCCGGGCATTATTGTGATCTCAAAAATTGGTATCAGTTGTACCTTCATTTTTGTTCGTAACGTTGCTTTCCTTTTGTGTATATTGTTTCATGAAATCACTGTGAGTGACCGTGCAACGATTCTGACGGTATTATGAAAGATTTGATCGGATGAATTTGTTAACTTGAAATATATTTTGCCCCTGACATCATGAAGTTTCAAAGATTGGAGTATTCTACCATTGGTGGATACAATTAATGTAGTAGCTTAAGGTCATCTGTGGACTTGTAGCTGGAGATGCCAATGCATTCCACTAATTATTTTGACAAATCTTTGACTGTACAAGCTGTGCGCCTGTGGAATGCATTGCCTTTAGACATTCGTAGAGCAAAATCGCAAAGTATAGTAGTTACCGCACTAGGGTTATTTAACATCTGTTTATCCTAAGGTCTCCTGGAAGAGATCGTTTTCAGCGATAAGGCCGCCATATGTGTATCTGTTTGTGTTTTGTTTTATAATGTAACATTTTTGTTTGGTGTACAATAAAGAATAATCTAAACTTATCTAGTAAGGTAGTTGCGCAACTTCTGATCAGTAATAATACTAAAAATACTACTAAATAATACTATAAATAATACTATCAGTAATAATACTACTTAGAAATATTTAAAATTCAACTTAAGTGAAACTAGTATTAAAGTAAAAGTAGCAAAAGTAAATCAATAGTATTCTTTCTTTTCTACAAGGAAATAGAAAAATTAAAATCAGGATGGACCCGTAGGACGACTTCGGATGTATGCGACATCATAATGGAGATCTTTCAGATATTCCGGTTTCATCACGATATGTTTTTTCACTGTTCAGCAAGCAATAATTAACAATTTAATACGCAACTTCAAATATTCATTGGTGCGCGCCTTGGATCCGAACCCGAGACTGTCTGGGAAGTAGTTTGTCGTTTTCTACCACGCAGATTATCAGTATCTCTAATGACGTTTATGACGTATATGCTCGGTCATATATATATTATACTAGCTGACCCGGCAAACGTTGTTTTGCAAAATTTTTTTTTTTTTTTTGAAATATAGATGTTGGCCTATTCTCATAGATACCGGATAAGCACAAAAAATTTCATCAAAATCGGTCAAGCCGTTTCGGAGGAGTATGGGAACGAAAACTGTGACACGAGAATTTTATATATTAGATATATACATATATTAGGTTAGATTACAGTAAACTATTAGTATCAGAATATTACCTCAAAATTCTAAAACTAGAGCCTAATCCAAACATTCAAGTATTCCTTATCTTCATACGAAAAACTTATCCGATTATACCATGTATCATTACTTTTTAGACAGTATGATACAGAGTAATACGTCGAGTAGAACGGCTTAGATAACACACTTATAAAGCTCTACCTGAAATAATTTAAAACAACGACATGTAGAGTTAGATAGAGTCGCTCTACATAGAGTCTATAATATATTATAGTAACGTTTATTACCATAACTTCTATAGTTAAGTAGAGTATCGGTATCTAAACGACTCTACTGGCAGTATTGTTTAGGATGTAGCGCTCTTTCAAGGCTTGGAATGGAGGCAGAGCTGTAAGTGTTGCTTGTTTTGTCATTTGGAATAGATCGCCGAAGTTAAGCAACGTTCACAGGGGTCAGTACTTGGATAAGTGACATTTATATTAGAGAGCTACGTGTAATTAGGTTCTGCCTCTTGCCTCGGTACGACAAGCAATTTTGTTTAATTCAAGTAGTAAAGTCAACCTGTGCCAACTGAGTTTTATTTTTTATAGACTCACGCCTGTATCCCCGAAAGGTAAGACAGAGGTGTAATATGGCTCCCACATTTTGCCTTGCTTTTTTAGGTCCCACGTAATAGGGGGTGAGTCTATTGCCGTTATCGGCCACATCACCAAACTCCGTGCTGCTACTGAGAATTCTGAAAAACACAGTGATACTTTTGTCCAATCCGGGAATCGAACCTGAGACTCGCAATCAGCAGACGTATACGCTCTCTACTAGACTGGCTAAAAACCTGTTTTGTCAACGGCCACTTTCAATTTATCGATCTATCCATTTGTAGATTGGGATATGTATCTCATTTGACATAAACTCCATACAAACTAAGGCAAACATGTATCTTTAATATCCAGAACCATGGTTTGATCGAATATTCAAATCAACCTTTAGCAAGTAACCCACCTTTAGAAGTACATTTGCAGTTCACAGGTACGTCTTTGTATGAAATTTTATTCACCGTCTATCACCTCACACTTTCATACTACTCGCAATGTCGACGAATTCTTTGGAACATTCTTTGGCGACTACAGATTTTGTGCATTCAATATGCTTACGGCAAACGTCTATTTTCATCGGATTTGCTTTATACACCTGGTCCTGACTGGCGTATTTGTTGATTGGTTAGTGAACTAGGCTGATAACCTGGAGATGGTGGGTTTGGTTCTTTATTTTTTGTGAAATAAGTGTACGTGGAGTGACGATCTTGTTGGGATCGCGGGTACTGGATGAATGCGGGTGGCTCAGGATCGGTATATGTGGAGTGCCTTGAGGGAGGCTTATCTCGGGCAGTGGACGTCAATCGGCTGATATGATGACGTGTCAAACGAACAGACGGATCGCCTGATGGCAAGCGAGTACCGCCGTCCATGGACACAAGCAACACCACAGGAGTCTCAAGTGCGTTGTCGCCCTTGGGGTTGGAAAAAGGAATAGGAAGAGGAGTTGGGATGAGGGAGAAAGAATAGGCAATGGGCCCCGGCACTCTCACTCAACGCACGAAACACAACAGTATTGGTACTGATGCTTTACGTTGATATCCTGTGATAGGGTATTACCTACTTCCACGGTCGAGTTGTGCACATTCATGCTGTAATTAGCAAGACTCTACTACCTAAGGAAATGCATCCCAGGAAAAATCTTTGCGTAATGAGCTTGATGATTAGTTCTGTGCTTGGGTGTTAGTTAGCTATAACTGGCTACGCCACCGCGCTATAAGTTGGGACGCGATAGAAAATACAAATACACCAAAACCATTCTGGTGAAAACTGCATGAACATTTTCTTTCATTCTTTTTTACAATAGTGTTAAGAATAACATACATACATACATATACTCACGCTTTTTTCCCGTCGGGGTAGGCAGAGACAACAGAACGCCACTTGCTTTTATCCTTACAAACCTCACGCGGTTCCTCTACACTCATTACTCTTTTCATACATGTTCGCCGGTTTCGGGTACTTCGGACCTTTCCGTTTCTTAGGATGTCTCCAATTTGATCAACGAATGTCCGCCGAGGTCTGCCGCGACTGACTTGCCCACACACATTTGCCTTATATATCTGATTCGTCATTCTTTCTTCACTCATTCGCTCCACGTGTCCAAACCACCTAAGCATTCCTTTCTCAATCCTTGTCACAACATCTTCTTTCAATCCACTGCTCTTTCGTATAGTTGCATTCGGAATTCTATCAATCAGTATTAATCTACACATACTACGCAGTGACCGCATCTCAACTGCGTTTATTCTACTTTCATGCTTTTTCTGACATACACAGCTCTCACTTCCATACTTCAACGTGGGGACTAGCACTCCATAATAAAGAATAATTGTACTATAATACAAAAATACCAATCGCTATTGTTCTCAACTAAAAACTTGCATACTCTTAAGAATTTACGTAACTCATAAAAAACTCTGAGCTGAAACGCATGCATCTTAAAGCCAAACTACAGAATTCTGTTTGTCAGCGCCCCTTGTAAAATAGTCAAAGTAAATTGTTCACAGGGAAAACTATCGCCAACTAAGTTTATTTCACGTAATTTCTGAAGCATTGTTACCAAGAATTTACTTACTAGAACAGATATTTCTGTTTGTAAGTTTCGGTATACTTCTCGTTATGTTATAAACATTTGTATACTGAATTTATAGTTTTGAATGTTAAACTGTTGAGGCGTGTGGTAGGTAGATGATGGATATACTAAAGAACACGTATGTATCAACCTATACTACACGCAGTCCGCTAATTTGATTTAATAACGTGATATTAATATCATAGTTACATAAATATAAGTACGTGAACAAAGTTAAAAGTATTCATATGCATAATAGGTACCCTCCGGTGACTGCCTCCGTGGTCCAGTGGATAGCGTATGCGACTGTTGGTCGAAGGACCTGGCTTCGATTCCCGGGACGGGCAAAAGTGTTACTGGGTTTTTCCGAATACTCAGTAGCAGCCCGGAGTCTGGTGATGTGCCCGGTAACGGTAATATGCACGCCCCTATAACGTGGGACCTAAAAATTCATGGCGAAATGTGGGTGTAACATTTACACCTCTGCCTACCCCTTTGGAGATACAGACGTGAGACTATAAAAAAAATAGGTACACATGTCAAAAGTCAAGATAATAATATCTCAGCTTCTAACATATTATATACTTAAATGAAACTTACCAAGCCGTCTGGCCCGAGAAGTACTACTAGTCTAATCGTTTTACTTATTCACAATGCTATTGACGCAATTTAGGAGACGCTGATGTTCAGCAATGAACTGCTAAAAGATGAAATAATATAAAATAAACTGCAACAAAAGATAAATACTACCAACAATTTTGTTTCTATCACATTCAGAACCTCAAAGACGAGAGATCGATCTTATTTAAGTCAGAACCATGATCACAGAAAGTCAGAAACATGAACCATGTGCAAACTTTAGTTATTAACCTAAATTGGAGACTAGCTAGCTCGCCTTTGTCCAACCATCACTTAATAACTAAAATAGAAAGAAACCATCTTCTTTCACAGTAACTACGGAGTACGTGAAAAGATTGTTAAAAGCGTTCCTTAACTAGACGAAGTGAATCTTTTTTTGCTCTGACTTACCACTTTTTTATAAGAATAACAAGCGCTTTTTAAACAAATACTACGAAATGGTGCAAGTTTTTGCGCTGTTAATGGGCTTAGTAAGGCTGCCAGTAAGGAAATGTTGGGAATTTTGTTTAGTTTTTTAATTAAAAGCAAAGAATGAGTGCTAAGTGACCATTGATAACGGTCGCAGTTTACGTTGTAGAATGTTGTTTGTGCTTTAAAGTTGAGCATGAAATTGAACTGTCAAAACGGGTAATTATGCTTGTTTTATTTTTCTTAGATGCAGTTGAATCATTGTGTATGGAATTTTATTCATGTCCGTTTTCTTATCGATTGATAATTTGTAAATCGATTGTTTCTTTGTTCAATTGAAAGTATATTTATAACTGAGTGAAATTAAAACGATGTATTGACGTGTTCAGATCTTATGAATACACTGCTCAGACGAAGTTCGCGCAACGCTCGCGAATCCCTAACGAACGGTCCTCTGTGTTCTTAAAAACGCAGTAAAACGTGGCAGCGTAACGCGCGACTGGACCTCGTGGCCTAATGCATTTTCTACCATGTATTTTTTAAATTTATTTATAGTCTCACGCCTGTATCCCCGAAGGGGTAGGCAGAAGTGTAAATATTACACCCACATGTTGCCATGAATTTTTATGTCCCACGTAGTAGGAGACGAGCCTATTGCCGTTACCGGGCACATCATCAGACTTCGGGCTGCTACTAAGTATTCGGCAAAACCGAGTTACACTTTTGTCCGACCCGGGAATTGAATCCGGGACCTCCGATCAGCAGTCGCATACGCTATCCACTGGACCACGGAGGCAGTCTAACATGTAGAACATAAAAACCGCAACAAATTTTAAATTAAAATATCATCACAGACGCCAAACTAGTTAAATGCTGTATTATGAGAATTAGAGAACTGATAAACATTCTATTTCTAAATCTATACAAATTGCAGAGATATCACTAAGACAGAACATATCATATTTATCATACAGAAATTTATCCCCAGTGGTACCCACGACCTACGGCTTACCAATCGGGATCACTGACCTTTAGACCACCATCAGACAAACACAAAAAAAATAAAGCAATATTTTCGACCGATCTGTGCCTCAATACCTTATACCTCAGACATTTAAGGTTAAAAGTACAGTCACAAATGAATAGAACATAAAACATGTTTTTCGTTTTTAAACTGAAATGTTTAAGTAAACATCGTTAATCATGTAAAACCTTTACTTGACTTTCAAAACAAACAAACAACCAAAGACATATATTTTATTATTTAATCTGAAATATTTATCAATCGTATTCTACTACTATTTTAAACGCGAAAGTCTGTAAGGATGGATGAATTTATGTTACTCTTTCACGCAAAAGTTATATAAATCAAGTGGGAATATATAAGTGTGTAGTTATATAAGTCAAATGTGAATGGGAAAGGAGGAAGAGGACGACTTAGACGAACGTTCTCTGACCAGATTGGAGACATCCTAAAAAAGGACAGGTTAGAAGTACCCTTAACCGAAGACCATGCATGAGAAATTTGATGGGAGTGAATGAAGCAAGAGAGATATGTCAGGATCGTTGCAAGTGGTCTTCCGTAGTCTCTGCCTACCCCTCCGGGAAACAGGCGTGATTTTAGGTATATATGCATGTATGTTTCTCGCAAAAACTACTGCACGGATTTTAATGAAACTTTGCAATAGCATAAAACAGCGTTGTAGTATGATATCAGCTGTTCAATATTATCGAAACATAATAAGTACTGCCTCTCATTATGAGAAAATTTAAGACCATATTCCACCACGCTGGCCTAGTGCGGGTTGGCAGACTTCACATGCCTTTCAACACATGGAGAACTCTCAGACATGCAGGTTTCCTCACGATGTTTTCCTTCACCGTTTGGCAAACGATAATTAACAATTTAATACGCACTTAACTTTGAAAAGTCATTGGTGCGAGCCGAGGATTTGAACCTGAGACTCTCTGCGTAGCAGTCGATCGGTCTCTCCACTCGACTATCGCTGCTTATGATATAAGCTGTTTAATAGTATTGAAACATAATAAGTACTGCTCATTTTGAGAAAATTTAAGGCCATATTCCACCACGCTGGTCTAGTACCGGTTGGCAGACTTCACGTATCTTTCGAGGGCACTATGGAAAACTCTCAGACATGCAGGCTTCATCACGATGTTCTCCTTCACCGTTTAGCAAGAGATATTACCAATTTAATACGCACATAACTTCTTATTCTACCTCTTTTGTCACTTAACCGCAAGGGGCGACACGGGCAGAAGTTGGATTTTAATAAATAAACTTTATAAGAATACCTTTCCGAGTTAAATTTTCAAAACAAATTTCAAATGAAATTAAGCCAGAAAGTTTTGATAAAAGTCGACAAATGCTCCAAGTTACATCTCCGGTTATTATAAAATTAATCTTTATAAACTTTTAATTATTCCTTTTAAAGTTTTTTACTCGGATTATAAATTGGTAAGTGAATTTTATTAAGGCGTAATTTTATTGTGGGATTAGAAGATAATCCTTACTTAAATTATAAATGCTTTAATGTATTCTTACGTGTGTATATAATCTAATATATAAAATTCTCGTGTCACAGTTTTCGTTGCCATACTCCTCCGAAACGGCTTGACCGATTTTGATGAAATTTTTGCGCTTATCCGGTATCTATGAGAATCGGCTAACATCTATTTTTCAAAAAAAAAACAAAAAAAATTTTTTGCAAAACAACGTTTGCCGGGTCAGCTAGTATTTTATAAAATCCAGACTCAATACATAATTGTACTAATTGTGTGTCTTTATGAATTTATGGATTTTATTTCAAGACTGCCTCGGTGGTTAAGTGGATAGCGTATGCCTCTGATGATGATTGTTTTAATAAAAAAAAAACCGCCTTCGTCAACTTAGTGTTTTTTTATTTCAAAATTCGGATATTTACCAACATATGATTTACCGTATTTCGCGCTTTTACAGTGACATACATATATGTTACTGTAAATGCCGAAAGTACGATAAATCATAGGCTTCCCCAGTAAATCCTACGATTTGCCAGTATGAGTTGGTAAATGTCCGAATTTTTAAATAAAAAACACTAAGTTGACGGAGCCCCTGCGAAGCAGGGCCAAAAGTACGGTAAAAGCCCAAAGTACGGTAAATCTTAAGATTTACAGTGAGTTGATAAATGTCCGAATTCTTAGATAAAAAAAAGAAGTCAAGGAAGCTCTGCTTTGCATGGCTCCTATTTTTGGGTTAAGGGTCACTAGAGAACCTACATAACCTAGTTACTTTAGTTACAGTCTCACAAAACTTTACGGGCTTACAGGAACATATATACGATAATTCTTATATTTGACACATTGTGCATAAAAAAAGACAAATTGCCAAATATGCTATGTTAGGTTATGTTAAGCACTCTTGTGACCCTTAACCCAAAAACAGGAGCCATGCAAAGCAGAGCTTCCTTGACTTCTTTTTTTTATCTAAGAATTCGGACATTTATCAACTCACTGTAAATCTTAAGATTTACCGTACTTTGGGCTTTTACAGTAACATACATATTTCAAAACAGCTTTAACGACATTGATGAGTACCATAATTATAAAAAAGACGTTAGAAAAATAAAGAGGAGTCGTAAATAGGCCTCTTAGGCGTGCCTTTGGAGAGGCGTTATATCCCACAGTGGACTATGGTAGGCTGATGATTATAATGAGATGTTAGCAGCAGCAGCTTTAAAACCTCTAACTCTAACTTTTGCAACCAAAATAAAACTTCAAGATCCAATATAATATACTTCAAGGGAAACTATTATTTTCATGTAAGGTACTTGTAATTGTTCTATGTTCGATAGATGACAACGCCCTAGGATTAAATCCTGTGTCGCGGGGAACATTTATAATATTAAAATGAATCAACGGGCACAAAGAATATCTGGATTCTAAACGGCAATTAGTGGAATACACAGTATTGTTTCTTAAGGGAATCGAACCCACGACAAGCGGCGTAGTAGTGCTCAATGTCAACACACAAACACCTAACGATCCTTTATATTGACACAATGTGTTTAGATAGTTAAAAAGCCGTTATTTCCCTAAAGCTGTAATCTTTATCTATCAAAAATAATTTTATTCCCCGTACCTTCAACAGCCTGTGGTTTTAAAGCACTACATTATATTTTAACTGAATATTTATTTTAAAGTGATATTTTCTTACTTAAATCTTTATTTTATGCCTCGTTTTGTAGGCATGTTTGACTTAAAAAAAAGGCATAACTGTAGATATTTTCTTGAAGCAATTAGTAAATGAGATTTATGGGTTTAATCGATTTTAAACTTTTGCGATTTGAAAACGTCAGGAAAGATATTTATCATATCTTAATTGCGTTAATTATTAATCTACTTTAATGTATGAATAATACGAATACCTCTTACAAAGGGTATCTACTAGTCTCGCTAATTACCTGTTATGTACAAAAGAAGTGTAATTAATCAAGAAATGTTCTTGATTAATTGCGCTTATTTTGGACATAACACTAATCCAAATTCAATGAAATAAAATCTTAGCAAGAAAACGATACAATACAGAAGGTGCACACCCAACTATGCCAATCCATTCTCCCTCACAAAACTGAAATCTCGCTAACAAAGACAACGTTCTTTCATCCAATTAAACATTTTCGTTAATAAACTCGAACTCGCTTTCCGATCTAAAATAATTACATTCACAATCTGTCTTTTAAACTAATTTTGACAGTTTTGGAAAAGTTGATTATAATTTCAAGTGAATAAAAAACATAATTATAATGAGTTTTGCAAGAAAATTATAATATTATTATACTTAATCAATGTTGAAAATTTCTAAGTAATTAAATGTGATGAGTTGGAATGGGTGCTGGTATTATATTAAAATAATTACAATTTCACTGTTGAATTTTGTATGAAAAGAATTTGTACCTTATAGACGATGGGTTATGTATTATGTGGGATTTGTATTTTAAAAACGTCCTGTTTTTTTTCAATAGATACTAAGTTTTGGTTGTATAACCACTTTTTTATATGTAGCGTATTTGATTTCATTGTTTATTTTAAACATCAATGAAAACGGGGTGAATGGAGCTCTAATGCCATTTATGAGCATCCAAAACGTGTCCAAAGAGGCACGTTTGGCTGTGCATTGAAGTGTCTACGCTTTATGTATGGTAGTGAAAGTTGGGTATGGCAGAAGAGATTTGAAAGTAGAATAAATGCTGTAGAAATGAGAGCATTGAGAAGTATCCGTGGTGTATCTTTGACCAACAGTAGTAACTTTCCTTCTCTTACAGTGCTGTTCTGTGCATAATATGCTCCCTCTGTCGGCTCTTACGACACCCATGAGATGATATGGGGTGGTGACATTCCATATTCTTAATCCGTCACCACACGGACACCGTCACCACTCGTAACATATTATCGGCTAAATCTAACCAATCAAATAATGACGTAGGTAACCCAGCCCTTTAATCAATCAATTAATTTAAAGCCCTATACATCCTCAGAGTAATACACGAAGTCGTTTGTAATTTACCTTAACCCCTAATCGGCTCTCAGGACTACCACAATAACTGATAGGCCTAACCTAAAATAATAGAGGACTGACAAAACTAATGGTCTGAATATCGGCTATTTGGGATTCAAATTATTTAGATATTATATACTAAGTGATGCGTAAATGGCGATATGAATACAAAAATAGAGCATTAAAAAGATTAGTAGACAGTCAACATAAAAATATTTTTTTCATTTAATTTTATTTATTTATAGTCTGACGCCCGTATCCCGGAAGGGGTAGGCGGAGGTGTAATATTACACCTACATTTCACCATGATCTTTTAGGTGCCACGTAATAAGGGGCGAGCCTATTAGCCTCCGTGGTCCAGTGGATAGCGTATGCGATTGCTAATCGGAGATCCCGGGTTCGATTCCCGGGTCGGGCAAAAGTGTTACTGGGTTTTTCCTAATTCTCAGTAGCAGCCCGGAGTCTGCTGATGTGCCCGGTAACGGCAATAGGCACGCCCCCTATTACGTGGGACCTAAAAATTCATGGTGAAATGTGGGTGTAATATTTACACCTCTGCCTACCCCTTCGGGGATACAGACGTGATATTACCCATAAAATTTCACAGTCCACGGCTGGGCTTGGCCTCTACTTATTTGCGTCGCACTAGCATTGTGAATCAATTGTAAATGTTGTTTCAGTCAATATTGTTGTTAGTAAATGTTTGAGCTCGACAAAGCCTTATAATCTTAATATATAAAATCCTTGCGTTACTGACTGACTGACAGACACGCTACAGCCGAAAATATTGGGCGCAGGAAGCTGAAATTTGGCATGTATGTACCTTGGGGACTGTGGGGGTGCACTAAGAAGGGATTTCCCGAAATTCCCACGGGATCGGCCAAAACGGGTAAATTTAAAAAAATGTAGGCGTAGCTGCTGGCGTCCTCTAGTAAATAGATAAATAAATAATTGAATTGAGAAAGAAAGAAAACATACAAATTCTAAAAGACAAAATATCGGCTAGTAATTAATTAAAAATTTTGTTTCTAGATCATTCGGTTTAAATTTAATAACTCAGTGAAAGCAATATTATGCGATAAAATCCGTAAACTGTAGATTAATTCCAAAGATAAACAACGTCTAAGTTATATATAAAATTAAAGAAAAATATTATTACTTAAATAAAACAAAGAGACAATACAAACTTACACAACCTTATACATCACCTGAATAGTTTCAAACAAAGTTTCACCGCGAGCCATTTTCATACTTCAAAAACAATTTAAACTTTATAATTTAAGGTTAAGCAGGTTTTGTTACTAACTGTTGTTCGGGTTTGGTTCCCGGTGGACACGTAAAATTTGTTTAAAGCCAAACGAGGAGCAATTTGTGGCAACGTGATCTATGGAGCGTTAACGCGAAATGCTAACTTTATTTTTATATTTTTTTATTGAAAATGTTCGCTGGCTCATGTAATGTTTGGGAATTTTTATGATATAATGGTAGTAGCGGTAGTAGCGGCGATAGCCCAGTGGTGTACGTATACGTAACGGACTGCCGAGACGATGGTCTCGTGTTCGATCCCCATTTACACTGGGCACATTCCTCTGACTTTTCGATGTTATGTGTGTATTAAATGTTAATTATTGCTCGCTTAACGATGCACCCGGTAGATGGCAATAGAATCGCCCCCTATTACATGGGGACCGAAACATAACTGGTGAAGTGTGGGTATGTAATTTACCTCCGCCTACCCCTTCGGGGATAAAAGCGTGAAGTTATGTATGTTATGTGTTTGTAATGGTGGTTTGTATATTTATTTTTGTCCTTGCGTTATTATTGCATCCAAGGCTTTGCCTTGGTGCCCAAAGTCTGTTTTCTAGTAAAAAAAATATCCTTCTAGCGTTATCTCATATAAAAAATAAAAAAAATATTAATAATACATATTATCCCAGTTGTAACTCTGAGTCCGCACTAACCTAACCTAACCGGAAGTAACTGAATTTTGATTATTAACAGAATGACTGCCTGTCTGACCTCCGCCACCCAAAGGAATAGCGATATTACAGAAAATTAAGAGGTACCTAGTACCTATGTATAGTGATTGACAAAAATCTTAATGATAGTCGGGATCAATGACAGCACGATAAGCCGTCGCCAATAGACAAATAGCAATTTGACACACACAAAACTTCGAAAAGTCAGTGCGTACAGATTTGAACCCGATATCCTCTGCACAGCAGTCAGTTCATCATCCCTACTGACAAAAGTGATACGAAAAGATTAGCATTCCACACAAAAAGCGGAAAATAAAAATGGAAAAGCGGAAAATTAACTCAGCTAATAAAATGAATAAAGTATCAAACCTTAAATACAGTTCATAAGTAACAAAACCCTTATGAAGAAACAGCTCCTTATTTTTCTTTTTCGCAGATTGAAATCGTTAAACTGTACTGTTTCCTACAATTTAGCTTTAGGACTCGGGAGTCGCAATATTAAAATATTTACTTTACCATTTGTCTTGCGAAATAAGTGAAATGTGCAGGTGTTATTTCAGTTTTATGGTGAATTTTTGATATTGTAATGTGGCTTGTTTTGGATTTAATCTGGAATGTAGTTTCGTTTCTAGTTTTATTGGAAGTTTTATTTAGTGGAAGTTTAATTTAGTTGACATTGGAAGTGAGATGCTGTCGTTTTGTGAGTAAAGTATGTTTGTAATATATATTCAAAGCATTATATTACTATAAGTTTTTCTGCAACTTCACTTGTATGTTATTGTGTGTGTTAATTAGATAAAAAGACTCAAACAAAATCTGATCCCCTTTTAACCCTCTTAGGAAAATATTTTACACAATAAATTAAAACAGTAAAATTGGCCACATATAAAATAACAAATACCTACCTTAACACGAAGCTAATACGTACCATAAAGTGTAAATTCAAAGAAGGATTGGACGTTAAAGCAATAAAAAATACGCCTTTAAATATAAGATAAAAAATACACTATATAAAAAATACAATACTGGATCACTTCAAACGATTACTTCCAGGCAACAAAATTCAAATAAAAGCATCATGAAAACTTATCTAAAACCGAAACTTGCATAAAGCCGTAGAACATGTGAGGTCCTTTGTGACATCGTGGAGTGCACTTAAAACAGCATCCATTAAATTCAAGACGAATCGGAGGTTGAGCCTGTGCCTCTAAAAGCTGGCTGTCTGCACAGGTTTTGACAGAAAATTAGTTCATATTTATGGCTAGAATTGGTTGGAAATTATATGAAAAGAGAGAGTTTTATATAATTCAAAGTTTTATAATTCATTTATTCCCAAAAATAATAACAATTCTATACAAATGTTTCCACTGGTCCCAAACTAGGCTAGGCCTGTATCTTGGGAACCATGATAGTTAGCACATTAATTACACAAATACTGTCAAACTTTATTAAAATTGTATTAATTATAATTGTAATAAAGTTTGACAGTATTTTTGCAGAGTAATTTGTGACTGTTGATTAAACCAAAATGTTTGGTTCAACGTTCAACATTTTTATTTGTGCTGTGGTTTGACTTCATGAGATAAAATTTGTTAATCCTATGGTTGTCTTTCTTGCTGTATTTAGGTTAATCCCGGTTTTGTCTTCGTATCTGTTACTTGAATATTTCTAAAATCCGTGGGTGTTTTCCTAAACAAATGACCATGTAGTCAATTAAATGATGCTAGTTTTATAAATTTTACTTTTGGAAGAATATTTTTCTATTGATAAGGTGTCACAATTTTTGAGTCAGTTTTTGGTTTTGATTTCTTGTAACAAGAAAACATAGATGCTGCTTTTTTCGAACAACTAAATTGTACACCAATTTTTGTCAAATTTTCTTGACGACCTTTTTACTCTGTTTCTACATCACTAGGTCTTGAGCCAAATACAGATCTTGCTGCTTCAAAATTACCTGTAACAAAGAAAAATTAAGAATTACTATTACCATTCATTTTTATGCATTTATCCGAACAAGGAATGTTAAAGCTGGGCGAGCTGGAAATTTATAATGGCATTTAGATTTGATGTATTCGACTGTAACTAATCTAGAAGCTCTTACGGCTTCTTGTGAGATGTCGATTTACTAATGTAGGTAAAATATGGGTAAGATTTGGATAACTTAAATTACTTAATAAATGAAAATGTCTGCTTCCGTAGTCTATAGCGCACGTGTCTGGATCGGAGGGTCCAGGGTTCGATTTCCGGGTTGGGCAAGTGTTATAGAGTTTTTCCGAATTCTCAGTAGCAGCACGGAGTCTGGCAATTATCGGTAACGGTAATAGGTTTGCTTGCTATTACGTGGGCCCATACATTTTATAATGTGAAATGTGGGTGTAATATTACACCTCTGCCTACCCCTTCGGGGACACGCGCGACGGTACACTATTAATGACTTAAAAAAATATTTAAAGCTAGTAGAACAAGATCGATCTTATAAATAATTTCTTCTAGACTTCCTATGTCTTTCATCATATAGCCCTTTGCAATGGGATTTGATATCGAGTTTTCAAACTGTTTCCAAAAATAATATTTGCTTTGTGTATTTTCCTTAGTCTCCTCTAAGAAACATACATAATAAAATGGGATACAGACACTTTGTATTCTTAATCCGTCACCACGCAAATGACACATAATCATCAGCCTTTAACAGTCCACTGCTGGACTAGGCCTCTCTTTTGAAAGGAGGAATTGGCCTACTATACCACGCTGGCAAAACGGGTTGGTATAGGGTTTGTATCAAGTTTTCCTTCTCTTACAGTGTTGTTCTCTGCATAATATGCTCCCTCTGTTAGCTCTTACGACACCCATGGGATGATATGGGGTGGTGACATTCAGTATTCTTAATCCGTCACCACACGGACTATCATCAGTATAGCCTATTGCAAGTCGACAACTTGATGGAAGTGAATGAAGCAAGAGAGGTATGTCAGGATCGTTGCAAATATCGTTGCGTAGTGTCTGCCTACCCCTCCGGGAAACAGGCGTGAGTCTATGTATCTATGTATGTATGCAATCGACTTCTGGTAGCATTTGATGTCGAGTATTCGATCTTTTTATGACAATACTATTTGCTGCATGTATTTTCCATGGTCTCCTCTTACAGTATCTACATAATAAAATGGGATACTGACACTTTGTATTTTGTATCCATTACCACGCAAATGACACACATGTTTACCCCTAAAGCTAAAAAAAAACGAAAAACAGTCTTGTAGTTATGAGGTTTTCAAACTCGGTTATCGTCAAGAGTTTCTCCAATTGTAACGATATTTATCGACATCTCGCTGCAGATAAACTGCACAAAACAAAGTTGTTATCAACAGGCGTCGGCACTCATTCAATGAACCACTACAACTCTATACAATTTCAGATTCAATTTTTTACGCCTGTCTTGCACTTCTGATAGCGGAGATATTATGCTGTTTAGATTTTATATTTTGTTTCAAAATAGATGTGCTGCGACAGTGCTGAGCGCTGGCAAATAAAAACAAAATACTCATAACAACGACATAATTATCCAAAGCATACAATGCCATATCGGGTACAGTTGATTTATTTAGGGTGCTTGTACACGGCGCATGTAGCTTGAGCATGTTGAGGCACTTGCGCGGGTTACATGCACCGTAAACATATCGTTTAAAACAATGTGCGGGTCCAGCGACTCGAGCATGTACCAAAGCGAGCCACCCGCGCAAGTAATTCGCGTGCTCTGCGACGCGCGCGGGTCACTCGCGCATGTTATCTGTTAAAATTACATTTTTAACATATGATTTTAAAATAATTTTCGTTCGTCGAGACATTTGACGCGATTCAAGTCATAAAGCTACCGCGCGAATAGCATGCACATGTAGCTCTTGACCACGAACAAATAACTTGTACATAGGTACAGCTTGCGCAAGTAGCCCGCGTCTTTACTTGCTCCAGTTATTTGCACCATGTACAAGTACTAGCGAGTAACTTGATCAAGTAGCTTGCGCATATTACCCACGCGTGTAACCCGCACCTTAACTTGCTCCAGCTACATGCACCGTGTAGAAGCACCCTTACGTACAAGCTATCCACATTTAAAACAACCCTGTTAAAATTAATTTAAGTTGATTATTAAAATTGTCTAATTGTCTTTTTTAATTTCTTTTCTCATTGTGTTGTCCAATTTAGTTTTAGTTACTTAATATTTAGTTGTCTGTTTTTTCTTTTATAGTTATACATAAATGTTACCTTTTGGTGCTTATTGTGACACCTTAGAATATTGAACATTTAGTTTTTTTATCTTATTAATTCTGTCTTTTATCATCAATTACAACTACTGGTTGTCCTAAATAAATAAATAATTATAATCGCAATGTGCCATTTGTTTTGGTCGTAATACATATTTTTTACAATCGAGCAAAGTATTAATATCTATTTTACTAATAATTTGCTCTCAGTTTGGTTCTGCGTTCATGAATATATATTTGGGTAAGTTATTTGAAATTCAATTCCAAGCCAATTCCTAAAGCTATAAATTGATATAGGTCAAATTTAGCGAAAATCATTATAGAAAATATTTCTAAAATCGAAATTCTAAAAATACATTGCGATTAACATTCTTCATTAGCTAAATCTGAAACCAGAACTTTTATTATGATACAATCCATACGCGAAATAAACTAACATTTGTATACATAAAACGTAAAAACAATATATGATAATAATTCAACCTTTCAGCTAACAAAACAAGAATAACGTCGTATTGAGTTCCCCCTATATTTATCTGTAAACATAAAGTCACGTCTCTCGCAATCAGGAAAATAGTTTTCCTCTCAACGTAAATCTGTATCGTTAATTCTGTACATATTGCCTTTTTGCGTTGCAATTAGTTGGAAGTATGAATGCGTAATAAGAAATATGAATTTAAATAAATGTTGAGATATATTGAATTCGTTATGTTGGAAGTCGTATTTAACGTCACGACAAACCAGTAGCCAATTCTGAAATGAAAACACATTATATTCTGAAGACTAATTAGGTTTTTAACATCATATCCTTCCATCGATGATATTTTTCAATGATTTGCAATATGATCCAAAAACGCACTCAATCAAATAATTCGTCAAGGTTTCTCGAAATCTGTTCATATGACTATCAAATTATTATCATCACAAAGAAAAGTATCTTCAAAACGTTTATCAGACGTTATTTTTTATCACAGTTTATTGCCGGTATTCTAGGAACATCACCACCTTAAATGTATTGCATAGCATGCTCCATATTAAAAATAATTAAATGCAAAACAATGATACTGTTTTAATTTGCTTCCTGAGCAGGCCATTGTCGTAGCTCTCTCGTAGCAGCTGCATAGCCATGCCTTGAACATAATGTAGACATAAAATGTAAGCGTGGCGTAACGAAACGTTACCACTGCTACGTCCAGACCATATTGTTATATCCAACTCAAAACAAGGGGTCGTTAGTTATAAACAGCCTAATTCTCACATTGAGCAAAACACAAACATAATCTTTATTTACCGTGACCACTATTTTTATAAAGGCAGAGTTTCTTCTATAAAAATCCACCCATTCATAGCGACTCTACTAAAGCTCTACCACACACATTTCTATTAACACGCAGTAATACTCCGTTCTTTCAAAGTACTTCAATTCAAAGGGACGCGCGTCACCTGAAACTCTATTAAAAAACTATTTATCGTGAATATAGAGACGACTCTACATCGCAATCAAGCGAGCTAACGTCGTTGTCACCGGAATGGTGGCGCTAACTTTGTACCGCTTACGACTCTATATGACTCTACGTTGAGTTTGTTTTGCTGTTTTTCTTTCCATTCGTTTTTGCTTTATGTTCTGTTGTATTTTTATCATAACGGATTATGAGGTATCCAGATTGGCTTGATAATTTAGTGTAGTGTTTTTGGTATTATTTTCTTGGAAATGCACAGTCATCATACAACCTTTTACAGTTCACTGTTGGACATAGGTCTCTACCCTTTTCTCTAATTATTTGTTTCACTATAGCATTATGAATCAATAGGATAATTTTTTGGTTTTGATTTTTAATTGGGTAACGGAGCTCTGAAGGCGTTTATGAATAGCCAAAACGTGTCCAAAAAGGCACGTTTGGCTGTCCATAGAGGAGTGTTAGTACCTACTCTTATGTATGGTAGTGATAGTTGGGTATGGCAGAAGAGTCATGAAAGTAGAATAAATGCTGTAGAAATGAGAGCAGTGAGAAGTATGTGTGGTGTTTCTTTGTCTGACAGAGTAAAGAATTGTGTGATAAGAGTGTTGTGGGGTAAAAGAAGATGTAGTGACAAGCATCAAGAAAGGTATGCTAAGATGGTTTGGGCAAGTGGAGAGGATGGATGACGAAAGACTGACCAAGCAAATATATAAGGTAAGTGTGGAAAGGACAAGACGAAGGGGAAGACCTAGGTGGACGTTCTCTGACCAGATTGGAGACATCCTAAAAACAGGACAGGTAAGAAGCACCCTGAACAGAAGAGCATGCATGAGGAAACTGATGGGAGTGAATGAAGCAAGAGAGATATATCAGGATCGTTGCAAATGGCGTTCCGTAGTCTCTGCCTACCCCTTCGGGAAACAGGCGTGAGTCTATGTATGTATGGTATGTATCAACTTTTTGTCTCTTCCGAACGTTACTATTTGCTTCGTATATTTTTCTGAATCGCCTCTTGCAACTTACACGAAACGAAATGATTTTGAACAAAAACCAAAGTTTTCCAATATAAACTCATTTTTCATTGCAATAAATTTGAATCACACAAACTCAACAATATTTCAGTAACAGTCAAACTTAGTGGTATGTCGAATAAATTGAATCTGTTGAATATAATTTAATATTGTGCCGGGTGCACCTGCAACTGATGTTGTGGAACGGGCGGCGGTATTGCCACGCCCACAATACAACATTACAGTGGCTTGAGCTCTTTATAATATACTTGACTTTATCCGCGGGTCCGTCCGCATGAATTATACACGTAAACCTTCCTTAGTAATTACACTATCTATTTTTATTTATTTATACACTCACGCCTGTATCCCCGAAGGGGTAGGCAGAGGTGTAATATTACACCCACATTTTGCCATGAATTTTTAGGTCCCACGTAATAGAGGGCGAGCCTATTGCGGGAACATCACCAGACTCCGTGCTGCTACTGAGAATTCGGAAAACCCAGTAACACTTTTGCGCGATCCGGGAATCGAACCCGGGACCTCTGATCAGCAGTAGCATACGCTTTCCACTGGACCACAGGGGCAGTTTATCTATTGGTGAAACGTGTATAAAAATCCATTCGGTACTTTTTAAATTTATCGCTTCATACAGTCTGACAAGATGCGATGATGACTTGTAATTTTTGCGGCTTGAAACTATGAAAGAGCGTATTTTTCTTAATATAGGCTATCATTAGAAAATTACGGTCTTACACGATACAATATATAAGAATATACCTTCCTTTAAAAAAATCAGAGGTACTTAAAAAAAGTAAGATTGTTATTAAACAGAAAAAAATATTCCTATAAAGAGTGCTTCTATCCATGTCAGCCTAGAGACGTCCACTGCTGGACATAGGCCGCCCCCAAGGCTCTCCACACAGACCCATTTTGAGCCGCCCGCATCCAACCGCTTCCGTTTCACAAAGACATAAATATAATGATGTATTAAAAAATATAAAAAATCGTTGTAGCAGTTAGTCTGAACGGAAATTAAACCAGGAATATTTCAAGATTAAGTTGTTTTCTATTCAGGGATAATCCTTTGTTAAATTTTTGGCAGGATTCGTGCTTTCAAAGAGACTACTACTATAGGTACTTTTACTCGAGTAAGGCTGGCTATTGTTCGATTCGAGATATATTTTACGTAGGTGTAAAGGATTATACCTAACCTGGTGGTAGGCAAAAAAATACGTTTTGTACCTAATCACTTTAAAAATTTTACGTGAAAAAAAAGATTCATCATCATCAAGTCAGCCTAGAGACGTCCACTGCTGGACATAGGCCTCCCCCAAGATTCTCCACACAGACCGATTTTGAGCCGCCCGCACCCAACCACTGGCCGTGATCTTAACCAGATTGCCGGTCCAACTTGCGGGAGGCCTAACCCTGCTGCGTCTTAGTAAAAAAATGATTAATTTCTATTCAAAGTCAAAGTCAAAATCATTTATTCATTTAGGCCACAAAGTGACGCTTATGAATGTCAAAAATTTTAGTTAATTACTAGATGATTCTACATTTACATTTACTGCCACGTTCACAATGCAATAGGTAGAAACACGGGAAAGAACGGGCAATAAAACTCGTGGCCACTCTTTTTATGCCAGTATAATGTTTTTACATGTTATCTTTGTAAGGTGCTACAACTGTTTCACATTGTGAGTTATCTACAAATGCAAAATTTTAATAGTTATAGATATCATACTCAAGCAATAAATGATGTTAATTTGGCTTCATTTCATTATATCGGTCTAATAGAATGTTCTACTGCTGGACATGGATCTGTTCTCACTGTCAAAAGGTTTAGGTCTAGAGACGATAGTAGTTTGCAGACTTTACATATCTTACGGGAGTATTATGGAGATTTATCAGACATACAGGTTTCCACATGAGATTACCTTAACCGTCTAATAAGCGATTATTAATAACTTCATAAGCGCAGCCTTGTTAGTCTCTTAGAAGACTCTATCGCTGCTTCTCTATATTGCTGACAATAATTTTTTTCCGATATTATTATACTACATTAAAATACACAATCGTCGAGCTCAATACTCAACACTCTCAAATCTACACAGTACATATGACACGAGCAATCCGTCGATACAGCAAAAAGCCAGATTATCCGGATCATGGCTCCACAAGTGAGATTTGTACTTGTCATACGGATACTACACAAACCTACAGTACGGGGATTGTACCTTAGCTGGTAGGGATTTGGAAACTTTGACGTTCATCAGAGCTTGAGCAAAGCCTACTATGCAAAACGGGAAAGTTTGTGAGGATACATAATGTTTGTTAATCTTTCACTCGACAACTGCTAAACGATGATGGTATTTTGTTGTATTATTCATGGTGTCACCCGCCACAGCACGCTGATATTTAAAAATAATAATATAATATCTCGAAATTAATGCGTTCAAAAATCCAAATTCTTCAGGTTTATTATATTATTCAAGTATACTGACTCCCGAACTATCAAAGATATTCATGACAGTCGAGACTTAATATGCTCTCCGATAAAATTAGCATCTTAATACGCACACACATAACTTCGAAAAGTTAGCGATGCACGCGGTTTAAACCAGATACCCAGATACCTCTGCATGGAAGTCTGTTATATCTTTCTATTGCTGCTGCTTTGGATATACTGCATAAAACATGTGAAATATCAAAGCGTATTTCAGCTCACATATCTAGCTTATATGAAAGAGACAGCCCGAATAAACATTTCACTTTTAAAATGGAGCACAACCGTCATGCTCGTTTATGTAAATATAAATGTTTCTTTAATTGATTAATTCATTTGGAAAGCGTGAGTGTGTAGGATTAGGGAATAAGGCTTTAACATAGCGTGAGGGTAATGCCGAGTGATGATATTCGTAATAGTTTTAAATTAAATGCGTATTCGTTATGGAAAGGTAGGGCGGTTGTTGATCTTTTGGGTCAAATTGAATTTCCTTTATTATTATGTTATTAATAAATAAGCATACATTCAATTTATTAATAGAAATTGTATATTAACTTTTTTATGGCATAGGAGGCAAACGGACAGACGGGTGGTCTGGTGGTAAGCGATTACCGTCGCCCATAGGTGTCCATGGGAACACCAGAGGAGTCAGAAGTGTGTTGCCGATCTTGACGGTAAAATAAATAGGAAGAGGAGTGGGATGCGCGAGAAGGAAAAGCGGATGGGCCCTCCGACACTCTCACTCACTGCACGCAACGCCACAGTATAGATACTATTAATTTAGAGTGAGAGGTACTATCCCGATTGACCCGGCCCGTTAATGCTGAAATCAGCTCGGCTGATGATACGGCCTAAGATGAAGCACGCTTACCTAGAAGGTATACAGGGTGTAAAGGACGATGTACCGAAAACCGATACCAGTGATTCAGTACATGATACTGAGGCCATTGGCGGTCGAATTTTCCGGAAAATTTTCATGAATTTTCATTTTTTGCCATATAATGTAATGAAATAGTAACTATAGTCGACCCGCACTAATATTTTTGTAAAATTCTAAAAATTAAACATGTACATGAGGCGTTTACTCTGATTTGACATCGGCCGCGGCGCGGCCCGCGACCGCAACACAGTAAGCGCACCAGTACAACGTAATCACTGCCGCTACCACCCGCCCGCTGTAGGGCCGTAACAGCTGATTATACGAGTTTGCGTGTTCCTATTTACATCGGATTTTTTGGGAAAATTGACGAATTCTTAGATCTTTCCGGAAAATTCGACCGCCAAGGGTCTTAGTATAATGTACTGAATCACTGGTAACAGTTTTCGGTACACCGTCCCTTACACCCGGTATATATATTCATCGCTGAATCGAATTTCTTTATACAAAAGACTTAAGCAAAAGCGTCGTATTACAGATTGGATACACATCAGCCGTCGCTACAACCTCAGACTAATAAAGTAATAAGCCTGAAAGTACGATGACCTACTATCATAGCTGTAGTTATACAAAATAATATTTCAAACTACATGTGTCTAGTGTTCATGTAGTTATAGGTTTTGCTGAGCAAACTTTCGCCAAACGATGTCGCAGCGCACCGCGACTGGTGACATCAGAAACAATTTGTTGATATAGAGCCGATGGAAATGACTTTCAGTAAAATTCTTCTGGTAGGTACTACGCTTATTCATTTTCGTATACTGTATAGTTCAAAGACTAGACAATACAAAGACTAGAAAATAGAAAGACAAGAGTTTTGTGGTAAAATAGTTGTACGGAAAGTAGGACACTAGTAAATTTTTGAAAATTATGAATGTTTTATTAAATAAAAATAATGAAAGGGTCTCTTTTTTACGCTTGAAATAGCTTATTATTAAAGCTGATTATATTTTGCCACATTTTTATAGATTTTTTCAATGTACATTTAAATTAGGCTTCATATTTTAAAAAATTATTCAATTTATAATTGTGTTATTAGTGAAGATTCAATTCATGAATATCGATACTATCATACTCGTTATGCTAGCTTTGTAGCGGACCCTGGTTTGTGAGACAGGAGATCTGTTTTTTAATCTGACATGACATGAGAGAGCAATATTTTTACACAAAAGAACGGCAGTCTGATCTGCGCAAAGGATAGACATATTTTATCACTTAATCAGGACAGTTAAAATTACTTGTAGATATTAATGTATCACATATGCACCTCAGAAATAATGATTTCAACACATAATATATGCCCTACTAACATAACCAAGCAAGCCACATCTAGCAAAACTCTACTTCTTGGAAAACGAACCCACATTTTCTTGGTGAGATATGAAATTTTGCCATTTCGACGTCTCTACGTCTCTACATCGGCAACTTTTATATTTTCAGTGTAAATGTGTCTCCACACGACAGACCGCGTTATAATAAGAAGAAAACTGTCGCTATTTTCTTTGGGCTCTACGTAGAGTCGGGTTAAATTTTCTAGTAATAATATTTTCTTGAGTTCTTATCACACAAGTAGTGGGTGGAATAAGCTGATTTGTGTAGCGTTTGAAGATCTTTGTAGAGCTCTTCAACGTATTCCTAACGTAAAAGTAAAAAAGGATACAAAGTATTGTAAGCCCTAGGTCACAATCGTAAAACAGCTTTTAGTCGTATTAAATTAGATCTTTTGAGCTTGATTGGCCTCCTTTTATAACCACTATGTGTCAACTCTTTAAATTAATAATGGCTTAGAATGGGCTCAGCGGCGTGGCATTGGATTGCCACTGCTGCCTATATCCAGCAGTGGATTATGCCAGGCTGATGATGATAATGATGATGATGAATTGCCAATTTGTTGCACTATCTCGGTTACTGAAGCACTGAACTATTTCTTACCTATTCATCTCTTCCAAATCCCTGGGCCACTCATTTCATAGTAACCTTATATTAACCTTATTCTACTACAGGCGGTGTATTTATAAACTGAAGCTAATAGCTACTTTTAGACATACCATATGCGAACAAGTCAGCTATTATACACGTAAAGTTTATCTTAACTTAGTAATGTATACGCTGCATTAGACTGCAAGTAAAACAACTTAAAGACTTTATTTACGATAGGGTACAACTGAAATTTTACTTTTTGACACGGTTTTACTTTAGCTTTTTATGTGTAATACGTTAAAATTAAATATGTGCGGATTAATCTTTAAAGTTCGATATGTAACCATTACTTTATTTTAAGCAATACCTGTACAAAGATTGAATTCTACCTCGCGCGTTTCTGTTGTCTTTACAATTTAACAATCTACAATAAAAAAAATACCGTGATAACGATTTCTTGATAGCACATAACGTTTTCCCATTGCCAATTAGTGAAGCTGTGGAATAATTCTTTTCCTTTCTTTGTAAGAATATTGATTGATATAAAATGAAACACTTCCCCCGCTTCTATTTTTGTTGCATACATTCTAAGGGATACTAATTAGCAGGGCAGGGGTCTGTCGCGTCGTATGCAAGCTTAATTATATATGCACTAACATCTGTAACTACAAGGGATAAAATAAATATAGTTGATTGAATCAGGCGTTACTTGGCGGAACTCCATCGTAACCTAATGGAAGGAAAGAGAAACCCACCACGCGCCCTCAGATTGACCACCCCAACTATTGCAATAGAAAATTTGTACCGCTTACGACTCTATATGACTCTACGTTGAGTTTGTTTTGCTGTTTTTCTTTTCATTCGTTTTTGCTTTATGTTCCGTTGTATATTTATCATAATGGATTATGAGGTATCCAGATTGGTTTTATAATTTAGTGTAGTGTTTTTGGTATTATTTTCTTGGAAATGCACAGTCATCATACAACCTTTTACAGTTCACTGTTGGACATAGGTCTCTACCCCTTCATAGGTCTCTAATTATTTGTTTTACAATAGCATTATGAGTCAATAGGATATTTTTTTGGTTTTGATTTTTTAATTGGGTAACGGAGCTCTGAAGGCGTTTATGAATAGCCAAAACGTGTCCAAAAAGGCACGTTTGGCTGTCCATAGAGGGGTGTTAGTACCTACTCTTATGTATGGTAGTGATAGTTGGGTATGGCAGAAGAGTCATGAAAGTAGAATAAATGCTGTAGAAATGAGAGCACTGAGAAGTATGTGTGGTGTTTTTTTGACTGACAGAGTAAAGAATTGTGTGATAAGAGTGTTGTGGGGTAAAAGAAGATGTAGTGACAAGCATCAAGAAAGGTATGCTAAGATGGTTTGGGCAAGTGGAGAGGATGGATGACGAAAGACTGACCAAGCAAATATATAAGGTAATTGTGTGGAAAGGACAAGACGAAGGGGAAGACCTAGGCTAACGTTCTCTGACCAGATTGGAGACATCCTAAAAACAGGACAGGTAAGAAGCACCCTGAACAGAAGAGCATGCATGAGGAAACTGATGGGAGTGAATGAAGCAAGAGAGATATGTCAGGATCGTTGCAAATGGCGTTCCGTACGGGAAACAGGCGTGAGTCTATGTATGTATGTATGTATCAACTTTTTGTCTCTTCCGAACGTTACTATTTGCTTCGTATATTTTTCTGAATCGTCTCTTGCAACTTACACGCAACGAAATGATTTTGAACAAAAACCAAAGTTTTCCAATATAAACTCATTTTTCATTGCAATATATTTGAATCACACAAACTCAACAATATTTCAGTAACACAAACTTAGTGGTATGTCGAATAAATTGAATCTGTTGAATATAATTTAATATTGTGCCGAGTGCACCTGCAACTGATGTTGTGGAACGGGCGGCGGTATTGCCACGCCCACAATACAACATTACAGTGGCTTGAGCTCTTTATAATATACTTGACTTTATCCGCGGGTCCGTCCGCATGAATTATACACGTAAACCTATCTTAGTAATCACACTATCTATTTTTATTTATTTATAGACTCACGTCTGTATCCCCGAAGGGGTAGGCAGAGGTGTAATATAACACCCACATTTCGCCATGAATTTTTAGGTCCCACGTAATAATAGGGGGCGAGCCTATTGCCGTTACCGGGCACATCACCAGACTCCGTGCTGCTACTGAGAATTCGGAAAACCCAGTAACACTTTTGCGCGATCCGGGAATCGAACCCGGGACCTCTGATCAGCAGTAGCATACGCTTTCCACTGGACCACAGGGGCAGTTTATCTATTGGTGAAACGTGTATAAAAATCCATTCGGTACTTTTTAAATTTATCGCTTCATACAGTCTGACAAGATGCGATGATGACTTGTAATTTTTGCGGCTTGAAACTATGAAAGAGCGTATTTTTCTTAATATAGGCTATCATTAGAAAATTACGGTCCTACACGATACAATATATAAGAATATACCTTCCTTTAAAAAAATCAGAGGTACTTAAAAAAAGTAAGATTGTTATTAAACAGAAAAAAATATTCCTATTAAGAGTGCTTCTATCCATGTCAGCCTAGAGACGTCCACTGCTGGACATAGGCCGCCCCCAAGGCTCTCCACACAGACCCATTTTGAGCCGCCCGCATCCAACCGCTTCCGTTTCACAAAGACATAAATATAATGATGTATTAAAAAATATAAAAAATCGTTGTAGCAGTTAGTCTGAACGGAAATTAAACCAGGAATATTTCAAGATTAAGTTGTTTTCTATTCAGGGATAATCCTTTGTTAAATTTTTGGCAGGATTCGTGCTTTCAAAGAGACTACTACTATAGGTACTTTTACTCGAGTAAGGCTGGCTATTATTCGATTCGAGATATATTTTACGTAGGTGTAAAGGATTATACCTAACCTGGTGGTAGGCAAAAAAATACGTTTTGTACCTAATCACTTTAAAAATTTTACGTGAAAAAAAAGATTCATCATCATCAAGTCAGCCTAGAGACGTCCACTGCTGGACATAGGCCTCCCCCAAGATTCTCCACACAGACCGATTTTGAGCCGCCCGCACCCAACCACTGGCCGTGATCTTAACCAGATTGCCGGTCCAACTTGCGGGAGGCCTAACCCTGCTGCGTCTTAGTAAAAAAATGATTAATTTCTATTCAAAGTCAAAGTCAAAATCATTTATTCATTTAGGCCACAAAGTGACGCTTATGAATGTCAAAAATTTTAGTTAATTACTAGATGATTCTACATTTACATTTACTGCCACGTTCACAATGCAATAGGTAGAAACACGGGAAAGAACGGGCAATAAAACTCGTGGCCACTCTTTTTATGCCAGTATAATGTTTTTACATGTTATCTTTGTAAGGTGCTACAACTGTTTCACATTGTGAGTTATCTACAAATGCAAAATTTTAATAGTTATAGATATCATACTCAAGCAATAAATGATGTTAATTTGGCTTCATTTCATTATATCGGTCTAATAGAATGTTCTACTGCTGGACATGGATCTGTTCTCACTGTCAAAAGGTTTAGGTCTAGAGACGATAGTAATTTGCAGACTTTACATATCTTACGGGAGTATTATGGAGATTTATCAGACATACAGGTTTCCACATGAGATTACCTTAACCGTCTAATAAGCGATTATTAATAACTTCATAAGCGCAGCCCTTTGTTAGTCTCTTAGAAGACTCTATCGCTGCTTCTCTATATTGCTGACAATAATTTTTTTCCGATATTATTATACTACATTAAAATACACAATCGTCGAGCTCAATACTCAACACTCTCAAATCTACACAGTACATATGACACGAGCAATCCGTCGATACAGCAAAAAGCCAGATTATCCGGATCATGGCTCCACAAGTGAGATTTGTACTTGTCATACGGATACTACACAAACCTACAGTACGGGGATTGTACCTTAGCTGGTAGGGATTTGGAAACTTTGACGTTCATCAGAGCTTGAGCAAAGCCTACTATGCAAAACGGGAAAGTTTGTGAGGATACATAATGTTTGTTAATCTTTCACTCGACAACTGCTAAACGATGATGGTATTTTGTTGTATTATTCATGGTGTCACCCGCCACAGCACGCTGATATTTAAAAATAATAATATAATATCTCGAAATTAATGCGTTCAAAAATCCAAATTCTTCAGGTTTATTATATTATTCAAGTATACTGACTCCCGAACTATCAAAGATATTCATGACAGTCGAGACTTAATATGCTCTCCGATAAAATTAGCATCTTAATACGCACACACATAACTTCGAAAAGTTAGCGATGCACGCGGTTTAAACCAGATACCCAGATACCTCTGCATGGAAGTCTGTTATATCTTTCTATTGCTGCTGCTTTGGATATACTGCATAAAACATGTGAAATATCAAAGCGTATTTCAGCTCACATATCTAGCTTATATGAAAGAGACAGCCCGAATAAACATTTCACTTTTAAAATGGAGCACAACCGTCATGCTCGTTTATGTAAATATAAATGTTTCTTTAATTGATTAATTCATTTGGAAAGCGTGAGTGTGTAGGATTAGGGAATAAGGCTTTAACATAGCGTGAGGGTAATGCCGAGTGATGATATTCGTAATAGTTTTAAATTAAATGCGTATTCGTTATGGAAAGGTAGGGCGGTTGTTGATCTTTTGGGTCAAATTGAATTTCCTTTATTATTATGTTATTAATAAATAAGCATACATTCAATTTATTAATAGAAATTGTATATTAACTTTTTTATGGCATAGGAGGCAAACGGACAGACGGGTGGTCTGGTGGTAAGCGATTACCGTCGCCCATAGGTGTCCATGGGAACACCAGAGGAGTCAGAAGTGTGTTGCCGATCTTGACGGTAAAATAAATAGGAAGAGGAGTGGGATGCGCGAGAAGGAAAAGCGGATGGGGCCTCCGACACTCTCACTCACTGCACGCAACGCCACAGTATAGATACTATTAATTTAGAGTGAGAGGTACTATCCCGATTGACCCGGCCCGTTTATGCTGAAATCAGCTCGGCTGATGATACGGCCGAAGATGAAGCACGCTTACCTAGAAGGTATACAGGATGTTAAGGACGATGTTCCGAAAACCGATACCAGTGATTGAGTACATGATACTGAGGCCATTGGCGGTCGAATTTTCCAGAAAATTTTAATGCTTTTTCCGATTTTTCTTTTGCATTTTTGCCATATAATGTAATGAAATAGTAACTATAGTCGACCCGCACTAATATTTTTGTAAAATTCTAAAAATTAAACATGTACATGGGGCGTTTATTCTGATTTGACATCGGTCGCGGCACAGTAAGCGCACCAGTACATCGTAATCACTGCCGCTACCAGCTGCCGCTGTAGGGCCGTAACAGCTGATTATGCGAGTTTGCGTGATCCTATTTACATCAGATTTTTTGGGAAAATTGATGAATTCTTAGATTTTTCCGGAAAATTCGACCGCCAAGGGTCTGAGTATAATGTACTGAATCACTGGTATCTGTTTTCGGTACACCGTCCCTTACACCCGGTATATATATTCACCGCTGAATCGAATTTCTTTTCACAAAAGACTTAAGCAAAAGCATCGTATTACAGATTGGATACACATCAGCCGTCGCTACAACCTCAGACTAATAAAGTAATAAGCCTGAAAGTACGATGACCTCCTATCATAGCTGTAGTTATACAAAATAATATTTCAAACTACATGTGTCTAGTGTTCATGTAGTTATAGGTTTTGCTGAGCAAACTTTCGCCAAACGATGTCGCAGCGCACCGCGACTGGTGACATCAGAAACAATTTGTTGATATAGAGTCGATGGAAATGACTTTCAGTAAAATTCTTCTGGTAGGTACTACGCTTTTTCATTTTCGTATACTGTATGGTTCAAAGACTAGACAATACAAAGACTAGAAAATAGAAAGACAAGAGTTTTGTGGTAAAATAGTTGTACGGAAAGTAGAACACTAGTAAAGTTTTGAAAATTATGAATGTTTTATTAAATAAAAATAATGAAAGGGTCTCTTTTTTACGCTTGAAATAGCTTATTATTAAAGCTGATTATATTTTGCCACATTTTTATAGATTTTTTCAATGTACATTTAAATTTTATAGGTGAAAGGTAAGGCTTCATATTTTAAAAAATTATTCAATTTATAATTGTGTTATTAGTGAAGATTCAATTCATGAATATCGATACTATCATACTCGTTATGCTAGCTTTGTAGCGGACCCTGGTTTGTGAGACAGTAGATCAGTTTTTTTAATCTAACAAGACATGAAAGTATAATATTTTTACAAAAAAGAACGGCAGTCTGATCTGCGCAAAGGATAGACATATTTTATCACTTAGTCAGGACAGTTAAAATTACTTGTAGATATTAATGTATCACATATGCACCTCAGAAATAATGACTTCAACACATAAAATATGCTCTACTAATAGATCCAAGCAAGCAACATCTAGTAAAACTCTATATCTCGCAAACCGAACCCACATTTTCTTTGTGAGATATGAAATTTTGCCATTTCGACGTCTCTACGTCTCTACAAACGGCTACTTTTATATTTTCAGTGTAAATGTGTCTCCACACGACAGACCGCGTTATAATAAGAAGAAAACTGTCACTATTTTCTTTGGGCTCTACGTAGAGTCGGGTTAAATTTTCTAGTAATAATATTTTCTTGAGTTATTATCACACAAGTAGTGGTTGGAATAAGCTGATTTGTGTAGCGTTTGAAGATCTTTGTAGAGCTCTTCAACGTATTCCTAACGTAAAAGTAAAAAAGGATACAAAGTATTGTAAGCCCTAGGTCACAATCGTAAAACAGCTTTTAGTCGTATTAAATTAGATCTTTTGAGCTTGATTGGCCTCCTTTTAGAACCACTATGTGTCCCCTCTTTAAGTTAGTAATTGCTTAGAATGGGCTCAGTGGCGTCCCATTGGAGAGGCCTATATCCAGCGGTGGACTATGCCAGGCTGATGATGATAATGATGATGAATTGCCAATTTGTTGCACTAACTGGGTTACTGAAGAACTGAACTATCTCTTACCTATTCATCTCTTCCAAAACCCTTGGCCACTCATTTCATAGTAACCTTATATTAACCTTATTCTACTACAGGCGGTGTATTTATAAACTGAAGCTAATAGCTACTTTTAGACATACCATATGCGAACAAGTCAGCCATTATACACGTAAAGTTTATCTTAACTTAGTAATGTATACGCTGCATTAGACTGCAAGTAAAACAACTTAAAGACTTTATTTACGATAAGGTACAACTGAACTTTTACTTTTTTACACGGTTTCATTTCAGCTTTTTATGTGTAATACGTTAAATATGCGCGGATTAATATTGGAAGTTAATACAATAATAATAATATTCTACCACATACACACATCACCATCTAGTCCCAAACTAAGCAGAGCTTGTACTATGGGTACCAGATAATAGATAAACATAGTTATATACTTGTTTTATGTAAATACATACATATTATACATAGAAACACCCAGACCAAGACAAACATCCATGTTCATACACACAAATGTTTGACTTGAGCGGGAATCAAACCCGCGACCTTCGGCGTAACAGTCGCTTACTCTCCCGCTGCGCCAACCGGTCGTCGATCATCAGTTCGATATGTAACAATTATTTTATTTTAAGCAATGCCTGTATAAAGCTTGAATTCTGCCTAGCGCGTCTGTCTAGGTGGACTTTACAATTTAACAATCTACGATAAAAAAAACACCGTGATAACGATTTCTTGATTGCACGTAACGTTGTCCCATCTAGGGATCGAACCCACGTCACTTGCAAGTAGTGCTAAACGGCAAAGCAACCATACGTGAATTCTAGCACAGTCCAAAACACTACCGCATGCATGCAGTCCGTTCGTAAAGATACAATGATTATTTATTTCTTACTTTGCACCTGATCCGAGATTGACAGCAAAGCAAGGAACCTATTAAGCAGTTAATACTAAAAGAGTGGTATGGATCTCTTCCTCAATTTATCTCTGATTTCTACCAAAAATACTACATAATTGCATATCAAAATATACACATTGAAATATTTCATAACCAACACCTGTTTACTGACCAAATTGAAAAATAATTCTTCCAATTAAAGAACCATTTCAAGTTTTAGTTTTACTTCACAATCAAATATATATTTAATTAAGTATTTTAGTGTGCAATAAGAAATTTCGTAAAGGAGTAAAGTATTTTAGCGTAACGCACTTCAGTGTATTACTTAATATTTTTGATGCACTGTTTAAAATAAACCGTAATAAAACCGTCTTTAGGATTACTACAGTATGTTTAAAAGTGGATACCGCAACTTTCAAAATGATGATGTAATGAAAATCCAGAGAAAATAATTATTACCTAATATACTTTGTTGCTAATATACCTATTCATATATTGATTTGCCAACTGGTGAAGCTGTGGATTAATTCTTTCCCTTTCTTTGTAAGTAAATTGATTGATATAATAGATATAATAATAAAACACTTTTTCCGCTTCTATTTTTGTTGCATATATTGTAAGGCATACTAATTAGCACGGCAGGGGTCTGTCGCGTCGTATGCAAGCTTAATTATATATGCACTAACATCTGTAACTACAAGGGATAAAATAAATATAGTTGATTGAATCAGGCGTTACTTGGCGGAACTCCATCGTAACCTAATGGAAGGAAAGAAAAGACTCTTTGCCTATTTGCTCTCAACAAGTCGATTTTTCTATTGCAGTAGTTGGGGTGGTCAATCCGAGGGTGCGTGGTACCCACCACGCACCTTCCTCCTCTTTCCTTTCATTAGCTTAAAATAAATATGTTAATCGATTATGTGTGTGTTAAAAAAAATCTATTTAGTTTGGTCGTTGGTCTAGCGGCATAAATGTGAGCGTGGGATTGGGATGTCTCGGGTTCGATTCCCGGGTCCAGCAAAGTGTTATTAGGTTTTTTATTTTTTTTTATTGACACACGCCTGTTTCCCCGAAGACGTAGGCAGAGGTGTAATATTACGTGCTGCTACTGAGAATGTCCTAACGGAAAAACCCAATCGGGAGGTCTCGGGTTCGGTTCCCGGGTCGGGCAAAGTGTCATTGGGTTTAGCCGTTAGGAAATTCTCAGTAGCAGCACGGAGTCTGGTGATGTGCCCGGTACGGCAATAGACTCGCCCCCTATTTCGTGGGACCTGAAGTATATTCATGGCGAAATGTGGGTGTAATGTTACGCCTCTGCCTACGCCTTCGGGGATACAAGCGTGAGTCTAAATAAAAAATAAAATAAAAATATTTCTCTATGTTTAACATATTTCGTATCAAACTTACGAGTATGTGCAATATAATATTATATTTCTAATAGCAAAATTCAACGACATAATTATAATCTATCGGAAACCGGTGTTAATCCCTGGCAATAAATTAGTGGAGGTGCTAGAATACTAGTTTAGTAACATGCTCCCTGATGTCAGATAACTTTTATCCTTGGTTCCTAGTTTTGTTTTACTTTTGTTTAAAATCTTATTCGTTCACAATTTGCTGCTGGCAGTCATAATTAAATTTATATTTTTTATAATTTTATATCTGTGGTACTTTGACACAAAGGCGCTGTGGCCATAGAGGTATTGCCTCTATGGCTATGCCAAAGTGTCAAGTGTTTGTCATAATTATTCTTGCACTTTCCACTTTACTATTTATTGTTGGCATAATAATTGCATTTGCATTATCAATATCGCCGGATAATTCAAAGACCAAACATTTGAGGAGTTAAAATATGAAGATAGTTTTCATGAAGTATGATGACATTATTGATTGAAAGATATATGGATACTGGACACACAATGCAAAGATATTTGGAGACAAGGCACACAACGTGGCTTTTTGAAGAATTACTGCATTGAAGAGGCTTACTATCAGTACTCTCCTTTCGCAGAATTTGTGGACTAGCAGTTTAATTGCAATCACTGTCAATAAACAATGAATTTTACTGTTTGATTTTCCAAGTGAATTTGTTATACAATGGTAATAAATATATAATATATTTACGTTATACTTTATTATAAAGCGTAGCCTTAGCTGTACTTGCTTCGTTTATTTACTTTAATTCTATGATTCATTTTGAGAGGTAACTTTTTTAAAGAATTTATCTTGTTGAATGGGACTACTAGGTAATGATTTCTGAAACTAAATCAATCTACAGATCACCTTAATAAATAAATGTTTTTTTTTCAGAATATAGAATGTTCGTTATTATAGTGGATCTTAAAGTAATCAGGGACTTAATATAGCCTTAGATTTCTTGTGGTTTTCCGGAAACGTAGGTCAAAACTAAATAATTATTTAAGGACCATACACAGAACATTTGTTTCGTAGTTAAATACTGCTACAGCATTTGATATTATTTAAGTTCTTACAACGTTTTTATATTACCAATTTATCATCCAGTTCACTTTAACCTACTTTAAGACTATCTCTTATGAATTCTTTAGACCAAGTTTTGAACGTTTTAGTCTTAGACAAATGATTGGTATCGCTTCGCTATACTAGACACCGCGCTACCTAAGAAAAATAGGTCCATAAATGAGTGTTGTCAGCTTCTCAACAGTTACCCGAGTAAATGGGAAAATAGTTTATCCTGTGGTCTAGTGGATAAGTTATTGGTCTCGAAATCAATTTAGAAAATTCTTAAAAAATTACAATTCATTAAAAGCATCAACATATTTGTGTATAGGTTAGGCGTACCACGTAAGTTCCTTTATGAGAAAAATGGTGGGTATATTATCCAATGATTAGGTCTCATTTTATTATGATGGTTTGTTTTATGTACTTATAGTATTTTGCAAATTATTATTAGAAATAACCATAGAGAAAATAAGGTGTTTTCGAAACAGTGCTTTCTATTTCCATGCTACTAGTCCATATAAATTTAGTTACGCATTATTAATTTAACATGAATAGTCGTGAAAACTACTTTGAATAAAACAATAATCTTACGCACTTAATTACACATATAATTAGGTAAATCGTGTTTCTTGGGAAAGGTGTTCAATTTCTAACAACTAACATTTTTCACCTTATTTGTAAAGGTATAAACATAAAATAATATAGAAAAAGGTATAATATATAATAAATAGGTAAGGTAAAAGAAATAGTACAATATAACGAAATACAATAACTATAGATTCACATAATAAAAATCTCAAATGTGGGGAAGTTGATTCTTGTACTAGCAGCAACACTGAATGGCGTTTTCGGTTTTTTGGATTTTTAGGGGGAAATTTCAAATTTATTGTTATCTTACAGATGGTATGGGATCCCAGAGTCCTTCTTATTTTTGGCTGAGTTATTTTTACACGGAATAAAAGCGCAACTTGGCATTGTACAGCGAATTATTTCCGTAATTAATTTGGTGGATATATGCACCCGACACACGGCTGTCAGTGTGACAGGCTCAACCATGCCAGCTGGCATGGTTTTTTCTGCCTCATTTTATAAGTATGAGGGCTCCGTCTAGTAGAGCAGAGCGAGACCAATCATTAGTCTATGGTTTTAGTTATCCTATGATTGAGTTTTAACGCCATACTAGACTTTACTCGCGGTTGCGCCCGGGTGGGAGTCAGTTATCGTCGTAAATTGTAGCTGATGTTACTCGCCAGCGTTTTAACCACCCCCACACACAAAAGCCATATCACAATATTGCTGGTTTAAGACGTAAAAGAAAGGCAAACAAACACACTTTCGCATTCTATCAAATAAGTATAGATTAACCACAAAACTACGAACTCTGCCACCCTATATTTATCCCAAGTCGTCTAATACCAAACGCTTCACGCAGCTATCAAGTTACTCTCAAACTCGAGCGAGTCCTATCTATCTGTTGATAGCCTCTACAAGTCTAGATTAGACGATCTCACCTTTGACGCGTCACCTAGTGTATAATCAAGTTGGTAACTTGATAGAGTCAATGCCACAACCGGCTTAAGTGAGGACAGTCAATTGTCTTGTGGGTTTTGGTAAATAGAGTAGGGTTAGTAGTCTCGTTGGCCTAGTGTAGAGATTAACAGACTGCTGTGCAGAGGGTCTCGAGTTCAAACCCATGGCGTGGACTTTTTGAAGTGCATGTATATTTTTTTAATGTGTAAAGCTGTAGCGCACGTGTAGCGAGACTTGGCTTGTCGTTCGTAATCGGCAAAGTTAAGCAACGCGTGCACAGGTCGCCATTTGGGTGGGTGACCGCGTGTGGCATTTACATCAGAGCGTAACCGTGCTTTGGAGGGCACGTAAAGCTGTCAGTCCCGGTTCTTGTTTCAGGACAAGGATCGTTAGGCCATGTCGGAGGCCTTAAGGCTGTATGAAAACTCCGACACCAGAGCTAGAGCTGGCCACACATATACACGAAAAGAAAGAAGAAGAATTTGTAAGGCTGACATTTTAACATACCCGGTTAGATTAGTAAGCGTACCATATAATCAAGTTGGTAATTTAACTCGGTAGAGTCGATTAAGTGAGGACAGTCAAATATCTTGTAGCTTTTGGTAAATACAGTAGAGCTAGTCTCACTGCCTCCGTGGTCCAATGGATAGCGTATGCCTCTGCTGATCGGGAGGTCCCGTGTTCGATTACCGGGTCGGGCAAAAGTGTTACTGGGTTTTCCGAATTTTCAGTAGCAGCACGGAGTCTGGCAATGTGCCCGGTAGCGGTAATATGCTTGCCCCCTATGACGTGGGAACTGAAATTCATAACACTAATTATGGTTCTAATATTCACCTCAGCCTACCCGTTCAGAGATACTGGCGTGCCATTATAAAAAAAAACGTAGAATTTATTACTTTTCGTATCATTTTGCTTATTTACTATAAGAAACAGACAAGATATTTAACTTTCAACTAAATAAATGATACAGCCTTAACTTCTAAATACATTCGAAAAGCGTTTCAGTAACTCCATTACCGAATTTAGAGCTGTTGAGACGATCTCTCACATGTAATGATGTAGACGTCGCTTTTGAAATTGGCTGCGTATCCATTAAAGATGTGTGAGAGCAACATATCAAGGAGCTAAAATATTTCATCATACAACTTTTTGCAGCCCAGCGTAGACTCGTCCATACTTAATAATGATAATAATATTCTACCACATTCACACATCACCATCTTGTCTCAAACTAAGCAGAGCTTGAACTATGGGTACTAGATAATGGATAAACATAAATAAATACTTTATTTTTGTTAATACATGCATAATATACATAGAAACACCCAGACCAAGACAAACACCCATGTTCATGCACACAAATGTTTGACTTGAGGGGGTTCGAACCCGCGACCTTCGGCGTAGCGGTAGTTTTCACTCCCGCTGCGCCAACCGGTCGTAGCATATCATTGTGAATCAGTTAGATGATTTGGTATACAATGCCACGCTGGCAAGACGGACTGGTAAAGGGTTTGATATCGAGCTGTCCATCTCTGTACATGGATTATTGCTTTTCTTTTGGGTTACTCAAAAGAAAAGTTACATAGTATTAAGTCGAATTTCGATAGACTAGTAAGCAGAATAATAGCTACTACAATCTGCAAGGTTACCCTTGAGTTGTAGGCCGTATGTAAAAAGAACATTACACTACTTCTTAGAGCATGCCACAGCTCCAGAATACCATTAACTTATCAATGACTTTCAAAACGAAATAAACATACAAACATACATACATAACTTCACGCCTTTTATCACCGAAGCGGTAGGCAGAGGTGTATTTCTACACCCACTTTTCGCCAGATATACTTTAATCCCACGTAATAAGGGGCGAGCCTATTGCCGTACCGGGCACATTTCCAGACTCCGTGCTGCTACTGAGAATTTCGTGACAGAAAAACCCAATAACACTGCCCGACCCAGGAATCGAACCCGGGACCTCCCGATCCCATGCGCACATTTATGCCGCGAGACCAACGAGGCAGTCGTATGAGGTTTGATGTCGAGTTTTCCGTCTCTACGCTAAGATGGTATTTGCATCGTGTTATCCCTTAGTCGCCTCTTACGACACCCACGGGAAGATAGGGGGTGGTGACACTTGTATTCTATGCCGTCAACCACACGGCCACCAAATAAACATTTCCAGAAATATAATTGCAAAATGATTATTTAATTATATAATTAGCTTTCAATGGCGGCGGCGATAGCCCAGTGGTGTACGTAACGGATTGCCGAGACGATGGTCTCGGGTTCGATCCCCAGGTACCCCGGGCAGTGGGCACACACCTTTGACTTTTCGAAGTTATGTGTGTATTAAATTAAAAATGTTAATTATCGCTCGCTTAATAATGTGCCCGGTAGATGGCAATAGGCTCGCCCCCTATTACATTGGGACCGAAACATAAGTAACTGGCAAAGTGTGGGTATTATGTATAACACCTCTGCCTACCCTGATAAAGGCGTGAAGTTATGATGAAGATGAAGCTTTCAATGCAGTCAAACTGGTGTATGATTTTACTGGCCGCATTATACCAGGCACTGTTAAGCCAATTTGATAGGATATAAAAGTATTTTGGCAGGGTACTCTCTCATGCTCGCTGACGCATTCTTCCTACATACAGGTATTTTCTAGTAACCATAGTACAGCTAAGCTGTAAATTTGCCTCGCATACCTTCCAGTTACATCGCAAATCTTAAATATATATAAAATCCTTGCGTTACTGACTGACTGACAGACACGCTACAGCTGAAACTATTGGGCGTAGGAAGCTGAAATTTGGCATGTATGTTCCTTGGTGACCGTAGGGGTGCACTAAGAAGGGATTTCCCGAAATTCCCACGGGATCGGCCAAAACGGATAAATTAAAAAAAAATGCAGGCGTAGCTGCTGGCGTCCTCTAGTCTCTGATAAATATGCAGTCTAACTCGTGACTCACAGACAGATATCACTTTTGTCATGATAGCTACGTACGTGCCGAGAGTACGTTTTATGAAAATTTATTTGACGACACAGATCTCAAACTGACAGAAATGTAGAGACGATATTTGGGGCTCTATTTTTTTTCTGATATTGCTGTCAGGATAACGTGCGCATAATGTTGATGTTACGTGACTATACATAAAATATTAAACATGAGGCATACAGCTCATGGCTACGTCACCAAATGGCAGGCAGAAAGTGGCGTCACTTCTAAGTATTTTTAGCAAGGTCTACATTACTGTAATAGCTACAGACAAATAGTTTTAGGCTGAAATGTTAGGAGTACTTGAATTTGCTTTTAGGTCTATAACTGTCAGAAAAAATTGTGTAGATTTGTAGGTTCTCACGAAGAAAGTGACAGTAAATATTACTACACTTTAAAGGTTTAACCTTTGGTGTACACAGAGAAGTAAACATAATGTAAAAATTAACTGATTCTATCTTTGAATAAAATTGCTTAACTAAAAAACTTACACAAGAGTTTTACAGTTTGAATTTAATTCCTAGTTAAACGTAGTTAAATAAATTGATTAAACACTGTATGAATTATTCAGATTTCTGTATTATTTCTTTTTATCAGAATAATGTACTGAGATATCAGTGACCAACATCTAAATGCATTTTGACAGTCTTGAAAAAACACTCAGGATTAAACGAGGAAGAAATATGCTAGCTGTTTAAGCTGTTGAATATGGCCTCATTTTTATCACACAGCAAAGGAGGCTACAAACGGGGAGTCAAGACAAACGTAAATTAAGATAACACTTAAACAAACTGTATCGCAGTAAAATATACTTTAATAACTACTTATAGATAATTTTAAAGCTCTACTTAAGCCAGCTATGCTCGTAGCATTCATTTCGACTCACTATTACAGCATGAATTTTGCACGAAACCAAAGAATTAGTAACCCCGATTCACAAGTTCACAATTGCCGTAGGTCATACAGAAACTTAATGTACCTTTTAACTCATAGTAGTTGTCTAACTCAGTATTCGAGCAAACAAACTAACTTTGTCTACAACCACACTTGGTTTTACTTTGACGGGCTCTGCGAATGTTCTGTACGCTGTCTATATACAGAGTGATAGGAATATGTGCCTGTATATAATTTGTCCCACTGCTGGGCACAGGCCTCTTCTCACCATGTGAAGGCTAAAGCCATAGTCCACCACGGTGGCCAAGTGCGAGTTGGCAGACTTCACATGTCTTTCGAGAGCATTATGGAGAACTCTTAGACATGCAGGTTTCCTCACGATGTTTTCCTATATGTGGTCATATTTAACTTATATTATACTTATGTATCACGGCGGCGATATTCTACTGGAGATCCCAATAGACTGCCATGCAGAAGGTATCAGGTTCGAATCCACAGCGCGCACCAATGACTTTTCGGAGTTCAGTGAATTGTAAATTATCGATTGGCCCATGCCTCGAAGAGCGCGTTAAGCCATCGGTCTCGGCTATCATGAAGATCTTTGACAGTCGTTAAAGGGAGTCAGTACCTAAAAATAAACTGACACTAGTCTAAATCATGGCATATCGCTACCCCTTTGGGTTGTGGAGGGGTCAGACAGGCAGGCGCGCTGTGCAAAAGCTAATATTGAGTCAAATCCAGTTAGACTAGAAAGCGGACCCCGGGTTCTAAGTGGGATAACGCTAAGAGGATGAACATACGTGAAAAAATCAATTTTAGGCGAATGAAATTCATATTATCTCGCCGCTTTGGTATGTCGTGGAGTTTATGTCACCGTTTCGGGATCATTCTCTAAGATCTTGGGTAACCTTGGGTCATTTCACCAGAAGATATACTACTAAGCCTAGGGGTGCTATACGCTGTTTATATCTAAACGTAATGTCCATTCAAGTACTAATGTGCTCTATCTGCAAGCAATTTTACAACCAAGTCAGCGTACTTGCCTTGTCGGATTACTTCAAATCACATGCTTTGAAGATACTACGAGCATCGCTCACTCTATGACTCGCTAAAGGACTAAAATCTGTGCGCTGTTCCCACCATAAGTATTCATGTTTTCGCCGTGGATCACTGCCTAAAGGCGTATTAATTAAATAACTTTATCTTCTTACTAACTCAGTATCTCCAAGATAAAATTCCTGACATAACATCACTGGGAACACTAAAACCTCTTCTACAACGCAAGGTATACGGCTAGCATAAACAGATAAAGTTTGACGTACAAACTCGTATACCTAGAGTTGAATCAAACTTCGCCAAATACCGACTCTAGCCTCGACCTGCACTGCAGTGTACAGTGTACTTTAGCATCACAAATTATGTTAAGTTCTATTATAGTAGAATGGCTAATATTGTAGACATAACTGGGAGTTTGATGCTGTCTTGGATAGTTGAGCTGGGCATCTTGTTTTAGGGGTAGAATACACGGAACGCTAGTATTATTTTGAAGCACTTAAGCTATTTAACCTCTGCTACGATGATTTTATTTGGATTGCAGGATACAGATGCATGCGGTTGGCTCAAGATCGGTCGAAGAAGCTTAAGTCCAGACGAATGTCGGCTGAGGTGATGAACCTGTCTGTTCTGCTCTGGATTAGTAGTATGTGACACTCACTGCTAAGACTGATGAAGCCATGTATTATATTCCCACACAGTGATAATTTTTGTGTAATTAGGCAGATTATGAAGCACTGATATCTGTTGTGTATAGCTTATATTATGTATGTATTTAGAAATATATACAAGTATAGACGACGGAGTAAGGGTCGGCACATATCTGACGGAAGATGCGTCGAACGTATCTTCGTTCGCGTCTATTCCGTCAAATGAGTCGCTACACATCTGACAGAAAATGCGTCGAGCGTATCTACATCGGTCGCATCTATTCCGTCAAATTAGACCTGCTACATTACGCGTCTAGTCAGTTTCTGCGTTCAGCAACTACAGTGCGTTTGCTTTGTATGACAATTAATTTTAAAACGTCGCCCAACGCGTCAGTCATTATTCACGTGGTGCGTGGTGCGCGCGACGTCTACCGATAATGCGTTGACGAAAACGAAACAGACGCGGTTTGAAAGGTTGAATGTTTTTCTATATATTTGTATGTTTTGGCGTTACGCGACCGATAATACGCGACGCATCTTCCGTTAGATATATTCCGACCCTAAGGAATTTAATCATCCAGTGTTTCTTTATAAAGTCGGTATTTTGTAAAAATAGATAATTTATCTTAATAATTTTATTATATAGACATTGCTGGTAAGTAGTTGATCGCAACGAGCAATATTATCAGACAAACATGGTTTGTCAAACAAAATATAGGCAGAAAAATGCAACGATATACATGCCTTTCTCTCATTTTCCCCTTTTCGTTCTCTCCCATACCCATATAGAGTAGGAAGAGAATGGAAATGGTGGAATGGGCCTAAACAGCTATTCACATGCTATCTTCATTCCACCACAAACCGATAGCTATTGCTCACCCCAGTATAGAGGGTTTACATGAATGTAGAATATTCCAACTAAGCTAATTACTGTATGTTAAATGCATGCATAATGTATGGTGATTTCAGTGCATGTTCGTCTAAGTAATACAACGATACGGGGTATCGTTCGACAATTTAAGCAAAGTTCAGTAAGATAGTGTCTGTAATAAATTATGTATGTGTGTATCGGTGCTGTAGAATGCATGAGTGGTGCAGTGATTTGAATAGTCATGCTGCCAGTGATAGGTGTTGGATTTTCATCTCTACGTAATATTTTTTGTAAAAGCATCATCCCAGCGTTGCAAAACTATACAATCTAAGAACACATGGGAAATCTGGCTCGAAACAATAATATTATGTAGATCAGAGTTCCCTCGTGTGGAGATCGTAGCCCCAACTCTTAGCGCAATTCAAAACGATCACATTGACAATCTTCCTGGACCCCATACCATTCCTATATCCCTTATCCTGTTAGAGGAGTTCGGTATTGTCAAACTTTTTCTATTGCAATAGTTGGGGTGGTCAATCCGAGAGTGCGTGGTGGATTCCTCTTTTCTTCCATTAGGTGACAATATAATAACAAAAGTAACAAATATAATCTACCCATATAGTTGATTGAATCAGGCGTTACTTGGCGGAACTCCATTGTAACCTAATGGAAGGAAAGAGGAACCCACCACGCACCCTCGAATTGACCACCCCAACTATTGCAATAGAAAAAGGTTGACAATATCGAACTCCTCTAAAAGGATAAGGGATATAGGAATGGTATGGGTTCCAGGAAGATACCTGACTTGCAGTATCCCGCTGTATGCGCCGACTATTCTTCGACACGTGTTTCGCCTCTGCACGAGGCATCCTCAGGAACGATGGGCAACGACTGAGCGCTTTCCAACCGTGGGCATGTCTTATAAACGATTGTACTTTCTAATCCCCTCCCACCGTTGCTCGACTGATGTGAGTCATTATGATGACGGTGTGCGAATATATTCAGCAATGGGGACCCGTTAAAGTTGGTTTGATCGTTCAGTAATGTATGCTTGTCCCGCTTTAAAATCTCTAATTGTTCCAATACGCACATTCTAATACCCTTTTGACAAGTGTGTATGACGTCAAATGAATGTCCGCTATTTAAGGTATGACCCGATTCAAGTAAATGTTCGGCAAAATGAGACTTTTCCGGCTGGTTGTTTCTAAACGCCGCTAAATGTTCTTTATATCTCAGCTCAAAACTTCGACCCGTCTGTCCTATGTACTTATTTTGGCATTGGTCGCACGTTAAGCAGTAAATACCGGAAAGTATGCAAGAACAAAAAGTCCGGTATTTACTGCTTAACGTGCGACCAATGCCAAAATAAGTACATAGGACAGACGGGTCGAAGTTTTGAGCTGAGATATAAAGAACATTTAGCGGCGTTTAGAAACAACCAGCCGGAAAAGTCTCATTTTGCCGAACATTTACTTGAATCGGGTCATACCTTAAATAGCGGACATTCATTTGACGTCATACACACTTGTCAAAAGGGTATTAGAATGTGCGTATTGGAACAATTAGAGATTTTAAAGCGGGACAAGCATACATTACTGAACGATCAAACCAACTTTAACGGGTCCCCATTGCTGAATATATTCGCACACCGTCATAATGACTCACATCAGTCGAGCAACGGTGGGAGGGGATTAGAAAGTACAATCGTTTATAAGACATGCCCACGGTTGGAAAGCGCTCAGTCGTTGCCCATCGTTCCTGAGGATGCCTCGTGCAGAGGCGAAACACGTGTCGAAGAATAGTCGGCGCATACAGCGGGATACTGCAAGTCAGGTATCTTCCTGGAACCCATACCATTCCTATATCCCTTATCCTTTTAGAGGAGTTCGATATTGTCAACCTTTTTCTATTGCAATAGTTGGGGTGGTCAATTCGAGGGTGCGTGGTGGGTTCCTCTTTCCTTCCATTAGGTTATAATCTACCCATCCTTCCATCCTCACAAACTGTCACGTTTATAAATAAATAAGATAACTATAAGAATAAAAGTAAGAATACTATAACACAAGAAACTCTATCTACCTCTTCAATATACATGGTGTGACCCAAATCCCCAAATTTGCAATTCACAAACACCTGTAGATCACAAGCGAGGTTAATTAAAGGTTCAAATTCGTGGCGTTTCGATGTAAGATTTGATTACTATATAATTATCGGCGTTTCCATCGATGCATATCGTCATGTTAAACTTAATTATCGGTTATTAATCGCAACAGGTTAAACTAGCTTATGTTTAACTTGGAATTGGGTATACGGTGGATTAATTTATGCTAGAGTATACAGAGTGTGAGTAATGGTATTGGAATTATTTATCAGAAAGCTTCGTGTTATGTTAGCGGAATTTAAGGTTTTGGTAGAAAATTTGCAGAGAGGTTTTACTTTGTACACGAATGTGGTGCAGCCAATTCAATTTTGATTTTTAGGAGTAGGTACTACAGGAATTTCTTATAGTTTCAAATTAAACATTACTATCTTATTATAAATAAATTAAAATAGTAAACTCGACACCCAAATACGTTTTCTTTGACCTAACCCTTGTACTGCCTCGTTGGTCTCGCGGCATAAATGTGCGCGTGGGATTGGGAGGTCTCGGGTTCGATTCCCGGGTCGGGCAAAGTGTTATTGAGTTTTTCCGTTAGGAAATTCTCAGTAGCAGCACGGAGTCTGGTAATGTGCCCGGTAGGGCAATAGGCTCGCCCCCTATTACGTGGGCCCTAAAAATTCATGGCGAAATGTGGGTGTAATATTACACCTCTGCCTACCCCTTCGGGGATACAGGCGTGAGTCTATAAAAAAAAACCCTTGTACTCATACACAGTTTGATATTGAGTTTACCATCTCTTCGCAATGATAGTTATTTTTTTTTAAATGACGACTCCTGTACTAGGATCAAATCCGGAGTCTCGGGGAACATTACAAACATAGAACTAACGGACAAAATGAAGACTCAGTTATTGTTATCAAGAGAAGATAGCATTGATTCAATGAACATATTCTCTCCTTTTTATTTTCTATTTTTATTTTTTTACGTCATCGTCAGCAAAAATCTGGACTCTAGTCTCGAAAAAAAAACATTAAGTACATGTTTCAGTAGTAATGGGACAAACTCTAGAACGAAACAGACTCTAAATACATTGAGGCAATAAAATCCACATATTTCATACAAGACTATAGAATTATAAATACTGCGTGGCAACTCGTTCGGTAGTACTAAAACTTCTAAGTGGCAAGTACAATACACGCGAAATACGTGGTAGCTTAACGCGTTCTCCCGTGCTTTGTTATAATGGACTATTCATTTTTTATTTAACATAAAACATGTTACAATGTTTTAAATGAGTTTTGGTTCGTTGTTTGTATGTTGCAACATGTGTTACAATTTGCAACAAAGCTAGAGAAAATACTACACCCTTTGTTCGTGTGGTATAGTGTACTCGATTATAGGTGTAGTTTTTTGTTGTTTTTATTTGAGTGTAATTTGGAATTATGTTGGTGAAGCTAAGGAAAGTTTTGAAGAGATTCTTACAATGTTTGCCAGTTTATGTAACATTGCCGTAAGGAAGCTAAAAGTTACTAACTTTTACAAGCACCTCTCCGTACAAAAGCTGTAACTAAGAATGTGTAGACATGATTTCCAACATAGATTGAACTCCACACATTGTAGGTGTAATATATAATTGTAGGTGTCTACTTGAATTAGTGCAAATGTTTAATGTATTAACCTGGCATGAAATGATCTTTGAAGAATAAAATACATGGCAGAAAGTGTTATGAAAATTCAAATGATATGATAATAATATATAAATGCTGCTTCGGCAACCTGGTAATGACTGACTTTATGCACATATTGCATAAACACTAAACGTTTGATATAAAGCTTGTATTAACAGTTAAAACTAGAAATTATACAGTATTTGGCCATTTTAACTTATCAAACTGGATGATAAAATCATCATAAACCATTGTTTTATGTGAAAAAGTTAATTAATTAATTATTTAATTGTCAATTAGTAATATATAATAACAACTGTAGAGGGAAGGAATTGAAAAAACGGCCTTATTGAAGTATTTACTTGTTGATATGAGAGAATTTTTAAGTCTTCAATTGCCTTCATGTATTTATGAATATAAAACTTACTTACTACATGGTTTTGAAAACAGTCATCACCTTGCACCTATAGTGTCATAGTGTTGTTATTAGCTTCATAAGAATCTGTATTTAACAGTGTTATTGAACTAAACTAAAGTACTATGTTTAGTTGTCAACAAATTGTTAATAAATTTACTTATAAGATATAATCTAAATTGTAAATGTAGGTATGTGCACTATTTTGGAAATAAAAATTTACTTTACTTTACTTTAATATAAGACAATCTACTTAATAAAATAATTCATTATATCAACACTTATATTATGAATCTGAAGAGTTGTTTGTTAATTTTTATTTTAATAATTATTTATGTGTTAGATAGCCAATATACCGTAAGGCTTATAGTTTATATAATACTAGAGGACGCCAGCAGCTACGCCTGCCTTTTTTTTTTCTAATTTACCCGTTTTGGCCGATCCCGTGGGAATTTCGGGAAATCCCTTCTTAGTGCACCCCTACGGCCCCCAAGGAACATACATGCCAAATTTTAGCTTCCTGCGCCCAATAGTTTCGGCTGTAGCGTGTCTGTCAGTCAGTCAGTAACGCAATGATTTTATATTTATACTAGAGGACGCCAGCAGCTACGCCTGCATTTTTTTGAATTTACCCGTTTTGGCCGATCCCGTGGGAATTTTGGGAAATCCCTTCTTTGTGCACCCCTACGGACCCCAAGGAACATACATGCCAAATTTCAGCTTCCTGCGCCCAATAGTTTCGGCTGTAGGGTGTCTGTCAGTCAGTCAGTAACGCAAGGATTTTATAGATTAAGAAGATATTAAGACTAGAGGACGCCAGCAGCTACGTCTGCATTTTTTTAAATTTACCTATTTTGGCCGATTCCGTGGGAATTTCGAGAAATCCCTTCTTAGTGCACCCCTACGGTCCCTAAGGAACATATATGCCAAATTTCAGCTTCCTGCACCCAATAGTTTTGGCTGTAGCGTGTCTGTCAGTCAGTCAGTAATGCAAGGATTTTATATATTAAGATTATGCTATAAGCCACGAAAACAGTAGTCCTTAATAACGCGGATATAACTGCGGGCTCAGCTGGTATAAAATAATACACATTAAATTAAACCATGCCTGCTTTACATATTTTTGTTTATTTCCTTATAGCTATTTATTTGTTCAGTAACTACAGATGACTTTATTGAATTTAAAATCTGATTACGGTTGAGCTAAACACTTTTTCGGATAAATCATAGTAGTAGTTTAAAATAGCCGTAGCTTAGGGCCTTCAACGCACATCCTGAACAGACAGTGTCATGATAGAACCAACCACCAATATACCCTGACGGACACAAAAATCAAACACAAGTGCATGTTTCTCTCCATTTGCCAACGTCCTCGGATCAAAGATGCAGTCAACATTATCATTTAGAACTACGGTACCAAGACAGTCGTTAAAAACTTCTAAAGACCAAGTTTCTCAAGTGTGAACTTTCCGTTAGACATACATACATACATACATATCGTCACGCCTTTTATCCCCGAAGGGGTATAGGCAGAGGTGTATTTCTACACCCACTCTTCGCCAGATATACTTTAGTCCCACGTAATAAGGGGCGAGCCTATTGTCGTACCGGGCACATTTCCAGACTCCGTGCTGCTACTGAGAATTTCGTGACAGAAAAACCCAATAACACTGCCCGACCCAGGAATCGAACCCGGGACCTCCAGATCCCACGCGCACATTTATGCCGCGAGATCAACGAGGCAGTCGTATAAGGTTTGATGTCGAGTTTCCCGTCTCTACGCAAAGATGGTATTTGCATCGTGTTATCCCTTAGTCGCCTCTTACGACACCCACGGGAAGATAGGGGGTGGTGACACTTGTATTCTATGCCGTCAACCACACTTTCCGTTAGAAAGATATTTAAACTACAATGCCAGCTTCTAAGTAGTCACTTGACCGGTACAAGATACTTGGAATTTTCTGCAGCATAGTTGCAAAATACTTGGGAATTTCTAACTAAGCACAAAATAGGTTATATGTAACATTTGGTAAGTAGATGTACAAAGTTCGCCTTGGACGGCAACTTTGAGAAATTTAATCAGCTTCTACAAGTTGCTTGTTTTGCATTATTCATATTTTCTGAAGAATTTGGCGAAGGCAAAATATCACTTAATGGTTTGAGGCTATCGGATTTTTTATAGGATGCACTTGCTTCGAAACTTTTTGTTTGGGACAGTTGGGCATAAATTTTGAACTGCTGTTACTGTTTAAAAAGGATTATTTTAAATTAATTTAGATGTGCTTTTAAATATATAGTCTGAAATCGCTAATTTTAATTATTTTAATCTGACATAGACACACATTAAGTAATCTTAATATTGTTACGAGCTGGGGTTCGTGATAAATTATACACACTATGCCAGAAAAACTGCACTTTATTCACTTACACAATAACACTAGATACACACACTTAATTTTCCAACACTAATAAAACACACTATTCACACCACTAGTACAACACTAAACACTTCCGAATTACTTCCTTCGCTTGATCTTGATCGCTTTCCGTATTCAATTGAACTGTCCTGTCTCGCGCGCTCTCGCTCTATTTATACTGGCCGGATAACATCACTAGGCTTTTCGAGACGACTCACGATATTTCTGGAAACGTGTAAGGTGTTTCTAGAATTGCGTAAATGTTCTATTTACACCTACGCCATCTATTAGAGGATAGCTGAATTACCTTCAAACCACCGATACATTCAATCTCATGTAGTTCTCCCATTCACTGATAGATGGCGTTATTTTCAATTCGTAACACGGCCTCCCTCTTAAACGTGTTCGTCTCGAACATCGTTGGACCCATAGTAACGAGCCAACCGGTCCACATGAACTATCTTCGGTGCACCTCGCGACCCCTTCTGGATTCGATAGGTGACGTCGTTCATCCTGGTAATTATGCGATATGGCCCGTCCCATCTGGCTTGTAACTTAGGCGATTTGCCTTTGCTTCGTACTGGGCCATGAAGCCACACCAATGACCCCTTATCGAAGCCCTTGTTGTTCGCCCTCCGGTCGCAGCGAGTCCTCATCCTCCCAGACATCCACCGTCCCGACTCCCATGGAGCTCCTACATTGCACACCTTGAATGCACCTCTGCTACGAGTGGGTGGCCTCTTGACAGCCGCACAACTTGTGCATTTGCGGCACCAATCCTCGACGTCGTTCCGACAGTGGAGCCAATAAAACCGCTCTCGGACCTTAATAAGCGTCTTCTTAACACCCATGTGACCTCCCGAAGCACCATTGTGATAGAGCCGCAGTACTTCCGGCACCTTAGTCTTGGGCACTACCATTTGCAGATGGCATTGGTTACCTCGAGCGTTTTCCCATTTGCGGCACAGAACTCCATCCTGGACAACCAAGCTTGCCCACTGTGCCCAATAACCTTTGGTGACAGGGCTCATTGCTGCGATATCACTCCATTTGGGCCTAGGAGCGCCTGATTTCTTCCATTCGAGAATCGGCTGTACGTCCTTGTCTTCTTGCTGAGCACTCTGCAAAGCTTCTTTCCATCCGTCACTCAAGTCCGTCTTCAACGTCCTCACTAACGCTGCCTGCTTCGCTTCCTGTCGGGCACGATGTTTGCGTTGGTCGTAGTAAGGCCTACACCTCAGAGCATCTGCGCTACGTTGCTCTTGCCGCCAAACAGGTACGTCAGGTGACCCCTTCGGTGGAGAGAGGGTACCAACGTGCCGCTTACGCTTTGGGCAGCTCAAGCGGATATGGCCTCTTTCCCCGCAATTGTAGCACCGTGGTGAAGACACAACTTCCCTGATACGGTAAGTTCGATCCTCGTGACGCGCTGCTTCCACCTCCAGAGCGTAGGCCAAGGCTGCCTTCAGGGACTTGAAGTGCCCAAGTCTTACCGCTGCTCTAACTTCCAGGTCCCGGATCCCATCCGTAAACGCTTGTACGAGGATCCCGTCAATAAGCGCAGGCGACGACTGGTATGACTTCCTGACCAGCCTTTCCACCTCTAGGGCCCACTGCTGCAGAGTTTCTCCGGTGCGTTGTGTCCTGTCCTTCAGCTGAGCACGATATACATGTTCGAGGTGCGCGTCTCCGTACCTCGCCTCCAACGCCTCCAGAAGCTTCTCGTAGGTGACGTCTTGCCCGAGCACCTCCAACACCGTCAAGGCCTGATCACGAAGGCCCAAGGTTAGGGCGGTGAAGGCCTGTTCTTTGTTCCACCCATTCGTTCGCATAACGGCCTCAAACTGGACCTTGTATGCAGACCACGATGATGAGCCATCAAATGGTGGAACCTTAAACCAACGAGGCGAGGGCGCCAAAGCTGCAGGTGTAACGTCGTAGGACCCGAGCCTACACAATTTCTTCTCCAATTCGGCAATACGGGCCACGAGTTGATCATGTACACGCTTCTCAATGTCGCTGATACGGGCCTCGTGCTGCTGGAGTTCCTCCTTGACCGCCTTCAAGTCCTTCCCCACTGCGGCGCTGAGGTCCTTCATGAGCACCAGCTGTTCCTCCAGACGGTCGGCGTGCTCCTCCTTGTCGCGCGGCAGCTGCTCCTCTAGGCGGCGCGCGTGCTCCTCTTGACGGCGAGCCTGCTCCTGTTGACGGCGGTCCTGCTCCTCCTTGTCGCGCTGTAGCTGTTCCTCCAGGCGGCGAGCCTGCTCCTCTTGACGGCGGGCCTGCTCCTCTTGACGGCGAGCCCGCTCCTCCTTGTTGCGCTGTAGCTGTTCCTCCAGGCGGCGCGCGTGCTCCTCTTGACGGCGAGCCCGCTCCTCCTTGTTGCGCTGTAGCTGTTCCTCCAGGCGGCGCGCGTGCTCCTCCTGACGGCGGTCCTGCTCCTCTTGACGGCGAGCCTGCTCCTCCTTGTCGCGCTGTAGCTGTTCCTCCATGCGGCGCGCGTGCTCCTCTTGACGGCGGGCCTGCTCTTGCATGAACGCCATCAGAGCCGCGATGTCGGGCACCGCCACGGAGTGTGCGCTGGCAGGCTCCACTGCAGCCGCGGAGTCGCCTGATCCACCAGACGATGGAGAAGGAACGTCTCCGAAGCGTCTCTGGTCCAGGTCTTGCTGGCGCTGGTTCCTGGTACGCACTCCGTCAGTTTCTTCCTTCGGCATAACCGGCATAATTTATCCCTTTCTTCTGACACCAATTTGTTACGAGCTGGGGTTCGTGATAAATTATACACACTATGCCAGAAAAACTGCACTTTATTCACTTACACAATAACACTAGATACACACACTTAATTTTCCAACACTAATAAAACACACTATTCACACCACTAGTACAACACTAAACACTTCCGAATTACTTCCTTCGCTTGATCTTGATCGCTTTCCGTATTCAATTGAACTGTCCTGTCTCGCGCGCTCTCGCTCTATTTATACTGGCCGGATAACATCACTAGGCTTTTCGAGACGACTCACGATATTTCTGGAAACGTGTAAGGTGTTTCTAGAATTGCGTAAATGTTCTATTTACACCTACGCCATCTATTAGAGGATAGCTGAATTACCTTCAAACCACCGATACATTCAATCTCATGTAGTTCTCCCATTCACTGATAGATGGCGTTATTTTCAATTCGTAACAATATATAAAATCCTTGCGTTACTGACTGACTGACAGACATGCTACAGCCGAAACTATTTGGCGCAGGAAGCTGAAATTTGGCATGTATGTTCCTTGGGGACCGTAGGGGTGCACTAAGAAGGGATTTCCCGAAATTCCCACGGGATCGGCCAAAACGGGTAAATTTAAAATTGCAGGCGTAGCTGCTGGCGTCCTCTAGTAATATAATAAAATAATGAATTGGTCTCTGTAACAGTAAACAAATTCAACATTCAACCAGGATAAACTACGCTCCAATTTTGTCCAAATTATAGTTGAATCTAATTGTTGGTTTCGACTCAAATGTACCGTAGCCCAAGTTAACCAATGTGTCCATTTACCGACATTAACTCAGTGGGAGCAACAAGTGGCAGCTTCCAACTTAAGGCTGGACGGTACGTCCGTAGAAATACATTGGAAGCTGGCACACCAATAAGCTATTGATGCTGCTGGACTCTTCGTATTGCTAATGGTTAGTAGCTTTTAAGAAATGCTTCTTGGAAAAAATGGAGGTGCTGTTAGAAACAACTATAATCGGAAGTGCATTTTAGTCGTTGTATAGTGGTTTGCATTACCAACGTTTATAATGACAGTGCTGTTTTGTAGAATCAAATAAAGGCAATTAAAAATTAGGTCAGAATTTCAATATCTACTCAGTATTTTGTTTCAGCATTCTAGCTAAAGGATTGTAGCTTGCTTCGAACTTTTTGCTGATTAAAGCGATTGCTAGAAAGATCATGAAAATGTTCGCAACAGTGTTCGGTTCTGATGTTGTTCAGTTCAACAAGTTTAAAAACGGCTTGAGTCTATCAACATCATTAAATTTCAAGTTGCCAATGAATAATAAAGTGACTTTAAGGCTAGCTTTATCAGCCTTATCAAGTTCACTTCTTGATTGTTGAATTAAGAAATGAACTTGAGACAAGAATTATTTGACGTTTAAAATAAACTCGGTATGTAGTACTGTGTCCACATTGTGCTAGACCCAACTGCCAGACTTCACAGTGAACTTCCAAAAGAACGACCTTAAATCCTGGCACGAGCCAACAAAATATATCATTTTGAAAAATATTACCTTCTGTAACTTGCAAAATATGTATCTTTCATATCTCTCTTTCTGTCATCGTCTATCATTCCGTATATAAAAAGGTACTCTGTGTCTATCATTCATGTTTTTAGGTGTGACAATAAATCTTACAGCACAGGACTCTCTATTATTTTGACAGAAGGTATATCGTTATCCCTTTGCACGGAAGAGGTCAAGCGAATATAAAACATATTATATGTAAAACTGATACTTCTCTGGCCCGCAATGTTCGTGGAACTTCGCAAAGAAGGGTGATATTGACACCAAATGAGAATTCACCAGAGATTAAGTAGTCGTCGCGACTGAAATCGGTCTGGAGGACATCATCATAACCATAATGATCGTCATATCGTATCGGTTATTAGTTGCCAGACAGTAAAACATTCTTCGAGAATTCAAGAGTGCTGACAAATTTAATTTACGAAATTCACTCTTTATTGTTCTTGCATTACTGACTGATTGACAGATAAACTACAGCTAAAACTAATGGGCGCAAATAGCTGAAATTTGACAATTGGCATGTATGTACCTGAGGGACTAAAGAGGGATATCCTCAAAGTCCCACGGGATCGAAAAGAAAATTAAATTAAAAATAAAAGTACAGTGTAGCTGTGGGTGAGCTCTAGTTTGCTAAGAATCATGTTATTAAGACTCGTTATATAAATAGAAGTATACCTAAGTTACTGGACTGCCTCCGTGGTCCAGTGGATAGCGTATACGACTGCTGATAGGAGGTCCCGGGTTCGATTCCCGGGTCGGGCAAAAGTGTTAAGTGGGATTTTCAGAATTCTCAGTAGTAGCACGGAGTCTGATGATGTGCCCGGTAACGGCAATAGAGTTGCCCCCTATTACGTGGGACTTAAAAATTCATAGCGAAATGTGGGTGTAATACATTACACCTCTGCCTACCCCTTCGAGGATACAGGCGTGAGTCTATAAAAAAAATAAAACCTAAGTTACTAGGGGTGATCTTCTATTAGTAGGCCTGTTGAGGTGGACTGTATTTTTAATCTTCCAAAGGAATGAAACGCCTGGCTTGATGGTGAGTTGATTTATTTTGATCTTGATCAGGATCGGCTTGTTGCTTCGGATTTCTTGAGAGAACTACTGCTGACTGAACTGAACTACTTATATATTCATATTTATTTACATTATTTATGATCATTACTTAATTGTATTACAAAGCTACGACGTCTGTAACATCCTCCCCCCGGCGCAGGGCTACCGTAGCCTTATCTTCCACGCAGAGGACGGCGAGCTTCGTCGTGGGACGCCGTAGGATGCCTGCTGTAGTCCTGACGTCGGCTGATCGCACCTTGCCGTCTGGACCGACGTATGTAGTCTCCACGACGCCTCGGGGCCACGTCCCTCGTGGCAGTGTGGGGTCGATGACGACAACCAGGTCGCCAACGCGCAGAGGTCGTCCTCGGTCGTCGGATGCCCCCCTGGGCACCAGCGTCGGCAGGTATTCATTTACCCAGCGTCGCTAGAAATGGTCGGCGAGCGCCTGGGCAGCTCTCCACTGTTTTCGGCTGACCTCCTCGCAAGGCCCAGTATAGGGAAGGCCTGAGGAGGTCCCGATGAGGAAGTGGTTCGGAGTCAACGCCTCCGGATCCTTGGGATCGACAGAAACGTGGGTGAGAGGTCGAGAGTTTATAGAGTGTTCGGCCTCTACCATCAGGGTCAGCAGCACTTCTTCTTTTAGCGCCCGCTGATGCAGTGTCGCCCCCAACGCCGTTTTGACAGAGCGTACTAATCGTTCCCACGCTCCCCCCATATGCGGCGCCCCTGGTGGTATGAACTTCCACTTCATTCGGTGTGAAAGTCCGAAGTGGACGAATTCTTTGGCCCATTCTTCATAGGCCGTGCGCAGTTCTGTATCTGCTCCTCGAAAATTGGTGCCATTGTCGGAGTACATTACTCGGGGCCAACCTCGACGTGCTGCCATTCTTCTTATGGCCATTATAGCCGAGTCGGTCGACAGACTCGCCACCAGTTCCAGGTGAACTGCCCTGGTCACCAGGCAAGTGAACAGTGCTCCCCAGCGCTTCTCGTGTCTTCTTCCTATGACCACTGTCATTGGCCCAAAATAGTCGACTCCGCAGTGAATAAAGGGTCGCTGCGTCTCTGTTAGTCGTTCCATCGGTAGGTCCCCCGTGACTGGTTTTACTGGTGTCGCTCTTCTGATGCGGCAAAGTTGGCATCGCTGCGCTATGGCTCTTACTGTAGGGCGCAGATTGACCACCCAGTACTTTTGCCTTAAGTCGTTGACCACGCGTTCGTTGTTTGCATGGCCGGCCCTTCGATGGGCGTCTTCTATTAGCAGTCTGGTAAACGGGTGCTTGCCGTGTAATATGACCGGCTTCTTCTTCATGTCTGGAACCGCAGCGTGCCCGATTCTCCCTCTCACTTTGAGAATCTGGTCTTCCAAGTAAGGGTCCAGTTTATACAGGCTACTGGACTTGGGCACTGGTCTTCCTTTTTCCAACAGTCTTATTTCTTCTGCGTAGTCGTCGAGCTGCGCTTGTTTCACCCATGTCTTCTCAGCCTTTTCTATCAGGTCGACGGTCATCTGGCTAGCTCGATTTTTGTACTTTTCCTTGAAGAGAAAGAGTACCGCTGTAGTTCGTATCAGCTTCTCATATGAGGAGAATCTGCTTATGTCGGGCAGATGAGAAGCGTGTTTCTTTTCTGTGACTACATAAGTCACTTCTTCCTCTTGGTCTTCTTTCCTGGCTTTCTCTTTCGGCCAGAGTTCTTTTTCATCATATAGAAATTCAGGCCCGTTGAACCATCTGTCTTCTGGTTTCATTTGTAGTTTATAATTAGGGCGCGTTGCATCATCTGCCACGTTTTGTTCCGTGGGCACCCATCTCCATTGATTGGCGTCGGTCAGCTCCGCTATTTCGCCCAAGCGGTGTGCCACGAAGGGTGTGTACTTGATGGCATCTTTTTCTATCCAACGCAGAACGGTTTGTGAGTCCGTCCAATACGTCACGTTCTTGGGCTTGTCTCTATGCTCTCTCACGATTGTTTCCGCTAATCGTGCGCCGATCACTGCCGCTTGGAGTTCGAGTCGAGGGACGGTTACTGGTTTTAATGGTGCGACCCTTGCTTTTGCCGCAACCAGGCTCACAGTCACTCTTCCATCTGGTTTCAGGATCCTCCAGTAGGCGGTCGCCGCGTATGCTTGTTCGTACCGTCTCGCGTTGGCATCTCTCACTGAGTACGCGATGAACGGCGAGCACGATGCCCCGAAGATCATTGATATCATCTTGTACTTTTTCGGCGGCTTATCACGCTCTTCGTCTCGCCAAAGAAACATTTGAGCTGCTTGGTCTTGTGGTCTTATTCTTACTTGGAGGAACATCTCTTGAATATCTGCTGTCACGGCTACCTGACGTTCTCTGAATCTGAAGAGGATTCCTGGTAGCGATTTCAGGAGGTCAGGTCCCTCTAGTAAGTGATCATTGAGGCACACTCCGCTGTATCGGTGCGCCGCGTCAAAAACCAGCCGCATCTTTCCCGGCTTGTTAGGGTTCACGACCGGGAAGTGTGGCAGGTACCATATCTTCTTGCTTCGTTCCTCTTGTCCATCGCACTCTTGGGCATAACCTTTATCGAGGAGGTTTCTCACTTGAGCGCGATACTGTGCAGCGAAATCCGAAGAGGCGTCCATCTTTTTTTCTATCATCTTTAGTCTCTTCACGGCACAGTGATAATTATTGGGCATCGGAGCGTCTTCATCTCTCCATGGCAGACCCACTTCGAAGTGTTCACCAACCTTCCTCATTGTTCGTTGGACCACGTCGATTGCCTTTTGGTCTTCTGGTCTGACTTTCTTTGCCAGGGAGACTCCAAGGGCATCAATTCTGAAGTGTGCTTTCACTATTTCTTCTACGCGCCGTACATCTTCTGTCTGTTTGTTCGCAGACACGTCGTAGATATGAAGCACTAGTTGACCCTCTTTTTGAGTCTCAGCGTTGACTCCGCCGCTGGCGCCGTCCCATGAATTACCCATCCCAGTTGGGTATACGAGGCCGCAGGCTCATTCTTCTTGCCCATGCGTAGTTTTCGCGTCACGATCAGGTGCCAATTGTCCGCACCTATCAATACTTTCGGTGTGGCTTCGTCAAAGAATGCGTCCTTTTGCATGTCTCGGAGGTGTGGATATTTGATTAACATTGATTTATCTACTGTCTGACCATGAAGTCGTAGATCCTTCATCGTTCGTGCGCGTAATTCTTGATAGTCGCCGTTCTGACCACGAATTTGTAGTTTGACCTCTTGACTGTGTTCTTCGTGTGGCTGTGAGGTCACTCCTTGTATTTTGAGTGAAGAAATTGGCCCTTTCACTTGGATACGGCGTGTTAAATCCTCGTCGATGAGTGAGATCGTCGATCCTTCGTCCATTAGCGCGAACGTGGTCACTTGACCGCCTGGTCCTTTCAAAACGACGGGGCACATCTTTAAGAGTACGCGATGCGGCGCGTCGCTGCTTGCTGAGACAGTCATCACGGACTCCGCTGTCGGTTTGGCATCCGTCGCTTTTTCTTTGGTGTCTCGTTGCAACATCTCTTTGTGGAGCAGCGCGTGATGCGGGCGGGTACAGTTTTCTTTGCCACACCGCTTAGCTCGGCAGTGCTCTCGCCGGTGGCGATTATTCAGACATTTAAAGCACACTTTCTCCGTTCGTGCCCATTCCCACCTGTCGTCGACACTCATCATTGAAAACTTGGCGCACTTAGGCACATCATGGTCCCCAGCACAACACAGACATACTTGTTTCTTTTCATCTTCTTTTTCTGTCGTGGCGTAAATAACTTCTCTGCCCGCTTTCCTTTTTGTGCTTGCTTGCACCACATTTTTCTGTTCTCTCTTTGGTGCGGGCGTGGGCGTCGGGTTTGTGAAGGCGTACTTCATTGCACGGTCAGCCTCCCGCATCAGGAACCGAGATAATATCGTAATTTCAGGCTCACGTGACGTTTCCACTGCCTCAGAAGCGTAGTCGCACCACCTTGATTTCACGTGCGGGCTTAATTTGTCTACAACTTCACGCACTAGCATCGGGTTCCACAAGTATCCGCGGTTGTCCATATTGGTTAGCACACACACTATGTTCTGTAGCTTCACTGCGAACGAGTTTAGTTCACTTGCCACACTAGTGAGCCGAGGCAACTTCTTTATGTCCTCCGTCACATGGTCCATTAATATCTCCGGCCTTCCATAGTATTGTTCTAGCGTCTTCATAATTGTCCGTGGGTCAGACGCAGACTACAGGAGCGCGGAGACTGCTTCCCTTGCTGGACCTCTGACGCAGTTCCTCAGTCTCGCTAAATTTTCCATCGCGGTGAATTTGTAGACACTCGATGAATCTTCATAAGCTGCCTTGAATGGCAGCCATTCCGTAGCTGCTCCGGTGAACACAGGTAGCTCAGTCACTTGTCGTGGCGGCGGGCGTACACGCATCATTTTGTCCAGCGTGTCGGCCAGTTGTTCGATGCCTCTTCCTACTCTGCGTTCCCCTCTTGTGGGTGAACGTGAGATCGAACGTTGTCTCCTGCGTGGCATGGCAGGCGTTGTAGCGTCGACACATGTGTTCGGCTCTGCGGCGGTTCGTTGGGCGGCGGGGTGCGTCGGCTGAGTTCTCTCTTCGGTGACTGGTGGGTGGGCTTGGTCAATACTTTGCAGCCACTCATCCACCCTGTCTTCACTCCTATGTCTGGAGCCCTCTTCACGAGCCTCTGCCTCTGCTTCAATCGCCGACACTTCATACTCGAACCGTTTGTTTACTAGGGCCTTTTCAATTTCCAATTGCTCGTTCCTAATTGCAGCAATTCTTTTTTGTGCCTCATATTCCGCTAGTTTTAGTCTTGCCACATCACTGCTATAAGATCCCCTTGATCTTATCGTACTTGCGGTGTCTCTCATTGACCTATTTGCCGTCATTGTTCTGACAGAGTCCTGAATTCTTGGCTGGAACGACGTGCTTGGAGTGACGAGTTCTTCTTCACGCATTGTTACGCTCGCGATCGCGGTTGCTCGACTCGCCGGTACGTGGCGTGGAGCGGGTGCGGTAAGCGCGGCGGACGCACCAGACGGTGGCACAACTCCTCCCGTCGCGGCGGTGGCGGGCGGTGCGGTCACCGACACAGCGGCGATGGGCGTGGCACTGTCGATTCCACTTGCGGGCACTTCATGTTGGACGCGCGGCAACGCGGACGCAACGGTTGAAGGTGATCTCGGCGGCTCTTCGAATGTTCGGCGACGTCGGCTGTCGTATCCCGATTCTGCCTCACTCTCTTTGGCCGCAATACTCCTAGTCTTCATTTTTTAGGAACACTGTACTTGCGTATTTTCTTTGTCTTCAACTCGTCAGGCGAACGATGATCCGACTGTATCCGGCGAGCGTAGGACCAAACTGTTGAGGTGGACTGTATTTTTAATCTTCCAAAGGAATGAAACGCCTGGCTTGATGGTGAGTTGATTTATTTTGATCTTGATCAGGATCGGCTTGTTGCTTCGGATTTCTTGAGAGAACTACTGCTGACTGAACTGAACTACTTATATATTCATATTTATTTACATTATTTATGATCATTACTTAATTGTATTACAAAGCTACGACGTCCGTAACAAGGCCAGTCTGTCGTTCCATACTTAATGTGTGTTTCAATGTTACAAGCAGTCTAATATATCTATATATAATTGTATATCTATATATAATTGTGTCTCTAATGCCTGCCCACATAGGGCAGGCATTAGAGACACAATATGAAGTAGTAATTATATAAAAAATTCACTCAGCCCCTAAATGATTTAGACTCCACTTACGGAAACGAAACACTCGAAAAACCGAAGAGACGTTACTGCAAATTGAAATAATACTCGGTACACATACGAAATTCACCAGATGTAATAAGGTGAGCGCCCACTAGGCTTGTCCCTATTTCGTGCTTCTTTTACCTTATAGTGCAATAATTCATTTTACCCATTGGTAATGTCAATTAACATTAAATCAAGGAACTTACCCACAGGTTAAATAAAAAACATTTGAATTTTCACTGAAGTAAAATGTGTACGGTTTTGAAAATTAAGTATACCAAATCCCTCTAGACAGATATTTGTGTTTTTAATAATTGGTCTACACGTATTTTTACATGGCAGTTGATTTCAGTAAAATGGCCCAGGCTATAACACTTTGTTCCTTATGTCATATGTAATTGCGTATTACTCACAGAAAATCAACGTAAAGTACACAGTACTTAAACTGTTGCGTTTCGTTCGGTGAGCCGGAGGCCCTATCCCCTTCTCCCTCATCCTATCACTTTTCTCAACTCCAAGGGGTGGCAACGCACTTGTGACTCCTATGGTGTTGCTTGTGTCCATGGGCGGCGGTAATTACTTACCATCAGGCAATCCGTCTGCTCGTATACAGCGGTGCTGCCTACAACCATAAAAAAATTACTAAAAGTACCTACACTTTCCTGTCTCACTTGAAATATTACAGGAATTGGCCTGCCTGTTTTCCTTTGGCTTTTGGTCGTTGACAAGATTTTTAAAGTCTTTTGTTACTGCATACGCAACAGTAACGATAGGCTTGATAACTACTTTCACCATTAAAAAAAATAGGTTATTCACCAATCGCAAATAAGTTTTGGCGAATTCATACACAACTAGCATACACAGGTATATGACGCACAAAACACAATTTCAGCACTCACAAAAACGAAAATACCCAGTGGACGCCCACCATTACAATCGTACACAATAAATCACAATAATGAGACAGTGTTTCTACTACAAAAGAGTATTGCGGTGCGCATCAATCTAACCGATATAATATTGTTATTGTGAAATTTTGTCACAATGTGTACAGTGATGTATGTGAAAATGAACAACGGATACGTTTTAAGGAATTATTTTTGCAACGAAATGTACGTACGTAAATATAAGGTTTATTCCAGATGAAAATCTGAAAGGGAGATGATTCTTATGTGAGTTACTGTCAGATTTTGGATAGAACATTGTTGTCTGCAAGTAGAATATCAAGAAATGGAAAAGAAGTCTTAACGTACTCGAATGTTCTGGAGAATTCTAAGACGTACGGTTGTCCCCGCCATGTTTTCCTCCATCGTTTATCAAGCGATAATTAACTAATGAATACGGCATCGAAAAGTCAGTGGGGCTCGCCAAGGTTTTCGGATATTCTCTGCGTAGCAGTAAACTGATACCTCCTATAGATTATAGGTGCCTAGTACCCACTACATAGCTATAGCCTAGCAGGGATATAAATTCAATAATTGCTTACAGCTATACAAATCATTTCCTATACAAAATGTTCAGTACAAATCCAATAATCTTTCTCTCGCTCGTAACCTACCGATTACGATCTATAGTTTCCCTCTTCTAGAGGCGTTCTTTGTATTGTCGCGCGTCAGGTGTTCGTCATTTTCTCTTAGGGCATTAATATTGTACAGTGGTTAAATTTTTATCAAGAAGCAAAATAAGGGTTGGAAGTTTGTATGAAAAATTTGAAGACTTTAAAGCTAGCACTATATAAATGCGTCTAGTCCAAACATAAAGTAGAAAGCGACTGTCTCTCTCACACAAGCTAAGTGCGAGAGAGACAGAATCCCTGATAAACTAGTACATAAACTGGTGGCTGACGTAATGCAATTTCTCAACTTTCCACCCACCATGCATATTTATGGCAGACGTGGTTTTATGTCACGCTTTGGGAATAAATGCTTAGTTCCCGTACAAAAATATATTGGACTGGCATTTAAATGTCGCGTACAAATACGATTTGAACTGGAATACAAATGAGAATTGGAATTTTAAGTCGTATTTATCGTCGTATTAAGAAAAAATATGTATCGGGACAATAACAGGCGAAATGTGGGTGTGTTAACGAAATACACCTCTACCTACCCCTGCGGAAATAAAAGGCGTGAAGTTATGCGTTATGTTATGTATAGGGATTTTAAACTTTATTAATTGTACAAATATTTCCTCTTTTGTGGCTCATCTTGAAAAATAATTTTTTAGTAATTCCTGTAAGCAATTTGTTTTCATCATCATCATCCTCCTAGAATTTTCTAAAAGAGATAGAAAAATATTGATTATTGATTCTTGTAGATCGTAACGTCCGCACCTCAAATATCTAAAACAACCATGAACGCAGCAAATGGTAATTACTGCGTTTATATATTGCGCGACAGCATTGCCCCAGTTGGATCCACGACTCCATGATCCATGACTCAGAACCCGGAACCACTATCTAGTCTAACCAGATATGACAGAGTATTAGCTTTTCCTCAGAGCAACTGCCGTCTGACCTCTGCTGCCCTGACCTCTGCCAAAAAGTACTGTCGAGACATGTTTTTTTTTTTAGTTTATATAGGTTCGCGTTTGACCACTATCATGCCTGATGGAAAGCACTGATGCGATCTAGGATGTAGCACGCTTACCTAAAAGATGCCTATACACTCGCATCTAGAAGACACCCAAATTGTACTGATCGGGAAACACAGATTGATGAAGGAGGAAGCAAAACGTTTTGTACGTATGGTTGGAATATCGACCATGTACCGATGGCGCTGGGCAGTACGTCTGGTTGTCCGATAGTGGAAAGGGGATGAGAGGATTAAATCGTGCAGTTCCGCTGCACACTCTCCGAAATGTATACGGTAAAATACCGATAACGCAGCAACTCGTCGTCGGTGTTCGAGGCTTTGAAGTTTTGAGGTAACTTCTTTATCACCAATAGGGTATTTTACCCCATGTGAAAATAAATATAATAACGTATATTTAAGATAGTATTACCGGAAAACATACGGAATATATTAGTTACAGCTCATAAAATGAATAAATAGAATTTTAAAACCATTTTAAAGAATTCCGTTTTAGTATCTGTGATTTAATCACGCAAAACGGCAGCCGCCATGATGAATGTCATTAACGTCAAATGACGTCATAAACTTAGTAGAATTTTAAACAACTAAACCACGTGACTGTCAAAAATGCAAGCATTATACGTTGTTTACTAATTATGTTGCGTAAGCAAGATGGCTTCCAGCGTTTTTGTCTGATAAACCGCGAACATTTAAAATGTAAATTTAAAAGTTGTTTAAAAACTACTTATCAACTGAATATATTTTTTGTAATTTTTCTACTACTTTCTTAAAGTCATAGGATCATCTTGAGACACTTTTCAAAAAATGGTGTAATACCCTATTCATCATCAATCGACGCATCGTCATTGTCCATTAGAGCCCTCATCCTCTATTTCTTCCCTCTCATACCACTCCTTTTTCTAATCTTATTTTCAATCCAAAGATCGGCAACGCCCTCGTGACTCCTCAGGTATTGCTTGTGTCCATGGGCAGAACCTATAATATGTAATCGTTTACCAGCAGGTGATACATCTGTTTGCCGCTTATTACATAAAGAAAACGTACACACAAGCATCTCACGACAATCAACCGAGTATCGTGTGGCACTAGCATGATATATTTCTAAGCAAAAGCGATCGTGCGATAGCAGTGCAGCACTCGTCCGTGATGTGTTTGATCTTGAATTTCGACGCTTAATATTTGTCTTTCTCATAGTCCACAAACGCCAAGCATAGAGGCTGGTTTTACTCCTCGGACTTCTGTATAACCTGCCGTAGCGCATGTATGTGGTCTATGGTACTATAGCCTTTACGGAAACCGGCTTGTTCGGGAGGCTGGAAGTCGTCTAGCTTGCTCTCGAGATGATTCGTGATGACCCTTGAAAACAGCTTGTAGACGTGGCTCAGAAGTGAGATGGGTCTGTAGTTCTTCAAGAGGGTTTTATCCCCTTTCTTAAAGAAAAGCACCACCACACCTCTGTACCACGCCTGTGGCGTTTTACCCTCGAGAATGACGGAATTAAATAGCTTCCGAAGGGCTTCTACAACGGGTTTGCCGCCGGCCTTCAGAAGCTCGCTCGTAATTCCGTCATCACCCGGCGCCTTGTTGTTTTTGAGCTGTTTGAGAGCCACACTAATCTCGTGCACGCTGACGTCCGGCATACCTTCGGTATAGTGTCGGGTCAATCTAGCTCTAGGGTCTGACGCTGGAGTACTTACGGGTTGTCGCGTAGTCGTGTATAGCTGTCCATAGAACCTTTCGATCTCCTCCAAGAGCTCAGGCTTGGACGATACAATTCTGCCATCCTCCGTCTTCAGCTTTGTCAGCTGACTCTGCCCAACAAACAGATCTCTCTGGAACACTTTGGATCCCTTATTCTGCTCGATCGCCTCACGAACACATTATGTGTTGTATTGGCGGAGATCGCGAGTCAGAGACTTATAGATCTGTCTTTTGAGGTGCCAATACCTGTATTTCGGCATGTCGTCGGAGGATAGCAGAACCATCTTGCGCCTGCGCCAAAGTTCTCCATAATGTTCTCGAAAGACATGTGAAGTTTGCCAACCCGCAATAGGCCAGCGTGATGGAATATGGCCTTACCCTTCTCATAGTGAGAAGAGGCCCGTGCCCAGCAGTGAGACAATTTATATATAGGGCTTATGATCATGAATCTGGTTAAGATCGCGGAAAGCGGTTGGATGCGGACGGCTTAAGATTGGTCTGTATGGAGTACTTTGGGGGAGGCCTATGTCTAGCAGTGGACGTCTCTAGATTGACACGATGATGATGACGATGATTGCTGAGTTGAAAATATAACATTGAAATACGCCATTAGACATTTCACGCCAAAAAAAATCATCTGCACTTTTCGATCGCAACATACACACGCTTTCATACAAAATTTCTCAACAAAACACAATCCCTCTCACTCACACATATAACCACCAAACTCTGTCTCTTTCACACACACACAAAGTTACAAAGTCACACACACACGTACATAACTCATAATACTAAGCTGTTTAGCCGTCAAACTACGAAGGGTGAGTCTAAACTCGGTTTAATATGCGAATTAGGACCAACAAATCGCACGATTTGATTTGCTAATTCAATCACCCGTGTGTCTACACATAGTCCGGTCGGGTGACTGTTACACCGTTGTATGACGTCATAGGGAAAACATCATCATCCTCTTAGCGTTATCCCAGTTTCAATCTGGGGTCCGCTTACTAGTCTAACCGGATTTGGCTGAATATTAGCTTTTCCACAGAGCGACTGCCTGTCTGACCTTCGCAACCCGAAGCGATAGCGATATTCCATGGTTTAGACTAGTGTCAGTTTATTTAGAAGGTACTGACGCCATATAACGACTGTCAAAGATATTCATGACAACCGGGACCGACGGCTTAACGTGCTCTCCGAGGCACGGGACAAGCGATAATTAACAATTTAATACGCACATAACTCCGAAAAGTCATTGGTGCGCGCCGTGGATTCGAACCCGATACCCTCTGCATGGCAGTCTGTTGGTATATCCACTCGGCTATCGCTGCCTGCGTCATAGGGAAAACATATACGATGTATAACATGGTTAAAGACACACTCTTTTTACTGACTGGTGATGGAGCGGGAGTGTAAACGACTACAACGCCCAAGGTCGCGGGTTCAACTCCCGCTCAAGTCAAACCTTTGTGTGCGTGAATATGGATGGGTGTCGTTTGTATGGGTGTTTTTATGTTTAATATGTATGTATTTGAGGCCTATATCCAACAGTGGACGTCTTTTAGCTGATATGATAATGTATGTATTTACAAAAAAAGTACATCTGTATGTTTATCCATTGTCTAGTACCCGTAGTACAAGCTATCCTTAGTTTGAGACTCGATGTTGTTGTGTGTATGGCGTAGAATATTATTATTTTTACCACAGCAGCTCAAACATGCCGCTTTTGCTGCGAGACAACAGAGAACAAAACGCGATTTTGATTCGAGCGTGAGGCAAAGTAGCTTTTTAATTTTTCAATCTTCAGTGCCACGAATTGACATTGTTCAGCCACAAATTAGAAACATTCGAATTTTACTGTGCTCTGTCTCTTTCACATGCATATAAAAAGTGAGTGAAAAAACAAACCCCTTCGAATTCGAAATTCGATTTTGGAATTCGACCTCAAAGAAAACACCTACGGCATCGGCAACGCAAAAAAAAATATATTTGTAACAAAGAAATTACTTTTTTTTGTATGTTATTGTTTACATGTTTAACTTATTATTGGATTTTAATAAAAATAAGTCTAATTAATAGTATAAGACTAGTATTTAACCAATACATTTTTGTTAAGAATTACAACAATGATACATTTGAAAAATAAACATCAGGGACGCGGTATTAAAACGCGATTTAAAAAAGTAGCGGGATAAAAATTTCGCTGATGCTGATACAGTAGGTACCTATAGCGTAACGTGTTAAATTATATTAATATATAAAATAATCTAAAAAGTTGAGTGAAACTAGCGATGATGACTGTACTTTAACACCAGAAGAGTTAAATCAACAAGTGATTATGCAGAATTCAATCTATTCCTGTTCATTTCTGTCTCCTTCCTAGGTAATATGTGTTCTCACTGCTGTGGTGAAAAGTCATGTGTGCTACACGAGAGCAAAGTTTTTTGTATCTCGTGCTGTTGAGTCCCTCACCACGCTCAGGATTCTAACTTTGATTTAAATCAATCATAGAATCCTTCGCTTGCTCGGGACTCAAAATCAGCACTCGAAACAAAAAACAACTTTGGTCTCTTGTTGCACAAATAACTATTTAAGAGCTAACGCAAACAGAGTTGCTATTATGTTTGATGTGTCTATGGACCTGTGTGTTTGTCTGTGGCATAGTAGCTTCTAAACAAACGGATTGATAATATTGCGTTTGTCATCACGTCATCTTAAAGCTGACCTCCATGATGATTTCGAAATACATGTGAAATTTGCCAACCCTCACTTTACCAGCGCGGTGAATCTATCTAACCAAACCCTTCTCATAAAAACAAAAGCTCTATGCCGAGCTGTGGTATAAGTTATAAACAGGGCTGACATGTAAAACATATGCTCTATAAAATCTAATATAATTATTTTCTAAACTCTAATTACAGAAACTGCCAACGGTGTGAGAGGCATTCCATCCCTGACTGAGGTCGGAAGGAACCACATACGAATTCGCACCTACACGCAAAGAAATAAAGCCTATTTTTCATCGCCAATACTCATCGTCAATTTACCCGATATCGTAGATTAGAAATGTCATTCAGACTACGATATTGATGCTTTAGAAGATTTGACACGTTATAGTAGTGTTGTCTTGCTCGCTCGTACGGTGTGGAGCGTTATGGTACAGCTGTCTCTTTCTCGCGTAGTGTTAACATTAGGTTAGAATAGATGCTGATCTGTGGGAATGGAGATATACGTTATGATTTATACAAATATGGCAGATTCATGAGACGTTGATAAAGGCTGTATTAGAGATGGGCAAAACGAGGGTAAGGAAAGATAGACTGTCCTCTGGGAGCTTTATATTTGGGCTATAAGATCTTGAGTTCGATTTCCGTGTCAAGCAAGGAGTTTATAGACTCCGTAGCTTTAAGTTTATAAGGTTACCCGTGACACAGGATTCACGCCTAGAGCGTTCGGCTGCATGCAATATTTTCGCCTTGAACCTGACATCCACAAATTAAACTGGCAGGTCGATTCTCATATTTCGACAGACACTGAATTTGAGCGAAATTAGCACTTTCTATTTTTTTAATATTTTTATAGATTCACACCTGTATCCCCGAAGGGGTAGGCAGAGTTGTAATATCACACTCACATTTCGCCATGAATTTTTAGGTCCCACGTAATACATATATATGTAGTTGTGTTTGGTGTCCTCTCATACATACGTACATACATAGTCTCACGCCTATATCCCCTAAGAGGTAGGCAGAGGTATCCCACGTAATAGGGGGCGAGCCTATTGCCGTACCGGGCACATTACCAGCCTCCGTGCTGCTAATGAGAATTTCCTAACGGAAAAAACCCAATAACACTTTGCTCGACCCGGGAATCGAACCCGAGACCTCCCAATCCCATGCGCACATTTATGCCGCGAGACCAACGAGGCACTTTCTAATTAGAATTTAATTTGGCACATATACATCAACTTTAACACATAGTAACAGATAGTTCAATTTTAGATAGTCGCGATATTATTCAAGCATGGCACTGATACTAGATTTTAATAGGTAGTAGAGCCTTGCTGATTTCAGCATGAATGGGCCGGCTCGACCGGGGAAGTACTACCCTCTCACAGAAAATCAACGTAAAGTAACAGTACCTAAGCTGTTGCGTTTCGTTCGGTGAGTGAGAGTTCCGGAGGCCCTATCCCCTATTCCTTCTCCCTCATCCCACTCCTCATCCTATCCATTTTCCCATCCCCAAGGGGCGGCAACGCACTTGTGACTCTTGCGGTGTTGCTTGTGTCCATGGGCGGCGGTAATTGCTTACCATCAGGCAATCCGTCTGCTCGTTTGCCGCCTATTACTATAAAAAAGAAAATAGATCGAAAGTGAATTTTGAACAAAAATCATTACGATAATTTCTATTTGAATTTTGGTCTTCAGATTTGACAGAATGTTCCTATTCTTTTCTTATATTTTTTGCAAACTACACTCTAGCAAAGAAATAATTTCTCCTTTGTATAATAAATCTTGACCGTCCGCTACATAAGCTCCACATATATAGCGTTGGACCCTTGATAAGCGTTTGTGATACCGATCCAACATATGTCCGCATGATTGATAGTGGCCAAGCACACATTATGTTGCGTTTCTACGTATGAAAGAGATGCTGAATCATTTAGTACAATGTCTAATGTGTGGCATAGTGGTCTTGGCAGCTAGCGTTAATATTTCAGCTTTATTTTTGCGTGAGGCAAAGTTAGCGACGTGTGATTGGCGTAATTTAAGGTTATTTAGGTCTTTATTGTACAATCAAACAAGTCGGCGCTGGACCAGTTTGATAAAAAATCCCTTGGCTCGTTCATAGAGTCGAGGCACACTAGAAACTGGTTTTGTATACGAGTGTCAATGTGCGTGTAAAGTAGCACTGGAAGCGACGATGTCTTGCTGAGCGATTCTCGCCCTTATGGTGGTCGAGCGGGAAGTTGTTCGACTGTACATCAGCATACACATAAAAAAAACTTGAAAAAGAAAGAGAGCGGTCTGCACGGATGGCAGACCGCTCTCTTTCTTTTTATATTTATTTATAGACTCACGCCGGTATCCCTGAAGTGGTAGGCAGGGGTGTAATATTACACCCACATTTCGCCAGGAATTTTTAGGTCCCACGTAATAGGGGGCGAGCCTATTGCCGTACCGGGCACATTACCAGACTCCGTGCTGCTACTCAGAATTTCCTAACGGAAAAACCCAATAACACTTTGCCTGACCCGGAAATCAAACCCGAGAGCTCCCAATCCCACGCGCACATTTATGCCGCGAGACCAACGAGGCAGTCACGGATGGCATAGTGGTTGTAATGACTGCACCAGTTAGCACTGTGCTCAGTGTTGTGGGTTCGATTCCTACAAGACTTCGAGTGATCCACAAACTGTTGTTTCATGTGGATGTTCCTTGCGCGTCTGTGGGAATTTGGTAAACACTACCATGATACAGAATTACCTACACCATACCAAATTTCTTAAATGCAAGTGGTATTTCTAGTATAGTATAGTGGAATACGACGACCGGTTGGCGCCGCGGGAGTGTAAGCGACTACTACGCCGAAGGTCGCGGGTTCGATTCCCGCTCAAGTCAAAAATTTGTGTGCATGAACATGAATGTTTGTCTTGGTCTGGGTGTTTTTATGTTTAATATGTACCTATGTATTTATAAAAAAAGAAAGTATATATTATGTAATGAAATGAAATGAAATGAAATGAAATGAAATGAAATAGTTCTTTATTTCGTATAAACTTTGCAAGTACTTACGAAACGTCATTTAAAAAGAGCATTTTATACAATTATTTTTGTGTGCCGAATTAGAACAGCTCAATCCCAAGCGTTTTGGTCGTCTTTATATTCAGATATTTTATAGTATGCTTTTGAACATAATTTCGCTTTAACAATAATTTTGAACTTATTTATAGACAAGTTTCTTAAATTATGAGGGAGCTTGTTATAAAAGTGTATACATTGCCCCATAAAACAGCTACTTATTTTATGGAGACGAGTGCTATGAACTACCAGATTATTCTTGTGTCTCGTATTTACAGAATGTATATCACATTTTTTACTAAATTTGTCAATATTTTTATGTACATATAACAGATTTTCATAAATATATTGTGATACAACAGTTAGAATGTTTATTTCTTTGAATTTTTCTCTTAGAGTAACTCTTGGACCGAGGTTATAAATTCCCCTTACAGCTCTTTTCTGTAGAACGAATATTGTATTTAGGTCTGCAGCACTCCCCCAGAGAAGAATCCCATACGACATTAAGCTATGAAAATAACTGAAATAAACCATTCTAGCTGTTTCTAAATCTGTAAGGCGTCTAATTGTCTTAACTGCATAAGCTGCAGAACTGAGTTTGCCCGATAGCCTTTCAATTTGTGGACCCCATTGTAGTTTGGTGTCGAGCATAATACCTAAAAACATGGTTGTCTCGACGGGCTCAATCCTAGATTCATTAAGTTGCACATTGGTTTCCAATTGTTTAACATTAGGCATAGAGAATTTTAAAAGTTTCGTTTTCTTATTATTAAGTAATAGGTTATTTACATTAAACCAATTAACAACTTTAGAGAGTGCATTGTTTACTTCGTCAAAATTAACCTGTTGTCGTTTAATGTTAAAAATCAAAGATGTATCATCCGCGAACAACACAATCTCATGATTGTCCTTTACATAATTAGGTAAATCGTTAATATATATCAAGAATAAAAATGGACCTAGAATTGAACCCTGCGGGACACCCATTTTTAAAGCTGAACCTGGAGATGTCTTACCATTAACTTCGACCTTCTGGATTCTGTTGCCCAAGTAAGAAGTCAGGAGATCGAGAGCTTTGTTCCTAATGCCGTAGTGATATAATTTCCTGATAAGAGTATCATGATGTACACAATCAAAGGCTTTTGATAACGCATCTTGTGACTTCTCCCAAGCCGCAAAAATACTTTTCAGTAACTCAACTGCTGCGTCAGTAGTTGAACAACCCCTCGTAAATCCGAACTGTTTCTTGTGAAGAAGATTATGTCTATTAAAATGATTAAGCAATTGATTAAGTATTAACTTTTCAAAAATTTTACTAAGAGTTGGCAATACAGAAATAGGTCGAAAATTTGAGGGGTCTGATGTGTCACCAGATTTAAATAAGGGTGTAATTTTACTATATTTCATTAAATCAGGAAATGTTCCAGAAGCGACACAGCCATTGAACACTGTGGCTAGATGTGGAGCAATTAAAGTAATAATATATGAAACAGTCTTTACTGACAATCCCCATAAATCCATTGTCTTTTTCATATTAATAGTTTTAAATTGTTTAAGAATATCTTCAGTAGTAACAGCAGTAAATTCAAAGGCTGTGACACATTCTGGTACGCAATCCTTAAGTAGTATTTCAGCAGACGTGGAAGATGACTTGAGTGACTCTGTAGTTAAAATGGGTATATTAGCAAAAAATTTTTCAAATTCTGTCGCTACTTCCAAGTCCTCTGCAACACTCACATTATTGATATTTAGTAGGTAGTCGCGACTGCGTGCTTTGGCTCTACCAGTTTCGTTATTGATGACATTCCAGGTAGCTTTTATGGTATTTTCAGCGCATTTTATTTTATTTTTCAAATAAATTGATTTTGCAGCATAACAAGCTTGTCTGAATGTTTTTGAATATGTTTTTACATAATTAATAAAGGCTGGACTATTATTAAAAGTTTTTTCATTGTAAAGTTCATATAACCTAATCCGACTTTTATGAATGCCTTCAGTTGCCCAATCACTAAACGTCAGACGGTCAGTTACATTAATTTTTTTGGGTTTAAATACAACAGAAAATTCATCATTAATCAATTTAAATAATGAGTTATATAACTGATCCGGACGGTCATGAGTAGGCAACCAACGCATTTTACTAGATAAATTATTTTTAAAAACTTCCATTCGGTTTTCATTTATAGGTATAAAATTTATAATTTTACTCTGAACCTTAAGGTTTTTTCTTGGACAACAGACTAACTGCCCACTGTGATCAGACTGAAGCATATTAATTAAGGATTTATGTAAAGGTTTAGTGTTAATAAATATATTATCAATACAGGTGGCACTTGTGGCAGTCACTCTTGTTGGTTCTAAAAAAGTATGACTTAAATTGTAAGATTTAAAAAGATTTAAGAAATTAATTGATGAAGAACTTTTCTCTAAAATGTTAATATTAAAGTCACCACAAACAGCAACCGTTTTATGGCAATTATTAACTTTGCTTAGGGCGTCCTCCATAATTACTATAAAACTTTCAAAAGGCGCACATGGAGGCTTGTATACACTCATAACAATGAACTGCTCAAATTCGACACATGATATCTCTATAACTCGCTCAACAGAAAGGCTCACAATATCAGATCTTTCCTTAAATTTTAAAAGTTTATTTATTATAATTAACGAGCCGCCTCGAATAAAGTTTTCTCTGCTGAATGAGCTTGCAACCTGGTGGTTATTGAAATTGAATATGAACTGATGGCTTTTTAGCCAATGTTCTGTAATACATAAGATGTCAATATTGTTACAGTTCACAATCCAATTCTAAATCAACAATTCCAATTCTAATTCCTTACTCATCAACCCTTGTATATTCTGATGCACCAGGTTGATACAATTCTTTAAATTATTTTTTTTACAATGTGTGGTTGATGAAAGTGTGTTTTTCTTACTTATAATAGGTGTGGTATTAAAAAAGGTAACTAATGTCTTATCAAGGTTATTGCCAGAGATTGACTCTATTGTCTCATTACTTAATTTAAAGAATTTGGAACGGATTCCAAGCTAATATTTAATGTCAAATTAGACTGCTCAATAAAAGCAGAGTTATTAGCCAAATTTTTGGCTGTGTTATTAATAAAATATGCTAGCGATGATGCTATTTGTCTTTGATTATATTGAGATAGATAACAACTATCACATGTCAAATAAAAGTTTCTAATGAAAGCATTAGAGTCAATTATGTCAATAAAATCATTGTAAAATGTCAGTGTATGTAATTTGCTATTTAACTTATGTCTAAAATCATTTTCGGCCTGTGGCAACACCTTACTGTAGGGAAATGCAACTAAAATTATTTTTCTAACTTTTATGTTTAATAATTTATTGAAATATCTTTTTATAGTATTTAAATTTGCATTACCCCTTCTCCCAATAAAAATGATTATTGTTGAATCGGGACAGTATGTTTTACTTAAAATGTTTTGTAAGATATGTGTAAAACTTGCTCCGGGCATACAAAAGTTGGTTACTGTTTGACCTGTCCTTTTTCTCAACAATTGGCTCATATTCCTACCTATCTCATCACTAAACATTACTAAATTGTTGGTGTTCGTATTTGTATTCAGATGTGAGAGGGAAGTGCTAGCATTCATGAAGCTGTTACTCATCACCGCTGACTGAGATGACATAGCAGAACTATCTTTCAAGTTGGTAGGCTGTGAAAAACTTTGTGGTGTCAGGCTAGGTTCATTGGCCTGATTATTATTAGTTAATGATATGAGTCTTTGCTCATTGTATTTACACAAATCCACTAAGTCGTCCATGGCCAAGATATGTTCATTAATTTGATTTTGAGATAATTGATATTTCTTTGTCATGTTACATAGGGAATCTTGTAAGCGGTCAATCTCTGTCTGCAGACAATGGATATCAGCCTCATACTTTATAAGATTATTATCTAGTTTAGTCATGCAAATAGACAAATCTTCCTTTAGAGCTATATACTTTCGGCAATAATTGACATTTGACTTTGAATTTCTAAATTTTCTTAATAACTTTTCCTTTTTCTTAATTTGTTTATTCAACTTAACATACTTTTTCAGTTTATTTGCTGAGTTTATGGTTTTACTAGCTTGAACAATTGAATTGTCTTTAGTTAAGTCAATTGTAATAACTTCCAAGTAAGTAAAAGTAAGTATGTTTATCCATTGTCTGGTACCCATAGTCCAAGCTTCTGCTTAGTTTGGGACTAGGTGGTGTTGTGTGAATGTGGTAGAATATTATTATTATTATTTCTCCATAATATTTAACCAATTCTCATATAAGCAACTAATAAATATTCCATAAAATAAAAAACAAATCTAAGCACTCTAAAACACGCGAGAGCAATAAAGATATATCATCTCAAAAACGAAACAAGTATGACAGATTCAAGACTTAATAATTCATTCGTCTAGCGTTAGTCTAGACTGCTATTTCTGTTGACCTTGAAAGTCTAGATTTAAATACCACAGGGCTGAACATTCAAATCAATCGGCGAGAACAAATTAACAATCAATCGGAACGTATGGATCGTAAATTGTTTGTAAGGCGTTGGATTGATTTGATGTATTCATCTTAAATGAAATGAGTTTACGTTTGGTTATTACTAAATAAAAGTTATTTCAGCTCGTAATAATCATGTATGGAAATAACTATTTGTATCGAGAACTAGCTTCTACCTGTGGCTCCTATCGCGTAGATATCGATAATTGACAGAAGTTATTCTTTGTATATTTATCATCAGCTTCTAACAGTCCACCGCTGGACTAGGCCTCTCCTTTGAAAGGAGGAATTGGCCTTACTATATATACCATGCTGATGCCGTTTGGCCAGCGTGGTATAGTAGGCCAATTCCTCCTTTCAAAGGAAAGGCCTAGTCCAGCAGTGGAATGTAAGGGGCTGAAAATGATGATGATGATGATACGATGCTGGCCAAACGGGTTGGTATAGGGTTTGTATCAAGTTTTCCTTCTCTTACAGTGCTGTTCTCTGCATAATATGCTCCCTCTGTCGGCTCTTACGACACCCATGGGATGATATAGGATGGTGACAATCCGTATTCTTAATCCGTCACCACACGGACACTTTTACATTAGTTTTTGTATTTTTTCCTTGCGAAGCATAGCCGGAAAATTTTTGGCCAAAGGTCAAAAGGTCTATTGCGCATTCGTGGATTTGGAAAAGTGGTGAGGAATGAAATGTGGTCGGTGCTGTCAATGAATGGGGTGGACAGCAGCCTCATTCGAGCTCTGAAATCCCTTTATGAGGATTCTAGAGCTTGTGTGAGGATAAACGGGGCATACACTGACTGGTTTACCATCGATAAAGGTGTTAGACAGGGATGTGTAGCGTCGCCGTGGCTGTTTAACCTCTTCATGGACAGTTGTTTGCAAGATTTAAAACATAGTGACTGCGGATTAAGGATGAATGGGTTACTCGACAAATGCCTCCTTTATGCTGATGATCAGGTTATACTTGCATCTTCAACGGAGGAGTTGCAGGAGATGGTAACAATCATGCATCGTGCGTTAGAAAGGAAAGGAATTAAAGTGAATGTAAGTAAAACGAAAGTTATGGTTTTTGAAAAGGAGGAATGCGTTACGGCTTGTAATGTTTTGATCGATGGACAGCGAGTGGAACAAGTGAATGAGTTTGTTTACTTAGGTACGTTGTTTACAAGAGATGGTAAGAATGAAGCAGATATTGAAAGGAGAGTTAATGCAGGTAATTGTGTGAATGGAGCTCTGAAGGCGTTTATGAACAGTCAAAACGTGTCCAAAAAGGCACGTTTGGCTGTACATAGAGGTGTGTTAGTGCCTAGCCTTATGTATGGTAGTGAAAGTTGGGTATGGCAGAAGAGATTTGAAAGTAGAATAAATGCTGTAGAAATGAGAGCACTGAGAAGTATGTGTGGTGTGTCTTTGACCGACAGGGTAAAGAATTGTGTGATACGAGAGTGGTGTGGGGTAAAAGAAGATGTAGTGACAAGCATTGAGAAAGGCATGTTAAGATGGTTTGGGCACATGGAGAGGATGGATGACGATAGACTGACAAAGAAGATATATCAGGCTAGTGTGAATGGGACAGGACAAAGGGGAAGACCTAGGAGAACGTTCTCTGACCAGATTGGAGACATCCTGAAAAAGGACAAGTCAGAAGTACCCTTAACAGAAGAGCATGCATGAGAAACTTGATGGGAGTGAGTGAAGCAAGTGAGGTATGTCAGGATCGTTGCAAATGGCGTTCCGTAGTCTCTGCCTACCCCTCCGGGAAACAGGCGTGAGTCTATGTATGTATGTATGTATGTTTTGTATATTATGAACAATTTTTTTTTGGGATACAGTTATTCCGTAAATTTTTTTGTCAATATCAAAGTTCAATTTTAAACAGCAGATTTTTTTGTGGATCCCTCAAAGTTTCACAACACTCAGCGCAATGCCAAGCGGCATGACGAACGCTTAAACCATTACACCAAGCATACTACCACATCAGAGATCGCAAATACATCACGAATACCTTCATCTCACATAACTTAATACCACATGCACCTGCCCTAAGCAATCATATTCTAATCTACAGAAATGTCACTGGCAACACGACGCGACGTTCTATTTTTAGTACGGCGGTAATACTAATTTATCTCTAGCTATTCGATTTACTCGTACGAGTTGTGCAGCTTAATCCAAGCCACAGGTTGCTTCATACACCTGCAAGAGATTCTGCCAGATTTTATCCATATGCATTATGTATTCTTCTACGGAGAATTTGACAAGACATACGACAACATAATATGTTGAGTATGTATTTTTGAATAGATTAAACGGATATCATCATCCGCTCGCAACTGCGATAACTCTTATCGAAGTTGCGAGCCGGCGTCCGCTTACTAGTCTAACCGGATTTGACTGAATGTAAGCTTTTCTACAGAGCGACTGTCTAAACAGATTAAACGGATAATATTGGTGATTTTGTTGCAGTGGTAAAATAAATTTTGTGTTCATTATCATCATCATCGTCTTATTCGAGCCAGCGTAGCCAGCATAGCCAGCCTAGTGGAGATACCAACGGACTGCCCTGCAGAGGGTATGGGGTTCGAATCCACGACACGCACCAATGACTTTTCGAATATTGTGCGTATTGAATGGTTAATTATCGCTTGTTCCGTGCCTCGGAGAGCTCGTTAAGCAGTCTGTCCCGGCTGTCATGAAGATCTTCGACAGTCGTTATAGGGCGTCAGTACCTCTAAAATAAACTGACACTAGTCTATACCATGAAATATCGCTATCGTGTATACCTTCGGGTTGCGGAGGTCAGACAGGCAGTCGCGGAAAAGCTAATATTTAGCGAAATCCGGTTAGACTAGAAAGCCGACCCCGGGTTGAAACTGGGATAACGCTAGGAGGATGATGATGATTATCACCATCGTTTAAGCGCAGTTATCACGGTTGCAAAACTTTACGCAGTAGCCAGAGGTCTGTTTTTGATTCTAACCTGATTTTTGGCAGAATATTTGCTTTTCCACAGAGTGACTGTCATCTGACCTCAATCTAAGAGGATCGCAATATTACATGGCTTGACTAGTTTCAGTATATTTAGAAAAAAGACAAGAGGAGTTCAGTACCGCCTCTCTAGGCTGGAGTGATGATGAACCAACAAGGAAACCTTTAGAGACAATTTTCAAGTTCTACGCAATAGGGTTGTTTCCAACGAGTCAAATCAAGCGATTTTAATGAAATGTCAAAAACGACCTTTGCCAAGGATTTTGTATGAAATAATATATGACGTAGTGACGTCATAGTGTTTTGCTGTCAAGTAGAATACTTATTATCAATAAATTAACGAAGTTTTAACATTAATTGATGAATGAAACTACTATTATTTTGACATATTTCACCAGAAAAAAATACTTGTATAATTTATTTCACTTGCAGGAAACTTCCCTATTGCCCCAGCCCTAGTAGAATAAATAACTTAATCCCAAACACAGTGATAGAAAATAAGCCAATTTAAGTAATAAATCTCTATCAGGAATCACTATTAGAGCGACAAAGTTCAGCGATTTGTGTGAACTGCGATGCAGCATCAATCGCTTTAAATCAAAGCGTAATCAGATGTAAGAGGATTTATGTGCAGCGATGAAAGCGATTGATAGTAATATCTTCATTGAGATATGCTATCCGTTTGCTTTGAGCTTTGTGAGTTGATTTGATGACGATGGCTCGACGTATACTACAGGTTCTGCGGTAGTGTTAGCGACTGCGGATCATGAAGTTTCGGTTTCGATTCCCGGGTCGAACAAAAAGTGATATTGGGTTTTTCTGTTAGGAATTATCCAATAGAAGTTTGGAGTCATGGAGTTGGAGGTGTTACACCCCCGTGCCACGGAAAGCACGTTAAGCCGTTGGTCCTGCGTCCAATCTCTCTCCGGTCATGTCGCTTGTGGCGTCCCATCGGACTATGAGAGTGAGGGAATAGAGAGGGCACTTGTGTATGCGCACACACTTGTGCACTATAATATGTCCCGCGCAGTTGGCAAGTCTCATATATAGACAAGCCACCGTGGCCGAAATCGGTCGGGAGGACATCAAAATCACATCTGTTACAGTTTATACTTGATCGATGCAGTATATAGTATGATATGAGTGTTTTCTAATAAAAGCACTCATAGCTTGACTTATCTTACTGTTCGTAATAGGCAGGTAAAGTTAAACAACGCTTTTTCAGGTCATCCCTTTGATGGGTGGCATCTACATCAACGAGTTACCGTGCATCTAAGGGCATGTAAAGCTTAATGTTCCGGTTCTATTCTCAGAAGAGAAAAAATCGCTAGGCTTTTTCGGAGGCCGTCAGGTGGTCTAAAAACTCCGAGTAATGCCTACGCTGCGTTTCGCTATATATGTTCCGGCCCTAAGCCGTAAGATAATATTTTCCTTAACCTTCGATAAACTGGTACCTAGTAGCTATATTTGACGACCATTTGGCGCAGCGGGAGTGTAAGCGACTGCTACGCCGAAGGTCGCGGGTTCAATTCCCGCTCAAGTCAAACATTTGTGTGCATGAACATGGATGTTTGTCTTGGACTGGGTGTTTCTATGTATAATATGTATGTACATACATACATACATAGACTCACGCCTGTTTCTCCGAAGGGGTAGGCAGAGGCATATTAAACGCCCACTTTTCGCCAGTGTTTTGATCCCACGTAATAGGTGACGAGCGTATTGCCGCTTATCGGGATATTTTGTTTGCCAGAGCCTCGTCCGTTGATCGGCAGGTGCACCACTTGCAGGTGAGGTTGGCTTGGGACCCTAAGTTCTTGGTGGGAACCCTATGCACCTATAATATGTATGTATTTAAAAAAAAAAGTATATATGTATGCTTACCCATCTACTACCCATAGTATAAGCTCTACTTAGTTTCGGACTAGATGGTGATGTGTGTGTGGTAGAATATTATAATATTATTCTTCCAAACAAAACTATAATTTTCTTTTCTTTTTTTTATTGTGTCGTCTGTGTAGCCAGCTTCAGCAGCAAGATCCATTAATGAGGAGTTTTGGTACTCCTGACGTCCCAGGGAAAGTTAAACTGCCTTGCAACCCGCAAGTGATTTAACCAGAAGTATATTGGAGGAGTCGGGAAATGTAATAAGTACCAACAAAAAAAACATCGAAAATTTTATTTAATTTTATTTATAATCTCACGCCTGTGTCCCCGAAAGGCAGAGGTGTAAATATTACACCTACATTTCGCCATGAATTTTTAGGTCCTACGTAATAGGGGGCCACCCTATTGCCGTTATCGGGCACATCACCAGAATCCGAGCTGCTACTGAGTATTCGGAAAAACCCAGTAACACTTTTGCCCGACCCGGGAATCGAACCTGGGACCTCCGATCAGCAGTCGCATACGCTATCCGATGGACCACGGAGGCAGTCAATCAAATAAATTATCAAAATTGACACAAATAATGAGAACTTCCTTTTACAAAGTCGGATAAAAGCTAACAGCACTTTGCCAAACTCAAGTATCAAACCCTTCACACATGACCGCAAATCGCACCCATAAATTCACACCACTTCAAAAACTACGCTCCAACACATACGTATTTAATATGAGGATCGTACTCACACTAGCATACAGTGATTAAACATTATGTTTGAATACAGAGGACATCACACTATAAATTACCAGCATAAAATAAACTGTCACTGCTGAGAATTAGATAATAAAGGTAGATCAGCTTATATTGGTGATCGCTCATAGTAGAGTCCAATATAAGATGACCTATTATTGCTTTACATTGTGGAGCAAAAGTGGATCAACTTATAATAGATGCTTAGTTGAACATAAACTATAAAGGCAAAGGGGCGGACCGCTGAGGCGCCAACGAGTAGGTACTTATTTAAATCTGGCTGCAAATGAATTTTATTCCTTTGAGAGGGGAATCGTAAAACTGCGTGCATAATAATGGAACTGTTACTATTTATATTATTACTTTATTTTAAACAATAAAGTTATTTTGGCACGAATAACGGATCAGGGTACTAAAACAGAATTGTAAATCTTTAGTACCTACCATCAATTCATTTAGCCAGACCATCATCATTTTAGCTTTATTCCGGTTGTTTCCAGGACTGACATGTTGGAAACCGGGATTCGCTTTAGGTTATAGATTACGACAATACAATTACCCTCCGATATGCAGATCAACATGTATGTGGGCTAGTCACATTTGTCACAAAACCGATAACCGTTCGAGCAGTCGTGTTCTAGAGTGGCGACCGCGCCTTGGCAAACGTAGTGTAGTACGCCCTCCGGCAAAATGGGTAATATACGCAAAGAGGCTGGCAGCGGCTGGACACGAAGAGGCGAGTATTGGGCTCAGTTGTGTGACATTGGAGAGGCTTATATCCAGCAGTGTACTATGGTAGACTGACGATGATGATGCTGGAGATCAAACTCGCAATACATTGACTTCAAAGAAAAACCCACAGTGGTTTTACCTTGCTAAAGCTGAAAAACAAAGATTGGAAAAGGGATAGGAGGAAGAGTGGGATGGGGCTTCCGGCACTCTCACTCACGGAACGAAACGCAACAGTATAGGAACTACACTACGCTCTCATAGAAAACCGACGTAAAGTAACTTTTCGTCGGTTTTCTGTGAGAGGGTAGTACTTACTAGACTGGGCGAGCCGGCCCATTCATGCTGGCAAATCAGCAAAGCTCAACAACCTCTAAAACTTACGCATACTAGTCTAATATTTGACTGAATATTAGCTTTTTCGCTGAGCGACTGCCGTCTGAACTTCGCAACCCAAAGGGATAGAGATATTTCATGGTTTCGACTAGTATTTTATTCAGAGGTACTGACTGAAGGCTTTGAAAATATTCGCGTCGATTAATAATCCAGTCACCCAGTGCCTGACCCCAGGATAAGCCTTATATTCCAGTTTCCAGATCTTTCATGAGATGTCTGCCAAATTAATTTAATAAGAACTTGTCAGGCAGTGTAAAACTGGACCTTAGTGTCGATTACTATGCATTTATCCTTTCACTTGCAGAATATTGCAAAAATTACAAAACACTATCCGACGAAAGATTACAAGAACTAAATCGAGTTACACCTTAAGTTAAACAAGAAATGGCTCGCCTATGTCCAGTTGTATTTATAAAGGGGTTAATCGTTTGAAACTTGATGCTTCACTTGTTACAGGCGACATAATAAATGTACAGATATATGTTGTACGTGTGTGTGGAGATTGAACGTGTGAGCTTCGTAATGGTATAGGAGAGAAATGGAGTTGTGTTAGATATAGAAGTTATGGAGGTTTGAATGATGTTTTTTAATGAAACTATGTGGTGAAGAAATAACATTGGATCGTTATAATTTTGGTAGATATAGATTGCCGTGTGGTTGACGGCATAGAATACAAGTGTCACCACCCCCTATCTTCCCGTGGGTGTCGTAAGAGGCGACTAAGGGATAACACGATGCAAATACCATCTTTGCGTAGAGACGGAAAACTCGACAACAAACCCTATACGACTGCCTCGTTGGTCTCGCGGCATAAATGTGCGCGTGGGATCGGGAGGTCCCGGGTTCGATTCCTGGGTCGGGCAGTGTTATTGGGTTTTTCTGTCACGAAATTCTCAGTAGCAGCACGGAGTCTGGAAATGTGCCCGGTACGGCAATAGGCTCGCCCCTTATTACGTGGGACTAAAGTATATCTGGCGAAAAGTGGGTGTAGAAATACACCTCTGCCTACCCCTTCGGGGATAAAAGGCGTGACGATATGTATGTATGTATAGATACCATTGAGCTAGATGTTAGATAAATAGAACTATCCAGCCTAAAGTATCGCACTCAAAAAGATCTTACGACGCGAATGCGTTTTACAAATACTGGGAATGATTTGTTTCTAAGGCAATAGGGTATTTGACTAAAAAAATCGAATTAGTCCGTCAGTTAGATTATCGAAAAATATTGGATACGTGTTTTTTGTTTTATCAAATCAGTAAAAAATTACGAAGATAAAACGCATCAAAGATGAAGAAACGCCTAAGAGTGGGGGCTTGTAACGTCACTTGCCAGTAAAAAGCGTACTGGCAAGTGACGTCACACGAGTTTTCAGCGAAGTTTGTCGTCTTAATTTTTTGTTTACGTGACTAAAGAAAATATACGTGTCCAATATTTTTCGATAATCTAACTGACGGACTAATTCGATTTTTTTAGTCAAATACCCTATTGCAGTTGGTTTGGTTGGTTTCAACTAGCTTGTGGAAGAGAAAGATCAGCTATGCCGAACTTTATGCTATCTAAGACCGCTTTTCCACCACTGCTACAAACGGAAATGACGTATAGTAGCATACATACACTTTGTTGAACCGTCTGTCTGTTATTCGCCATGCAGGTCCAACATTTTGCCAGACTGATATGGCGCCAAAATAAAACGCTGCGAAAATACGGCAGTTGGCAGCTCGGTTCGGAATGAGGTAGACGCAGACAAGCGGTTTTTAGTAGATGGGACACTAAATTTCCTTTAGAGTTTTTCAAACAATTCGACTCCATTACACCTTTGTGCCCAATAGCTGACAGTGTGAAATAAGAACCCGAGGTAGATTGTGAATTTGTCGTACAATATTTTTGCAACTACAACTGAAATAAAAAGATGTGGATGATGTAAAACTACTCAATGATTTGAGACTACCCTTGCAGTGACTGGGTGTCTCTTCCACTCAAGATTTTATTTAGGTACAGTCTAATTTGAACTGGTAGTCTTAAGTTGTTAAGGTCTTTTTGCATCTTTTCATGTATAGAGAAGTATCAGTGCCTACTCTTATGTGTGGTAGTAAAAGTTGAGTAAGGCAGACGACTTGAAAGTAGAATAAATGCTGTAGAAATGAGACCACTGAGAAGTATGTGTTGTGTATCTTTGACCGACAGAGTAAAGAATTGTGTGATAAGAGAGTGGTGTGGGGTAAAAGAACATGTAGTGACAAGCTTTGAGAAAGGAATGCTAAGATGGTTTGCGCACATGGTGAGGATGTATGTCAAAAGACTGACTATCTAATCTAATCTTACACTAATATACCTGAAGTAGTATCTGAACTGTTGCGATTCGTTCGGTGAGTGAGAGTGCCGGAGGCCCTATCCCCTATTCCTTCTCCCTCACTTCACTCCTTATCCTATCCCTTTTCCGAATCCCAAGGGGCGGCAACGCACTTGTGACTCCTGTGGTGTTGCTTGTGTCCATGGGCGGCGGTAATTGCTTACCATCAGGCGATCCGTTTGCTCGTTTGCCGCCTATTACCATAAAAAAAAATATATATATAAAGCTGAAGAGTTTGTTTGTTTGTTTGGTTGAACGCGCTAATCTCAGGAACTACTGCTCCGATTTAAAAAATCTTTCAGTGTTAGATAGCCGATTTATCGAGGAAAGCTATAGGCTATATAACATCACGCTATAAGCGACGGGAGCGGAGCAGTAGCCTTAAATAAAGCGGGTGTAACCGCGGGCTCATCTAGTACTAATATATAAAGTTAAAGAGTTTGTTTGGTTGAACGTGCTAATCTTAGGAAATACTGGTCCGATTTGAAAAATTCTTTCAGTCCTAGATAGGTCATTTATCGAGGAAGGTTATAGGCTATATAACATCACGCTATGAGTCACGGGAGCGGAGCAGTAGCCTTAAATAACGCGGGTGTAACCTCGGGCATCACCTAGTAAGATATATAAGGCAAGTGTGATTAGGAGAGGACGAAGGGCAAGACCTAGGCGGACGTTCTATGACCAAATTGGAGACATCCTAAAAATGACAGATCAGAAGTACCCTAAACAGAAGAGTATGCATGGGCAACTTGATGGGGGTGAATGAAGCAAGAGAGGTATGTCCGGATCGTTGCAAATGGCGTTCCATAGTCTCTGCCTACCCCTCCGGGAAACAGGCGAGAGTCTATGTATGTATGTAGTTCGTTATCTATTTTCTACACAAATATACTGTTTCAACACTATTACTCCAACTATTTCAGCACAGCTTACGTAATTTAATTTGCGTAAATTTAATTAGTGTTGAGAATCTTTCGATCAGCAACCGCACGCCACATCTATCCGCAGTTCCACATGTAAGTAACAAATACTTTGATCAATTTTAATTGGTTTACAACAGATCGCGTCTACAAATGTATTCGTTTTCACAAAGAACCTTTGTTTGAAGTAAACTTTGTTTGCAGTTTATAATAAAGGAGGACAGCGATTTAATTTAACTTGAAGATGTTATCTGTACTCTCTTGTTTACAAGTTCCTTGAAGTTTTACAAACGTGACATGACAATTTTCGAAAACAATTTGTACTTTCAATTCTTCTTGGTTTCAAACATATGATATGCGTAGGGACTGTTTAGCTTTATCAATACGATAAGGTGAGTTACCTTCGAGTCTGTCAGTCCGCATTTGGCTAGCATGGTGAAGATTAGCCTTGTTTAATAATTTATCTCACTGCTGGGCACAGGCCTCTTCCCATTATGAATAGGGTTAGGCCATAGTCCACCACGTTGGTCAAATGCCGGTTAGAAGACTTCATATCTCTTTTGAGAACATTATAGACAACTTTCAGACATGTAGATTTCCTCACAATTTTTAACTTCACCGTTGGCAAAGCAAGAATTACAAAAGCTCAACTTAGAAAAGTCAGTGGTGAAGGCAGCGGGTTTGAACTTGAGACCATAGCAGTCTGATAGTTTCTTCACCAGGGTATCGCTGCCTCCACGAAGGCATTAGCACATAAAGGCAGGTATTTAAAACGCTCTCACTTATCCCTTAGAGCACACTATAAAGGTAGCGGTTCAGCAAACGCTTAGCAAAGGGAATGTTCTATCTGAATACCGACGGATTGGTCTAATTGAGAAATAGCCTTATATATTGACTGTTCATTGGTCTTCCGATTCCTGAATGCTTTTGCTTGACTGAAATATATAAAACACTAGCTGTTGCTCGGCTTCGTCTGCGGATGAATATGACATTATATCTTAACTTTCATACATACTTGCTAGAGCCCTTAGACCGCCATTTTTGACAGTTGCTAGAGTACCCTTAAATAGTCTATTTCTGGCCTAAGCCATGAAATATCGTTACGGACGTCAGGTGTAAAATCTGGTTTAACTAGTTAGTGGACCCCTAGCTCCAAGGCGATAATAGTCTTGGTTACCACCAAGATGACGCTAGGGCGCTGATTATGAAAGAAGTGACTTCACACATTCCTATGACTTTCACTGCTAAATCAATTGGCAAAAACATGTAACAAGAAAACGATGTAAAAGCAATTACTATGCTATTTTCAATATTTTATCTATTTTATTTCTATATATTTTATATTTTCAACCAAACCTCAGATCTTCTTTTTTATTCCTAGACTCACGCTTGTATTTCCGAAGGGGTAGGCAGAGGCGTAATTTTACACCCACTTATCGCCATGAATATTTAGGTCCCACGTAATAGGGGGCGAGCCTATTGCCGTTACCGGGCACATCACCAGACTCCGTGCTGCTACTGAGAATTCGAAAAAACCCAGTAACACTTTTGCCCGACTCGGGAATCGAATCCAGGACCTCCGATCAGCAGTCGCATACGCTATCTACTGAACCACGGAGGCAGTCCACATACGCTATCCACTGGACTACGGAGGCAGTCAACCTCAGATAATGTAACTATATAACCAAGTCTACCCCAATTTTTCTCTCATACAAAACCCATAACCCTTAAGTTCTCATACTCAGTAACAAATATCTGTACTTGACGTGACCTACAAAACGGCTCGCCCAAAATCAAATAGCGCGGCGAATAAAGATTACTTGTAAAACAAAGTAATCGAACAATTTAATATACTTAACTATATATCAATAAATTCTATCCCCCTGTACGCTTCCGTCCCAATAACTCCTTTCAAACTAAGCTTTGGCTACTTGTGTGGTGCAAGGTATAAGCTATAGCTGGAATCGCAAATATATTTTGTTTTAACAACTTATTGACGTGTATAGTTGCTGATAAAATAATGTCACATGTGTCGTATAATAAAACTAAACAGGTGATGGAAGATAATCAACTTTTTTGTGTGAAATAAAATAATGAAGACAATTAAGTATCTAATTAAGTCGCAAATCTAAAAATTTCGCGCATTTGCCTAAAATTTTTATGTCTGAATATTTAACTTAGCCTCATAACCACTATCTTGTATTTGGTATTGGTTCAATAATATTGAATATGTTATCTACTAGAAATAATCAAAATTTATGCATCATGTACATGTTTCATACATACATATTATTATATAGACGCCTATTTCCCGGAGGGGTAGGCAGAGACTACGGAACGCCATTTGCAACGATCCTGACATATATCTCTTGCTTCATTCACTCCCATCAGATTCCTCATGCATGCTCTTCTGTTTCATTTTTCAATGCTTTTTTAAACAACCGCGGCCACAGAATAACCTTTTTTTAACGAATTTTATCTTTTTAAATAAATTCCGGGCATAGATCTAGTATCGGGAGGAACTTAATTTATGCTATTAACGAACACAAAGATCACATAGACTAACACCCAAAAAAACTAATCTTTTCAAAAAGTGTTTGAAGATAAACAACCATACATCCCACCCACTTTTGCAACCCACCAGCCAAACATAACACGTAACGAATGGTAAACATTATCAGCCCCATGGGCTAGACTTAGCGGTTAGTACATACATTTTTTTTACTTAGATCTCTAAATATTTTTAAATGACCTTTTTCTATCAGCAACTGAGAATCCGTTCAATCATTCGCTTTGTGAGACAGCTGTCTGATTTTAATATAAAAAATTGATAAAGAAAAGTTCGGAATTAATCGAATTCTAAGCACCACCTGTAGAAACCTTTGAATGCCGCGATTCTACATAATCCATAAGCCCGCTACCTGTTACACCTTGTACCAAAACCTTAATCCAGGTTTGAACAAGTTCTGATATTGAGAAATGTTCGGGCTCTCGGTTCGTTTCTGTCATTTGTCTTAAATTATTATTTATATATTTATATTACGCTCAGACAGATCTGACTAGACTTCGTGCTTCGTGACCTCTGATTGTGAAAGATCTTGACGGGTTATCTGCGAAATGTTGGGAGTAATCAAATGAATTGGCTAGCTTAGGCTAGCTTTCTGAGTTCTAGAGATGTTACCAGGAATTATAGTAATTAGGCTTGAGAGTAGTCGCGTAACTTAATGCCTAAGGCTCAACTTATAAACGACCAAAACCAGATTTCGTCCCTTTTATCATGGCACTTTTTACACGAGGTTAAAAATAGCCTAGCTCAATTCTAGGCATTTTGCGAAGTGCTAAATCTTTTTGAAGATTCTTGCGATAAAGAAGTATATTTCAAGTGCTAGGGTATTACAAAAATCTATAAAGTATTTATTATGTGTCTGGTTACTTCTGCTGAAAAACAATTTCTTTTGATAAGAAACATCCTCTATATTATAATAGTTTACTATTATACTTCACCCACGGCTTCACTCGCATATATATCGCGATAAAAGCCTGTTTTGATCGGCTGTACAAATAATACTTCAAAGTTTCATCCAAATTTCTCAAAAGTTCTTTTTGTGTGGACGACTACCTAACAAATATCTATACACCCATCCATCACAAACCTAGTCTTAAAATATAAACACGTTAGAGCTACGATATATGACTCATATTAAATATCCGATGCAATAGCTCGAAGATACCACTCAACCTAAAGCCTCATTTGAGCACTGAAATAAATACATGCAGCGCCAATAAAAATGGAAGCGACATTTTCCTTGGAACCGGCTGCCTCATAATCGTAAGTAGCACCACAAACAATTGAATTTATTCAAAATTCAATCAATTTCAATTACCCCGATAGGAGGCGAGTCGATGTGAACACAGCATTATCTTCCATCGCTCGCGTCTCGGAATTTTGGCGAATAACCGAAGACTTTGTGAATAAATTGATTGAACTTTTTTGAAGTTTTAAAATCTTCGCTCTTATCTTTTAGAGCGTAAGCGTTAGGAAAGTTTAAAATAAAATGAAATTAATCTTAAAAGGGAAAAGAGGTTGCCGGTGGTTGAGGTAAAATTGGTTACGGAATAATTAACCGATCGGAAAAAGGAGGATTACGATTCTGAAAGGATGGAAAACAACGTTGCCCTAATTTATCATTTTGTATATTACAGGTTACATAAAATAACTGATTATGTCTGAAAAATTGGACTAGGCTTATTGACGGCCGGTTTCGATATTCGATCTTTCCCTAGGTTTGGAGATCCGAGATACAGTTTTGACATATTTTTTATGAAGCTTATGTCATATAATGTATCTTCAAATCCATGAGTTAGTTCGTAGTAGTAATAATCAACCGTTAGTGAAATTAGTAATAATCGGATTCGACTAATGGCCGCTTTCAACATTCGATCTATCCATGGGTTTGGGTACTAGAGATACATATTTGACATAATTTGTATGAAGCTTATGTCAAATATGCACCTGTAATCTCCAAATTCATGGATTGATCGCCTGGATATTGAAGTCAGCGGTTTACTACGGAATTCAATATTCGAACTATAGATAGATCTGTAGATTTTAGATTAGTTTTTGACATAAGCTCAATACAAACTATGTCAATGTGTTTGACTTGTACTTTTTAAAGATGGCACAGATTAAACACGAAATCTTGTCTACATATTTTAAATAAATATTTATTAATAATCTAGACTTAAGATTATCTTTTCGGATAACAATGCTCTTTGCTTAATATTGGCACTAAAATTATTTCTACAGCCGGCGTTCTTAAAAAAAAATTTTAAAAATTTTATGTCAAGTACGATTTGTTATGTCTGATGTTGTATCCAAAGATATTATGGAGCTGTTAGTGTTGTAAGCACTTATTAATATTTAATAAGGAGCTTTAAAAGCACGTTGCAGATAAAATTTCATCTTACTCGGCATTAACGTTTGTTTGGACGTTTACAAAAAGTTATTTGATATTCGCTGCTGATGTTAGCATTGTCATATTACTAGATCCAAAATCAACAATTTCAGAAACGTTCAGCCTCTATTTTACCCGCTATGGGATGGAAAATTAAAAATCTTTTCTTAGTTGTTTAAAAACAGGAATCCAGTATCAAAATTTCATGAAATTCTGAATTCCTACCCTACATTTTCACCTTTAAATATTTTCAAATAATATCAAAACCCAATATAGCACTACATAATCTTAATATATAAAATCCTTGCGTTACTGACTGACTGACAGACACGCTACAGCCGAAACTATAGGGCGCAGGAAGCTGAAATTTGGCTTGTGTGTTCCTTGGGGACCGTAGGGGTGCACTAAGAAGGGATTTCCCGAAATTCCCACGGGATCGGCCAAAATGGGTAAATTTAAAAAAATTGCAGGCGTAGCTGCTGGCGTCCTCTCGTTATAAATAAAAATTAACATTAATTTTGAAGTAGCAAATAGTTCATTATACATTCTGAGCCATTATCTGTTGACTGTCTCCATTTTATTTAGACCTAACTTTCCAAGAATAAACAGTCATGGCTTAAACTTTACCATTATGTAAAGACAGAAGAGAGACATAATTACGTATTCTGCGGGTTTTATTTTTAAATTGAGGAGAAACGTGACTTCAAAACTTGGATGCAAGGGAAATACTCATTATAATACTTATGTTTAAGTTATTAATAATGTGCATACTACATTATTTTCTTTCCTAATTAAATCGATATTAAAGACGCGTTTTTTCTAAAAAATATATGTAAATACCTACAATTTTTATAAGTATCAAATTCACAATAATTCAAATAACATTTTCGGTTTTATGGCTCTTTGCGATTTTGCTGTATAATGTTTCTTGTGAAAACAAGGCAAGACTTGAATCTATCGTAATAGGAACCGAAGTTAACAATATCTCAACTCTTGCGTTAATCATCGTCGTAGCGCTATTCCAATTGCTTACATCTGTACGATCTTACTGTACATACTCGGTTTAGCTGACGCTGCGCTCTTCACCGAGCGAGAATTACACGTAATTTCCTTCATATGGAACAGTGCACAATATACCTCTATTCGAGAAAGAGTAGCCAAACGTTTACTGCAAACATACATACATAGACTCACGCCTGTTTCTCGGAGGAGTATGCAGAGACTACGGAACGCCATTTGCAACGATCCTGACATACTTCTCTTGCTTCAGTCACTCCCATCAAGTTTCTCATGCATGCTCTTCTGTTTAGGGTACTTCTGACCTGTCCGTTTTTAGAATGTCTCCACTCTGGTCGTCAAGCACGACCGCCTAGGTCTTCTCCTATGTCCTGTCCCATTCACACTTGCCTTATATATCTTCTTTGTCAGTCTTTTCAGTCAGTTTGTCAGTCTTCTACAATTTATTGCCTATTTATTAAGTATGATCTAATCTCTGGTATGATGTAAGACAATCATGAGGTTTTCCTCGTATGCCTATTTTGTATATATTTTTTTTTGTAATATTAGAAATTGAACCTTATCGTAGGCCTTGGTCATATCTAGTAAGATTCCTAATGCATATTGTTTTTTGTTTATCATGTTAAGAGCTTCTTGTATACATTTAAATACAGCTAGGGAGGTCGATCTGTTTTTGCGAAAACCGTTCTGACTATTGTTAAATCATCACTACATAGTATGAAACAAAGTCTGTCTTCTATCTGTCTGTCCTTATGTATGCTTAAATCTTTAAAACTACGTTACGGACTTTAATGTGGTTTGTTTAATAGATACAATTATTCAAGAGGAAGCTTTATATGTATAATTGACGCGGGCGAAGCCGCTGGCGACGTCTAGTATTTAATATGTCTCACAGAAAGAGAATATACGATTGTACATCGCTTTCTCGAAGATCTATTAGTATATTGTTTTAATATTTTATTTGGTTTCACTATCACTACATAGTATAAAACAAACTCTTTCTTCTGTCTGTCTGTCCCAATGTATGCTTAAATCTTAAAAATTACGCAACGGATTTTAATGTGTTTTTTTTTAATAGATAGAATGATTCAAGAAGAAGGTTTATATGTATAATTGACGCGAGCGAAGCCACTGATGACGTCTAGTTTACTATAAATCCGTCACTGTCAAAAAGTGCTAAAACCTTACAGGCCATTTTTATTGATTCAAACATACCTCAGGGAATGTAACATTATACCCACCAAATCCACCCCAATTTTTCTCTCATACAAAACCCATAACCCTTAAGTTCTCATATTCGATAACAAATATCTGTACTTGACGTGACCTACAAAACGGCTCGCCCAAAATCAAATAGCGCGGCGAATAAAGATTACTTGTAAAACAAAGTAATCGAACAATTTAATATACTTTACTATATATCAATAAATTCTATCCCTCTGTACGCTTCCGTCCCAATAACTCCTTTCAAACTAAGCTTTGCTACTTGTGTGGTGCAAGATACAAGCTATAGCTGGAATCGCAAATATATTTTGTTTTAACCACTTACTGACGTGTATAGAAAGTTGCTGATAAAATAATGTCGCATGTGTCGTATAATAGAACTGAATATGTAATGTAGTATAATCCACTTTTTTGTGTGAAATAAAATAATGAAGACAATGAAGTACTACTTAAGTCGCAAATCTAAAAATTTCGCGCATTTGCCTAAAATTTTTATGCCTGAATATGTATCTTAGCCTCATAACGACAATCTTGTATTCGGTATTGGATCAATAATATTGAATATGTTATCCACTAGAAATAATCAAAATTTAAACATCATGTACATGTTTTATTGTTTTTTTAAACAACCGCGGACACAGCATAACCTTTTTTAACGAATTTTATCTTTTTAAATAAATTCCGGGCATAGATCTAGTATCGGGAGGAACTTTATTTATGCTATTAACGAACACAAAGATCACATAGAATAACGCCCAAAAAAACTAACCTTCTCACAAAGTGTTTGAAAGAAACATACATTCCACGCACTGCAACCCACCAGCCAAACATAACACGTAACGAATGGTAAACATTATCAGCCCCATGGACCAGACTTAGCGGTTAGTACATAATTTATTTTTACTTAGATCTCTAAATATTTTTAAATGAGCTTTTTCTATCAGCAACTGAGAAGTCGTTCAATCACGCTTTGTGAGACAGCTGTCTGACTTTAATATAAACATTTGATAAAGTAAAGTTCTGAATTGATCGAATTCTAAGCACCACCTGTAGAAACCTTTGAATGCCGTGATTCTACATAATCCATAACCCCGCTACCTGTTACACCTTGTACCAAAACCTTAATCCAGGTTTGAACAAGTTCTGATATTGAGAAATGTTCGGGCTCTCGGTTAGTTTCTGTCATTTGTCTTAAATTATTATTTTCATTATTACGCTCAGACAGATCCGAGTAGACTTCGTGCTTCGTGACGTCTGATTGTGAAAGATCTTGGTGGGTTATCTGCGAAATGTTGGGAGTAATCAAATGAATTGGCTAGCTTAGGCTAGCTTTCCGAGTTCTAGAGATGTTACTAGGAATTATAGTAATTAGGCTTGAGAGTAGTCGAGTAACTTAATGCCTAAGGCTCAAGTTATAAACGACCAAAACCAGATTTCGTCCTTTTTATCATGGCACTTTTTACACAAGGTTAAAAATAGCCTAGCTCAATTCTAGGCATTTTGCGAAGTGCTAAATCTTTTTGAAGATTCTTGCGATAAAGAAGTATATTTCAAGTGCTAGGGAATTACAAAAATATATATAGTATTTATTATGTGTCTGGTTACTTCTGCTGAAAAACTATTCCTTTTGATAAGAAACATCCTGTATATTATAATAGTGTACTATTATACTTCACCCGCGGCTTCACTCGCATATATATCGCGATAAAAGCCTGTTTTGTTCTGTACAAATAATATTTCGAAGTTTCATCCAAATTTCTCAAAAGTTCTTTTGTGTGGACGACTACCTAACAAATATCTATACACCCATCCATCAACACAAACCTAGTCTTAAAATATAAACAGGTTAGAGCTACGATATATGACTCATATTAAATATCCGATGCAATAGCTTGAAGATACCACTCAACCTATAGCCTCATTTGAGCACTGAAATAAATACATGCAGCGCCAATAAAAATGGAAGCGACCTTTTCCTTGGAACCGGCTGCCTCATAATCGTAAGTAGCACCACAAACCATTGAATTTATTCAAAATTCAATCAATTTCAATTACCTCGATAGGAGGCGAGTCGATGTGAACACAGCATTATCTTCCATCGCTCGCGTCTCGGAATTTTGGCGAATAACCGAAGACTTTGTGAATAAATTGATTGAACTTTTTTGAAGTTTAAAATCTTCGCTCTTATCTTTCAGAGCGTAAGCGTTAGGAAAGTTTAAAATAAAATGAAATTAATCTTAAAAAGGAAAAGAGGTTGCCGGTGGTTGAGGTAAAATTGGTTACGGAATAATTAACCGATCGGAAAAAGGAGGATTATGATTCTGAAAGGATGGAAAATAACGTTGCCCTAATTTATCATTTTGTATATTACAGGTTACATTAAAATAACTGATTATGTCTGAAAAATTGGACTAGGCTTATTGACGGCCGGTTTCGATATTCGATCTTTCCCTGGGTTTGGAGATCCGAGATACAGTTTTGACATATTTTTTATGAAGCTTATTTCATATAATGTATCTTCAAATCCATGAGTTATTTCGTAGTAGTAATAATCAACCGTTAGTGAAATTAGTAATAATCGGATTCGACTAATGGCCGCTTTCAACATTCGATCTATCCATGGGTTTGGGTACTAGAGATACATATTTGACATAATTTGTATGAAGCTTATGTCAAATATGCTCCTGTAATCTCCAAATTCATGGATTGATCGCCTGGATATTGAAGTCAGCGGTTTACTACGGAATTCAATATTCGAACTATAGATAGATCTGTAGATTTTAGATTAGTTTTTGACATAAGCTGAATACAAACTATGTCAATGTGTTTGACTTGTACTTTTTAAAGATGGCACAGATTAAACACGAAATCTTGTCTACATATTTTAAATAAATATTTATTAATAATCTAGACTTAAGATTATCTTTTCGCATAACAATGCTCTTTGCTTAATATTGGCACTAAAATTATTTTTACGGCCGGCGTTCTTAAAAAAAGTTATTAAATATTTTATGTCAAGTACGATTTGTTATTTCTGATGTAAGTATCCAAATATATTATGGAGCTGTTAGTGTTGTAAGCACTTATTAATATTTAATTAGGAGCTTTAAAACACGTTGTAGATAAAGTTTCATCTTGCTCGGCATTAACGTTTTTTTTGGATGTTTACGAAAAGTTATTTGATATTCGCTGCTGATGTTAGCATTGTCATATTACTAGATCCAAAATCAACAATTTCAGAAACGTTCAGCCTCTATTTTACCTGCTATGGGATGGAAAATTAAAAATCTTTTCTTAGTTGTTAAAAATAAGAATCCAAATTTCATGAAATTCTGAATTCCTACCCTACACTTTCACCTCCAAGTATTTTCAGATAATATCAAAACCCAACATAGCACTACATAATTATAAATAAAGATTAACATTAATTTTGAAGTAGCAAATAGTTCATTATACATTCTGAGCTATTATCTGTTGACTGTCTCCATTTTATTTAGACCTACCCTAACTTTCCAAGAATAAACAGTCATGGCTTAAACTTTACCATTATGTAAAGACAGAAGAGAGACATAATTACGTATTCTGCTGGTTGTATTTTTAAATTGAGGAGAAACGAGACTTCAAAATTTGGACGCAAGGAAAATACTCATTATAATGTTTATGTTTAAGTTATTAATAATGTGCATACTTAATTATTTTCTGTCCTAATTAAATCGATATTAATGACGCGTTTTTTCTAAAAAATATATGTAAATACCAACAATTTTTGTAAGTATCAAATTCACAATAATTCAAATAAAATTTTCGGTTTAATGCTCTTTGATTGAAAAAAATGTTGCTGTATAATGTTTCTTGTGAAAACAAGTCAAGACTTGAATCTATCGTAATAGGAACCGAAGTTAACAATATCTCAACTCTTGCGTTAATCATCGCCCTAGCGCTATTCCAATTACTTACATCTGTAGGATCTTACTGTACATACTCGGTTTAGCTGACGCTGCGCTCTTCACCGAGCGAGAATTACGCGTAATTTACTTCATATGGAACAGTGCACAATATACCTCTATTCGAGAAAGAGCAGCCAAACGTTTACTGCAAATATACATACACACATAGACTCACGCCTGTTTTCCGGAGATGTATGCAGAGACTACGGAACGCCATTTGCAACGATCCTTACATACCTCTCTTGCTTCAGTCACTCCCATCAAGTTTCTCATGCATGCTCTTCTGTTTAGGGTACTTCTGATCTGTCCTTTTTTAGGATGTCTCCATTCTGGTCGTCGAGAACGACCGCCCAGGTCTTCTCCTTTGTCCTGTCCCATTAACACTTGCTTTATATATCTTCTTTGTCAGACTTTTCAGTCAGTTTGTCAGTCTTCTACAAGTTAATGCCTATTTATTAAGTATGATGTAAGACAATCATAAGGTTTTCCTCGTATGCCTATTTTGTATATATTTTTTGTAGTAATATTGGAAATTGAACTTTATCGTAGGCCTTAGTCATATCTAGTATGATTCCTAATGCATATTTTTTTTTGTTTATCATGTTAAGAGCTTCTTGTATACATTTAAATACAGCTAGGGAGGTCGATCTGTTTTTGCGAAAACCGTTCTGACAATCGTTAAATCATCACTACATATTTTGAAACAAAGTCTGTCTTCTATCTGTCTGTCCTTATGTATGCTTAAATCTTTAAAACTACGCAACGGATTTTAATGTGGTTTTATTTAATAGATAAAATGATTAAAGAAGAAGGTTTATATGTATAATTGTCGCGAGTGCAGCCACTGGTGACGTCTAGTTTACTATAAATCCGTCACTATCAAAAAGTGCTAAAACCTTACAGGCCATTTTTATTGATTTAACCATACCTCAGGGAATGTAACATTATACCCACCAAATCCACCCCAATTTTTCTCTCATACAAAACTCATAACCCTTAAGTTCTCATACTCAATAACAAATATCTGTACTTGACGTGACCTACAAAACGGCTCGCCCAAAATCAAATAGCGCGGCGAATAAAGATTACTTGTAAAACAAAGTAATCGAACAATTTAATATACTTAACTATATATCAATAAATTCTATCCCCCTGTACGCTTCCGTCCCAATAACTCCTTTCAAACTAAGCTTTGGCTACTTGTGTGGTGCAAGATACAAACTTTAGCTGGAATCGCAAAAATATTTTTAACCGACTTCAAAAAAGGAAGAGGTTTACAATTCGTCGGAATCTTTTTTTTTATGTATGTTCCCCGATTACTCTAAGACTCCTGGACCGATTTCGAAAATTCTTGTTTTGATTGAAAGAGTATACCTCCTAGTTGGTCCCATGATCATCAGGTCAGGATCTGATCATGGAATCCTGAGAAATCGAAGGAACTCTTCAAATTTTATAAGCACACTTGAAGCGATTTGACTGTAACAACCCAATGCCGTCGAGTTTGGGCTCGTTTGAGTCGTCTTTTACACGGACTTTGATACTAGATGATTTCCATGGTCTGATGATAGAGTTGGAAGGTAACCATGAGATTTTTGTGATACAATAACCCAATCTCATCGAGGTTAAGGTCGTTTGAATCGTCTTTACATGGACTTTGGTACTGGATGTTTTGCAGGGTCTGATGATGGAGCAGGAAGGTTGCCATGAGATGTTTGTAATACAAAGACGCAATCCCATTGAGCTTGGGCTCGTTTGATTCATCTTTACATGGACTTTAGTGCTGAATTTAGTGCTGAATGTTCACCAAACTCTGATGATGGAGCAGGAAGGTAGCCATGGGATATTTGTAATACAATTACGCAATCCCATCGAGTTTGGGCTCGTTTGAGTCGTCTTTACATAGACTTTGATGCCGGATGATTTCCATGGTCTGACGATGGAGCAGGAAGGTGGCCATGTCATCTTTGTAATACAAACACGCAATCCCATTGAGATTGGGCTCTTTGGATTCGTCTTTACATGGACTTTAGTGCTGAATGTTTTCCAAAGTCTGATGATGGAGCAGGAAGGTGGCCATGGGATCTTTGTAATACAATAACGCAATATCATCGTGTTTAGGCTCGTTTGTTTTGTCTTTGGTATTGGATGATTTCCGATATGTGATGATGGAACTGAAACGAACGTGTTTAGGCTATTTAGTTGAAAACAAAAACTACTTGAAATTGCCAGAAAGGTACAGGTCTACATTTCAGAATTGAGACACGTAAGGAAGGCCTCCCCATCATGTACCCACCTACACTATCCTATGTACCACCTTTTGCTATTTTTATTAGTATACCACTAAAAAGCAAAAAATAAAAATCATTTTTAAATAAAAAAAAAACAACTTCAAAAACCACTAAGGAACTAAAAAACAAAAAATAATTGTTTTTGGAGCAAACATTTTTGAATTCGGTGCCAAGCTCTTACGCAAAAAGTTACTAAATTACAAACTATCTATTCTATCAACAATGAAAGTTATATAAAAATGTGTAGAGGTTTTATAGTCAGATCAGAAATACTTTGCTTGGCACCGACTCCAAAAATGTTTGCTCCAAAACCAATTATTTTTTGTTTTTTTAGTTCCTTAATGGTTTTTGAAGTTGGTTTTTTTTTATTTAAAAATGATTTTTATGGTTTAACAACTTATTCACGTGTAAAGAAAGTTGCTGATAAAGTAATGTCGCATGTGTCGTATAATAGAATGGAGTATATGATGTAGTCTAATCCACTTTTTTGTGAGGAATAAAATAATGAAGACAATTAAGTATCTAATAAAGTCGCAAATCTAAAAATTTCGCGCATTTGCCTTAAATTTTTGTCTGAATATTTAACTTAGCCACTATCTTATACTCGGTATTAGATCAATAATATTGAATATGTTATCTACTAGCAATAATAAAATTTATGCTTCATGTACATGTTTCAATGCTTTTTTAAACAACCGCGGCCACAGCATAACCTTCTTTAACGGTTTTTATCTTATTAACATAAATTCTGGGCATAGATCTAGTATCGGGAGGAACTTTATTTATGCTTGATGACGAGCGGTTGGCGCAGCGGGAGTGTAAGCGACTGTTACGCCGACGGTCGCGGGTTCGATTCCCGCGACCGTCGGCAAGTAAAACATTTGTGTGCATTAACATGGATGTTCGTCTTGGTCTGGGTGTTCATATGTATAATATGTATGTATTTACAAAAAAAAAGTATATATGTATGTTTATCCATTATCCAATATCATAGTACAAGCTCTGCTTAGTTTGGGCCTAGATGGTGATGTGTTTATGTGGTAGGATATTATTATTAGAATAAAGAAACATATATTCCACGCACTTTTGCAAGCCACCAGCCAAACATAACACGTAACGAATGGTAAACAGTATCAGTCCCATGGACCAGACTTAGCGGTTAGTACATACATATTTTTTACTTAGATCTCTCTATGCTCTAACACGCACAAATATTATTAAATGACTTTTCTATTAGCAACTGAGAATTCGTTCAATCATTCGCTTTGTGAGACAGCTGTCTGATTTTAATATAAAAATTTGGTAAAGCAAAGTTCTGAATTAATCGAATTCTAAGCACCACCTGTAGAAACCTTTGAATGCCGCGATTCTACATAATCCATGAGCCCGCTACCTGTTACTCCTTGTACCAAAACCTTAACCCAGGTTTGAACAAGTTCTGATATTGAGAAATGTTCGGGCTCTCGGTTCGTTTCTGTCATTTGTCTTAAATTATTATTTTCATTATTACGCTCAGACAGATCTGAGTAGACTTCGTGCTTCGTGACCTCTGATTGTGAAAGATCTTGGCGGGTTATCTGCGAAATGTTGGGAGTAATCAAATGAATTGGCTAGCTTAGGCTAGCTTTCTGAGTTCTAGAGATGTCACTAGGAATTATAGTAATTAGGCTTGAGAGTAGTCGTGTAACTTAATGCCTAAGGCTCAACTTATAAACGACCACAACCAGATTTCGTCCTTTTTATCATGGCACTTTTTACACGAGGTTAAAAATAGCCTAGCTCAATTCTAGGCATTTTGCGAAGTGCTGAATCTTTTTTAAGATTCTTGCGATAAAGAAGTATATTTCAAGTGCTAGGGAATTACAAAAATATATACAGTATTTATTATGTGTCTGGTTACTTCTGCTGAAAAACTATTCCTTTTGATAAGAAACTTCGTCTTTATTATAATAGTTTACTATTATACTTCACCCGCGGCTTCACTCGCATATATATCGCGATAAAAGCCTGTTTTGTTCGGCTGTACAAATAATACTTCAAAGTTTCATCCAAATTTCTCAAAAGTTCTTTTTGTGTGGACGACTACCTTACAAATATCTATACACCCATCCATGAACACAAACCAAGTCTTAAAAATAAACACGTTAGAGCTACGATATATGACTCATATTAAATATCCGATGCAATAGCTTGAAGATACCACTCAACCTAAAGCCTCATTTGAGCACTGAAATAAATACATGCAGCGCCAATAAAAATGGAAGCGACATTTTCCTTGGAACCGGCTGCCCCATAATCGTAAGTAGCACCACAAACCATTGAATTTATTCAAAATTCAATCAATTTCAATTACCCTGATAGGAGGCGAGTCGATGTGAACACAGCATTATCTTCCATCGCTCGCGTCTCGGAATTTTGGCGAATAACCGAAGACTTTGTGAATAAATTGATTGAACTTTTTTGAAGTTTAAAATCTTCGCTCTTATCTTTCAGAGCGTAAGCGTTAGGCAAGTTTAAAATAAAATGAAATTAATCTTAAAAGGGAAAAGAGGTGGCCGGTGGCTGAGGTAAAATTGGTTACGGAATAATTAACCGATCGGAAGAAGGAGGATTATGATTCTGAAAGGATGGAAAACAACGTTGCCCTAATTTATCATTTTGTATATAGAGCTTATGACACTAGATTGGATAAGATAAGGCATGAATACGTGAGAGGTAGTCTGAAAGTGGCGCCTATAGACGAAAAAGTGAAAAGAAGTCGTTTGGCTTGGTATGGGCATATATATGTAAGCATTATGCGAAGAGATGATATGTATGTTGGTAAACAAGTGATATGTAGTATAATTATATGAAAGGGAGAGGGAGGCCAAGGAAAAGATGGATGGACTGTGTGAGGATGGATATGAAAGAGAAAGGGGTTAATGATCAGCGGACGGGGGACAGAAAATAATGGATACGAAGGACGTACTGCGCCGACCCCAAATAAATTGGGACCAGGGCAAGAAGATAATGAAGATGATAGATAAGACACTAGATTGTCTGAAAATTAAAAATATAAACACTGATATTGGAAGAAATTGGACTAGACTTAAATAGTTAAATGAGTAATAATCGGCTTTCACAGGCTCAGTCGACATTTTAGAAGATAAGATAAAGAAAAAAAATCATAAATACGTCATCCAAGTAGTCGATCTACAGATAATAAGATGTCAAGTGAAAAGATGTAATGTTCACCACCGATGACAGTATGAAATATGTATACAGCAGAAGTATAAAGTACAGCTATATTTTCTTTCCAAAGCCTTCTGCAAGTTTGAGATACTTCCACATATCGATTTAAGCAAAACCCCAGCGTAAAACCGATCTATGTATCTCTGTATTTTAAATCCATAAATCTAAATATGATTTAATCCCACATATTGATATTGAATGCACTTGAAATTTAAAGTGTGTAAAAATTTTAAGTGTGGACCTGTTGATCGTATATCTCGTCGGACATTGGCCGTTTTGAATAGAGAGATTTATTTTATTTAATGTTTGTTCTATAATACGAACGAAATTGAATATTCATATTTATTTTATTACAGTAATATTGAACCTGAAATGAAATTTGGTTCTTTTTATCTTTTGAATAGTGTGTAAATATACGATTTGTTTGCCTTGTTTTTTATCGATTGCAATACTGAGTATATTCTTAAAAATATTGCCTCAGAACTAGGTATTCTATTTGGAATATTTATTTTAGAGTTTGCACATATAGATTTTAATTACCATGCCTTTGGTCAAAATCAGTATGCAGTGAAACTAACTCGAATACATTGAAATATAATTATATTATATTTGATTCCGCCTAACTTTGAAGTCAGTTCATGTTTCCTCACAAATATGTTATATTTGAAAACAGACCTACGTGATGCAGTAACTATAAACTATATTTCTTCAAACAACAATACCGCTCCTTGCTAGAACTGCACATGATCTCCTAAAAATAACTGCGTAAAAAATATTTAATTCAATTATAATTTATAACATAACAAAAGTAAAAGCTGCCTCCGAGGTCCAGTGGATAGCGTATGCGACTGCTGATCGTAGGTCCCTGGGTTCAATTCCCGGGTCGGGCAAAAGTGTTACTGGGTTTTTCCGAATTCTCAGTAGCAGCCCGGAGTCTGGTGATGTGCCCGGTAACGGCAATAGGCTCGCCCCCTATTACGTGGGACCTAAAAATTCATGGCGAAATGTGGGTGTAATATTTACACCTCTGCCTACCCCTTAGGGTTTACAGGCGTGAGACTATAAATAAAAAATAAAAAAAGTAAAAGCTACCCAAAAGATAAAATAAGTTTTGATAAGTCTAAACGAACGAAATACGACGAAACAGATAAATAGATTGACTATAAGTCTTGGTCAAGCTGGCACTGATTTCACAGGGGCCAAGTTCTATAGTAACTCGTAGTCTCGGCTTAAAAGTTCTAGATAGGAAATAAATTTAATCCCCTTAAGTTATCGGAGACGTAAGTTTGGTTGGCTAAAGTATTTAGTTCGATGCCAAATAAAGAAAATAAAAGATATTGAGCTGGACTCCATGTATTTGAAGATGTGTTGTTGTATGTTAAATTAAATGCAGTATATGGTAAAATATGTGTATACTGCAATGTTATGTAGCGATCACTTAGTGGGGATACCAACAAACTATCCGGCTAATATATATACTACATAACTACCTATAACTACCCTCTGGTACAAGACTTCAAGCCCATAATGCCCATCACTAACATTTCCATGTTTAATTTGTTAATCATGGTTTGCTCGGTACTTTGGATAGTACGTTAAGCTCTTGATACCAGCTACCCTAAAGATTTTGCAACAATATTGGGCATTCACTCTGCGGGAAAGCTTACCTTGCAAGTATTCTTTCAAAGCTGCTTAGACTGGAAAACGGACAAATTCAAGGATCTTGTACGGTATACTTCACTCAATTGTTGAGTGTTATAAACAAATTACTATAAATAAGCTAGTTTATTCGTAAAGCTTGCAGTACGTTGTTTACAAGAGATGGTAAGAATGAAGAAGATATTGAAAGAAGAGTTAATGCAGGTAAAAGAGTGAATGGAGCTCTGAAGGCGTTTATGAACAGCCAAAACGTGTCCAAAAAGACACGTTTGGCTGTGCATAGAAGGGTATTAGTGCCGACCCTTATGTATGGAAGTGAAAGTTGGGTATGGCAGAAGAGACTTGAAAGTAGAATAAATGCTTTTGAAATGAGAGCACTGAGAAGTATGTGTGGTGTATCTTTGACCAACAGAGTAAAGAATTGTGTGATAAGAGAGTGTTGTGGGGTAAAAGAAGATGTAGTGACAAGCATCGAGAAAGGCATGTTAAGATGGTTCGGGCACATGGAGAGGATGGATGACGAAAGACTGACAAAGAAGTTATATAAGGCAAGTGTGAATAGGACTGGACAAAGGGGAAGACCTAGGCGGTCGTTCTCGACGACCAGAGTGGAGACATCCTAAAAAAGGACAGGTCAGAAGTACCCTAAACAGAAGAGCATGCATGAGAAACTTGATGGGAGTAATTGAAGCAAGAGAGGTATGTCAGGATCGTTGCAAATGGCGTTCCGTAGTCTCTGCATAGGTACCCCTCCGGGAAACAGGCGTGAGTCTATGTATGTATGTTTGCAGTAAACGTTTGGCTACTCTTTCTCGAACAGAGGTATATTGTGCACTGTTCCATATGAAGTAAATTACGTGTAAATCTCGCTCGGTGAAGAGCGCAGCGTCAGCTAAACCGAGTAAGTACAGATGTAAGTAATTGGAATAGCGCTTGGACGATGATTAACGCCAGAGTTGAGATATAGTTAACTTCGGTTCCTATTACGATAGATTCAAGTCTTGCCTTGTTTTCACAAGAAACATTATACAGCAAAATCGCAAAGAGCCATAAAACCGAAAATTTTATTTCAATTATTGTGAATTTGATACTTATTAAATTTTATTACTTACTTACTTACTTATATATTTATTAAATTTATAAAAATCGTTGGTATCTACATAACTATATTTTTTAGAAAAAACGCGTCATTAATATCGATTTCATTATGAAAGAATATAATTAAGTAAGCTCTTTATTAATAACTTAAACATAAGTATTATAATGAGTATTTCCCTTGCGTCCAAATTTTGAACACACGTTTTGTTTGTCACGTTTCTCCTCAATTTAAAAATAAAACCAGCAGAATACGTAATTATGTCTCTCTTCTGTCTTAACATTATAGTAAAGTTTAAGCCATGACTTTTTATTCTTGGAAAGTTAGGGTAGGTCTAAATAAAATGGAGACAGTCAACAGATAATGGCTCAGAATGTATAATGAACTATTTGCTACTTCAAAATTAACGTAAATCTTTATTTATAATTATGTAGTGCTATCTTGGGTTTTGATATTATTTGAAAATACTTGGACGTGAAAGTATAGGGTAGGAATTCAGAATTTCATGAAATTTGGAAACTGGATTCCTGTTTTTAAACAACTAAGAAAAGATTTTTTATGTTCGATCCCATAGCAGGTAAAATAGAGGCTGAACGTTTCTGAAATTGTTGATTTTGGATCTATTAACAGGATAATGCTAACATCAGCAGCGAATATCAAATAACTACACGAGACAACACTGTGTGATTCATAAATTGTTGTTTCGAGTCTGGGTGTTCATTGTGTCCGTTAGTTGTATGTTTGTAAAGTTCCCTGCGACACAGGATTTAGTCCTAATGCGGGATTTGTTGTTTAAAATTAATTTAAAAATTAATTAACTTTTTGTAAACGTCCAAAAAAAACGTTAATCCCGAGCAAGATGAAATTTTGTCTACAACGTGCTTTTAAAGCTCCTAATTAAATATTAATAAGTGCTGACAACACTAACAGCTCCATAATATCTTTGGATACTTACACTAGAAATAACAAATCGTACTTGACATAAAATATTTAATAACATTTTTAAGAACGCCGGCTGTAGAAATGATTTTAGTGCCAATATTAAGCAAAGAGCATTGTTATCCGAAAAGATAATCTTAAGTCTAGATTATTAATAAATATTTATTTAAAGTATGTAGACAAGATTTCGTGTTTAATCTGTGCCATCTTTGAAAAGTACAAGTCAAACACATTTACATATTTTGTATGGAGCTTATGTCAAAAACTAATCTAAAATCTACAGATCTATCTATAGTTTGAATATTGAATTCCGTAGTAAACCGCTGACTTCAATATCCAGGCGATCAATCCATGAATTTGGAGATTACAGGTGCATATTTGACATAAGCTTCATACAAATTATGTCAAATATGTATCTCTAGTACCCAAACCCATGGATAGATCGAATGTTGAAAGCAGCCATTAGGTAGTCAAATCCGATTATTACTAATTTCACTAACGGTTGATTATTACTACTACGAACTTATTCATGGATTTGGAGATACATATTTGACATAAACTACATAAAAAATATGTCAAAACTGCATCTCGGATCTCCAAACCCATGGATAGATTGAATATCGAAACCGTCAATAAGCCCAGTCCAATTTTTCAGACATAATCAGATATTTTATGTAAACTGTAATATACAAAATGATAAATTAGGGCAACGTTGTTTTCCATCCTTTCAGAATCATAATCTTCCTTTTTCCGATCGGTTAATTATTCCGTAACCAATTTTACCTCAGCCACCGGCAACCTCTTTTCCCTTTTAAGATTAATTTCATTTTATTTTAAACTTTCCTAACGCTTACGCTCTAAAAGATAAGAGCGAAGATTTTAAAACTTCAAAAAAGTTCAATCAATTTATTCACAAAGTCTTCGGTTATTCGCCAAAATTCCGAGACGCGAGCGATGGAAGATAATGCTGTGTTCACATCGACTCGCCTCCTATCGGGGTAATTGAAATTGATTGAATTTTGAATAAATTCAATGGTTTGTGGTGCTACTTACGATTATGAGGCAGCCGGTTCCAAGGAAAATGTCGCTTCCATTTTTATTGGCGCTGCATGTATTTATTTCAGTGCTCAAATGAGGCTTTAGGTTGAGTGGTATCTTCGAGCTATTGCATCGGATATTTAATATGAGTCATAATCGTAGCTCTAACGTGTTTATATTTTAAGACTAGGTTTGTGTGGATGGATGGGTGTATAGATATTTGTTAGGTAGTCGTCCACACAAAAAGAACTTTTGAGAAATTTGGATGAAACTTTGAAGTATTATTTGTACAGCCGAACAAAAGTGCCATGATAAAAAGGACGAAATCTGGTTTTGGTCGTTTATAAGTTGAGCCTTAGGCATTAAGTTACTCGACTACTCTCAAGCCTAATTACTATAATTCCTAGTAACATCTCTAGAACTCAGAAAGCTAGCCTTACCTAGCCAATTCATTTGATTACTCCCAACATTTCGCAGATAACTCCCCAAGATCTTTCACAATCAGAGGTCACGAAACACGAAGTCTACTCAGATCTGTCTGAGCGTAATAATGAAAATAATAATTTAAGACAAATGACAGAAACGAACCGAGAGCCCGAACATTTCTCAATATCAGAACTTGTTCAAACCTGGATTAAGGTTTTGGTACAAGGTGTAACAGGTAGCGGGTTTGTGGATTATGTAGAATCGCGGCATTCAAAGGTTTCTACAGGTGGTGCTTAGAATTCGATTAATTCAGAACTTTACTTTATCAAATTTTTATATTAAAATCAGACAGCTGTCTCACAAAGCGAATGATTGAGCGAATTCTCAGTTGCTCATAGAAAAAGGTCATTTAAAAATATTTGTGCATGTCAGAACATAGAGAGATCTAAGTAAAAAAAATGTATGTACTAACCGCTAGGTCTGGTCCTAAACATTATCAGCCCCATGCTGATAATGTTTACCATTCGTTACGTGTTATGTTTGGCTGGTGGGTTGCAGTGCGTGGAATGTATGTTTCTTTCAAACACTTTGTGAGAAGGTTAGTTTTATTGGGTGTTAGCCTATGTGATCTTTGTGTTCGTTAATAGCATAAATAAATTTCCGCCCGATACTAGATCTATGCTCAGAATTTATGTTAATAAGATAAAAACCGTTAAAAAAGGTTATGCTGTGGCCGCGGTTGTTTAAAAAAACATTAAAACATGTACATGATGCATAAATTTTGATTATTTCTAGTAGATAACATATTCAATATTATTGATCCAATACCAAATACAAGATAGTGGTTATGAGGCTAAGTTAAATATTCAGACATAAAAATTTTAGGCAAATGCGCGTAATTAGTATATTTAGATTAGTATTTTTAGATTTGCGACTTAATTAGATACTTAATTGTCTTCATTATTTTATCTCACACAAAAAAGTGGATTATACTACATCACATATTCCGTTCTATTATACGACACATGCGACATTATTTTATCAGCAACTTTCTATACACGTCAATAAGTTTTTAAAACAGAATATTTTTGCGATTAGCTATAGCTTGTATCTTGCACCACACAAGTAGCCAAAGCTTAGTTTGAAAGGAGTTATTGGGACGGAAGCGTACAGGGGGATAGAATTTATTGATATATAGTTAAGTATATTAAATTGTTCGATTACTTTGTTTTACAAGTAATCTTTATTCGCCGCGCTATTTGATTTTGGGCGAGCCGTTTTGTAGGTCACGTCAAGTACAGATATTTGTTATTGAGTATGAGAACTTAAGGGTTATGGGTTTTGTATGAGAGAAAAATTGGGGTGGATTTGGTGGGTATAATGTTACATTCCCTGAGGGATGGTTGAATCAATAAAAATGGCCTGTAAGGTTTTAGCACTTTTTGACAGTGACGGATTTATAGTAAATTAGACGTCGCGAGTGGCTTCGCTCGCGTCAATTATACATATAAACCTTCTTCTTGTATCATTCTATCTATTAAAAAAAACGCCTTAAAATCCGTTGCGTAATTTTTAAGATTTATGCATACATAGGGACAGACAGACAGAAGACAGAGTTTGTTTAATATAAAGTAGTGATAGTAAAAGGATGCATAGGGTTCCCACCAAGAACTTAGGATCCCAAGCCAACCTCACCTGCAAGTGGTGCACCTGCCGATCAACGGACGAGGCTCTGGCTAACATAATATCCCGATAAGCGGCAATAGGCTCGCCACCTATTACGTGGGATCAAAACACTGGCGAAAAGTGGGCGTTTAATTATGCCTCTGCCTACCCCTTCGGGGAAACAGGCGTGAGTCTATGTATGTATGTATGATAGTAAAACCAAATAAAATATTAAAACAATATACTTACTAATAGATCTTCGAGAAAGCGATGTACAATCGTATATACTCTTTCTGTGAGAAATATTAAATACTAGACGTCGCCAGCGGCTTTGCCCGCGTCAATTATACATATAAACCTTCCTCTTGAATCATTTTATCTAATAAACAAAACCACATTAAAATCCGTTACGTAGTTTTAAAGATTTAAGCATACACAGGGACAGACAGATAGAAGACAGACTTTGTTTCAAACTATGTAGTGATGATTTAACGATTGTCAGAACGGTTTTCGCAAAAACAGATCGACCTCCCTAGCTGTATTTAAATGTATACTCTTGTATCAGTACAGCTCTGAACATGATAAACAAAAAACAATATGCATTAGGAATCTTACTAGATATGACCAAGGCCCACGATACGGTTCAATTTCCAATATTACTAAAAAATATACAAAATAGGCATACGAAGAAAACTTATGATTGTCTTACATCATACTTAATAAATAGGCAATAAATTGTAGAAGACTGACAAACTGACTGAAAAGACTGACAAAGAAGATACATAAGGCAAATGTGAATGGGACAGAACAAAGGAGAAGACCTAGGCGGTCGTTCTCCACGACCAGAATGGAGACATCCTAAAAAAGGACAGGACAGAAGTACCCTAAACAGAAGAGCATGCATGTGAAACTTGATGGGAGTGACTGAAGCAAGAGAAGTATGTCAGGATCGTTGCAAATGGCGTTCCGTAGTCTCTGCATACCCCTCCGAGAAACAGGCGTGAGTCTATGTATATATGTTTGCAGTAAACGTTTGGCTACTCTTTCTCGAATAGAGGTATATTGTGCACTGTTCCATATGAAGTAAATTACGCGTAATTCTCGCTCGGTGAAGAGCGCAGCGTCAGCTAAACCGAGTAGAGAGTGAGATCGTACAGATGTAAGTAATTGGAATAGCGCTACGACGATGATTAACGCCAGAGTTGAGATATTGTTAACTTCGGTTCCTATTACGATAGATTCAAGTCTTGCCTTGTTTTCACAAGAAACATTATACAACAAAATCGCAGAGCCATAAAACCGAAAATGTTATTTGAATTATTGTGAATTTGATACTTATAAAAATTGTAGGTATTTACATATATTTTTTATAAAAAACGCGTCAATAATATCGATTTAATTAAGAAAGAAAATAATTTAGTATGCACATTATTAATAACTTAAACATAAATATTATAATGAGTGTTTCCCTTGCGTCCAAGTTTTGCAGACACGTTTCTCCTCAATTTAAAAATAAATCAGCAGAATACGTAATTATGTCTCTCTTCTGTCTTTACATAATGGTAAAGTTTAAGCCATGACTGTTTATTCTTGGAAAGTTAAGGTAAGTCTAAATAAAATGGAGACAGTCAACAGATAATGGCTCAGAATGTATAATGAACTATTTGCTACTTCAAAATTAATGTTAATCTTTACTTATAATTATGTAGTGCTATGTTGGGTTTTGATATTATCTGTAAATACTTGGAGGTGAAAGTGTAGGGTTGGAATTCAGAATTTCATGAAATTTGGATTCTTGTTTTTAAACAACTAAGGAAAGATTTTTAATTTTCCATCCCATAGCAGGTAAAATAGAGGCTGAAAGTTTCTGAAATTGTTGATTTCAGATCTAGTAATATGACAATGCTAACATCAGCAGCGAATATCAAATAACTTTTTGTAAACGTCAAAAAAAACGTTAAACGCAAGATGAAAATTTATCTACAACGTGCTTTTAAAGCTCCTTATTAAATATTAATAAGTGCTTACAACACTAACAGCTCCATAATATCTTTGGATACTTACATCAGAAATAACAAATCGTACTTGACATAAAATATTTAATAACTTTTTTTAAGAACGCCGGCTGTAGAAATGATTTTAGTGCCAATATTAAGCAAAGAGCGTTGTTATCCGAAAAGATAAGATTATTAATATTTTTTTATTCAAAATATGTAGACAAAATTTCGTGTTTAATCTGTGCCAGCTTTGAAAAGTACAAGTCAAACACATTTACATATTTTGTATGGAGCTTATGTCAAAAACGAATCTAAAATCTACAGATCTATCTATAGATCGAATATTGAATTCCGTAGTAAATCGCTGACTTCAATATCCAGGCGATCAATCCATGAATTTGGAGATTACAGGTGCATATTTGACATAAGCTTCATACAAATTATGTCAAATATGTATCTCTAGTACCCAAACCCATGGATAGATCGAATGTTGAAAGCGGCCATTAGTCGAATCCGATTATTACTAATTTCACTAACGGTTGATTATTACTACTACGAACTAACTCATGGATTTGAAGATACATTATATGACATAAGCTACATAAAAATTATGTCAAAACTGTATCTCGGATCTCCAAACCCAGGGAAAGATCGAATATCGAAACCGGCCGTCAATAAGCCTAGTCCAATTTTTCAGACATAATCAGATATTTTATGTAACCTGTAATATACAAAATGATAAATTAGGGCAACGTTGTTTTCCATCCTTTCAGAATCATAATCCTCCTTTTTCCGATCGGTTAATTATTCCGTAACCAATTTTACCTCAGCCACCGGCAACCTCTTTTCCCTTTTAAGATTAATTTCATTTTATTTTAAACTTACCTAACGCTTACGCTCTAAAAGATAAGAGCGAAGATTTTAAAACTTCAAAAAAGTTCAATCAATTTATTCACAAAGTCTTCGGTTATTCGCCAAAATTCCGAGACGCGAGCGATGGAAGATAATGCTGTGTTCACATCGACTCGCCTCCTATCGGGGTGATTGAAATTGATTGAATTTTGAATAAATTCAATGGTTTGTGGTGCTACTTACGATTATGAGGCAGCCAGTTCCAAGGGAAATGTCGTTTCCATTTTTATTGGCGCTGCATGTTTTTATTTCATAGCTTGAATGACGCCATAGGTAAAGTGTCAGTCATATATCAATGATTTTTTTTTAATGCTAATAGGCGGCAAACGAGCAGGCGGATTGCCTGATGGTAAGCAATTACCGCTGCCCATAGACACAAGCAACACATCAGGAGTCACAAGTGCGGTGCCGCCCCTTTGGGTTGGGAAAAGGGATAGCATGAGGAGTAGGACGAGGGAGAAGGAACCTATTCCTTATCCTATGCCCTATCCCCTAGGATAGGGCCTCCGGCACCCTCACTCACCGAATGAAACGCAACAGTTTAGGTACTGTTACTTTACGTCGATTTTCTGTGAGAGGGTAGTACTTCCCCGGTCGAGCCGGCCCTTTCATGCTGAAATCAGCAAGAAAATGTTATAGATTGCTGTAGTTATATTAAAATTTTCTACTATTATAAATGTAAAAGTTTATGAAGATGCATGGATGTTTCTTAACCTTTTATGACAAAACTTCATGACGGGATTTGATGTAACTTCGGAGAAATACAGCTTATACTCCAGAATAATACACAGGTTAACTTACATATATCCTGAAAATCGACATCCGCATGGTTGAAGTCTAGTGGTTTATTAAGGTATTTGTAATGTAGTTTTTGTTTTAAAAGGAAATTATTTTTTCACTAGACGTACTTATAACGAAATCTTTCGCATATTTTTTGTAATATCTACTAGAAATACACAAATTTTTCATATCGCAAGAAGGTTTAAAAACGTTAAAAGCTTTACAGAATGCCTAGAATTGAGACACCAATTCTCGAATTATTTTTTACCTCCTGTAAAAATTGCCATGATAAAAAAGACGAAATCTGGTTTTGGTCGTTTATAAGTTGAGCCTTAGGCATTAAGTTACTCGACTACTCTCAAGCCTAATTACTATAATTCCTAGTAACATCTCTAGAACTCAGAAAGCTAGCCTAAGCTAGCCAATTCATTTGATTACTCCCACCATTTCGCAGATAACCCCCCCAAGATCTTTCACAATCAGAGGTCACGAAGCACGAAGTCTACTCAGATCTGTCTGAGCGTAATAATGAAAATAATAATTTAAGACAAATGACACACGTCATTTGACAACGATCCTGACATACTTCTCTTGCTTCAGTCACTCCCATCAAGTTTCACATGCATGCTCTTCTGTTTAGGGTACTTCTGTCCTGTCCTTTTTTAGGATGTCTCCATTCTGGTCGTGGAGAACGACCGCCTAGGTCTTCTCCTTTGTTCTGTCCCATTCACATTTGCCTTATGTATCTTCTTTGTCAGTCTTTTCAGTCAGTTTGTCAGTCTTCTACAATTTATTGCCTATTTATTAAGTATGATGTAAGACAATCATAAGTTTTCTTCGTATGCCTATTTTGTATATTTTTTAGTAATATTGGAAATTGAACCGTATCGTGGGCCTTGGTCATATCTAGTAAGATTCCTAATGCATATTGTTTTTTGTTTATCATGTTCAGAGCTGTACTGATACAAGAGTATACATTTAAATACAGCTAGGGAGGTCGATCTGTTTTTGCGAAAACCGTTCTGACAATCGTTAAATCATCACTACATAGTTTGAAACAAAGTCTGTCTTCTATCTGTCTGTCCCTGTGTATGCTTAAATCTTTAAAACTACGTAACGGATTTTAATGTGGTTTTGTTTATTAGATAAAATGATTCAAGAGGAAGGTTTATATGTATAATTGACGCGGGCAAAGCCGCTGGCGACGTCTAGTATTTAATATTTCTCACAGAAAGAGTATATACGATTGTACATCGCTTTCTCGAAGATCTATTAGTAAGTATATTGTTTTAATATTTTATTTGGTTTTACTATCATACATACATACATAGACTCACGCCTGTTTCCCCGAAGGGGTAGGCAGAGGCATATTAAACGCCCACTTTTCGCCAGTGTTTTGATCCCACGTAATAGGTGGCGAGCCTATTGCCGCTTATCGGGATATTATGTTAGCCAGAGCCTCGTCCGTTGATCGGCAGGTGCACCACTTGCAGGTGAGGTTGGCTTGGGATCCTAAGTTCTTGGTGGGAACCCTATGCATCCTTTTACTATCACTACTTAATATTAAACAAACTCTGTCTTCTGTCTGTCTGTCCCTATGTATGCATAAATCTTAAAAATTACGCAACGGATTTTAAGGCGTTTTTTTTAATAGATAGAATGATACAAGAAGAAGGTTTATATGTATAATTGACGCGAGCGAAGCCACTCGTGACGTCTAATTTACTATAAATCCGTCACTGTCAAAAAGTGCTAAAACCTTACAGGCCATTTTTATTGATTCAACCATCCCTCAGGGAATGTAACATTATACCCACCAAATCCACCCCAATTTTTCTCTCATACAAAACCCATAACCCTTAAGTTCTCCTACTCAATAACAAATATCTGTATTTGTCATGACCTACAAAACGGCTCGCCCAAAATCAAATAGCGCGGCGAATAAAGATTACTTGTAAAACAAAGTAATCGAACAATTTAATATACTTAACTATATATCAATAAATTCTATCCCCCTGTACGCTTCCGTCCCAATAACTCCTTTCAAACTAAGCTTTGGCTACTTGTGTGGTGCAAGATACAAGCTATAGCTGGAATCGCAAAAATATTTTGTTTTAACAACTTATTGACGTGTATAGAAAGTTGCTGATAAAATTATGTAGCATGTGTCGTATAATAGAACTTAATTTGTGATGTAGTATAATCCAATTTTTTGTGTGAAATAAAATAATGAAGACAATTAAGTATCTAATTAAGTCGCAAATCTAAAAATTTCGCGCATTTGCCTAAAATTTTTATGTCTGAATATTTAACTTAGCCTCATAACCACTATCTTGTATTTGGTATTGGATCAATAATATTGAATATGTTATCTACTAGAAATAATCAAAATTTATGCATCATGTACATGTTTTAATGTTTTTTTAAACAACCGCGGACACAGCATAACCTTTTTTAACGGTTTTATCTTATTAACATAAATTCTGGGCATAGATCTAGTATCGGGAGGAACTTTATTTATGCTTGATGACGAGCGGTTGGCGCAGCGGGAGTGTAAGCGACTGTTACGCCGACGGTCGCGGGTTCGATTCCCGCGACCGTCGGCAAGTAAAACATTTGTGTGCATTAACATGGATGTTCGTCTTGGTCTGGGTGTTCATATGTATAATATGTATGTATTTACAAAAAAAAAGTATATATGTATGTTTTTCCATTATCCAATATCATAGTACAAGCTCTGCTTAGTTTGGGCCTAGATGGTGATGTGTTTATGTGGTAGGATATTATTATTAGAATAAAGAAACATATATTCCACGCACTTTTGCAAGCCACCAGCCAAACATAACACGTAACGAATGGTAAACAGTATCAGTCCCATGGACCAGACTTAGCGGTTAGTACATACATATTTTTTACTTAGATCTCTCTATGCTCTAACACGCACAAATATTATTAAATGACTTTTCTATTAGCAACTGAGAATTCGTTCAATCATTCGCTTTGTGAGACAGCTGTCTGATTTTAATATAAAAATTTGGTAAAGCAAAGTTCTGAATTAATCGAATTCTAAGCACCACCTGTAGAAACCTTTGAATGCCGCGATTCTACATAATCCATGAGCCCGCTACCTGTTACACCTTGTACCAAAACCTTAATCCAGGTTTGAACAAGTTCTGATATTGAGAAATGTTCGGGCTCTCGGTTCGTTTCTGTCATTTGTCTTAAATTATTATTTTCATTATTACGCTCAGACAGATCTGAGTAGACTTCGTGCTTCGTGACCTCTGATTGTGAAAGATCTTGGCGGGTTATCTGCGAAATGTTGGGAGTAATCAAATGAATTGGCTAGCTTAGGCTAGCTTTCTGAGTTCTAGAGATGTCACTAGGAATTATAGTAATTAGGCTTGAGAGTAGTCGTGTAACTTAATGCCTAAGGCTCAACTTATAAACGACCACAACCAGATTTCGTCCTTTTTATCATGGCACTTTTTACACGAGGTTAAAAATAGCCTAGCTCAATTCTAGGCATTTTGCGAAGTGCTGAATCTTTTTTAAGATTCTTGCGATAAAGAAGTATATTTCAAGTGCTAGGGAATTACAAAAATATATACAGTATTTATTATGTGTCTGGTTACTTCTGCTGAAAAACTATTCCTTTTGATAAGAAACTTCGTCTTTATTATAATAGTTTACTATTATACTTCACCCGCGGCTTCACTCGCATATATATCGCGATAAAAGCCTGTTTTGTTCGGCTGTACAAATAATACTTCAAAGTTTCATCCAAATTTCTCAAAAGTTCTTTTTGTGTGGACGACTACAAATATCTATACACCCATCCATGAACACAAACCAAGTCTTAAAAATAAACACGTTAGAGCTACGATATATGACTCATATTAAATATCCGATGCAATAGCTTGAAGATACCACTCAACCTAAAGCCTCATTTGAGCACTGAAATAAATACATGCAGCGCCAATAAAAATGGAAGCGACATTTTCCTTGGAACCGGCTGCCCCATAATCGTAAGTAGCACCACAAACCATTGAATTTATTCAAAATTCAATCAATTTCAATCACCCCGATAGGAGGCGAGTCGATGTGAACACAGCATTATCTTCCATCGCTCGCGTCTCGGAATTTTGGCGAATAACCGAAGACTTTGTGAATAAATTGATTGAACTTTTTTGAAGTTTTAAAATCTTCGCTCTTATCTTTTAGAGCGTAAGCGTTAGGAAAGTTTAAAATAAAATGAAATTAATCTTAAAAGGAAAAAGAGGTTGCCGGTGGTTGAGGTAAAATTAGTTACGGAATAATTAACCGATCGGAAAAAGGAGGATTATGATTCTGAAAGGATGGAAAACAACGTTGCCCTAATTTATCATTTTGTATATTACAGGTTACATAAAATATCTGATTATGTCTGAAAAATTGGACTAGGCTTATTGACGGCCGGTTTCGATATTCGATCTTTCCCTGGGTTTGGAGATCCGAGATACAGTTTTGACATATTTTTTATGTAGCTTATGTCATATAATGTATCTTCAAATCCATGAGTTAGTTCGTAGTAGTAATAATCAACCGTTAGTGAAATTAACCAAAACCTTAATCCAGGTTTGAACAAGTTCTGATATTGAGAAATGTTCGGGCTCTCGGTTCGTTTCTGTCATTTGTCTTAAATTATTATTTTCATTATTACGCTCAGACAGATCTGAGTAGACTTCGTGCTTCGTGACCTCTGATTGTGAATGATCTTGGCGGGTTATCTTCGAAATGTTGGGAGTAATCAAATGAATTGGCTAGCTTTGGCTAGCTTTCTGAGTTCTAGATGTTACTAGGAATTATAGTAATTAGGCTTGAGAGTAGCCGAGTAACTTAATGCCTAAGGCTCAAGTTATAAACGACCAAAACCAGATTTCGTCCTTTTTATCATGGCACTTTTTACACGAGGTTAAAAATAGCCTAGCTCAATTCTAGGCATTTTGCGAAGTGCTAAATCTTTTTGAAGATTCTTGCGATAAAGAAGTATATTTCAAGTGCTAGGGAATTACAAAAATATATACAGTATTTACTATGTGTCTGATTACTTCTGCTGAAAAACTATTCCTTTTGATAAGAAACATCCTCTATATTATAATAGTTTACTATTCACCCGCGGCTTCACTCGCATATATATCGCGATAAAAGCCTGTTTTGTTCGGCTGTACAAATAATATTTCGAAGTTTCATCCAAATTTCTCAAAAGATCTTTTTGTGTGGACGACTACCTAACAAATATCTATACACCCATCCATCAACACAAACCTAGTCTTAAAATATAAACACTTTAGAGCTACGATATATGACTCATATTAAATATCCGATGCAATAGCTCGAAGATACCACTCAACCTAAAGCCTCATTTGAGCACTGAAATAAATACATGCAGCGCCAATAAAAATGGAAGCGACATTTTCCTTGGAACCGGCTGCCTCATAATCGTAAGTAGCACCACAAACCATTGCATTTATTCAAAATTCAATCAATTTCAATTACCCCGATAGGAGGCGAGTCGATGTGAACACAGCATTATCTTCCATCGCTCGCGTCTCGGAATTTTGGCGAATAACCGAAGACTTTGTGAATAAATTGATTGAACTTTTTTGAAGTTTTAAAATCTTCGCTCTTATCTTTCAGAGCGTAAGCATTAGGAAAGTTTAAAATAAAATGAAATTAATCTTAAAAGGGAAAAGAGGTTGCCGGTGGCTGAGGTAAAATTGGTTACGGAATAATTAACCGATCGGAAAAAGGAGGATTATGAAAGGATGGAAAACAACGTTGCCCTAATTTATCATTTTGTATATAGAGTTTATGACACTAGATTGGATAAGATTAGGCATGAATACGTGAGAGGTAGTCTGAAAGTGGTGCCTATAGACGAGAAAGTGAAAAGAAGTCGTTTGGCTTGGTATACATACATACATACATACATAGACTCACGCCTGTTTCCCGGAGGGGTAGGCAGAGACTACGGAGCGCCATTTGCAACGATCTTCACATATCTTTCTTGCTTCATTCACTCCCATCAGATTCCTCATGCATGCTCTTCTGTTCAGGGTGCTTCTAACCTGTCCTGTTTTTAGGATGTCTCCAATCTGGTCAGAGAACGAGATGATATGTATGTAGGTAAACAAGTGATATGTAGTATAATTATATGAAAGAGAGAGGGAGGCCAAGGAAAAGATGGATGGACTGTGTGAGGATGGATATGAAAGAGAAAGGGGTAAATGATCAGCGGACGGGGGACAGAAAATAATGGATACGAAGGACGTACTGCGCCGACCCCAAATAAATTGGGACCAGGGCAAGAAGATGATGAAGGTGATAGATAAGACACTAGATTATGTCTGAAAATTAAAAATATAAACACTGATATTGGGAGAAATTGGACTACACTTAAATAGTTAAATGAGTAATAATCGGCTTTCACAGGCTCAGTCGACATTTTAGAAGATAAGATAAAGAAAAAAAATCATAAATACGTCATCCAAGTAGTCGATCTATAGATAATAAGATGTCAAGTGAAAAGATGTAATATTCACCACCGATGACAGTATGAAATATGTATACAGCAGAAGTATAAAGTACAGCAATATTTTCTTTCCAAAGCCTTCTGCAACTTGCAAGTTTGAGATACTTCCACATATCGATTTAAGCAAAACCCCAGCGTAAAACCGCCCTATGTATCTCTGTATTTTAAATCCATAAATCTAAATATGATTTAATCCCACATATTGATATTGAATGCACTTGAAATTTAAAGTGTGTAAAAATTTTAAGTGTGGACCTGTTGATCGTATATCTCGTCGGACATTGGCCGTTTTGAATAGAGAGATTTATTTTATTTAATATTTGTTCTATAATACGAACGAAATTGAATGTTCATTTTTATTTTATTACAGTAATATTGAACCTGAAATGAAATTTGTTTCTTTTTATTTTTTTTATAGTGTGTAAATATACGATTTGATCAGTTTGCCTTGTTTTCTATCGACTGCAATACTGAGTATATTCTTTTAATTATTGCCTCAGAAATAGGTATTATATTTAAAATCTTTTATATTAGAGTTTGTACATATGGATTGTAATTACCATGCCTTTGGTCAAAAACAGTATGCAGTGAATCTAACTCCTAGGTATTCTATTTAAAATCTTTTATTTTAGAGTTTGTACGTAAAGATTTTAATTACCATGCCTTTGGTCAAAATCAGATATGCAGTTTAACTAACTCGAATACATTGAAATATAATTATATATTTGATTCCGCCTATCTTTGAAGTCAGTTAATGTTTCCTCACAAATATGTTATATTTGAAAACAGACCTACGTGATGTAGTAACCATAAACTATTTTTCTTCAAACAACAATACCTCTCCTCGCTAGAACTGCACATCAACTCCTAAAACATAATTGCGTAAAAAAATTATAGTATCACGCCTGTATCCCCAAAAGGGTAAGCAGAGGTGTAAATATTACACCCACATTTCGCCATGATTTTTTTAGGTCCCACGTAATAGGGGGCGAGCCTATAGCCATTACCGGGCACATCACCAGACTCCGGGCTGCTACCGAGTATTCGGAAAAACGCAGTAACACTCCGAGAATCGAACCCGGGACCTCCAATCAGCAGTCGCATACGCTATCCAAAGGACCACGGAAGTAGTCAGTAAAAAAAAATTCAGTTATAACATAACAAAAGTAAAAGCTACACAAGTCATAAAATAAGTTTTCATAAGTCTAAACGAACGAAATACGACGAAACAGATAAATAGATTCACTATAAGTCTTGGTCAAGCTGGCACTGATTTCACAGGGGCCAAGTTCGATAGTAACTCGTAGTCTCGGCTTAAAAGTTCTAGATAGGAAATAAATTTAATCCTCTTAAGTTATCGGAGACGTAAGTTTGGTTGGCTACAGTATTTAGCTCGATGCCAAATAAAGAAAATAAAATATATTGAGCTGGACACAGTGTATTTGAAGATGTTTTGTTGTACATACATACATACATAGACCCACGCCTGTTTCCCGGAGGGATAGGCAGAGACTACGGAATGCCATTTGCAATGATCTTGACATACCCCTCTTGCTTCATACAGTCCCATTAAGTTTCTCATGCATGCTCTTCTGTTTAGGGTACTTCAGCTGTGTTGCTGTATGTTAAATTAAATACAGTATATGATAAAATATGTGTATACTGCAATGTTATGTAGCGATAGCTTAGTGAAGATACTAACATACTATCCGGCAGAGTGTTTAAGACTTCAAGCGCATGGTGCCCATTACTGATATTTCCTTGTTATTCATTTTTAATCATGGTTTGTCCGGTACTTTGAATAGTACGTTAAGCTCTTGGTACCAGCAACTCTAAAGATTTTGCAACAATATTGGGCATTCACTCTGCGGGACGTATGGTGACGGATTAAGAATACGGAACGTCACCACCCCATATCATCCCATGGGTGTCGTAAGAGCCGACAGAGGGAGCACATTATGCAGACAACAGCACTGTAAGAGAAGGAAAACTTGATACAAACCCTATACCCAAGGTAGGCCAATTCCTCCTTCCAAAGGAGAGGCCTAGTCCAGCAGTGGACTGTTAAAGGCTGATGATGATGATGATGACTCCGCGGGAAAGCTTACCTAGCAAGTATTCTTTCAAATCTGCTTAGACTGGAAAACGGTCAAATCCAAGGATCTTGTAAGGTATGGTCACTCAATTGTTGAGTTTGACTTCACGCTGCCTGATGGTAAGCTGACAGTGAAGTCCTATTGCGAAGGCCACCATCCCCCATTGCTGGTTAAGCAATGTAACATGACGGCCCTCACTTTGACGGCCATGAGAGATGCTTTTTCACGCCCCGCTTAAAGGACCCAGGATCAAGGGAGGAAGGAAACACGTGAGCTGGCAGTGAGTTCCACATCTTTATAATAATAATAATAATAAATCTTTATTGCAGATCTATGATCCATACGAATTACAAAAAAGTGCTTAAACAACTAAGAATTACAAGTAATAATATTATAAAAAAATAAATAACAGATAAACAATGTCATGTCGCTATTTGTATCCAGCGGCGGTACTTCGCAGAACCGCATAGTCGTTCAGACAGACTTCGTATGATGCTGTTTTTACAACTGCCCACTCTAGTCATAAATGACGCAATTCGGGCTCTTTGGATGGCGTTGAATGAGTTCAGTTTTGCCTCCACAAACATCCCGGAGGCGCTACAGTGAGGCTCTAACCTCATGAGATGTCTGAATATATTGTTGTATTGAACACGAATGCTGTCATGAGATCTCTTTGTATAATTTGTCCAGAGCTGGCATGTGTAAAAACTTTGACAGTAGGTTCTAAAAAGATGTAGCTTTGTCTGTGTACTAGCCTTAGAAAATCGCCTAGCAAGCATGTTACGAATAATGGAAAGCACGCGACGTTGCCGCTCAATATCGGCATTATCCTTCATGTTGCTCGTTAGGATGTGACCAAGATACTTAAACGTCTCTACAACCTTTACGATTTGGCCACCAACGCTGACAGGTGGAATGTCCTCGGGTCCTCGTCCGGATCTGAATACCATCATTTCAGATTTTTTGGAGTTGTAAACCAAGTGATGTGCCTTAGCATACTGTTCACATATTAATAATAATTTCCTCAAGCCTTTGATTGAGGGACTGAGCAGCACCATATCATTAGCATAACTCAGATTGTTGACGAATTGGTCATCTAATTTGAGGTTCCAACTGGTGTCCTGCTCAGTTCCTCTATCAAATCATTAACATAAAGATTAAACAGATCTGGAGATGTCAGTCCGCCTTGTCTGACACCACATGACAGTCTATAATCCTCAGAAATAGCACCCTCCCATCGGACATTGTTGTGCTGGTTGAGATACCAGTATCTAATCAGCCCAACAATCACGATAAGTTACTATTATCTAATTTCTGCCATAAAAGGTCGTGATTAATGGTGTCAAAAGCGCGGCTAAGGTCTAAGAAGCAAGCATAAACACTTGTGCCTTGATCAACGTAATGCCTTACAACTTGTTTGAGCGAAAAAAATCCCATATCGGTGGAAACCTGTGCTCAAAAACCAAACTGACTATCATCGATATTAAGCCCAGGACGTAATTCCTTGTGTATAAGACGTTCAAGCACCTTGGCCACGATTGTTGCTAACGAAATAGGCCTATAGTAGGCCATACTCGAGATGTCACCAGTCTTATTTTTTGCGATAGGAACTACTATAGTACGCGTCAGGACCGTCGGTAAGTAGCAGTGTCGCAAGCAGAGATTAAAAAACTGCGCCAATATCTCGCAAATGTACTCGCCCGCATACAGAAAATGCTCAATACTAAGGCCATCATGGCCCGGCGACTTGCCACGCTTCATACTTTTAAATACAGTAATGACATCTTCAGTAGTGACATGAAAAGTCTCCCTTTTATGGTACGGCAAAGATAAGATGTACCGAACTTTTGCGTACGTGACGGTATCTGCTCTACCGTGTAAGCGTGGCACTTTAACCCGGCACGTATAGTTCGGGATAGGAAAGGTGGGATGAGTTGAAAGAGTTCTTCTGAACACTCACCGTGGTACAATCGGTAAAAGACAGCCATTGAGGCTACGTCCCTGCGTAATTGCAGAGATTCAAGGGTCTTAGTAGCCTCAAGGTCACCTATGATACGGACAGCACGCCGCTGTAACCTATCAAGGGCATCTAGCAGGTACTGAGCGGAGCTGTTCCAGAGATGAGAGCAGTATTCCACGCAGGAGCGAACCTGAGTCTTGTATAATAGACACATCTGCTCCGGCGTGAAAAACCTCCTCACTCTGTTCAGGACTCCGAGTTTTCGAGATGCCGATTTAATGACACCCTCAATGTAGTTTTTCTGGTTGAGATTGCGGCGTATGTCCATACCAAGTATATTAAGACTGTCTTGTATCGGTAGTGGAGTGTCCAGAAGAGAAGGTTGGGGAAGGAATGGAGATAACTTTGCTGAAAATGCGCACACCTGTGTCTTCTTGGCGTTAAACTTGACCATGTTTTCAGCACCCCAATTCGGGATGCTGTTCAAAACCTGGTCAAGCTCAGCGACAAGTTTTCACGTATTTTCCTCAATGACGGCCTGCTTAGCCGCAGGATGGCCGAGATACCGCCCATGCACGGTACTGTCATCTGCATAGCAATGTAATAAAGAAATTACTATAAGCTAGTTTATTCGTAAAGCTTGCAGTACGTCGTTTACAAGAGATGGTTAGAACGAAGAAGATATTGAAAGGAGAGTTAATGCAGGTAATAGAGTGAATGGAGCTCAGAAGGCGTTTATGAACAGCCTAAACGTGTCCAAAAGGAGTGTCCGTCAGAATGGCTGGTTGCCTGCCTCATTTAGCATCGAGACAGTGATTACACCAAAAAGGCACGTTGGCCCGTGCATAGAGCGGTATTAGTGCCGACCCTTATGTATGGTAGTGAAAGTTGGGTATGGCAGAAGAGACCTGAAAAGAGAATAAATGCTGTTTTTTTTTTTATAGACAACTCCCGCACTTAGAATAAATCCTGTGTCGCGGGGGACTTTTACAAACATACAACCAACGGACACAATGAACACCCAGACTCGAAAAAACAATTTATGGATCACACAAAGTGTTGTATCGTGTGGGAATCGAACCCACAACACTCGGCGCAGAGAAATGAGAGCACTGAGAAGTATGTGTGGTGTATCTTTGACCGACAGAGTAAAGAATTGTGTGATAAGAGACTGCTGTGGGGTAAAAAAAGATGCAGTGACAAGCATCGAGAAAGGCATGTTACGATGGTTTGGGCACATGGAGAGGATGGATGACGAAAGACTGATAAACAAGATATATAAGTCAAGTCTGAATGGGACAGGACAAAGGGGAAGACCTAGGCGGACATTCTCGACGACCAGTGTGGAGACATCCTAAAAAAAGGACAGGTCAGAAGTACCCTAAACAAAAGAGCATGCATTAGAAACTTGATGGGAGTGACTGAGAGTGAGTAAGAGAGGTATGTCAGGATCGTTGCAAATGGCGTTCCGTAGTCTCTGCCAACCCCTCCGGGTAACAGGCGTGAGTCTATAAATGTATATTTGCAGTAAACGTTTGGCTACTCTTTCTCGAATAGAGGTATATTATGCACTGTTCCAAATGAAGTAAATTACATGTAATTCTTAAGTAAATTGCTACTCGCTCAGTGAAGAGCGCAGTGTCAGCTAAACCGAGTATGCACAGTAAGATCGTACAGATGTAAGTATTTGGAATAACGCTAGGACGATGATTAACGCAAGAGTTAAGATATTGTTAACTTCGGTTCCTATTATATAGATTCAAGTCTTGCCTTGTTTTCACAGGATTAGAACATTATACCGTAAAATCACAAAGAGCCATAAAACCGAGAATTTTATTTGAATTATTGTGAATTTGATACTTATAAAAATCGTTGCTATCTACATATATTTTTCAGACAATACGCGTCATTAATATCGATTTAATTAGGAAAGAAAATAATTTAGTTTGTACATTATTAACTTAAACATAAATATTATAATGAGTATTTCCCTTGCGTCCAAGTTTTGAAGTCACGTTTCTCCTCAATTTAAAAATAAAACCAGCTGAATACGTAATTATGTCTCTCTTCTGTCTTTACATAATGGTAAAGTTTAAGCCATGACTGTTTATTCTTGGAAAGTTAGGGTAGGTCTAAATAAAATGGAGACAGTCAACAGATAATGGCTCAGAATGTATAATGAACTATTTGCTACTTCAAAATTAATGTTAATCTTTATTAATAATTATGTAGTGCTATGTTGGGTTTTGATATTATTTGAAAATATTTAAAGGTGAAAGTGTAGGGTCGGAATTCTGAATTTCATGAAATTTTGATACTGGATTCCTGTTTTTAAAACACTAAGAAAAGGTTTTTAATTCTTTATCCCTTAGGAGGTACAGAGGTTGAAGGTTTCTGATATTATTGATTTTGGAATTAGTACTATGGCAATGCTAACATCAGCAGCGAGTAGGTATATGTAACAGTCTACTTTTAGTAAACTTTTGACTGTCTCCGTGGTCCAGTGGATAGCGTATGCGACAGCTGATCTGAGGTCTTGAGTCCCGGATTCCCGGGTCGGGCAAAAGTGTTACTAGGTTTTGCCAAATTCTCAGTAGCAGCACGGAGTCTGGTAATGTGCCCGGTAACGGAAATAGGCTCGCCCCCTATTACGTGGGACCTAAAAAAATCATGTCGATATGTGGGTGTAATATTACACCTCTGCCTACCACCCCTTCGGGGATACAGGCATGAGTCTATAAAAAATGCTTTTAGTAAACGTCCAAAAAACTTTGATGCTGAGCTTAAAGCTCCTAATTAAATACTAATAAGTGCTTACAACACTAACAGCTCTATAATATCTTTAGATACGTACACAAGCGGGATTCCGTTGGGGTGTACGGATCAAGTCTTTTCCTTGCGATGCATAGCCGAGAAATTTTTGGCCAAAGGTCGAAAGGTCCACTGCGCATTCGTGGATTTGGAAAAGGCTTACTATAAAGTGGTGAGGAATGAAATGTAGTCGGTACTGTCGATGTATGGGGTGAACAGCAGCCTAATTCGAGCTCTGAAATCCCTTTATGAAGATTCTAGAGCTTGTGTGAGGATAAACGGGGCATACACTGACTGGTTTACCATCAACACAGGTGTTAGACAGGGATGTGTAGCGTCGCCGTGGCTGTTCAACCTCTCCATGGACAGTTGTTTGCAAGACTTGAAACATAGTGATTGTGGATATAGGCTCAGTTCACACCGAAATGGCAGCGGCCGGAAGCGAAGCGGAGAGCAGTTTCAGTGTCATATAATTTTAGTCTTTATCACCATGACTATAATACATAGAATCACTTGACAATCCACGCCATGTCGGCGCGCGACCGCTCTGGCGGACGCGAGCGGCCGCGAGCATGCGCGGGAAGGCGCGGGCGGCCGCGAGCATGCGCGAGCATGCGCGGGAAGGCGCGGGCGGCCGCGAGCATGCGCGGGAAGGCGCGGGCGGCCGCGAGCAAGCGCGGAAGGGCGCGGGCGGCCGTGTACCAAAGAATCCGCGTTTCCTCTTCTTCTTCTTCAATTATACGTGCAATAACTATTAAATCCAAAATACTAATTTTCACAGCTAATTACACACGTGTTTCCTCGTTATATGTAGAATATAAACTGCGCATAGGAATCGCGTGAGCCTAAGCCGTGACGTGAGCTGCGCGCGGCCGCGAGCAGTCGCGGGCGGGCGCGAGCAGTCGCGGGCGGGCGCGAGCAGTCGCGGGCAGCCGCGAGCCTTCTCTTCGATGCCGGCCGCTGCGCGTCGCTTCCAGCCGCTGCCATTTCGGTGTGAACTGAGCCTAAGGATGAATGAGTTACTTGTCAAATGCCTCCTTTATGCTGATGATCAGGTTATACTTGCGTCTTCAGCGGAGGAGTTGCAGGAGATGGTAACAATCATGCATGGTGCGTTAGAGAGGAAACGAATGAAAGTGAATGTAAGTAAAACGAAAGTTATGGTTTTTGAAAAGGAGTTACGGCTTGTAATGTTATGATCGATGGACAGCGAGTGGAGCAAGTGAATGAGTTTGTATATTTAGGTACGCTGTTTACAAGAGATGGTAAGAATGTAGAAGATATTGAAAGAAGAGTTAATGCAGGTAATAGAGTGAATGGAGCTCGGAAGGCGTTTATGAATAGCCAACACGTGTCCAAAAAGGCACGTTTGGCTGTGCATAGAGGGGTGTTAGTACCTACTCTTATGTATGGTAGTGATAGTTGGGTATGGCAGAAAAGTCATGAAAGTAGAATAAATGCTGTAGAAATGAGAGCAATGAGAAGTATGTGTGGTGTCTCTCTGACTGACAGAGTAAAGAATTGTGTGATAAGAGAGTGTTGTGGGGTAAAAGAAGATGTAGTGACAAGCATCGAAAAAGGTATGCTAAGATGGTCTCACAGGACAGGTGAGAAGTACCCTGAACAGAAGAGCATGCATGAGGAATCTGATGGGAGTGAATGAAGCAAGAGAGATATGTCTGGATCGTTGCAAATGGCGTTCCGTAGTCTCTGCCTACCCCTCCGGGAAACAGGCGTGAGTCTATGTATGTATGTATGTACTTACACCAGAAATTACAACTCGTACTTGATATAAATATTTAATAACTTCTTTTCAAGAACAGCTGTAAAATAATTTGAGTGCCAATATTAAGTAAAAAGTGTTGTTGGATAAGATAATCTTAATTCTAGATTTTTAAATAAATATTTATTCAAAATATGTAGACAACATTTCGTGTTTAATCTGTGTCATCTTTAAAAAGTACCAGTCATTTTTAAAATTCATTCATACAGCATAAACTGATAATTTAGATAAATTTGAGATAAACTTTTTCAAAGAAGAAGCGTAAATAGTTTTGTGCCTATCATCTTTGTATAATAAATCATGTTTACAATAAAAAAAAAAATATTTAAAACAATCTTAAATGGAATTTATTAATATATTTTACAACCAAATTAAATGATATGTCCAGTGGATTTTAAATCACGCGTGGATATTAGTAATTTTATGTTAGATAAGATGCAAGAAGCACGATTGGCTCGGCTTTACACCGAAACCGTAGGGTTCTTGACGACTTGGGAAGGATTAATGGAATGGACTGTATTAGGGCGAGTTCTGGGTCGCCTAGAAAGGAATAAGGGAAGAGGAGATGGATACGGGAGGAGGTGATTGAGTGGGTACAGGATATTTCAAGGATGGAAGGCACTTACCTTATACAACCTTCTTCGGTTCTTTTCCTCCTGGTGTTTTCGTGATGCAGCTGCTTGTTTTCACTTCACTCACGAGCGGGTTTTCCTTAGTGGAACCGGTAAATCACATACAGCCGTGCGGCGCGGAGCGGTATTGAGACGGCGTTCTTAGCGAGCGGAATGTTCTAGACTGTCACTCGCGTCCACGATCGCGTCGACGAATCAGGCGAAGGCAGTGCCTCTTCCAGGGAGTGGGATAGAGCGGGACGGAAATATGGTATCGCTCGCACTAGACGTCGAACGATTGATCTTGATGCGATTCGTTATAGATAGGAAGGTAGATGGCGCTACCATATCCCCCCGGCCCTAAAGGGTTGCCTTTAAAAAAAATAGAATTGAACTTAGCTACGTTGGGTGTACTACCGCATAACCCATCAATAGGCTAAGACAGCGATATGACAATAAAATTAATCTAAATTAACTTTAGCGAAAGCTACAAACGCAATAATAGCGAAAACTACTAACTAAATACTTAAACTAAGAGGTAAGTCCAACTTCAGGCTAGATCTCACTGAGTTGGAAGCGGACGCGAGTTGATCAGTGCCTCGACTTGTGCAAGGACAGTTAAAGGCTCTTCGTAAGAGAGGATCTGTTGACCTATAACTTTGAAGAGATGCGTTTTAATTACTTTGACCATGCTTGCCCAACATCCACCGAAATGTGGTGATGCTGGTGGAATAAACTTCCAGTCGATATGATTTATGGAAAGTTCCTCCTGAAAACGAGTACGATATTTTTCCCTGAGAAACTTATAAAGGTCGCGTAAATAAGAGCTTGCGCCCACAAAACAAGTGCCGTTATCCGTGTACAAACACTGTATAGGGCCGCGCCGTGAGAGAAATCGTTTAAGGGCTGCCAGGAATGACACCGTGCTTAAATCTGTCGCAACTTCAATATGCGTAGCGCGCGTCGTTAAGCATGTAAAAATACATAGCCAGGCTTTACGGCTTTTAACACCTCGACCACGCACTGGCGTATACTGCAGTGGTCCTGCGTAATCACAACCGGTGTGTGTAAACGCTTTAGCAACCTGGTTGACGCGCTGGCTAGGGAGATCAGCCATGGGAGGGAAAGTCGGACGCGGACGAAATTTGAAACAGACGTTACATTTATGTATTCTGTGACGAATTATTCGTCGAGCGGCTAAAATCCAATACTTATGCCTAAGTAAGGACATAAGCAACTCCGGACCGGCATGGAGGTGCTTCTTGTGATAAAAATCAACAAGAAGGTCGACAACATGATCGTGTCGCGACAGAATACAAGGATGTTTGTAGTTATAAGGTTCATCCGAATTTGACAGACGACCCCCAACGCGTATGACGCCATGTTCATCGAGAAACGGCTTGAGTCTAAGGATAGCGGGAGAACAAGGTACATTGTCCTTTAAATTTTGAATGTCGTTACTAAAATGAACAGCTTGTACAGCTCGTAGTAACTTACATTCTGCGAATTTGAGATCAGTACTTGATACAAAAGTCTCATTAGGTAGGTGCCTAAGAAACCTATAGACATAAACGATGGCGCGGAGTAACTTAGACCACGATGACATGCGTAGTGCGAGTGCATAGATGGGAGACTCCGCAACCTCAGCAATCACGGGATAAGAAACAGACTTCCGCTCGGGTACATCTTCGTCTTCTGCACTGTGGTCAAAGGGTTGCATGGGCCATTCTGACGGATCATGGGAGATCCAAGAAGGTCCACGACGCCACAATGGATGATGCAGAAGATTAAGTGGAGTGACACCACGAGACAAGCAATCTGCGGGGTTCTCAATACCCGCGACGTGATTGAAACAAGTAGCAGGAACCAGTTCAATCAATTTGCTAACGCGGTTGGCGACAAAAGTCTGCCAGCGATGAGGAGAAGAATGAATCCAAGCGAGCACTACTTTGGAGTCGGAAAATGCGTATAATTTATTAATGGGGTAGTGGGGCAAAACTGTGTCTTGAACCTTGCGGAGCAACTGAGACAGCAGAAGGGCCGCGCACAACTCCAGTCTCGCAACTGAAACGGTTTTAACAGGCGAGACCTTAGACTTGGCACAAACTAACTGCACCGAGTAGTTAGAACCAATGCGGACTTGCAGATATACGACTCCGCCGTAAGCACGCTCGCTCGCGTCAGCGAAACCTATTAAGTTGACGGTACATCCATCTACCAACCCAAGATGACGCGGAATAGTAATATGATTGAGCGCGGTAAGCTCAATACAAAACTGGCCCCAAGCGGCGACAATATGGTCAGGGGGTGTTTCATCCCACTCACACTTTGATAGCCAAAGCTCCTTGATCAAGAGCTTGGCGTACAAAATTGTGGGAGCCACAAACCCATTATGTCCCATAGTCGAGCCACTGTGTGACAGCATAGTGCGCTTGGCGCACTTGTCATCTGGTGGTGAGACGTCAAACCGAAAACTATCACAGGATTTGTCCCAGCGTAAACAGAAAACCTTATGCGGTACAGACTTCTCAAACTCAATGTCTGGAGAAGCTTTATGAGAATCTGGTATGCGTGCGAGAACCTCCTTAGAGTTGCTTGTCCATTTGACAAGATCAAACTGGCCTCGCTTGAAAAGCTGAATAAGCTCTTCACAAAGCGAAATTGCTAGCGGAGCGGGTATGACATTACAAGCAATGTCATCTATATACAAAGCGGATGGTACTATAGTATAGTATAGTGTAGCGTAGCGTAGCTTAGCATTGCATAGCGTAGCATAGCATAGCATAGCATAGCGTAGCACAGCGTAGCATAGCGTAGCATAGCATAGCGTAGCTAATTAGTGCTTTATCTTACACACAGTTTTAGCACCCACCTTGATCTCTTGAAGAGCAGAACAACAACAAGACGTAATACAATGAGAAGTATGTAACGTAGGTACGGTACCCATAATCACATACCCAAGTACCGTCTCAATAGCGGGCGGTAAATCATATCGCTCACTACGTACTATTTTAGTTAGTAGCAAGTGCGGAAATATTGAAGCTCCGATCAAAAGATCAATGCCTGCCGGATTCACAAACTCCGCGTCGGCTAGCGGCAATGATTCGAGATGAGTGAGTGATGCTACGTCTACATTAGCGTTCGGCAATGTGTCCGTGATACGCTCCACGATAAGCGGAGAAATGTTAAAATTAATGTTCCTATCAAAACGCGAATGTATTTTAACATCTACGGAACCCCTGCAATGCCTTTCTGATCCGCCTATCCCTTTGACGGTTGAGTTAGTATTTTTAAAGTTATTCCATAATCCGCGGCGTTTGAAGCATTCCGATGTTATTAGATTGGTCTGAGATGCGCTATCTAACAGACAACGTACCATGTGCGGCGACCCATTAACATCATAAACGATAACTTGCGCCGTCGCTAACAGTACCGTCTTAGACGCTGTACACTGCGTTTCGGCCCTGCGCGGATCATTATAGATGCGCGAGTGCCGTCCTCGCGTGCGCGTCGCCCGCGCAATGGATGTCATACACAACGATACTTCGTTATTGCGAGGCGTGGAAGGCGCAGCTACCGTGTTCTGCACTTGCGTGAGTGTGTCAAGGTTAGCGGCTTGACTTGACAACCGGTTATTTTTATCAAAATGTAACAGTGTATGATGTTTTTGTTTACACGTACGACATCTCGTTCTACTGGAACAATTACTCGTTTTATGTTCTATGCTTAAGCAATTAATGCAAGCTTTGTTATCTTTTACGCTTTTAAAACGAGCAATTGGATTTAAATCATTAAAGGTGGGACACTTATAGTAATGGTCGTGCACTATATTACTGCACAGACACTTCTGTGAATTATTACTATTAGATTCCGAACATGTTACGTAAGATTGTGGATTAGGGACTGAGTTATTATTACTATTTCGCGATTTATTCAACCTTTGTCTGTTGTTGTTAGTGTTAGACGGGCCAGGTGAACCAGACTGCGTATTATGAAATATTCGACACTGATCTTTGATGAACGAAATAAAACTATCTAGTGTAGGTATTTTATTATTGCGTTCCGTCATCTCGAATGCGCGAATTGTATCAGTGTCAAACTTTTTTAAAGCGAGTTGAAGCAACATAAAGTCGGAAAGATCTTCTATTTTTAAGTTTTTAAGAGAATTAACTGCGGTTACGAAGTTATCAATAAACAGCTGGAAATTCGAGACAGACGCGTTGCTGGACAGTTTGAGATTTAAAGCTTGGTCAAAGTACGTAGACGCTAGGACGCGCGTGTCTTGATATCTGTCAAGTAGTGACTGAAATATGACCTGATAATTCTCAGCACTGGGTGTGACACCTGCAAATACGGACTGGGCCTTCGGTGACAGTTTACCTATTAAATAGTACAACCTGTCAGCATCTGTCAGAGAACCATTATCGTGCACTGTAGACTTAAAACTCGCATAGAATAACGGCCAATTTCGTATATCTCCGTCAAACGACATAATCTCGATTGGCGGTAATCTCGGTTTGCGGGCAACGGGCTCTGCCAAACATTTACCCTCCAATTGCGATTGTACACGCTTAATAATACAATAAAGATCTTCGAATGAGGTATACGCCTGATAGTTCGGTTTTTCATCAGGATTGATAGAAAGTAATCTTGCGTTATAATCGTCTAACAACTTATGAAAATCTGTTCGAATACTATCTACTGTTATACAATAACTGAGAAATGCTTCGCTATTACTGTCAGACATAGATGCGGTTTTTGATCGTTCATAGATATTTTGAATGCGCTCAAATAAAATATTGCGTTTCGCTTCTAAGATTGTCATCTCTTTGTCTTCCGACACGCGTGACTTCTTTTGTTGTGACATGCTTGCGTAAGTATAAGCTAATGAGACCGAAACAAAATAAGAATATCTAATGTATCTATTGTTTTATCTAAGTAGGCAACACTTTAGAGCTGAGGAATTAAAGTTGATTGAAATATGAGATTTATAAGACAACTATGATAGTTGCAGAAATAACAATTTAATAAGTAGGTAGCTACATAAAAGTTTACCTACTAATGCGGGCGGAAATAACCATGTGACGGTTATATGAATATATTAGGAGTATAGCTAGGGGCTATAACTGCCTAGGTATAGCGGTATAACGTATAAAACGTAAATGAATCTGACTCGTATGGATCAAAAAAATGGCTCGGCTTTACACCGAAACCGTAGGGTTCTTGGCGACTTGGGAAGGATTAATGGAATGGACTGTATTAGGGCAGGTTCTGGGTCGCCTAGAAAGGAATAAGGGAAGAGGAGATGGATACGGGAGGAGGTGATTGAGTGGGTACAGGATATTTCAAGGATGGAAGGCACTTACCTTATACAACCTTCTTCGTTTCTTTTCCTCCTGGTGTTTTCGTGATGCAGCTGCTTGTTTTCACTTCACTCACGAGCGGGTTTTCCTTAGTAGAAGCGGTAAATCACATACAGCGGTGCGGCGCGGAGCGGTATCGAGACGGCGTTCTTAGCGAGCGGAATGTTCTAGACTGTCACTCGCGTCCACGATCGCGTCGACGAATCAGGCGAAGGCAGTGCCTCTTCCAGGGAGTGGGATAGAGCGGGACGGAAATATGGTATCGCTCGCACTAGACGTGGAACGATTGATCTTGATGCGATTCGTTATAGATAGGAAGGTAGATGGCGCTACCAACGATATTATGCCTATAGTCTTCCTCGATAAAAAGGGTTTTCCTACACTAAAATAATGATTCAAATCGAACCATTTTTTTATGAGATTAGCGCGTTAAATAAAATAAATTACCTTTTCAGCTTTATTTGAGTATAGATAGTCACAAGGCAGCGATAGCCGAGTGGATATATGTACCAACAGACTTCCATGCAGAGGGTATCGAATCCACGGCGAGCACCAATAACATTTCGGAGTTATGTGCGTATTGAATTGTTCATTATCGCTTGTCCCTTGCCTCGGAGAGCACGTTAAGCCGTCGGTCCCGGTTATTATGAAGATCTTTGACAGTTGTTACAGGGTGTCAGTTACCTTCAAAATAATCTGACACTAGTATAAACCATGAAATATCGCTATCCCTTCGGGTTGCCGAGGTCAGACATGCAGTCGCTCTGTGGAAAAGCCAATATTCAGCCAAATCCGGTTAGACTAGTAAGCGGACCCTAGATTGAAACTGGGATAACGCTAACAGAAAGAAGGAGAAGATAGTCACAAAGCAATCCAACCTTTGTGGCCGTTCTCACAATGTTTATAAAGGCCGACGTAGGAATTAGTTTGCTAGTTCACATCCAGATAAACAAGAATCTAATCATATCGACTAAATAATTCTCTCCTCCACCTTGGCATTACCTTCCATGAAATCTTAAACCATCGACAATACACAATAAACAAACTTAACACCGACATTATTTACTTTAATTTTTTATTTATCACGAACAATCCCAGTGGGGCAAAAACTTCGGCGAAACATTCCGAAACAGACGCACTCTGAAACGGCGGTGATCCGTAGAGAATATTAAATACTTTACTATTTTATACTTAGTTCTGATTGGCGTATAAATTGTTGTGACGTAGGGTAGGACTGTCTTGGAATAACTAATTAGGTTTCATGCGAAAGTACTGAGTATTTTGTCCTTTTTATGGAACTGAAACAGTCGCCTACTAAAGTTTATTTTTTTCATTTAAAACCTTACCTGCCTTCCATAATTTTCTTTATAAATTTCAACATGGGTACCTAGATTGTAATATACTTCTCTAATATAGTAAGAAAACTGTTTGCAAGATTCATCAGAATCGATGTCAGTAATAATATCCCTATATTATACATACATAGATGAGGGTTTACCACTAATAGGGTTATAAGCTTAGGTGGTAGCTAGTAGCTACATAGAAAATAGTCAATAAAAAATCCTTTGCGATGTTCAACAATCTTCGCTTATTAAGTTAACAGTTACAGCACCTTACAAAAGTTTAATTGTTATGTATTATTAAAAACCTAGCGATGAAAAAGAGTGACCGTGAGTTTTATTGCCCGTTCTTGCTCATGGTTCTACGCCCTTGCTTTGCGAACGTGGCAGTAAATGTAAATGTAGAAGCATACAGTAATAATGTTTTAAATTTGACATTCATAAGTGTCACTTTGTGATCTAAATGAATAAAGGATTTTGACTTTGACTTTAAGTAAATAATTACCATCGATCATACATTTACCCAAAAAATAACTGCGCTGTAGAATTTATTCGCTATAAAATACCGTAGCTTATGCACTTTCAAGTGAAATAAATAAGTCAAATAACACATATAAATTAAGTACTTAAAGGTGAAAAAAAGTTGTAATATTTACTTACGTTAAGTTCAACTCTATGTTGCAAATATGAAGAACCTTATTACCTGTAAATAAAGAAAATTCGTTAACACCATGAACATAAATATATTTTTTTTAAATATATTTAAGACATACTATTCTGTATAGACAGCTGCTCGTACACTTAAGTTGATATAGGCGAAATGATAAACTATGTATGTAGGTTAAACCTAAAGAATAGTCGATATTAATGATTGATAGATGAGAACGCGTGGAATGCTTGATGACCGAATGCGTACTGAACTTATTAATAATTATTTAAGTTTCAAAGTAAACAAATTAATGATAATGCAGTTTGACGGCGTTTCGCAATTATGTCGAGCGTAGCTTGTACATATTCTCACATAGTTGTGGTTATTTTAAACATTTCTTTAATAGCCTGGGATATGTTTCTAAAAAAAACGAATAGATGAGCACTCACATCGTCACATCGTCTTTACAAGATCTGTTAGTCTGGTGGGTAGGTAGTTATTTTGGGCCCTAAGAACAGCGAAATATAGTCTGCCAATATGCGATGTTCAAAGATTATAGATACTGTCAAACACCTCATACTGCCACGTGCAAGAAACACGTGTCGCAAAACAATATTTGTGTTTAATATCACACCTATATATTGCTGAAAACGTGCTACACTCACGTGCCTGTATACTTGTATTAAAGCTTCACTTAATAAACAAGGAAATATACTTCTCCGTTACAAATCAATAAAATTGGGCCTACAGTGCTTAAAATAGAAGTAGATGAAGGGACAGCTCTACCTAATGGAAGGAAAGAGGAACCCACCACGCACCCTCGGATTGCCACCCCAACTATTGCAATAGAAAAAGGTCGACAATACCGAACTCCTCTAAAGACAAAGGATAAGGGATACATGGAATAATAATGGAGTTCCGCCAAGTAACGCCTGATTCAATCAACTATGGACAGGTCTATACTGGGATGGCAACTGGAAGCAAGGTCGCAAATCGCTTGTCTAAATTTTTACGTGCCCTCCGAAGCACGGTAGCGCTCTATTCTGAATACCACACGCAGTCACCCATGATTAAAGCCTGAATGGAGTCATACTATTTTTATGTGACCACACGAGGATAATGTTGTGACTAACTGGCGATTTTAAATATCAGAACTATTCAGTACAACTTGGTAGAAACAATAAATCTGTCCCCAAAAGCAAGGTACGACCACGTAATATTAAAAAAACCGGCCAAATGCGTGTCGGACCACGCGCAATGTAGGGTTCCGTAGTTGCCCATAATGGCCATTATTGATAATAACTTCTGTTTCACATGGGACTAAAACCGGGCATCTTTAAGATTAAGCCAGCGCTCCCAATGTAAACTCATATAAATGGGTATTTATAAGTTAACCGACGATTACTCGTAAACTAGTGATGTCTACTTAGCAGTGATAGTTTTCCTTTTAAATTCTTTATATGTACCTACTACATTTGTGATTTTTTTCATGTCTTCCAAATTAATAGTTTAGTCGGCAGAGGAGGGGGGGGGGGACACTTGAGTCTAACAATTTTTTTCACTTCGAAGCTTGATATTTGACAAACCAATCACTTGATCGAAAAATGATTTGAGCAAACTAATAATATTTTTTCAAAACCTATCCTATGATACCCTACACAATGGGGTACTCAACTAAAAAAAAATTCAACCCCGCTATATACATATGTAGGGGAGATACCACAGAAATAAATAGTAATAGAATGGTGAATGTCACGTCATCGTGTACATTTCGCGCGTGCCACATTTCAGCAAGCCCCGCCCACAGTGACGTATAGATAATGAGGAGACACTAAGGAATTATTATCGATGTGTGTGTGTGATGTAGCTGTGGAAAATGAAATTGTGTTATTGTTTATATAAAAATTGACCATTGCTGATTGTCAGGCAGAATAATGTTGTACAACATGTGTAAACACATGCACTATAGTGCAATAGTTTGACACGCGCACCACGCCCATGTCACCGTTCTATTACTATTTATTTCTGTGGGAGATACCCTTAAAAAAAATATTTTCCTAAATTTTATTCTACAGTTTTGTTGCAATATCGTATGTCTATAGGTATTCATGTCAAATATCAGCTTTCTAGCACCAGGCGTCTTTGAGCTAGGCTGCGGACGGACAGACGGACGGACATGACGAAACTATAAGGGTTCCTTGTGGACTACGGAACCCTAAAAATGTCTTGATAAATGAATAATGTAAAAATGAATCGCTGAATGTGTTGCTAACCGCAAATCTCGAGAGCAGCTGAACCGATTTAGCTAATTCTTGTTTTATAATATACTTACCTTGAAGTGCGAGGATGGTTCTAACGGACAGCAAATAAAAAAAAAAGATTAAAGAATCGACTGTTAGGCGGTACGAAGTTCGCCGGGTCAGCTAGTGTATTATATTTTTTAAGCTGGCCATCAGTCATCCCACGTCACATCTTCTGTAACTTACATAGAAAAGAAGGGATAAATATAAGGGTGTAGCCTTATTTTTAAGTTCGCTTTCGTAGATCCGTTAAATAAATACATATTAGTATTCAAAACTGTCTTTAAAATTACGAACCATAGACTCCATTGATCTTATCGTGGACAGATGCCGCATAGGGACTAAAATTTAATCAAAATATGCATCTTTATATAAAGACAATGTTTTCCTTAACCGCCTCATTCCCAAGCTCCTTAATTGCTGTCTGCCGAAGGTTGAGAGAAATTACGTCTGCTAGCGGCCCCATGGGTGCTGTAAAGGACAGCTGAGAAAATGTGCTGCCGAATTAGCAGCATCATTCACTCCGTGGCAAGAATACTGATTATGCCAATATTCGAGTATAACAATCAGTTTCATGCCCTTTGGGAGTGGGGTTTGTTCAGTTAGGAGTCATGCACACGACGCCGGCGCTAATGCCGGCTCGCCGCACAACCGGGTGCGATACTCGCAGCTTCTACGCCCGGTGCGCACTAGAGTATGGCACTGTATGAGCGTATGCACACGAGACCGGACCTACGCACGGCGCTTGCCGACTACAACCAAAAACATGCTTAACCGGGTCGTGTCCATACTCGGACGGTTTGTACCCGGCGCCGGCAAAAAACCGAGCCGTGTTAAAACCGTCTCGTGGGCATGAGCCCTTATTCTATAGTCTGTTTAATGTGGTACGTGTGGTGTTTTAATTAGATTAGTAATATAAGATTTGTTTAAGTATACCTAGGCAGTGATTGTCTAGTGGAGATACCAACAGACTGCCATGCTGAGTGCGCCACTCAATTTTCGGATATATGTGCGTCATGCGTCAGCCCTTTTTGCTGTCCCACTGCTGGGTACGAGCCTCTTCTCACTAAGAGAAGGGTAAGGCCACAGTCAACCACGCTGGCCGAGTGCGGGTTTACAGACTTCACATGTCTTTCGAGAACATTATGGAGAACTCTCAGACGTGCAGGTTTCCTCACGATGTTTTCTTTCACCGATAAGCAAGCGATAATTAACAATTTAATACGCACTTAACGTCGAAAAGTCATTGGTGCTTGCCGTGGATTCTAATCCTTTTTGTGCGTATTGATTTCTAAATTATTTTTCCCGTGCCTCGGAGAGCACGTTAAGCTGTCAGTCCTGTGCAGTTTATTCAAAGAGGTGTTCTCCTTTGAATAAATATATTTTTAATAATCTCTCGCTAATATATATATATTTAGAGACTCACGTCTGTATCCCCGAAGGGGTAGGCAGAGGTGTAATATTACACCCACATTTCGCCATGAATTTTTAGGTCCCACCTAATAGGGGGTGAGCCTATTGCCGTACCGGGCACATTACCAGACTCCGTGCTGCTACTGAGAATTTCCTAACGTAAAAACCCAATATCATTTTGCCCGATACGGGATTCAAACCCGAGACTTCCCAATCCCACGCGCACATTTATGCCGCGAGACCAACGAGGTACGCTAATATAAACCACGGAATATCGCTATCCCTTTGGGTTACAGAGGTCAGACAGGCAGTCGCTTTGTCCAAAGCTAATATTCAGTGAAATCAGATTAGAAGTTTTCGATCAGTAACATTTGCGTAAGCGAAGCCGTAGGCGAAAATAGTGAAATCAAAAACAATTCTAATATACGTTTAGTACGGAATAAGGCTGAAGGTTGCCCTCATAACAATATTATCCGAGCCTTATTTGTGTTCGTGACAATCTCATAAATGAAAAGATGAAATCAAACAATAGGTAGATCCTGCCCTTGGAGCCGGTAATTCAAATGCACCTTGATATCGCAGTGTTTCTCAACCTTGGTTTCATTCTGAAGTTATCAGGAGTATGATATTTGACCCTGACTTTGAAATAAGATGATCTATTTCTAGTTTTACCTAATTTCACGGATACTATATGCCACTGCCTTTGTGGTCCAGTGGATAGCGTATGCGACTGCTGATCGGAGGTCTCTGGTTCAATTCCCGGGTCGGGCAAAAGTGCTACTGGATTTTACCGAATTCTCAGTAGCAGCACGGAGTCTGGTAATGTGCCCGGTAGCGGCAATAGGCTCGCCCCTTATTACGTAGGACCAATAATTCGTAGCGAAATGTGGGTGTAATAATACACCTCCACCTACCCCTTCGGGGATACAGGCGTGAGTCTATAAAAAAAAAAGATTTGCCTTGTGTATTTTCTTAATTCATCTTTTACAACACCCAAGGAATGAAAAGGCGTAGTAACACTTTGTATTCTTTATATCCGTCACCACACGGTCCTAATTACTTATCAATTATCAATTTTGTTATCAATATTGACTTACGGCCAGTCACAATAGTTGATCTATCCATGGATTTGGATAGAAGAGATACATATTTGACATAAACTCCATTTTTTTTTAAATATTAATGGGCAGCAAACGAGCAGACGGATCGCCTGACGGTAAGCAATTACCGCCGCCCATAGACACAAACAACACCACAGGAGTCACAAGTGCGTTGCCGCCCCTTGGGTTGGGAAAAGGGATAGGATGAGGAGTGGGATGAGGGAGAAGGAATAGGGGATGGGCCTCCGGCACTCTAACTCACCGAACGAAACGCAACAGTTTAGGTACTGTTACTTTACGTCGATTTTCTGTGAGACCAGTTCCGAGCCGCCCCTATGTACAATGTGCGCTCCGCCAACTTTCGCCCCGGGTGCCACCCAAGCTAGCTACGTCGCTACGCAATGCCAAGGCGCTTCGTAGATTTCGCACACAAGCGCTGGATTGGGTCGGCACGGCCCTGTGTGAGACTTCCCCGGTCGAGCCGGCCTATTCATGCTGAAATCAGCAAGGCTCTACTACCTCAGAAATACTAAATATACTATACTAAATATATCAGATAGGTATCACTGGTAACCAAATCCGTGGATGGAGCAATTTGGGAACTGGCCGTAAGATAATACATTATGAAATCTAGATTGTGAAAGTAAATCTAAACTTGAACGTTGTAACTTTGGTTTCCCGATTGACCTAAATTTATCTGTAGGAATACTAACACTGATCTAATAATATAAACAGGTTATCAAAGTCCTTGAAACTGAGATTACCCTTAGGCCATCTTACTACTACAAAGAGGTACAATGAAACAAGTCGGCGCTGGACCAGTTTGAAAAAAAAAATCCCTTGGCTCGCTCATAGAGTCGAGGCACACTAGAAACTGGTTTTGTATACTAGTTTTAATGTGCGTGTAAAGTAGCACTGGAAGCGAGCACTGCTGAGCGATTCTCGCCCTTATGGTGGTCTAGCGGGAAGTTGTTGGACTGTTCATCTTACTAGGTTTGTAAGAATGGCTAGTTGCATGGTAAGTTTTTCACGGAAAAGGTACTGAATATATTTTGTTTAAACTTCGCATTAATATTATAGCTTATACATCAAAATAGGACACGTTCATATAATATAACTAGCTGTTTCCCGCGGTTTCAACCGCGTCCTGAGGGAAATACACACATCAACAAAGTCTAGGGATATTTTATATTTCATCAAATATCTAAAAATCTATGAAGAATTTTCTGATACAGTAAATAGAAGAATCATAGATTATTTTAAGGTCTTTAATAAAAATAAAAAACATTTCGTGTTTTTTTTTTGTTTTAAATAAAAAAATTAATTTTTTTAATCATCATGGAAAATTAGTTTGATAACAACAAACATTTCGTCTTAAAAAACTATTAATTTTAATAAAAATGGAAAAAATCTTGTAAAATCTAATCATTAATAATCAGTGTTGCCACCTCTTACATTGATTACACATCGACATCGATTGTTAATACTTAAAATTAAATTGTCAATGTCTTGCTGCGGTATGAGGTCCCATGTCCTTTGCAAGTGTTCGTAAAGTTGTTGTTCAGTCGTCAAATTTGGTGGAAAATCTCTCAAAGCTTTTCGTTGTAACATGTCCCAGGCATGCTCGATAGGATTTAAGTCGGGCGACTGTGCAGGCCAATCCAAAACTTGAATATCGTGCTCTCGGAGAGCGGTCGATACCAGCCGCGCCGTATGGCAAGGAGCATTATCGTGCATGAGTAGAAATTCATGGCCTATTTAAGTTCTGTGTGGGACAATAACGGGCTCTACTACCTCCTCGTGGTATTTTTGTGCAGTCATGCTGCCTTGGATCCAAACGAGTTGGGTTCGTCCGCCAAGACGAATTCCTGCCCACACCATGATTGTCCCGCCTTGGTATGGGTGGACCTCCTGAGGGTGCCGTAGACGGCTAACTCTCCCTGGAGCTCTCCAAACGCGTGTTCTTCGTGAATCCGGGTGAAACCCAAACCGGGACTCATCGGTGAACAGCACCAAAGACCATTGTTCGTCACTCCATGGTAAATGCTCCCGAGCCCACGAAAGCCGCCGACCCCGATTGCCACGTCGCAATGCTGGAACACGCAATGGTCTTCGAGCATGAAGATCAACTTCATGTAACCTTCTTCGCACGGTTTGGTCGCTTACCAGCAGCTGGTGGTCCTCCTGGAGCCTTTGCACTAGTTGCAGCGCTGTGATATTGGGTTGTCTTCTGGCGGTCATTTGTAGAAATCGATCCTGTCTCTGCGTAGTAACACGATATTTACCTGTGTGCTGTTCGGCCACATCTCCAGTACTGCGATAACGTGACCACAACCTTGATATCACATTTTGACTGGTATGTAGGGCCTCAGCAACGACGCGTTGAATTGCACCATTTTCTAACATGCCCACGGCTCGTAACATTTCATCTCGACTCAAATGACGACGTGACATGACTTTTAAAGTTCGTACGTCACGTTAAATTAAAAAAGAAAAACAATTAAAAACCCCTTTCATTAATAATTATAATAAAACAGTTTTAACTTTCTTTAATGTAACGAATTACTAGCAAATTTGCCGCCATATTTTGTTTATTATTTTGTTTTTTTTCTTTCCATGTTCAAATTTTGAAAATAGAATAAAAGAGGTTTTAATCTGTATATAAACTTTTTGTGGAAACTAACAAGGTTCTAAACTATAAACTCGTAAATAATTTAGGATTAAGATATCCCTAGACTTTGTTGATGTGTGTACTTGGTTAAATTATAGCCTTAGTTACTCCTTGGTACATCAGCTATCCGCTAGTGAAAGTTCCGTCAGAATCGGTCCAGCCGTTCCAGATATTAGCGAAAACAAACAGGCAGATAGACAGACAGACAAAAATAGTAAAAAATTACATCCATATGCATTTAGTAAAAAGCGGTTATTTTAATATTACTAACAGACACTCAAATTTTATTTATAGGTATAGATGATAATCACACTCTTTTCCCGACTACTCCCACGTGAGAGAAGCCACAGGTCAAGTTAGTCGTAAATACGTACAAAATAGTAATAAGTAAAGTTTGAGAATTACACTGCGACATAATCTATGTAGGTACACATCCTTGGTTTGACTTGAATTCTTGCTGCATTTGTGATAATTAATATAATACTTATCTAGATCAAGTGTCACAGCAAGAACGTGGCATCCATGACAAATAATGTTCAACATTTCGTAAGTATTTATAATACAAAACTGTCCTTTGATTTAAAAAAATATGATATTTACATGACATAAAGAATCGTCTTAAATAATTATTTTATCTCTGTGCTGCTGTTTCTCTAGGGTTATCTTTGGAACGGCATTAACGATAGCAATGGCAGTTTCTCTGAAAGATAGTGGGATTTGGAGGATTATTAGGCTATAAGACTGCCTCCGTGGTCCAGTGGATAGTGTATGTGACTGCTGATCGGAGGTCCCGGGTATACCCGGGTCGGGCAAAATTTAACAGCACGGAGTCTAGCAAGGGGCTCAATTGCTAGACTCCGTGCTGTTACTAAGAATTAGGAAAACTCAGTAATACTTTGTCCGACCCGAGAATCGAACCCGAAAACTCCCGATCAACAGACGCATACGGTGTCCTCTGGACCATGGAGGCAGTCAGTTTCCTTGCATATATAAATCTGCAATCTGCTCACCCTTCGTGCAGCGTTGCAAATGACAATACTCTTTTAACTAGGTGGAAACACGGTGCTGTTAGCAAGTTACTAAAACTACAAAGACACTGTTCGTTTCACGTAATGGTTTAAGCTACCATTCGTCAGGATAACATGTTGTGTATTTGTTTAAAATGTTTATATAGGTAGAATTGGAGGGTGCATAGGGTTCCTACTAAGAAATTAGGGTCCCAAACCAACCTCACCTGCAAGTGGTGCACCTGCCGATCAACGGACGAGGCTCTGGCAAACAAAATATCCCGATAAGCGGCAAAAGGCTCGCCACCTATTACGTGGGATCAAAACACTGGCGAAAAGTGGGCGTTTAATATGCCTCTGCCTACCCCTTCGGGGAAACAGGCGTGAGTCTATGTATGTATGTATGTATGTAATTGGAGGATGCTCGCAGCTACGCCCACGCATTTATTTTATTTAACCGTTGCTGCCAGATCCTTTTTTTGTTTTTTTTTTGGTTTCGGGTTGGAAAATCCTCATGGAGTCCCTTCGCCCTGGGGGGGAAGGACGAAGGGGACTGTCAGACTCTTACTGACTAAAAACCAACCCGTGCTCCTCATGTACCCATGTGTCGGAGGGTAGGGTTTCACCTAAGCATTCCTCGCTACCCCCCGACGGGTATTGGCCCGCCAGATGGTCAGACGGGCCCCGAACGAAACCCCCTTGGCGGCGGATGAAGGTGTTGGGCTCCGCCGCCAAAACACCCAGCGGCCGCAGAGGATAGGGAGGTCGGCAACACAACACCGCATCTCCTCTTCCTCTGCGGCCCCACCGCGACGCAACGATGGTGCGCCCCCATTTGGTCGCGGGAGATAGGGCGTGCGGCAACGCAACACCGACACGCCTCTCCTCCCGTGACCGCACCCGACTGCGAGGGACAGACAGAACTGTCCCCCGCACCCGCACCTATGGACGCATCCTACGCAGGCCTCACGCAAGCTCACGTGGAGCGTCCCCTCCCGGGATCCCGCTTAGCTTCACCGTGGGAGAAAATCAAATCCACGGTTACTAAGCCCCCCCACCACGACAAGGTGGAGATCCCACGGGGGGGTGCTGCCAGACCCTGTGAGAATTTTGGGAAATCCCGGAATTTACCGATTTCATCCACCCTAATATATACCGATTTTTTTTGCGCCCACAAATATTTGACGACATATTTTGAAATATAAAATCGAACATTAAATACATTTCTAAGACTGCCTAATCCTTTTAAGACATATATTTGCACAAATCGACCTATTCATACTTTAGTAATACTCTCAATATCTATTAGTACCGCTACAAACAATTAACAATCCCATTGTAAGTCTGACCGGCGTGCGATACCATCAGGAGCTGCTAATGGCCATTTGATAATGAAGGATACAGGTGTTTTTGTTATCAGAACTTAGGGAGTTACTTACAGACTCATTAGAGGCGATTAGAGGGGAAGCGAGGATTGGAATAGGAAGGGTTAGTTTATACACGCGTTTTGCGTCACTGGCAAGATAAAACGAAATACTATAGGTATATTGGTTACTAACTATACCCTGCGTGCACACCAGCCTTATTTTCTACATTTAAAAACAGCGCAATCTACCAGGCCCGATATTACGCTGCAATTGGGGTGAACCCTTAAGTGTTTCTGGAATAATTATAGCCCAGTTCTTTTTTATAGACTCACGCCTGTATCTCCGAAGGACTAGGCACAGGTGCAATATTACACCCATATTTCGCCATGAATTGTTTAGGTCCCACGCAATAGGGGGCGAGTCTATTGCTGTTACCGGGCACATCACCAGACTCCGAGCTGCTACTGAGAATTCGGAAAACCCAGTAACGCTTTTGCCCGACCCGGGAATCGAACCTGGGACCTCCGATCAGCAGTCGCATACGCTATCCACTGGACCACGGAGGCAGTCAGGTTAGTATTATATAAATACATATCAAAATCAAGCCTGTACTGACTCAAAGGTCAGCATTTACATACTATCAGAATTTGCTGTTTCACGTTATACGTCATGATCATGATACTGACGTTCTATATTTACATGAGCTCAGATTCTCGTTTCCTAGCAAGAGTATTTAGATCTTAGAATACAGATATTGAAGAAGGGATACTACCTACTATTGGATTAACTAAAAAAAGAATATTTGGGTGGTTCCCTGAAACACGGCCTGCCTTTTATGAGCTAGTAAAATACACACTCACACGAAAAACAAAACAAACAATTGCTTTAATTTTTTTACGGATTACAGAATAAATGCATCATAGAAATAAACTTTTTTAAAAAGCAACAAGTTATTAAACCCGAATCAAACTAGAATACTTGCGGCTCGAAGTACCGAGTGGCCGGGACAGTTTTAATCCGACAGATTACGTTGGTCGCGGATTTCAGAACGAATAACCGGTAAAATATAAAGTATTGGATATAGAGAACTCTTTAATAACCATTTTTTATAAAGACTCACGCCTGTATACCCGAAGGGGTAGGCAGAGGTGTAATATTACACCCACTTTTCGCTATGAATTTTTAGGTCCTACGAAATAAGGGGCGAGCCTATTGCCGTTACCGGTCACATCACCAGACTCCGAGCTGCTACTGAGAATTCAGAAAAACTCAGTAACACTTTTTCCCGACCCGGGAATCGAACCCGAGACCTCCGATCAACAGTCGCATACGCTATCCACTAGACTCCGGAGGCAGTCAACCAAGTCTTTAATAACTATTATATGATGAATGTGACCTTTTCGTAATTGCTTTTTTAGGAAAATACAAGAAACAAATAGTACCAATAGTAGTGAAGAGGCCTATATCTAGCAGTCGACTATGACAGCCCGATGATGATAGAGATGATAATGAAATAGTATCTTATGCAAGAGAGGAAAACTCGTTTTTGAAAACCTATGCCGACTGCCTCCGTGGTCCAGTGGATAGCGTATGCACCTGCTGATCGGAGGTCACGGGTTCAATTCTTGGGTCGGGCAAAAGTGTTACTGGGTTTTTCCGAATACTCAGTAGCAGCCCGGAGTCTGGTGATGTGCCCGGTAACGGCAATAGGCTCGTCCACTATTACGTGGTACCTAAAAATTCATGGTGAAATGTGGTTGTAATATTTACACCTCTGCCTACGCCTTCGGTGATACAGGCGTGAGACGATCAAAAAAATGCTAACCCGTCTGGCCCGCGTGGTATAGTAAATTCACGAATATGACTCACTATTGTGTCCCACATTAGGAAAGGCCTACATACTACAACCCCGAAAGACTCTATGGTGATTGTATGGGATGGTGGCTTTCTCATCTGAGTATTTATGTTATAGTCATATGAAAAAACTCTCGATAGATAGAGCTGCAAAGAGGATAGGTATACGATAGCCTTGAAGTAGGACACGTAAGTTTGTAAATAATAATAAAAAATCATGAACACATTGATTAAAAATTTTGCTGTGCTACGCAATATGACCAAGAGAATGAGGTTACAGTATACGGAATGAAATTGTTGTTATCTGATAGCTTTATGAATGATAGAGGACGCCCGCGGTTACACCCGCGTTATTTAAGGCTACTGCTCTGCTTCCATCACTTATAGCGTAATGTTTATAGCCTATATATAGCCTTCCTCGTTAAATGGGCTATCTAACACTGAAAGAATTTTTCAAATCGGACAAATAGTTCCTGAGATTAGCGCGTTCAACCAAACAAATAAATAAACATACTCTTCTGCTTTATATATTAGTATAAGATGCTTTATAATTATATTAGAATAAGATTACAACAGAGGTTTTAAATATCACGATTCAAGGATTAGACCTTTTAAGCATAAAAATTTGCAAATATTAGATATTGTTTATAATTATAAACTGTATTATTTTTCATAAAATTAGTGTTAAGACTGAATTATATACATTTGAAGTTAAAATAGGTACAGCCGTCTAAAGGCCTAGTATCAAATATATGTCAGGGTAAAGTAAAACTCAAATGAAACATAAATAATAAATCATGTAAGTAATTACGAAATTTTCTTCTAGACTAATTTAATTTCACAAAATTTATATACCTAGTTCATATTTTCATGACGAAACAAGTATTATCGTATTACCCTAGAAATATTCAAGAGATTTTAAATACTTTACGAAAATAGTATTCTAGATGTATTTATGCTCTTATTCTAAATATTTTTCTGTCGAAACACTTTTGAAATTTTAAACCTTCTTGCGGCTCTTGTCGGTAAGATTTATTATTTATCTGGCCAAAAGTTTTCTTAACATTGTGGCAATCTTGAGATTTGTACCTCTTATTCTATTTTTAGATGCCAAAGTGCCTTCGGCGGCGATCTCGAAATGAATTTCGGGTTTACACTTATGAGTAGGCGGTGCGTAAACCTAGAAGTGTTGTGTATTCAAAAGTTTTATAATAATATTTCATGTTGAAGGTAGCTTTTCATGAAAGCATTGGCTTTATATTTTATTTTTTTATTTATAGGCTCACGCCTGTATCCCCGAAGGGGTAGGCAGAGGTGTAATATAACACCCACGTTTCGCCATGAATGTTTAGGTCCCACGTAATAGGGGGCGAGCCTATTGCCGTTACCGGGCACATCACCAGACTCCGTGCTGACAATTCGGAAAAACCGGGTAACATTTTTACCCGACCCGGGAATCGAACCCGGGACCTCCGATCAGCAGTCGCATACGCTATCCACTGGACCACGGAGGCATTGGATTTATAGCTGTATAAATTTATAGATCTTATGTGGAGATAAGCCATTCTACCGTTAAACCTTTTGCATGCAACACATTCGCCTGTGTGCTCAAAGCTTCACTAGACCATCAACATCTGTCACTAAACTTAGCTCATGGCACCACCAACATGAATTACATACAAAAATCACTCTATCTATCACTTCTTCTTTCTTCTTTCTCTTAGCGTTATGCCAGTTTCAATCTGGGGTCCGCTTACTAGTCTAACCGGATTTGGCTGAATATTAGCTTTTCCACAGAGCGACTGCCTGTCTGGCCTCCGCAACCCGAAGGGATAGCGATATTCAATGGTTTAGACTAGTGTCAGTTTATTTAGAAGGTACTGACGCCCTGTAACGACTGTCAAAGATCTTCATGACAACCGGGACCGACGGCTTAGCGTGCTCTCCGAGGCACGGGACGAGCGATAACTAACAATTCAATACGCACATAACTCCGAAAAGTCATTGGTGCGTGCCGTGGATTCGAACCCGATACCATCTGCATGGCAGTCTGTTGGTATATCCACTCGGCTATCGCTCTATCTATCACTATGGGCAGTTTTTGAGTTTATTGCATTCAAGCAGATCTCAGACAATATAATAAAATAAGTCTTATAATATTGCCGTCTGACCGACAGTAATTTGCTACGGATTTTATTTGACAGCAACTTTAAACACTTATCTGCGTCCAAAGTATTTACAAAAATGTGATTACTAACCTACATTTCGGAGAGTGTGCAGCGGAACTGCACGATTTAATCCCCTCATCCCCTTTCCACTATCGGATAACCAGACGCACTGCCCAGCGCCATCGGTACATGGTCGATATTACCACCATACGTACAAAACGTTTTGCTTCCTCGTTCATCATGCGCGCTGCAAAGCAATGGAACTCCCTGCCAGAATCTGTTTCCCGATCGTACAATTTGAGTGTCTTCAAGACGCGAGTGAATAGGCATCTTGTAGGTAAGCGTGCTACATCCTAGATCGCATCATTGCTTACCATCAGGCATGATAGTGGTCAAACGCGAACCTATATTGACTAAAAAAAAAATTGATTACTGACACCGTTTGTTTGTTTTTAAAGCTTGGTGCTCCAATGCTTTTAAAATCTGTGTCAATAAACAACAATATTTTGACCTAATAGCGGCAGAAGATCCCTAGTTTCCAGTTCATGTATCAGTTAACCGGAACGATGTGCGTTCGTATGCGGCTCACCTAACTAGGTGCGGAAAGAGGTCCGCACTGAAGGGAAAATTGACGGGGCGAGTGAATAAAGCTACACACGGCTTATGTCTATATGCGCATTCGTTAAAAAAAGGTGGATGATTTGAAAATGTTTTTATTGATTTTGTAAACGACTGCTACGCCGGTCGCGGGTTCGATTCCCGCTCAAGTTAAACGTTTGTGTGCGTGACCGTGGATGTTTTTCTTGGTCTGGGTGTGTGTATAATATTATGTTTAGTACGTATTTACAAAAAAAAAATACTGTATGTTTATCCGTTGTCCCGTACCCATAGTACAAGTTCTGCTTAGTTTGGGACTAGATGGTGTTGTGTGTATGTGGTAGAGTAGAATAGCATATTATGTGCGTTAGTACCTACATATAAATCTATGAATATTATTATTCCTTTTTTGTCCTGTGTTATGTAATCCGGAAAATATGTATTAACCAATTCTTTGTATTCTCATATGTCGTACCGTATCAGTTAAAAATACACACTGGCCAAATAGCGTATATTTTTGTTGTAATACATTTGCGTCATAAGTAAATCGTTTATGTTAAGCAAAACATTAAATTATTATGAATGTATGTAAATCGTACATACATTGGAAGACAACACAAATTATTTATTATTCAAATTATGATTACTTAACCCGGCGTCATGGGGGTTGGGTGTGTGAGACCCGTAATGTTTTATTCCGCTTGTAGTTCACTTAATATGCGTGCGACTTTGCCGCTCTTCTCAGTAGCTGAACTATGCATCGCAGGTAACACATTAGACGTGAGGCAGCGGCAGTGGGTTATACGTGCACCAAGTTCAAAAAGGTATGTGAAACCAATCCCAGCAGGTAGTGTAACAATTTCGCACCATTTTGTATACATATTATTTTAATTGTTATCGTGTATTTATGCTCTTATATTTGTTTTTGTTTACGATTTAAGTTGCTTATATACAGTTCAAAATATTTTATTTGTGTTTTTATGTAGGTACCTAGTACAAAATGAGTCTTTTTTCACGGCTTTTTTATAGATAATCTAGTTTACTGCGAAAAAGTGACATTAAAATATTAAGACTGATTGTTAATAAATGATAGAGAAACATTTAAGTAGAAGGGAAAGATTTTGCTAAAATTGTTTATTTTTAAATGGTCTGATAAATCTGATTAAAACATGATATAATATAATATTTTTCTTTTATTTATTTATTTCCATAAATACTTAAAAAACTAAACACTTATGAATATAACCTTTTCATTCATAAAGTATTGAAGTAACTAATATCTAATAAACGGGTCTTTGAGACCCACCCCAACCCTCCGTGTAACACTTTTCCACCCTTTGTTTTTGGGTAGTTACTTAACCCGGTAATAAATAGGTGCAAAACATACAATAAAAGAAAAAAATAAAAATTTAAAGGGCGTCACGAAAATCCTCCACATTGCCGTCGATTGGAAGCGTGCCCAGAATGCTGGCAGCGTTGCAATGCTGGTCTTTTGCGCCAAATACAGATAAGCCTTTGGGACGTCGACCAGTGTATTTGAGAGATCTCCAAAAAGAGATCTATCTCCTATACATTTATTTGGCCTCGTTGGTCTCGCGGCATAAATGTGCTCGTGGGATTGGAAGATCTCGGGTTCGATTCCCGTGTCGGGCAAAGTGTTATTGGGTTTTTCCGTTAGGAAATTATCAGTAGCAGCACGAAGTTTGGTAATGTGCCCGGTACGGAAATAGGCTTGCCCCCTATTACGTGGGACCTAAATATTCATGGCCAAATGTGGGTGTTATATTACACCTCTGCCTACCGCTTCGGGGATACAAGCGTGAGACTACAAAAAAATAAAAATAAAAATTTATTTGGATTGGTTTCTGTCAGAAGCAACTTGTACAAAATAGTGCATACCTGTAGGTATTTAGGAAGGGTGAAATCGAGGAATTGCTCCAAGTCTTCTCGCCACGGTATTCTTCAATGGCTTGGAATTTTATGAAGCATTCTACACGTTTTTTAATTCCTTTTCAGATTACTGCAATCTATAACCATTCTTTGAAATTATTCTAATATTATTTATAATATTTACTAAACCGTTTGTAAATTAAATAAAGTTTTGAATAGGTATCAAATTATATTATAATAATAATCAAACTTTTGCTATTTAAATTAATTTAAGTTTCTTCAGTTTAAGCAGTTGTTATCATTTCCAATTAGTTGAACGTTTTATAAGTTTTGTTTGAAGTAAAATTGGTTATAAATTATATTTTCATAACACATTTAAGTTACTATGTTCATGAAAACATAAGACCTAAGATATACAACTGCTATTTCAATAAACTAAACTAAAAGAAAAAAACATTATATCTAATAATTATGTAATATTTACACCTCTGCCTACCCCTTCGGGGATAGAGGCGTGAGACTATAAATAAATAAAATAAATAATTATGATATTTATCATCATTTACCTAGCGTTATCCTGATACTGCTTTCTAGCCTAAACTAATTCGATTGAATATTGACTTTTGCACAGAACGACTGCCCTCTGATAATTAAGTACTTCTTTAATCCAACAAGAGATAGTGATATTCAATGGCTTAAGCCAGTGTCAGTGGTGTCATGAAGAGTATACTGAATATACCCATATTCAGTATACTCTTCTTCATATACTCCCCATGACACCTATCCCTTAACTTTGATAGTCATGTCAAAGTTAAGGATCAAAGCAAACGAAAATTGATACTAATGTCATCATCATCATCATCATCGCCCTAGCGTTATCCCAGTTGCATCCAAGACTTTTCGGCTTGGAGCCCGGGGTCCGCCTACTAGTCTAACCAGATTTGACAGAATATCAACTTTTCTACAGAGCGACTGTCGTCTGACCTCCGCAACCCAAAGGGATAGCGATATTCCATAGTTTAGACTATAGTATTTTCGCTGTATAATGATATGCATGACAGTTCTGATTTTACATATCACGCATACTACTTTCAACTTATGAAAATAAATTGGCCAAAAAAAACAATTATAAAAAAAAATTCTATTAAAAATTACAAGTAAGTAAGTAAGTAAATTGATACTAGTATGTCTCTCTCTATTTTCATAATTATTATTAACTGTAAATACATTATTTAAAAATAATAAAATATAATCCTCAAAATGTCAGATGCATGAAACGAACCCTCTGTCAGTAGAGATTGACACCATTGAATCGACATGAAATCGATGAATAGGAGCAGCCATCTTGTGATTGAATACGTCAGTACGAGCGCCTTGTATGCTATTTGTGATTCTGCCTGTTTGGCGTGTTATTTTTTTTTGTTGTGTTTTAATTGGTAAGTACAATGCCAAAAACAACAAAAAAGATAGTTTTAAGCTCTCAAAGCCGTGAGTTAGTGCTTCGTTTGAGGACTTTCTTTGAACGAGAGCGTGCAAACGGGGGCCCGGTACCTAATACCGATTGATAGTGTTGTGTACAGAGTTCCGGCTGCTCTGGACATCGACTAGGCTTCAGTTTTTCGAATAACCAAAGAAAAAATTGTAGAAACTAGTTTTGAAGACAAGAAGCTGTCCACTCCAAAGAAACGTGAGCGTAAAGCTTCAATAACTGACATAGATAGTTCCGATGTGGTGGCAATACGAAATCCCTACATTGATAAAATTAATCAGTCGTATAAATAACACAATCAAGAATTTATTTGGAAGACGTATAATCGGTAACTACGTACGATTGCACGTCGTTTGCCAATTAATTCGATATTTATAAATAATCGCTTAAATTTCCTTTGGTTACATCACTATAATTGTCAGTCATCAACTGTCATGCATATCATTATACAGCGAAAATACTATAGTATCAGTTTATTTGAGGGTACTGACTCCCCGTAACGACTGTCAAAGATCTTCATGACAGCCGGGATAGACGGTTTAACATGCTCTCCGAGGCACGGGTCAAGCGATAATTAACAATTTAATACGCACTTAACTTCGAAAAGTCATTAGTACGCGCCGTGGATTCAATACCCTTTGCATAGCAGTCTGTTGGTATATCCACTCGGCTATCGTTGCCTATAAAAATTGATACTAACATAAATACGAAAATCAATGGTGAGAGCTGTTGGTTTGATCCCGTGTAGGTATCTTCACTCGCCCATCGCCACGTATATAAAATATCTTTTAACCGTCACACCAATAGATAAGTCTTTTTTATACCAAGCCTAAAAAATTTTGACACAAAATTGCTACACCCCGAAAGTAACATAATTTCCAAATACCTACATACAAACCTACACACACATTTTTTACACTATCTATCCCGATTACCATACAACCCATACAAATTCATACAAACTAGAACTTAATCATTAACAATTAGATGTCAACCATTTATTATTTACAGCGCCATGTAACCGGCATGAAACTCATATTCCTACAAGCCATTTTAATACTTGTTGTTGTGGGTGTAAGGGTGATAATCGCATGTGTGTATAATGATGTTAATTTCCCCGGATGTGTACGCTGTTCTGCCGAAATCAATGTGACAAGCAAGCACTAGTGTCAGTGCCAGAAACTGATACTAAAAGTTCTCGAAATGGAAAATACAATTTGATAAAATAAATTTGGTTTCAAATGAAACTGATCTAAGATAGCTATTTAAGGCAGAGTACTTAATTTTATCGTTTAACATTACACTAAAAAAATCTGCAAAGTGTTTAGATAGACTCGAGTGCGGATCCAATACACTGGTAGACTTTTCGTAAGTTTTTAACTGGCTATTTTCCGACGCCTTCTTTCCCATCTGGTACAAAGGTACTGGACAATCTTTAGACGCAGTCAGTACCTCCGAATATTCTGACACTGACTGATTCATAGAATAGGTCATGTCAGAGGCCTCCATCTGATAACTGAAACTCCGACAACAGAGTCAGCCATACACTCACACGAGAAAAAGGGAAGACTGAATAACAGTGTATTATCCATATGCTGTAACATCATTTTTTTTATATGATGATATTCGAAGACGCAGGAAGTAGGTAAGTATACCACAAAAGACTACCAAAACATAGTTGGCGAAATCTCATTTCTGCCTACCCTTCTGCATAAATACGCCGAGAGTCTATGAATTTATGTAACACTGTTGTTTTCTGCCTCGATTTATTAGTATTCAGCATTGAGATGGGCAAAACTCGCACTTGTGGAATCACTTTTCTGTCCGTCTGTCCGTGACAGCCAATTTTATTCGGGAATTTTTGATGAGGCACGTTGCTTTTACATGCGATCGTAAAGTACAACTGTTCTTTTAATATCTCGACAGCAATTCAAAACAGAGATATAAATATTGGCATATGAAGTACTGTATTCTAGTTATACATTGTCGAATAGTTCAGTAAACACAGATACTTGAAAATTCCATAGGTGTCGACTAAGGAAACATACGGAAGGAAACAAGAGGTGACTAAGGAAAATACACGGAGCCAACAGTTTTACGGAAGTGACGTAAAACTCTACATCCACTCCTTCTGGCCAGCGTGGCATAGTAGGCTAAAGCCTCCTATTCCTTCATATCGTTATTACGACGCAAATTAGGTGGACCTTTGTCCAGCAATATTTTTGGCTAAAAAGGGCTGATAACGATGATGGATACTTCAATGAAAACCTAGAATAAAACGATCAGAAATACGTATTTTCGTTATATTCAGTATCTTACTACTAGGGATTTTGTAATTCTTTCACACGAAAACTTATAATGATGAAAATGATGAACTTTCCTGTAATAAAATCAGAATAGCACTAGCAGCCAAAACTTAGTAGTTTGTATTAGCAACAAGAAAGAACACGTTTTTCGTTCTGAAAATTGATGATACTTATTTCGTGATAGAACAAAACAATGATAGTAAGCATTATAAAATGCATGTATTTAATGCGGCGACTAAGTAAAACGAATACAAGTTTCAAAAATAATTAGAGTGGGTACCATATATAATGGGTTGGCAGCTAATAAGGAGTATCGTAATAAGTAAAATGTAGCATATTAATATGTCAGTAATAAGCTTCGTTTTAATTTAAACTGGCAGCATTTTTTTTTAGGAACTGAATTAGTATCTAAGCGGAAACTTGATGATGAATAAAAAATAGAAAGTGGACATTCATAAGTAATACAAATTTCAATATTTGGCAAATGATTTTGTCTTAAATGAAGTGTTTCGTATAAGTAAATAGGACGCTTCAGTCTTTTAAGCCAAGTTGACGGAGCCCTGCTTCGCAGGGCTCCTATTTTTGGGTACAGGGTCACAAGAAAACCTAACATAACCAACCTACTAACATTATTAGTCACCAAGTCATTATTTATAGCTCCTCGGCTATTATTTCAATTGACTTGTGTAGTTTATTTGCTACCTAAACGCAGCTGCTAGTTTTAAGTTTTTATAACACCCTTAGTTTTGAATCTCATTTAATATAATAGTCACGAAAATATTTAATCGCTAGCAACTTATTTTATTAGTTGCAAACATTTAGTCATCTTTTAAGTTATGAGTCACTCGGAAAATAATAAGCTATTATAAAATAATAGATAATATTATATTAATTTAATAACAAATATATACCTTCTATATCTTTAAACCCGTTAAATATTGGACATAAAAGAATAGTCTGACAATGGTCTGGTTTAATCGGTAAGCGGACATCAAGACCAGATTGCAACTGAAACAATAGGGAGGTGGTGAAATACTTGATTTAAAGAACGGGCTCTAACTGCTTTATTTACGGCCTGGACTTCACAGTCAAAGTCCAAGTCAATGACCTATCTGGTCAGACTAGAAGTTTAAGATAATCAGATACAAAACTCTTGCATCGCCAGCTAGAGTAATGATATCCAATCGACTTATACAACTCGTTTCAGTAGTAGTGGCTACTGTGTATTCAGAATGTGAGTGAAACAACGCGAGGGTGACCAAATTATGAAACATTTGTACGGCGCCGGTCGCTCGTTGTAGTGGTATTGTGTTTTGTATGCTTCGGATATTCTGCGTTATGTAGGAGTTATTTACGCTCTTTGTAATTTCCGAAGTTTAAAAAGAATCAGACCGTAATCCGAAGTAGAAATCTATCCCTTTTCTTTTAATTATTACGTAAATTTAGAGCACAGCTGGATATAAATGTAAATAAACAGTTAAGAACATCTACAGATCTATTAATTGTTGATATTTTCACTTTTCACTGACTATCAAACGCTTACGTCATTATTTTTTTTAGAAATTCAGCATATCAAACATAAATAAAAAGTTGACAGCATCTTTTTATTTCACACCTGCAAGAAAACTACAGCGATATCAAGCGATACATTTTGTTTCATACTTATACTTAAGAAGTCATGCTCACAAGTGTTGTTTAAATGTGCTTATCGCTGGTACATGGTATTATTTCTATGAAAAGCTAACCGAAAATCATACGTTGCAAATATAAACTTCTTTAAGTTACTTAAAGACCGCGATGATAAATACTGCGACCAAAAATATACGCAAACAACTTGCACCTGTCTGCCAACCCGCACTGGGCCAGCGTGGTGGACTATGGTCTTACCCTTCTCATAGTGAGAAGAGGCCCGTGCCCAGCAGTGGGTTTATATATAGGGCTGATGATTATGAACTTGCACCACACAAATTGCCCTTAAGAAGGATTGAATACGACTTGCCTCAAATATGTTTATCAATCTATGCATGAGGAATCTGATGGGAGTGAATGAAGCAAGAGAGGTATGTCAGGATCGTTGCAAATGGAGTTCCGTAGTCTCTGCCTACCCCTCCGGGAAATAGGCGTGAGTCTATGTATGTATGTATGTATGTTTATCAATTTCACAGAGTATTCATATCAATATAACCGAATCCCTCTCCGAAAACTTCATACACGATCCTTTTACGCGACGCCCAAAAACTTTTCACGAATATCAATATACCACTGTATTTACTTCGAGCACAAAATACAAAACTTTCCTTACTTATATCACTTGGCAACACTATTAATAGTGTTGGGCCCTAGTTATCCCGCGTCTGCGAGTTAAGTAATCCCGTCCCCGGGACTTACTTGCCAGGACGATAACCAGCTGATACACATACGGGATTTTCAAAGTCCGGGTTTCCTAATTAATTTTGGGATTATTTGCGTAAGACCAACCCTCTTTGGCCAACTTATCTATGTATGGTAGAGAATTTTCAAGTGGGTTTATACATACGTATATGTATAATAGAAATAATCGCGGCTGTTTTTCGAGAGGGTATGTAGGAAATGGGGATGGATTAGGTATTTATAAGTATGTGTTTATTCGTGAAGGTGTGTGCTTTGTATAATTAATGAATTAATAATAAGTTGACAGAACCTCTGGCTGATCAAGTCCATAGATAAATAATGGCTTATGGCAGTTCATGGTCGCGCGTCTAAATCGTCTAATATATTATTTTAGGTCTCTTTTACGTGTGAGTATGCGGTCTCTCACTCTGGTGTCCGAGTTTATACACCGCTTGAAGGCTTTCAACATGGCGTAATGACTCTTGAACTCAAGGGACCGTAGTGCTCTGATGTAAATGCTACAACAAGAGGCCACGCTTTAATGTGGTAGCCTTTGAAAACTTCTCGATACTCGACCACTGGTATTGCAAACAGCCAGCCTAGTCTCGCTATGAGCAGAAAGAGATAAATCATATCAATCATTTATATATTAATATTTATTTTTAGACTAACGCCTGTATCCCCGAAGGGGTAGGCAGAGGTGTAATATTACACCCACATTTTGTCATAAATTTTTAGGTCCCACGTAATAGGGGGCGAGCCTATTGCCGTACTGGGCACATTAACAGACTCCGTGCTGTTACTGAGAATTTCCTAACTGAAAACCCAATAAAACTTTGCCCGACCCGGGAATCGAATCCGAGACCTCCCAATCCCACGCGCACATTTATATCGGGAGACCAACGAGGCAGTGCTTATATATTAATATACATACATACATACATAGACTCACGCCTGTTTCCCCGAAGGGGTAGGCATAGGCATATTAAACGCCCACTTTTCGCCAGTATTTTAATCCTACGTAATAGGTGGCAAGCCTATTGCCGCTTATCGGGATATTTTGTTTGCCAGAGCCTCATCTGTTGATCGGCAGGTGCAGAGCACTTGCAGGTGAGGTTGGCTTGGGACCCTAAGTTCTTGGTGGGAACCCTATGCACCTATATATTAATATAAGGTAGAAAAAGTCATTAATATTACTATTATTTGACTGCAGGTATGACGTAGTAGTTTTAGCAGTCACCCCGCCATTTAGAACTACGCCGAGGGTTCAATTCCATGACAATTCACCGTACAGCGGGCATTATAAATTCAATCACTACCAGCAACACACCTCAAGCCTTCGATCCATCTTGGTATCATATCATCATCATATCAGCCGATAGAAGACACTGCTGGACAAAGGCTTCCCCCAAAGCTCTCCACATAGACCGCTCATGAGTCACTCGCATCTATCCATTGCCCGCGATATCAACAAGATCGTCGCGTGATATTAATATACATGAATTAAACCTACTATTTTCAATTAAAATGTAGACGCCTCATCCAATGGTCAATCGTCCGCTAAAATGTCTAAAAGTTATCTGTTTCTTGGCTAATCATAAACACACTGTCCAAAGAAAGTTTAGTATATGATCTGAATATCAATAAGATGAAAAACTCGAAGTTATTTGAACGTAACAAAATTCTTTAACTTGAGTTCATAACTTTTCCTTCATTCCGTCTGAATGCTCGGATGGTGCATGATTTGTGTAGTCACCCGTCATAAACATTGGTTTCGATTATGATACAAGACAGTATTTGTTTATTTTTTTATGTAGTAGGTGAAAACCTCGTTGGTCTCGGTGCATAAATGTGCGCGTGGGATTGATAGGTGTCGGGTTCGATTCCCGGGTCGGCCAAAGTGTTATTGGATTTTTCCGTTAGGAAAAGCTCAGTAGCAGCGCGGAGTCTGGTAATGTGCCCGGTACGGTAATAGGCTCGCCCCCTATTACTTGGGACCAAAAAAAAACTTGGCGAAATGTGGGTGTAATATTACACCTCTGCCTACCCCTTCGGGGATACAGGCGTGAGACTATAAATAAATTAAAATTAAAATTTATTTGGATTGGTTTCTGGCAGAAGAAACTTGTATAAAAAAAAGTGCAGTAGGTATTTAGGAAGGATATTATGTAGTCGAGGATTTGTCCCAAGTCTTTTCGCCACAGTATTTTTCAATAGCGTGGAATTTTATGAAGCATTCTACACGATTTTTAATTCCTTTTGAGATTACTCAATTTATTCTAATATTATTTATAATATTTACTAAAGCGTTTGAATTTTTTTTTAAGTAGGCGGAAAACCAGACAGTTCGCCTCATGATAAACGATGACACAAACACCCAAACACCAGAAGAATCACAAGTGAAACCTTTGGGATAGGAAAAGGAACAGTAGGAAAAGATATGTATGATATAAATACTGTTACTTTACGTCGATATTCTCCGGCCATGCTAAATAGTTAGGTTTTATTTCACGTTTTGTTATTGACCTAACGGATGACTTAAAGGAAATAAGCGAAAAGATTTGGTACCTATTCAAGATGACACACTGACGAACATAAGTTAATGAAATGCAATAAGTACAGCTACGTTTTTGTAGCTACCATTTCCTGCTGCACATATTACAACACGTATGGCGGGTTCGAATTTACACGAGACAATACTAATTGTACCTATCTATTATTTTGAACTTACTACATTTACACTTTCATTATTGTTCGACAAATTTTATCAAAATTTGCTAGTGTTAGGTGAAGGTAACTCGTTATCATGGGCTGGATACTAACGTTTTTGTAATTTTCGTGTATTCATATACCGTCACTTTCTGTAACATACTTTTCCACCATAGTTCTGAACATGATCGCAAGTTGCCTACATTATAAAGCGTAAGTGGATGCTCCTGTTACACAAGATTCACATTTGAAGACTACTACAGCACTTAATTTAGTAACTACATATTTGTTTAAGTATTATGTATGTTCTTATTTACTATTTACAAGTAATTAATTACAATGTGAAACAGTTGCAGCTCCTTACAAAAGCAAAATATGTACCATAACACTGGCGATTAAAAAGAGTGGCCACGAATTTTATTGCCCGTTCTTTCTCGTGATTCTACCTATTGCTTTGCGAATGGGCAGTAAATGTAAATGTAGAAGCATTATTAATTTACTTTAAAAATTTGACGTTCATAAGCGTCACGTTGTGACCTAGATTAATAAATGATTTTTGACTTTTGACTTTGACTATAATTCACAAATTGAAGCTTCGAGTCTAGGTGAACTTTGTGTCCGTTGAAATTTTTGTAAAGTCTATCAAAGCAATAAATTTATTCACAGTGCCTAGAGTCGTCCTTAAAAATTACACCTACGGCAGATGTCATAATTTTTATTAGGGTCCCGTAGCAATAAATGGCAAATAACGCAATCCTTATGGGATTGACATGTCTGTCTGTCTATCTATAATTCAATAAAAATATCTATAATAATTCAATAAAACTATCCAACAAAATTAAATAAGTATTATCGCATAATGAAGTCAATAACAGTGATTATAAGCCAATCGGTCCGGGTTTAGCTGCCAATGCTGCGGTGTGCGGTGGCAGCCACTCAACTTTGTATATTACAATGTTTTGATCATTCATTCACGTTATTGTGTGGTTTGCATGTGTGTGGCGACGCGTGTAATAGACAGGTTGCAAATTTTTTACAGGAAAGATACATAATTTAAAAACATGATTATGGAAATAGTAGGTAAAGAAAATATTTCTAAAAATCCACAAAAAACGTTTCTTTGGTTTCTGGTTGGATCAATTATAGTTATTATAATGATCTCTGCATTGCCCTTGGTTCACTGGTAAAGATGTCCAAGGCATTAAGCCCGCTTATATAACACATTTTTTTTGAAAAAGTTAAAATAAATAAAACAATGCGTATAATTATGAGTAATACCAAAATCGCCTCTCGCAATCCACTGCTCGACATGTCATGTCGAATTTGCGTCGCAATAGAATTGTAAATCAATAAACGGATTAACTACGGAATTCAATATTCGAATTATAGATAGATCCGTAGATTTTAGATTCGTTTTTGACAATCTTTGACATAAGCTCCATACCAAATATGTCAAATACGAATCTAAAATCTACAGATCTATCTATAGTTCGAATATTGAAAATATACACCAGATGATGGGTTTTCCGCCTCTTCCAGCGACACCCACGGAATAAAATGGAATGGTGACACTGTGTATTTTTAATACGTCACCACACGGAAATAAGTAATGCTCAATTCATGCATAAATATGAACACAAACTTAAGCCACATGACGATAGCAAAACTAAAAACAAAACATCAAAATTTTCATATCGCTTGAGAAAACTTCATCATTAGGGAGTATAGTTGATCAATACGAACCTGTCTTTTCAGGTAGCACGAAACACCATCGCTTCAAAACCCTTAGGGAAATCAACGTATTTGCAAAAATAATCGCATCAAATTTCAAAGCAATTTTTACCAAAATCAACAAGTTAGTATTCAGTTTCTATGTATTCATTCGTTCGGTGTCAGCGTTAAATCCCATTTGAACGATCTATCATCGTTCAGTTCAATCAGTCATTTATTCAATAGCCTTTTTATGTATCTTAAGCCAGCTCGCGGCTTGAACTTTTGGATAGAAGCGAATGAATGAGATATGTTTAGTGAAAGAATCGCGCTGGGAAGTCATGTTTGTGTTTTAATCGGATTTACTGGTGATAAAACAACATATTATGTACCTACCCTATATATTTCGTTGACCTGATTTTACTCTTTTTAGGAGCGGTTTTGAGGCGAAACACATGAAATGGAATATGAAATTTTAGACAAGCAGCTTATCTAGTACCTAAAAGATTGAAGGGAATCTCATTCTATCCCTTTGAAGCTTACATCCACATCTAGACATATTATAAAGTGAAGTTCCTTTTTCTCCCTGTCTGTCTGTATGAACGTATATAATAAGCTGTAAAACTAACTAACGGATTTTTGTTCAGTTTTCACAAATAGATAGGTATTGTAATTTTTTAGGAAGGTTTAGGTTATTATTCGCGCAGGCGGAGCCCAATGATTTATTATAAATATAATCCAATACAACTCACAAAAGGTCATCTACCGAATATTTTGTCTAGAAAAGTGGAAGGCGCTGGCACCCGTGATACAATGTATGCCTACATTAGTACGGGGGCTAACGTTTCACATTTTTATTTTGTAAACTATTTCTTATCTCACCTATGTTGTAAATGTGATTATATTGTAAACCTTTGTTTAAATTAAATACATTATTATTATTATTTATTCACTTTATTTATCATACTTCTCATAATTCATTTTATATTCATAAACTACATTTATAAAAAAAAAACGTTTAAAAATATAAAAGGGACCACGGAGACCCACCGGTGTCGGGTACAGGGACCAAGCCACCGGTGGTTAGGGCCTCAGAGACAGGAACTTCCTCACGATGCGTGCCGTGTCGAGAAGAACCGCCTTCTGAATCAAGGACTTGATCCAGCTGCCTAGTGCGAGCCTCTTTAGGTGTTGGTCGAGGCTCTTGGCGATTAGCCCATTTACCGACACGACTATCGGCACAATGATCGCCGAATCCACATCCCACATGTCAACAATCTCGTGAGCTAGGTCCAAATATTTAATCTCCTTCTCTTTTTCTGCCTTCACGAGATTGCCGTCATGCGGTATGGTGATATCGATTATCATTGCGAGTCGCTCTGCTCGGTCTGTCACTACAATATCAGGCTTATTGGCTACAATAGTCCTGTCTGTAATGATAGACCGATCCCAGTACAACAATGCACGACCATTCTCGAGAACTGGGTCGGGCACATATCTGTAGTACGGTACCTCTGAACCAACGAGATTATATTTAAGGGCTAGTTGCTGATGGATTATCCTGGCCACTTGGTTGTGTCTGTGCAAATACTGACCGTTGGCAAGACTCGAACAACCGGACACTATATGCCTGAGGGATTCCCCGGGTTGGTGACACGCCCGACATATGTCAACCGTCCCATCCCTCAGAATATACTTCCGGTAGTTGTTTGTCATGACAACTTCGTCCATAATTGCAAAGACAAAACCTTCGGTTTCTCCAAAGAGACCACCGAATCGCAGCCTGGAGATGGAAGCTTTAAAATTCACATCGGGCCCATGTAAGGCCCGGTAGAATCGTCCATGCAGCTCCTTGCCCCTCCATACTTCCCGTCGGTCCTCAGTACTAAGTACTGCAGGTTTGTGCCAGTTCTCTCTAGCCAGAGCGAGCGGGGTAAGTCCGGTATCAATTGTGACTACATCACGATGCACATCCACGCTCATCTGCAGAAAATAATCTCTGAGGTTGCACACCTCGTGGTTGTGGAGGGTCTTAGCATATAAAAAGCCTCGACCCCCACATTTCCGCGGGATGTACAGCCTCATTACCGATGAGCGTGGATGATGCATACGAGATGCAGTCAGGATTGAACGGACTTTTCTATCCAGGGCATCTAGTTCAGTCTGGGTCCACCTGAGTATGCCGAAGGAATACATTAGGACTGGCATGGCCCACCCGTTGCAGGCCCGCACCTTGTTGCCACCTGATAAAAGACTGTTAAGTACTTTTCTCAGGCGGCTAAAGAACCGAGCCTGCAACGTCTGTTTCATGTCAGTCTCAGATATATTCAAAGACTGCGACATACCCAGGTATTTGTAGGTCTCAGTCGGGGAGAGGGATCTAAGTTGTATGGAATCTGAGAGTTGTATCCCTGCAGATTCCATAATCTTGCCTCTCTTCACATGCATGACCGCACATTTATCCACACCAAATTCCATCCTGATAGAATTACTAAAGGTTTCAGTTACCTTAAGTAATGCAGTCAGTTGGAATTTGTTGGGGGCAAATAATTTCAGGTCATCCATGAAAAGGAGGTGAGATGTAACATGACCTCCTCTCCTGAACTGATAGCCTAGCCCTGAAGCCTCTAATAAGGTACTTAGAGGGTTCAGGGCCAGGCAAAACCACAAAGGACTCAAGCTGTCGCCCTGGAATATACCTCGCTTGATCATTATGGGAGCGCCGCAACCCAAGGTCGATCGACACCCTGGATAGCGCAATACAGTCCTCCATTGCCCCATACACGCCCTTAAGAAGGTGCATAGAGTTGTATCTACTTTGTACAACTCTAGCACCCTCAAAAGCCACGCATGAGGCACGGAGTCGTATGCCTTTTTGTAATCTATCCAGCATGTCGATAGATTCTTCCGGTTACGTCGCACCTGTTGGCTAATGGCCATGTCTATCAGAAGGAGCTCTTTAGTACCACGAGCCCCACTCTTACATCCATTTTGAGAAACAGATAAAATTGAATTATCAAATATATGTTTAGATAATTTCGTTCTCAAAATGGATGTAAGAAGTTTATATAAAGTTGGTAAGCACGTAATTGGCCTATAATTCTTGGGGTCCGTGGTACTACCAGACTTATAAAGTAGGTGTGTTACGCCGGATGTTAAAAAATCAGGCAGCGACCCTGATTCCAATGATGATTGAAATTGAGATGCTAAGCAAGCATGCGAACTTCGGAGCCATTTAAGCCAAAAATTGTGCAGTCCGTCTGGTCCCGCTGACTTCCAATTTTGTAAAGGACGGACTGCACTGGCTATGTCGTCAGTTATTATATTTATTGGCTCTATAGATGGAATTCGTTCACATGCTCGCTAAACATCCCCAATCCAATCACCCTCTTCATGGTTGACGGGCATCGACCAGCTGCTGCGCCAAAATGTGACAGTGGCATCATCATCCGGTCGACACCCATCACCATTACTGGCCGAGGAATCAGGGTGCACCCATCCCCGGTACACACACTTTTCGTCTCTTTGGAATGTGCGATTCAGGCAATATCGATCCACTCTTTTTTTATATCGCCGAATACGGTTTGCCCATGCATAAAGCTTTTGTTTTAGCAAGTCGATGCGCTCTGTAACTCGAGACAAATAATCTTGGGAACTGATACCAGTTCCCGCGAAGGCCCGAGTCACAAAGCGCATCACTCTCGGTCGTGTATTACCGGTTTTTTATTATTATTATGTATAGACAATTGTCTTTGAACTCAACTCTGGGTTGGGTATTTTGAACCAGGTACGGGTATACACCAAGTATTCTGGTTCAGTCGTGTTATGTGTCTAGGGATTTTGTGTGTTTGTTAGCAAATGGCTTGTTTGTGTCTCGCTTGGAGTCTGTTGTATGTTCTGCGTGTTTGTGGTGTTCTGAAATGTGAGTGAGGTCGGATTTAAGAAACGGCGAACTATGGAGCAGGTGTCTAATACAATGGATTTTTGTAGTGGTATGTATGTTTTTGGGTGAAGATCGATCATTTTTAAAGCGTTATGTAGTGTTTTTGGTATGATACCAATTGAGGATATAATTATGGGGACTATCTTAACTGTTTCTTGGTGCCACATCTGTTTTATTTCATCTGCTAAAGGTATATATTTTTGAATTTTTTCTGTGTGTTTTTGCTTTAAGTTGTTTGTGTTGGGAACGGCAATATCTATTAAATAGGTGGTCTTAGTAGTTTTTATCGTTAGTGTTATATCAGGTCTGTTGCTAAGGATAGTGCGGTCAGTGATGATGTCTCGATCCCAATAGAGTTTTACTTTATTGTTTTCTAGCACATTTCTCGGTTTGTATTTGTAGTAGGGTGTGTGTGTTTCTATCAGGTTATGTTTTAGTGCAAGTTGTTGGTGGATGTGTTTGGCGACGTTGTCATGGCGGTGTGTGTAGTCTTTACTGGCGAGTGCGCTGCAGCCCCCTGTGATGTGATCTATGTGTTCGGTGTATTGGTGGCATAGTCGGCATTTATCAGTTTCTATTGGCTCTTTCAAAATATATTTTGAGTAATTTCGTGTATTAATGACTTGATCTTGTATAGCTACAAAGAATCCCTCTGTCTCACTAAAAATGTTGCCTTTATTGAGCCAGGTAGTTGATGCAGTTCGGTCTATATGATCTTGTTCTAATTGGTGGGGATATTTACCATGGAGTGCTTTGCTTTTCCAGTTTTCTAACTTAAGGTCTTCTTTTAAGATTTTAGTTTTAGGATCAAATTGATTGTTGTTTAACTGTAAGGGTGTTCCGGAGTGAGATAAGTGAACGATTGCTTTGTGTAGTGTACTGTCGTTGGCTTTTCTGATAAAGTATGATCGTAAGTTATCTATCTGGGTGTAGTGTAAGTTTTTAATGTCGATAAAGCCCCGGCCTCCTAGTTTTCGGTTTAGTGTGAAACGTTGTACAGCTGTGTGTATGTGATGTATATTGTGTTTGTAGCATGTTGTTCTGGTTGTGGTGTTAAGAGAATTAAGTTCTGTATCTGACCATTTAATAATTCCGAAAGAATATGTTAATATGGGGATGGCATATGTGTTAATAGCTTTGACTGTATTTCTGGCGGATAACTGGGTGTGAAGTATTTTATTGAGTCTATGTTTGTATTTTGCTTTCAATGTATTTTTTATGTCAGAGTGGTTAATTGATGTGCTTTGTTGGTATCCTAAATATTTATAGGTTTCCCTGGGCTCCATACTATCTATTCTCCCTTCCTGTAGTTCAAGATCGAATGAATTTGTTTTACTGTGCTGGCCTTTAATTATACTATTGATTTTACATTTGTCTGTACCGAATGTCATTTTTATGTCTGTGCTAAATTTTTCTGTTAGGGTTAAAAGGTGGTCTAATTCTTGTCTATTACTTGCATATATTTTTATGTCATCCATGTATAGTAGGTGTATGAGTTTGATTCTATTGTCTCTGTCAATTGTGTATCCGTATGAAGTGTTATTAAGTATTCTGGAAAGGGGGTTTATGGCCAGACAGAACCACAAAGGACTAAGGGAGTCGCCTTGAAAAATACCGCGTGAGATTTTTATAGGTGATGTAGTAAGTGTTGTGGTGTTGGTTCTTAAACTAAGTTTTGTGGTCCATGTGGTCATTGCATGTTTTAAGAACTGTAGTAGACTGTCATCGATTTTGTATATTTTCAGAATATGAAGTAACCACGAGTGTGGTACGCTGTCAAAAGCTTTTTGATAGTTAATGTATGAGTAATATAGATTTCGGTGTTTCTGTTTGACTTGGTTATGGATTTCGGCATCTATGATCAGTTGTTCTTTACAGCCCATCGAACCTTTGCTGCAGCCCTTTTGTTCTTCTGGAATAATTTTGTTTGCTGAGATGTGAGAGTTGATTTTATGTGTGATTATGGATGTTAGTAATTTGTAAATGGTGGGAAGGCAAGTGATGGGTCTGTATTTGGCTGGGTTTGTAGTGTCTCTATCTTTGGGTTTTAAATAGGTTACTCCTTGTGTTAGAAATGTAGGTATGTCTTGCGGATTTTTAACCAGTTCATTTAATGAGTTTGCTATGTGCTGGTGTGTTGATGTAAAGTATTTGATTCAGTAGTTTTGTATTTTATCAGGTCCCGGTGCCTTCCAGTTTAAAGTTCTTTTTATTGCGAAAGTTACATCGTCTTTATCGATTACTATTAATGGCATTGGTTCAATTTTCTCCATCTCTTGCTCTTCTATTTTAGCCCACGACGAGTGTGTGTTATGATGAACGGGTTTCGACCATATATTTACCCAGTATTTTTGTATGTCTGCTATGTCTGGATGTTGTGTGACTGTGATGTTCTCAGTGTTGAGTTTTTGATAAAATATTTTTTGGTTATTGTTAAACAAAATATTATCTGACTTCCTTTGGTTGCTTTTCTTGTATCGGTTCAGTCGTTTAGCTTGTGCTTGTAGTTTCTGTTTACTTGTATCGAGTTGGTCTTCTAATTCGTGTCTAGGTTTGTGTTTAGGATTTAATTTCTGTTGCTTTTTATGTGTAAGGTTTCCATTTAAGTATTGTGTAAGCTGTCCTATTTCTTTTCTTAGTGCTATGATCTTGTTTTCTATACGTCTTTCCCATTGAGATTTCTTTTGAACGTTGTGCGTATTGGTTGTGTTTTTGTTGGGTGAACGGGAGGTGTTGTCTTTTGTCATTTTAGTTTGCCTATCGTGTAGTGTTGTTACTGTTTTTGCAGCACAATAGATGACAGTGTGAATTTCTTCTAATGTTACTGTATCTCTGTTTTGTAAGTGATTGTCAACTATTTCGTTCAGGGTATTTACAGTTTTTATCATCTGTCGAGAAGTTTGCAATTTAGGTATTAAGGGTCTGCATGATGGGTCTGTGCCTGTATATTTTATTAACATTTCGGTAAATATATTTTGCACGTGGTTAAAATCTATTGGCGTTACTGTTGAATTTGTAGGTTCATTTTCTTGAGTTTGGATGTGTTCGCTAGTTCCTAAGGATTGAATACTTTCTATCTGTGATATAGTTTGTTGCTCTTGTGTGTGTTGTGTATTCGGTATTGTTTGAGGTACGTTTGCGATAGGTGGCTGGCTGCTATGTTGGTACGTGTTAGGTGTATGTTGTACTTCGATAGTGTTATCAGTGTTGTTTAGTGTATGTGTAATGGTCTCCTTTATGCGTTCGCGTTCTACTGCTGATATTCTATTGTTTCTATGGATAACTCTTATCTGATCTGATAGACGTTGTTCAGAGATATGATTTAGCTCTGGAAATTTTTCTGTGAAGACTTGATGTAATAATTGTCTCCAGGCGGTCATGTCGGTTTCGCAGATAGTTACTGTGTAGTAGCAACGGAGGAGTTCTATGTTTATAGCATTAGTCCATTTCATCCGTTGTCTAATCTTTCCAGCAAGAGTGGTTGGGGGAAGTATATCTCGCAAAACACTTCTTGCTGGTGTGTTAGTGTCGATGTGTGAAAGTTGTGTGTTGTGATCTACGTTATTTGTATAATTTTGTAATAATCGCGTAGAGTTGGTGATGTCAGACGTGGGCACAGAAGAATTAGCAAACGCTTCTTGTGCAGCATCGCACGACATTGGTGATGTAGTAGTGGATCGGGATGATTGATGATATTGTATTGTATAAGGTGACGATGATCTGGGTGATTGATATAAACTATGTGTGGATGATATTGGTGATGAAGAGTTTGTATAGTGTAGGGGTGATGAGATTTCATCATTAGTTGCAACAGTACTGGACTGGGCAGACCTTAGCGATACGTTGCCCCCCCCAGAATACGAGGGGCAGCCCGAGCCTGACGGCCCGGGGCGGGATTCTCCCGTGTGGGTACCCGCCTGGGGTAGTTCTCTGTTTCTAAGTCGCATCGCATATTGGTATTACTATGGCTCCGTTGGTCATTGGTGAGTATATAGCGCAATGCTGCCAATGTCCGCCCCTCACGTGGCTACAGGTGGTCGAGCCGGACGTGGAGTTAGATTTGTGATTTTATTATTATTATTATTATGTATAGACGATTATCTTTGAACTCAACTCTGGGTTGGATATTTTGAACCAGGTACGGGTATACACCAAGTATTCTGGTTCAGTCGTGTAGTGTGTCTAGTGAATCTGTGTGTTTGTTACAAAATGGTCTGTTTGTGTCTCGTTTGGACTTTGTTGTATGTTTTGCGTGTTTGTGGTGTTTGGGATGTTCTGAAGTGTGAGTGAGGTTGGGTTTAAGAAACGGCGGACTATGGAGCAGGTGTCTAATACAATTGATTTTTGTAATTGAATGTATGTTTTTGGGTGTAGATCAATTATTTTTAAAGCATTATGCAGTGTTTTTGGTATGATACCAGTTGAGGATATAATTATGGGGACTATCTTGACAACTTCTTGGTGCCACATCTGTTTTATTTCATCTGCTAGTGGTATGTACTTTTGAACTTTTTCCGTGTGTTTTTGCTTTAAGTTGTTTGTGTTGGGAACGGCAATATCTATTAAATAGGTGGTCTTAGTGGATTTTATCGTTAACGTGATATCAGGCCTGTTGCTAAGGATAGTGCGGTCAGTGATGATGTCTCGATCCCAATACAGTTTAACTTTATTGTTTTCTAGCACATTTATCGGTTTGTATTTGTAGTAGGGTGTGTTTGTTTCTGTTAGCTTATGTTTAAGTGCAAGTTGTTGGTGAATGTATTTGGCGACGTTATCATGGCGATGAGTGTAATCTTTGTTGGCAAGTGCGCTGCAACCTCCTGTGATGTGATCGATGTGTTCGGTGTATTGGTGGCATAATCGGCATTTATCCGTCTCTATTGTCTCTTTCAGAATATATTTTGAGTAGTTGCGTGTTTTAATTACTTGATCTTGTATTGCTATAAAGAATCCTTCTGTCTCACTAAATATGTTGCCTTTAGTGAGCCAGGTAGTTGATGCCGTTCGGTCTATATGCTCTTGTTCTAGTTGGTGGGGATATTTACCATGAAGCGCCTTGCTTTTCCAGTTTTCTAACTTTACGTCCTCTTTTAGGATTTTGGTTTTTGGATCAAATTGAGTGTTGTTTAATTGTAGAGGTGTTCCTGGGTGTGGTAGGTTGACTATTGCTTTGTGTAGTGTGCTGTTGTTGGCTTTTCCGATAAAGTATGATCGTAAGTTTTGTATTTGAGTGTAGTGTAGGTTTTTTATGTCGATAAATCCCCGACCACCTAGTTTTCGATTTAGTGTGAAACGTTGTACAGCTGTATGTATGTGATGGATGTTGTGTTTATTGCATGTTGTTCTGGTTGTGGTGTTTAGAGAGTTAAGTTCGGTATCTGACCATTTAATAATTCCGAAAGAATATGTTAATATGGGGATGGCATATGTGTTAATTGCTTTTACTGTATTTCTGGCGGATAGCTGGGTGTGAAGGATTTTATTAAGTCTTTGTTTGTATTTTGCTTTCAGAGTGTTTTTTATATCAGTGTGATTAATTGATGTGCTTTGATGATATCCTAAGTATTTATATGTTTCTCTTGGTTCCATGCTATCTATTGTCCCTTCTTGTAGTTCAAGATCGAATGAATTTGTTCTACTATGCTGACCTTTAATAATGCTGTTGATTTTACACTTATTTGTACCGAACGTCATTTTAATGTCTGTGCTAAATTTTTCTGTTAGTCTTAAAAGGTGATCTAATTCTTGTCTGTTACTTGCATATAATTTTATGTCGTCCATGTATAGTAGATGTGTGAGTTTGATTTTATTATCTCTGTCAATTGTATATCCGTATTTACTATTATTAAGTATTCTGGAGAGGGGATTTATGGCTAGGCAGAACCACAGAGGACTAAAAGAATCGCCTTGGAAAATACCGCGAGAAATTTTGATAGGTGATGTAATGAGTGTTGTAGTGTTAGTTCTTAGACTGAGTTTTGTTGTCCATGTCGTCATTGCATGTTGTAGAAATTGTAGTAAACTGTTGTCAATTTTGTATATTTTCAAGATGTGTAACTTGGTTGTGGATCTCAGCATCTATTATTAGTTGTTCTTTACAACCCATTGAACCTTTAGTGCAGCCTTTCTGTTCCTCAGGTATGATATTGTTTTCTGTAATGTGTGAATTAATTTTTTGTGTGATGATGGATGTTAGTAATTTGTAAAGGGTGGGGAGGCATGTGATGGGTCTGTATTTGGCTGGGTTTATAGTTTCTTTATCTTTGGGTTTTAAATAGGATACTCCTTGAGTAAGAAAAGCGGGCATGTCCTGTGGGTTTTTAATGAGGTCATTTAGTGAGTTTGCTATGTGTGAGTGTGTTGAGGTTAAGTATTTGATCCAGTAGTTGTGTATTTTATCAGGCCCCGGTGCCTTCCAGTTTAAAGTCCTTTTTATTGCAAATGTAACATCGTCTGTGTCTATAACGACTAGTGGCATAGGTTCTACTTTCTCCATCTCTTGTTCTTCTATTTTTGCCCACGATGAGTGTGTGTTATGTTGCACGGGCTTCGACCAGATATTTTCCCAATAATTTTTAATATCTGTTATGTCTGGATGTTGTGTAACTGTTATGTTTTCTGAATTAAGTTTTTGATAGAATATTTTTTGGTTATTATTAAACAGGATATTATCTGACTTTCTTTGGTTGCTTTTCTTGTAACGATTTAATCGTTTAGCTTGTGCTTGTAGTTTTTGTTTGTTTGTGTCTAGTTGATCTATTAATTCGTCACGGGTTTTGTTATTAGGGTTTAATTTCTGTTGTTTCTTCTGTGTCAGGTTTCCGTTTAGGTATTGTGTGAGCTGTCCTATTTCTTTTCTTAATGTTATGATTTTGTTTTCAATGCGTCTTTCCCATTGTGGTTTCTTTTGAGTGTGGGTTTTAGTGTTAGATGATACGGAGTAATGGTCAATTGTTTTCTTAGTTCGCCTATCGTGTAATGTTGATACTGTTTTTGCAGCACAATAAATTACTGTTTGGATGACTTCTAATGTAGTGGTATCACTGGTTTGTAAGTGTTTGTCAACTATTTCGTTTAGAATGTTTACAGTTCTTATCATCTGTCGGGTACATTGCAATTTCGGTATAATAGGTCTAAGTGTTGGGTCTGTACCTGTATATTTTAATAGCATCTCAGTGAAGATATCTTTTACCTGGTTCGGATCTATTGGCGTCACTGGTGTATTTGTTGATTCGTTTCCTTGTATTTGGATGTGTTCGTTAGTTCCTAGAGTTTCAATAGCACCTGTCGGTGTAATAGTTTGTTGTTCTTGTGTGTGATTCGTAGCTGGTGTAGGTTGAGATAGGCTTATGATATGAGGCTGGATGTTATGTAGGTGTGTGCTGGATGTCTGTTGTGTTTCTATGGTGTCATTAGTATTACTTGTTATTACATGTGAAATGGTGTGTTTTATGAGTTCTCGTTCTGCTTCTGATATTCTATTGTTTCTATGTATTACTCTAATTTGATCTGATAGACGCTGTTGAGAGATATGACTCAACTCTGGGAATTTTTCTATAAAACTTTGATGTAGCAATTGTCTCCAGGCGGTCATATCGGTTTCGCAAATGGTAACTGTGTAGTAGCAACGGAGGAGCTCTATATTTATATCATGAGTCCATTTCATCCGTTGTCTACTTTTTCCAGCTAGAGTGGTTGCGGGCAGTATATCCCGCAAAACACTTCTTGCTGGTGTGTTAGTGGCGATGTGTAAGGATTGTGTGTTGTGATCTACGTAGTTAAGATTAGATTCTAATATACGCGTAGGGTTAGTGATGCCAGACGTGGGCACAGAAAATTCAGCAAAAACTTCTTGCGCAACATCGCATGGCATAGGTGATGTGGATCTGGATGATTGATTGGAGTACAATGGATGAGGCGGTAATGAGCTGGGTGATTGAAATAGACTATGTGTGGATGATATTGGTGATGATGAGCTTGTATAGTGTAGGGATGATGAGGTTTCATCATTAGTTGCAACAGTACTTATTATTATTATTTTGTCAAAATTTCTTTTTCTCAGCATTGTAAGAATGCCGGCTCTTCAATGAAACCACGGGCCTAAGCCAAGTGAGATTCATTTATTGGGTACAGTTGAGTATTTGTGTCTTCCTGTAAAAATTTACGATTTATTCTACACGTGTTTAATATGGCGGCTTTTTGCATCGTCATGTATGTATTTGTAGGCAAATCAATTTGGTGTAAGTAATGTTGAAGGTGTATTGGTATTATACCCGTGCTAGAGAGTACCAGAGGCACAATATATACTCTGTTCATCTTCCATATTCTGAGTAATTCTTCTTTTAGATCTGTGTATTTGTGTATTTTTTCGGTTATTGTCTTTTGTAGGTTGTGTGTGTTAGGAACTGCTATGTCTATAATGTATGCGTGTTTATTTTGTTTGTCTATCATGGTTATATCCGGTCTATTGTTGTGTATGGTTTTATCAGTTAGTATTGCTCTGTCGTAATAAATCTTGTGATTCTGATTCTCTAGCACAGGTTTAGGCACATATTGATAATAGGGTACAGCTTTAGGTGGTAAAAGGTTATGTTTGATCGCTAATTTCTGATGAATTATATATGTAACTTGGTTGTGTCTGTGGGTGTAGTCGGTTTGAGCTAAGTTTGGACATGCACTGGTGATGTGTTGAATAGTTTCAGCTGAGCGGTGACATTTCCTGCATTTGTCATTATGTACAGTAGGATCCTTTAGTATGTGTTTTTTGTAATTGTAAGTGTTAATAACCTGGTCTTGAATCGCGATCATGAAGCCTTCAGTCTCAGGAAACAGTGAACCTAACTTTAACCATTTATTTGAGGCATCTAGGTCTACGTGTGACTGCTCTAAATCATGTAAATGTCTTCCATGTAGTTCTTTGGAGCGCCATTTATTAATCTTATCGGTGAAATGATTTTGTGGGCTTTGATATGTAATGTTTCTGTTGGATAAGTTCAGCGGGGTACAGTTTTTGTCTAGATCAACTATGGCTGAGTGAACATTGCTTGTAGTAACTTTACTAAAGAAAAAATCTCGAAGGTTTTGAATTTGTCCTTCCCATAAAACATTTAAATCTATGAGTCCTCTTCCCCCCTTTTCCCTCTTTACTGATATTCTTTCTATAGCTGACTTTGGGTGTAGGTAATTGTGTTTGGTTAGTGTGGTCCTGATTTTAATTTCTAAACTACGGATATCTGTACGAGTCCATTTAACTACACCAAATGAAAACGTTAACACTGGTATTGTAAAAGTATTAATTGCTTTGAACAAATTTTTTGAGTAAAGTTGTTTTTTGCATAGTAGATTCAGTCGTTTTGTGAACTCTAAACATAACTCTTTCTTAATTTTGCTGTGGTCGATGATATTCGATTGGTGAATACCTAAGTATTTATAAGTATCTGTCGATCCCATAAATTGAAATCTGTCAGTTTCACCTGCATTATTAATGTTACTTACTATTTTGCCCTTGTGGATATGTAGAGTGCGACATTTATCGAGACCAAATGACATATTTATATCTTTGCTGTACTGTGCGGTTAATTCTATAAGAGATTTTAAGCAGTTCTCAGACTTTGCGAATAGTTTAATGTCGTCCATGTACATGAGATGTGTTACAGCTGTATCTGTATTTAATTTATAACCATTTGCTGTATTATTGAGTAGGTGAGATAATGGATTCAAGGCCAGGCAAAACCATAGCGGGCTGAGAGAGTCTCCCTGAAAAATGCCATTCCTGATATGAATTTCGTCTGTGGTAATAGTGTCTGTACCATTATTAAGCTGTAGTGTCGTTCGCCAATCAGACATAGCATTCCTCAAGAAGTTAATGATGTTGGGGTTTATTTTGTATACTTGTAGGATTGTAAGTAACCAGGAATGTGGGACGCTATCAAATGCTTTTTTATAATCTATGTATGATACAAATAAGTTTCTTTTTTGTGTATGAGCACATTTCAGAATGGTAGAGTCTATTACAAGTTGTTCTTTACATCCTCTATGATTTTGCCTACATCCTTTCTGTTCTTCCGACAGTATATTGTTTCGGTGAAGGTGACTATTGATATTTTGTGTAATGAGTGCAGTGATAAGTTTGTAGATTGTTGGGAGGCATGTAATGGGGCGATATTGAGAGGGGTTTGATGTATCATTACTTTTAGGAAGCATATAAGTGACTCCCTTTGTAATAAATTTGGGTAACGGTTGTTCACCTGCAATGAGTTCTGTGATGTTTTTCGCTATTATGTAAAGTGAAAAACTTTTTGTACCAAAAATTGTGAACGTTGTCTATACCAGCCGCTTTCCAATTTTTCATTTTTCTAGTGGCTATTGCTACATCCTCTGGCGTGAAATCCATTAGTTCCATGTCATCTACGTTAATCATTCTATTTCTTTCTTCATAAATCCATTTTGCATCATCATTATGGTTATTTGGTTTTTCCCACAAATCAGCCCAGTAGTTTCTAAGTTCACTTGTTTCAGGAATGATATTATTGGTATTGCTCTGTATTACATTTTCTCTACATGACCTATAAAAATTCTTCTCATTTCCTGTAAAAAGTTTATTATCTTCTTTCCTTTGTAGCGCTTTTAGGTATCTTGCTAATCGTTGAGATTTTAAAATTAATTTTTGCTTTAACGTGTCTAAATATTCTACTGGCCTAACATTATTGGGTTCATGAATACTATGTACTTTTGTTTTTTTTAATATAGTTTCAACTGCTTTGACTACCTTTCTCGATCTATTGTTGTTTATATATTGAGTCAATCTACCTATATCAGCTCTTAAATTTTTTATATCTATTTCGAGTCTCATTTGCCAAGCAGGTTTATTATTTTTACGAGATTTATTTTGAGTGGCTGGGTTATGTGTTCGTATTTTATATCCTAAGTTTTGACATATAACGTATGCACTGCAGTATATAAGTGTGTGTATGGAAACTAAATCAGAATCTACAGAATAAAACCGATGCAGTACATGTTTGTTAAAAATATCGATAAATCCATAAAGTTTCTTATTTTCTCTAAGTTTTGGTAGTTTAGGGCGTGCTGTAGGATCTGTGCCTGTGTATTGAATGAGAGCAGTTTCCAGTTGATTAATAAATTCAAGTGTAGTTGTTTCTACTTCTGTAGATTCTCTGGTCTGTGTGATTACTGTCTGTTGTGATAGCGATTCGGATGAGAGATTTGTTTGAGTTGATGCATGTTGAGTGAATGTTTCGTACTGTGTATGTGATATGTTTGATGCTAATGTCTGTGTATTTGGGCTGGGGCCTAATGTGTTTGGTGAAATGTGTTCTAGGTTTAATAAATGTAATTGATCTGTAGACTGGGATTGATGGAGAGAAATATAATGTGTATTTTCTGACGTGTTTATGGGATTTAAACCTTCACTTGATTCGTCTTCTAATTTTCTGCGTACTTCTTCTTTTAATTGATCTAAAGTATCCTGTGATAGTCGTTTATTTCTTACTATTGTTCTCATTTGGTCTGACACGCGCTGTTCAGAAACTGTGATTTGTGGGCACTGACGTGAGAATAGTTCGTGCAATCGTTTCCTATACGTTGTCATATCAGTCTCTAATTTCGTTATATAATAATAGGTACGCATGATAAATATATTGGCATCCTTGCTCCAAGACATGCGCACCCTTGGTTTGCCAGCTTTGGTGGACGCGGGTAAAAAGGTATTTACCTCCCGCGCAACATCCAAGACTGGTGTGGATGGATCACTTAAATTATCTATAGGTGGTGATGAACAAATCGACGAGGGTAACGATTGCAATGATGGTGTATATGAAACGGTGCTAGGGCTATATGGTTCAATCGGGCTATTTGTAATAAAGTCAGTCTGTCTGTCAGAATGGTCTTGGTCGGCTGAAGTATCTTCGGGTGACCCGGTGGGAGCCCGCCTGCTCAACTCCTCACCACTGACGGCTTGCATGCTGTGACACCCAGCGTCAGCTCCAGGTGTGCCCCGGCGATTGCCCCCGGGAAGCGGTCCTCTTAATTTTCTTTTCGAACGTGTCTCCATGATGAATGGGTTTCCATGAGCCATGTTGGCCGCGCCAGTAACTTATAAATCGCGTGTCCGCCCCTCACGTGAGTCTGATGGTCGACTCGGACGTATGGTTGGATTTGAGGGGCTAATTATTATTATTATTATTATTATTATCTGATCTCAAGTTACGCGAGCGTGACCAAATTATGAAGCATTTGTACGGCGCCAGTGGCTCGCTGTAGTGGTAAAATAACGAATGCGAGCGATTGAAGAGCGATTTTAAGCCATTCTTTTTTCAAGATTTAAGACATCACTATATAGTATAAAACAAAGTCTGTCTTCTGTCTGTCTGTCCCTATGTATGCATAAATCTTAAAAAATACGCAACGGATTTTAATGCGGCTTTTTTAATAGTTATAATGATTCAAGAGGGAGGCTTATATTATGTGTAATTGACGCGGGTGAAGCCGCTGGCGACGTCTAGTAAACTCATACACAAGAAATCAAGTTAACAAGTAATTATTTTGTTGCTTCGCTTCGTTATTACTTCTAGGAAAACCTAGCCGTTGCATTAATATATGAAACCGTCTCATGCAGGTAACTACTCCTAAAGTACTTTAGAGCCTGCGATGATACAAGGAAATACGCAACTAATTTGCACCTCACAAATTGCCGATATCAAGGAAAAGTTTATCACTACTTCCCTCAAACATATCTTATCAATTTCACAGAGTATTCATATCAATAAAAATATAACCGAATCCCTCTTCGAAAACCTCATACACGAGCCTTTTACGCGACGCCCAAAAACTTTTCACGAATATCAATATACCACTTTATTTACTTCGAACACAAAATACAAAACTTTCCTTACTTATATCACTTGGCAACACTATTAATAGTGTTGGGCCCTAGTTATCCCGCGTCTGCGACTTAAGTAATCCCGTCCCTGGGACTTACTTGGACGATAAGCAGCTGATACACATACGTGATTGTCAAAGTCCGGGTTTCCTAATTAATTTTGGGATTATTTGCGTAAGACCAACCCTCTTTGGCCAACTTATATATGTATGGAAGAGAATTTTCAAGTGGGTTTATATATACGTATATGTATAATATAAATAATCGCGGCTGTTTTTCGAGAGGGTAGGTAGGAAATGGGGACGGATTAGGTACTTTTAAGTATCGTGAAGGTGTGTGCTTTGTTGAATTACTGAATTAATAATAAGTTGACAGCGCCTATGGCAGATCAAAAAGTCCATAGATAAATAGTCCATAGCTCAAGTCAGCTTATGGTTCTATTTATAAATCGTCTGATATATTATTTAAGGCCTCTTTTTCATGTGCGCAGTCTTACAGGTGGTCTATTCAACAGAGTGTAAAGACCGCCTGAAGGCCTGTGATATGGCGTTGCAATTCTTGTCCTAATACAACTGTGATCGATGGATTTTGCGTCTCTCCAAAGCACAATAGTCGCCAGATGTCTATACCAGATCAAGCGGTTAACCATCCAAGTGATGATCTCTGCAAGCATTGTTTTACTTTGCCGATGTATTGCGAATGGCAAGGCAAGTCATGCTATGAGCAGAAGTAGGGAGATCACCTGTTATGGTTCAGATTCCATTGTTCATTAAAATCAATAAGCATATCATCATCATCATCAGCTCTTTATACGGCCTCTTCTCACTATGAGAAGGGTAAGGCCATAGTCCACCACGCTGGCCAAGTGTGGGTTGGCAGACTTCACGTGTCTTTCGAGAACGTTATGGAGACCTCTCAGACATGGAGGTTTCCTCACGATGTTTTCCTTCACCGATAAGCAAGCGATAATTAATAATTTAATACGCACTTAACTTCGAAAAGTCATTGGTGCGTGCCGTGGATTCGAACCCGAGACCCTTTGCTTGGCAGTCTGTCGGTCTCTCCCTTCGGCGGATGATATATAGAAATATGGATGAATAGAATCTACAATTTTCAATTAAAATTCCGATGCCGTGATGATGCTTGTCCGTGTGTGTGGTTGACGGCATAGAATACAAGTTTCACCCCCCTCTATTTTCCCGTGGGTGTCGTAAGAGGCGACTAAGGGATAAAACGATGCAAATACCATCTTTGCGTAGAGACGGAAAACTCGACATCAAACCCTATACGACTGCCTCGTTGGTCTCGCGGCATAAATGTGCGCGTGGGATCGGGAGGTCCCGGGTTCGATTTCTGGGTCGGGCAGTGCTATTGGGTTTTTCTAGTCTGGCAATGTGCCCGGTACGGCAATAGGCTCGCCCCTTATTACGTGGGACTACAGTATATCTGGCGAAAAGTGGGTGTAGAAATACACCTCTGCCTACCCCTTCGGGGATAAAAGGCGTGACGATATGTATGTATGTATGTAATTCCGATGCCTGATCCAATGGTCAACCGTCCGCTAAAATGTCTAAAACTTATCTGTTTCTTGGCTAATCATAAACACACTATCCTAAAAAAGTTGAGTATATGATCTGAATATCAATAAGATGAAAAACTCGAAGTTATTTGAACGTAACAAAATACTTTAACTTGAGTTTATAACTTTTCCTTCATTCCAACTGAATGCTCGGGTGGCGCAGTGATTTGTGTAGTCATCCCACCATAAACGACACTGCAAGCATTTTGATTTCGATTACTATACAAAACCGATCATGTTTAATTTCTCATCATCTTCTAAGCGTTATGCCAGTTTCAATCTGGGGTCCGCTTACTAGTCTAACCGGATTTGGCTGAATATTAGCTTTTCCACAGAGCGACTGCCTGTCTGACCTCCGCAACCTGAAGGGATAGCGATATTCCATGGTTTAGACTGGTGTCAGTTTATTTAGAAGGTACTAACGCCCTATAACGACTGTCAAAGATATTCATGACAACCGGGACCGACGGCTTAACGTGCTCTCCGAGGCACGGGACAAGCGATAATTAACAATTCAATACGCACATACTCCAAAAGTCATTGGTGCGCGCCGTGGATTCGAACCTGATACCCTCTGTATGGCAGTCTGTTGGTTTCTCCACTAGGCTATCGCTGCCTTCATAATGTTTTCTTTCTACTTAATAAAATAGGCGGCAAACGTGTCGAGTGATCGCCCGATGGAAAGCGATTACAGCCGTCAATGGACACAAGCAACACCAAAATAATCAAAGTGTGTTGCTGCCTTTTGGGAAGGGAAAAGGAATAGGAGGAAGAGGAGGAAAATGTGGTGGAGCCTCCGGCACTCTCAGTCTCTGAACGAAAGGCAACATGTAAAGAAGCTGTTAGTTTAGGTCGACTTAATGTGAGAGGGTAGTACTTTCTCGGTCGAACCTGTTCATTCATGCTGAATAGTTAGTTTTGTTTTATGTTGTAGCAATTGCCTTGTCCTTGATCTTTCGAAGGACTTAAAAGCATGAACTTTCGAGGGACTTACACATACATACATATGCTCACGCCTTTTTCCCGCCGGGGTAGGCAGAGACAACAGAACACCACTTGCTTCTATCCTTACAAACCTCACGCGCTTCCTCTATTCATTATTGTTTTCATACATGCTCGCCGGTTACGGGTGCTACGGACTTTTTCGGTTTTTCAAGACGTCCCCAATTTGAAAAGCAAAAGATCTTAAATATTAGTATGACTAACACGCTTACGAACATAAGTTAATGAATTGCAAGTAATTACAGCTACGTTTATGTAACTATCATTTCCTTATGCATATAATATGACAACACTTATGGCGGGTTCGAATTTTACACGAGACTACACTTGTCTTGTGTTACACTTGTCTTCACAAATTCAAGCTTCGAGTCTAGGTGAACTTTGTGTGCGTTGATATTTTGTAAAATCACCCACAGCAATAAATTTATTCACAGTGCTAAGAGTCGTTCTTAAAAATTACCAGTACGGGAGATGTCATAATGTTTTTTAAGGTTCCGTAGCCAAAATTGGCAAGTCTATCTATAATTCAATAAAATAATATCTATAATTTTATCGTATCATATGAAATTCAATAAAACTAACCAAATAAAAGGTACTATCGTACCTATAATGAAGTCAATAACAGTGATTATAATCCAATCAGTCCGGGTTTAGCTTGACAATGCTGCGGTGTGCGGTGGCAGCCACTCAGCTTTGTATATTACAATGTTTTGATCATTCATTCACGTTACTGTGTGGTTTGCATGGTGTGTGGCGACGCGGTTAATACACAGGGAAGTTTGTAATTTTGTATAGGCGATAAATAAGTTAAAAATATAATGACGCAAATAGTATTGAAAATATTTTGAAGAATCCACAAAAATGCACCTAGTGTCAGTTATTTCTGCATCGCCTTAAATTGACAGGTAGAGTAGCCCAAGGCATGAAGTTCGTCTATATATGACATTTGCTTTTTTGTGCAAAACCTTGTAATAAATAAAAAATCCAACCACCAAGAACTAAGGGTCCCAAGCCAACCTCACCTGCAAGTGGTGCACCTACCGATCAACGGACGAGGCTCTGGCAAACAAAATATCCCGATAAGCGGCATTAGGCTCGCCACCTATTACGTGGGATCAAAACACTGGCGAAAAGTGGGCGTTTAATAAGCCTCTGCCTACCCCTTCGGGGAGGCGTGAGTCTATGTATGTATGTATGTATATATCGTCATCGTATCAGTCTCTCGTAATCCACTTCTGGATATGGTATACCCTTAAATTGCATCACAGTAGTATTGTAAGACAATGAAAGGATTTAGCGTACTACACCAGGCTGGATTGATACAATGTTTGATATCGTGTTTTCTGTCTGTGTCTTCCTACTAATTGCTATGATAATATTTGTTTGTGTAGTCCAGGTAGTGTCTTCTTTGTCGCTCACGAAATGTAATTTGCTAGTGACATTTTGTATTCTTAATCGGCCACCAAGTGGAAATAAGTTATGCTCAATTCATGCATAAATATGAACACAAACTAAAGCCACAAGACGATATCAAAACTAAAAACAAAACATCAAAACTTTCATATCGCTTATGAAAACTTTACAATCCTTAGGAAGAACAGTTGATGCGAACCTGTCTTTCCAGGTAGCATGAACAACCATCGCTTTAAAACCCTTAGGGAAATCACACCATTGCAAAAATAATCGCATCAAATTTCGAAGCATTTTTTACTAAAATCAACAAGTTTCTATGTATTCATTCGTTCGGTGTCAGCGTTGAATCACATTTGAACGATCTATCATCGTTCAGTTCAATCAGTCATTTATTCAATAGCCTTTTTATGTATCTTAAGCCAGCTCGCGGCGTGAACTTTTGAATAGAAGCGAATGAATGAGATATGTTTAGTGACAGAATCGTGCTGGGAAGTCATGTTTGGGTTTTAATCGGATTTACTGCTGATAAAAGAACATATTATGTACCCTATATATTTCGTTGACCTGATTTTACTCTTTTTAGGAGCGGTTTTGAGGCGAAACACATACAATGGAATATGGAATTTTACACAAGCAGCTTATCTAGTACCTAAAAGATTGCAGGGAATCTCATTCTCTCCCGTTCCTCATGGAGGAGTTATTTGCGCTCTTTGTAATTTCCGAAGTATTTACAGGACATAATCCGAATTAACAAATATGTGGCCAAAATCTATTCTTCCCCCATAACACAGGAATTTCCTAGCATGGGGTCATATTTCATTACCATGTAAACTGATTAATGCATTTATTGTAAGAACAACATTGTAATACTGATTGTGCCAATAAATTATTATTATTATTATTTAAAGTACAGCAAGATAAAGAATGTAAATAAGTTTTAGAATTCCCAAATATTTTGTCAGTCAGTACATCTGCAGATTTATCCATTGTTGATGTTTGCACTTTGCACTGTCAGAATCATATATTTGATTTGGACTCATCCGAATCAAAATATAAACCACTTGGAAACAACGGCTTTTTACTTCACGCGCATAAAAAAATTACGATTGCGAGCGATTGATGTGATCACTACATAGTATAAAACAAAGTCTGTCTTCTGTCTGTCTGTCCCTATGTACGCTTAAATCTTAAAAACTACGCAACGGCTTTTAATGAGATTTTTTTTTAATAGATAGAATCATTCAAGAGGAAGGTTTATATGTATAATGACGCGGGCGAAGCCGCTGGCGAGGTCTAGTGAACTCATACACAATAAATCAAGTTAACAAGTAATTATTTTGTCGCTTCGCTGGTCTTTGGTTATTATAGACTCACGCCTGTATCCCCGAAGGGGTAAGCAGAGGTGTAATATTACACCCACATTTCGCCATGATCCCACGTAATAGGGGGCGAGCCTATTGCCGTATCGGGCACATTGCCAGACTCCGTGCTGCTACTGAGAATTTCCTAACAGAAAAACTCAATAACACTTTGCACGGCCCGGGAATCGAACACGAGACCTCCCAATCCCACGCGCATATTTATGTCGCGAGACCAACGAGGCTTTGGTTATTACTTCTAGGAAAAGCTAGCCGTTGCATTAATATATGTAACCGTCTCAGGCATGTAACTACTCCTAAAGTACTTTAGAGCCTGCGATGATACAAGGAAATACACAACTAATTTGCACCTCACAAATTGCCGATATCAAGGAAAAGTTTATCACTACTTCCCTCTAACACATCTTATCAATTTCACAGAGTATTCATATCAATAAAAATATAACCGAATCCCTCTCCGAAAACCTCATATACGATCCTTTTAAGCAACGCCCAAAAACTTTTCACGAATATCAATAAGTATACCACTTTATTTACTTCGAGCACAAAATACAAAACTTTCCTTACTTATTTCACTTGGCAACACTATTAATAGTGTTGGGCCCTAGTTATCCCGCGTCTGCGAGTTAAGTAATCCCGTCCCCGGGACTTACTTGCCCGGACGATAAGCAGCTGATACACATACGGGATTTTCAAAGTCCGGGTTTCCTAATTAATTTTGGGATTATTTGCGTAAGACCAACCCTCTTTGGCTAACTTGTCTATGTATGGTAGAGAATTTTCAAGTGGGTTTATATATACGTATATGAATAATATAAATTATCGCGGCTGTTTTTCGAGAGGGTAGGTAGGAAATGGGGATGGATTAGGTATTTATAAGTATGTGTTTATTCGTGAAGGTGCCTTGTATAATTACTGAATTAATGATAAGTTGACAGGGCCATTGGCAGATCAGAAAGTCCTTAGACAAATAATGGCTCACGTACTGACGTGAAAATAATATATCACACAATTTAGAGACACACAACTATTGTCATCTATGGTTATGTGTCTCTAAATTGTTTAAGACTCGAAATTGTGTGATATATTATTTTAGGCTCAGATCAGTGAAGTAAGATTTTAGGTCTCCTTTCCGTGTAAATGTGCGGTCAAACCTCGCGGACCAAATGGGGGCGCACCATCGTTGCGCCGCGGTGGGCTGCAGAGGAAGAGGAGATGCGGTGTTGCGTTGCCGTCCTCCCTATCCTCTGCGGCCGCTGGGTTTTTTGGCGGCGGAGCCTAACACCTCCATCCACCGACAAGGGGTTTCGTTCGGGCCAATACCCGTCGGGGGGTAGCGAGGAATGCTTCGGTGAAATCCTACCCTCCGACACATGGGTACATGAGGAGCATGGGTTGGTTTTTAGTCAGTAAGAGTGTGACTGTCCCCTTCGTCCTTCCACCAGGGCGGAGGGACTCCATAAGGATTTTCCAACCCGACACCAAAAAAAAATTCGATGATGGTTCGATTCCTACACAACAGTTCACCGAACGGGGTATCACAAAATTTAATCACTACCAGCTATCCTCCTATCATATGTATCATATCATCAATCATCATATCAGCCACTATACGACACTGCTAGACATAGACCTCCCCCAAAGCTCTCCACTCACCGATATTGAGCCACCCGCATCCATCCGCTGCCCGCGATCCCAACAATATCGTCGGATGATATATAGAATTATGGATGAATAAAATCTTCAATTTTCAATTTTATAAAAGGGTGCATAGGGTTCCCACCAAGAACTTAGGGTCCCAAGCCAACCTCACCTGCAAGTGGTGCACCTGCCGATCAACGGACGAGGCTCTGGCAAACAAAATATCCCGATAAGCGGCAATAGGCTCGCCACCTATTACGTGGGATCAAAACTCTGGCGAAAAGTGGGCGTTTAATATGCCTCTGCCTACCCCTTCGGGGAAACAGGCGTGAGTCTATGTATGTATGTATGTATAAAAGTCTGATGTCCTATCCAATGGTCAACCGTCCGTTAAAATGTCTAAAAGTTATCTGTTTCTTTGCTAATCATAAACACAATGTCCTAAAAAAGTTTGGCGTATGATCTGAATATCAATAAGATGAAAAACTCGAAGTTATTTGAACGTAACAAAATTTTTTAACCTGAGTTCAGAACTTTTCCTTATTCCATCTGAATGCTCGGGTGGCGCAGTGATTTGTGTAGTCACCCCACCATAAAAGACACTACAAGCATTTTAGTATGGATTTTTTTTTCGTTTGAGTTTGTGATCAACTCTGGTGTCAGAGTTTTCAGACCGCCTTAAGGCCTTCGACATGGCCTAACGATCCTTGTCCTGAGGCAAGAACCGGGATAGACAGCTTTACGTGCCCTCCGAAGCATGGTAGCGCTCTAATGTAAATGCCACACGCGGTCAACCATCAAAATGGCGACGAGTGCAGGCGTTGCTTAACTACTACGAACGCAAGTCAAGTCTCACTATGTGCGTTACCATACAAGGCGATAGTTGTTTTTATTTTTCGTGGTAGGCGGCAAACGAGCGTGCGGATCGCCTGATGGTAAGCTATTACTGCCACGCATGGACACAACCAGCACGAGAGCGATGCTGCGCTTTGGGTTGGGAAAAAGAATAGGAGGACCAGCTGAATGAGAGAGAACCAAACGTAACACACGAAACGTAACATGACCAAACGCAATGACCAGTACGGAAGTTGTAACTTTTTTTATTATTATTTCATCATTAACATGTATCTATGCGAATATTATAAAGCTGAAGAGTTTGTTTGTTTGCTTGAATGCGATAATCTCAGGTACTACTGGTCCGATTTGAAAAAATATTTTACTGTTAGATAGCCCATTTGTCGAGGAAGGCAATATTATATCACGCTTTGGGCCACGGGAGCGGAGCAGTAGCCCTAAAAACTCAAATGTAACCGCAGGCGCCAATGTAAACGTCATCTAGTAATTCACTTAAACTATCCAACAAAACAAAATAAAGAACTACTATCGTATAATGAAGTCAATAACAGTGATTATTAGCCAATCAGTCCTGGTTTAGCTGCCAATGCTGCGGTGTGCGGTGGCAGCCACTCAAGCTGAGTGGCTGCCATATATATTACAATGTTATGATCATTCATTCACGTTATTGTGCGGTTTGCATATATGTGGTGATGCTTGTAATACACGGGGGCGGTTGTAAGTTTTACATACATACATACATAACGTCACGCCTTTTATCCCCGAAGGGATAGGCAGAGGTGTATTTCTACACCCACTTTTCGCCAGATATACATTAGTCCCACGTAATAAGGGGCGAGCCTATTGCCGTACCGGGCACATTTCCAGACTCCGTGCTGCTACTGAGAATTTCGTGACAGAAAAACCCAATAACACTGCCCGACCCAGGAATCGAACCCGGGACCTCCCGATCCCACGTGCACATTAATGCCGCGAGACCAACGAGGCAGTCGTATAGGGTTTGATGTCGAGTTTTCCGTCTCTACGCAAAGATGGTATTTGCATCGTGTTATCCCTTAGTCGCCTCTTACGACACCCACGGGAATATAGAGGGTGGTGACACTTGTATTCTATGCCGTCAACCACACGGCAGAAAAATGTAAAAATTGTAAATTTTGTATAGGCAATAAATAAGTTAAAAATATAATTACGCAAATAGTATTAAAAATATTTTGAAGAATCCATAAAAATGCACCGAGTGTCAATTATTTCTGTAATCGCCAGTGTTATGAACGGTTTGTATGCTTAATCCGTCATCGCAAGGAAATAACTTATACACAATTCATGCATAAATATGAACACAAACTTAAGCCACAAGACGATAGCCAAACTAAAAACAAGACATCAAAACTTTCATATCGCTTATGAAAACTTTACAATCCTTAGGGAGTACAGTTGATACGAATCTGTCTTTCCAGGTAGCATGAAACACCATCGCTTCAAAACCCTTAGGGAAATGAACGTATTTGCAAAAATAATCGCATCAAATTTCAAAGCATTTTTTACCAAAATCAAAAAGTAAGTGTTCATTTTCTGTGTATTTATTCGTTCGGTGTCAGCGTTGAATCACATTTGAACGATCTATCATCGTTCAGTTCAATCAGTCAATCATTCAATAGCCTTTTTATGTATCTTAAGCCAGCTCGCGGCTTGAACTTTGAATAGAAGCGAAGGAATGAGATATGTTTAGTGAAAAAATCGCGCAGGGAAGTCATGCTTGTATTTTAATCGGATTTACTGGTGATAAAAAGAACATACCCTATAGCAAATTTTATAGAGTATGTTTCATTTATCACAAAATGTTTCTCTCTTTAGGATGGTTTTGAGAGAGATGGAATAGAATATGTAATTCTAAATCTCTTGTTGAAGAACGAATCTATAACTATGTATACTAAAAATTTAGGTCCCCTTGTTTTCCTGTCTGTCCGTATAAATGTAATAAACACCAAACTAACGAACTGCTTTTTCTATAGTTTTAACCAATAGGTAGTATGATACCTGAGATAGTCTTAGGTGCATTATTCACGCGCACGGAGCATCAAACAGAAAACTTAAGGTTAGTCCTAAGTGTGAATCAAACCCACTACCTCCAACGTAGCATTCAGGGTCACTAACCATTAGACTCACGCCTGTATCCTCGAAGGCGAAAGCAGAGGTGTAATATTACACCCGCACTTCGCCATGAATTTGTAGGTCCCACGTAATAGGGGGCGAGCCTATTGCCGTTACCGGGCACATCACCAGACTCCGTGCTGCTACTGAAAATTCAGAAAACCCAGTAACACTTTTGGCCAACCCAGGAATCGAACCCGGGACCTCCGATCAGCATTCGCATACGCTATCCACTGTACCACGGAGGCAGTTCTTTCTTATGCGACCATCAAATTTGATCACCTAGTCCGGTCAGAGGATTTATCCAATTGTTTTATTTCCTACAAGTATGTGACCAACTCTGATTTTGGAGTTTTTAGATCGCACGAAGACCTTCACGATGGCATAAAAACTCTCATCTTGAGACAAGTAAATGCCACACGCGGTCACCCATCCAAATCGCCAACTGAGAACGCGTTGCTTTACTTTGCCAACCGAATGGCAAGCTTATTCACGTTAATAAGGAGGAACACCACATTTCCTTCCTCCAAAGAGCTATACTGCTCCAAAATATACCTACCTAGAATTTAGAGGTCGCCTCAAGCATTTTTTGCATCAACTTGAAAGGGTGAATTAAACCGTAAACTTTTCTTATCCCGAAGGGGTGTCTTAAAGAAGTTTGCCAGAATTCATTTATCATAGTCAATTACTTTAGGTTTCTCTTGGCATGATTAATTCTGCCATTAAGGGTAGGCGGAGATGTGAGGTGTGGGTTCGGTGCTTGAGTTGTTGTATGTTTGGGTTGTGTGGATGTTTTATTGGTTACTAGCTTTTGCTTGGTTAACGTTTGAAAGTCACTTAGATAAAAAGTATTATGAAATGAAGAAAACAAACCTAAAATATTTATTGCTGACGCAACCAAGTGTATAAGTGATTAACTGATTATACTATACATCATATATATGGGAGCATATTATACAGAAAATAGCACTGTAAGAGAAGGAAAACTTGATACAAACCCTATACCAACCCGTTTGGCCAGCGTGGTATAGTAGGCCAATTCCTCCTTTCAAAGGAGAGGCCTGTCCAGCAGTGGACTGTTAAATGATGATGATGAATACACATCGTTAGATACATACAAAAAAAACAATCCTTAACAGGTACATATCAAGATAGGGTTAGATCATGACAGTAATAGGAACCCGTAAAGCAGAATTATATAAACGAAACAACTATTTTACTCCTTTAGGAGGGGAATTTCCACAAATCCATTCCTAGCACTCCTCTACACTGTCTAAAGAATATAAAAACACTAGATGAGCCCACGGTTACACCCGCGTTATTTAAGGCTACTGCTCCGCTCCCGTGGCTCATAGCGTGATGTTATATAGCTCATAGCGTGATTTTATATAGCTTATAGCCTTCCACGATAAATGGGCTATCTAACACTGAAAGAATTTTTTAAATCGGTCCAGTGGTTCCTGAGATTACAGCGTTCAACCAACCAAACAAACAAATTCTTCAGCTTTATAGATTAGTATAAGATGTTATTCAGCTCCTAGCAGCGTTCTCTACCAGTCTATCAGTAATGAAAGAGTTATGAATATACATGTATCTGATTCCAAGGTTAAGCTTGGTTATAATCGTAATATTATATTTAGTATTCAAAATAATTCATTTATTTTCACTTCAAGTCCTTTATTTCGAAAATCACCAACAAACACATTTCAAATCTAATTTTCACCCTCTCAAAATCACAAACTGCCTTCAACACTCAAAATCGTCAAATCACAAGGATACTTACGGAACCCTAAATACCGGCTACATACACACATGTTAACAAAACGCCATGAACTATTAACATAGTCTGACAGATGTCATGGGAAGTCGTTAGGGACGGGTAAAGGACCTCCGTGATAAGGGCACGGCATGACGTTTTATTTGTTGGTATGTACCTATCTTACTTTCTAGTTGGTTGTGAATTTTGTGGTAATTTTTTCTGTACTTGTTGTTTCTTGCGGTTTCGTCTGCACATTGTTTTATCTCGACAATACCTTGGCATAGCATTTTTATAATTTTTATAATTTTTAAGTTTATAATTGCAATAACTTTACCATAATGTGACATAGCTAAAATTTCAATATTTTGTATTTATTTTTTATTTTTTTATAACAACTGCTACTAACTTTATTGAGCGCTGTATTCACTTATAATTAGTTTTTTCAATTGGCACGAGACATCATAATATTGTGTACTGTGAACTTAATTATTGTTAAAACTGTTGGTGAGTCTGATAAATAAATAGCGGGAGTGAAACCGACTGCCGCCAGAAGGTCACGGATTCGATTCCAGCTCAAGTCAAATATTTATGTGCCTGCAAGATTTAATCTTAGTCTGACTGGTTCTATGTATAACATGCATGAATTTACAAAAGTTAACTATATGTGTATGCTTTTCCATTATCTAGTACCCATAGTAACTCTGATTATTTTGGCATTATCACAAAATCGGACGATTCTTAGTTGATGTATAGACTTATTAGTTAGTAGTAGCAAATTAGAGCTTCTCTAGACACAGGAAAATAATTGTTAGGTATATCCAAGGCCTTCGGTAAATCTACAAACTCCAACACTAGAGTGAAAACAATCTGATGAAATAAAGATGACGTGAAGTTAGCAACGAATAAAAATCATTTAAATACCTACAGATCTTGGAAGTACATGCATTTTACTAACCGAACTCCGTTTAACATATTAAACCGTGTTCCTTTTTTACAGCAAAACAAGTTTGTATATAAAGACTTACAATTTAATTCAAAAGCCCTCTTTATATATTTCGGAAGCCAAATAGCTACATATTCTCGCGTCATTCGAACATTTTTATTATCTATAATTGGAGACAGTTATTAGCTCCAGCTATTGAGAATTTATAGCAGCGATAGCCTTGTGGAGAGATCGACGGAGTGCTACGGAGAGGGGCTCGGGTTCGAATGCACGACGCGCACCACTGACTTTTCAAAGTTATATGCGTATTTATATATAGTATTAATTAAATTGTTAACTATCGCTTGCTAAACGGTGAAGCAAACATCGTGGGGAAACCTGCATATCCGAGAGTTCTCCATAATGTTCTCAAAAGACATGTGAAGTCTGCCAACCCGCACTAGGCGAGCGTGGTGGACTAAAGCCTTACCCAGCTCATAGAGACAAGAGGACCGTGCCCAGCAGTGACACAGTATATAATAATATGCAGAGCCGATGATGATTGAGAATTGCCAAACACAAAACGAAAGAGCAAATTGCTACTAGTGAACGCGCACAGTCTTATCTTTAAATAGCCACTAAAATGTATCAGAGCTTTAAAGAGTGATAGTTTTATTAGGTTAAGCAATAGTTGGACGACATCCAATTGGACGAAAATATCGTCCTAATTGTTAATAGTGCTAGAAATCGACCATTAATTACTAGCTGAATAGCAATAATCGATGAACGAATTGTTTAAATTTATCTATTTGAATGACGAGTAAATTTTCCACGTGGATTATGAATACAGAGTTCATCTTGTGTAGCCAACCATAATTATGAGTACTATTTACATACATACATACATATGCTCACGCCTTTTTCCCGTCGGGGTAGGCAGAGACAACAGATCGCCACTTGCTTCTATCCTTGCAAACCTCACGTGCTTCCTCTACATTCATTATTCTTTTCATACATGCTCGCCGGTTGCGGGTGCTTCGGACTTTTCCGTTTTTCAAGACGTCCCCAATTTGGTCCACGAACGTCTTACGAGGTCTGCCGCAACCGGCTTGCCCATACACCCATGAGTACTATTTATAAAATAATATAATATTCTGCCACATAAACACATCACCATCTAGTCCCAAGCTAAGCGGAGCATGTGTTATGGGTACTAGGTAATGGATAAACATACATACATACTTTTTTTGTAAATACATACATACTATACATGGAAACACCCAGACCATGACAAACATCCATGTTCATGCACACAAATGTTTGACTTGAGCGGGAATCGAGCCCGCAACTTTCGGCGTAGCAGTCGCTTACACTTCCGCTGCGCCAACCGGTCGTCTAATTTAATTTTGTGGGTGTCGTAAGAGGTAACTAAGGAACATACACGAAGCAATTAGTTTCTTTGGGAAGTGACCGCAAATTCGTCAAACCCTATGCCAACCCGCGTGGGCGTACCCAGAGGAGGGCAGGAGAGGGCAGCTGCCCCACCCTGGACTCTGAATAACCTCCCTGCTGTCTACTGTAATGTTGACTATAATGGTTCTTACTTTGGCGAAAAATATAATAAGCGTTAACGTATCAATGGCTACATGAAGGTCTTACAATCAGTTTTGTATTTTTTTGTACAATTAGCAGAGCCTTGCTGATTTTAGCATGAATGGGCCGGCTCAATCGGGGAAGTACTACACTCTCACAGAAAATCGACGTAAAGTAACAGTACCTAAACTGTTGCGTTTCGTTCGGTGAGTGAGAGTGCCGGAGGCCCCATCCCTTATTTCTTCCCCCTTGTCCCACTCCTCCTCCTATCCTTTTACCAACCCCAAAGGGCGGCAACGCACTTGTGACTCCTGTGGTGTCGCTTGTGTCCATGGGCGACGGTAATTGCTTACCATCAGGCGATCCGTCTACTCGTTTGTCGCCTAATACTATAAAAAAAAAGTTTTGCCCCCCGCCCCTCCCCCTGACTCGGATCTTCGGTGCCCCTCCCCTTGACTCAGAACCTGGGTGCCCCCCCTGACTCAGAACTTGGGTATTGGCAGTAGGCCAAATCCTCCCATTGATTCACATTATTATTGTCCAGCTATGGCGTAAAGTTCGTGGCGTGGCGTTTTTGATAATACATAACTCAACTCCGTGCTCCAGTGGATAGTGTCGGGTAGTGGATAGTGTGGAGTCTGGTGATGTGCCCGGTAACGGCAATAGGCTCGCCCCCTATTACGTGGGACCTAAAAATTCATGGCGAAATGTGGGTATAATATTACACCTCTGCCTACCCCTTCAGAGATACAGGTGTGAGACTATAAAAAAAAACTCAACATTTGACTCAAGAAGGAAGTCCATTTGCAATCTTTGAGATCATTATGAAGGGTAGGTACTCTTCATGGCAATATTTGAGCAGAACATAAGCCAGTCAATATATTATTATGTCTAATTCATAATTTAACTGAATAATTAAAATCTAAAAATTTTCCAGTTATCAGATGTATATTTTAAGAAATTGTTCAAAAATTTCTGCCTCAAGATCAGCTACATAATCTTTTACAAAGCGGTGGTCTAATGAATAAGACAATAACTTGCGAACAAGATTTTATCACTTTTATCCACAGATATAGATCTACATAGATAACGCAATTATCACGATTTGTATCGAAACCAAGCGTGCCGACTTTTTAATACCTACTGTGACGTTGCCTGTATCACGAAGTCGAAGCGATGCGCGACAGTATCGCTTGTGCGATATTCATCGTCTCCTAATACACAACGTCAGATCAAACGTCCGAAGCAAACGCGGCAACGTAATGTGAATAAAGTTTACTTAACGGTAAAACGGACGTGCGGGGACTGAAGTTAGTGGCGACCAAGCTCGACGCTTGGTCGGAGTTCAGACACGCAAAGTGCATGCATTTGCGTTATCTATGTAGATCTATGTCTGTGCTTTTATCAGACCCATTGCACTGTCGATGTGAACCACCGTAACGCAGCCTTTTACTGCGCTGCCTGTACAAGAATACTTATCATATTCGAGCCATACTGCAAGCAATCTTGCAAGAAAACCTGAGACAAGTACTCCTTTGAAAGGAGGAATTGACCTACTATACCACGCTGGCCAAACGGGTTGGTATAGGGTTTGTATCAAATTTTCCTTCTCTTACAGTGCTGTTCTCTGCATAATATGCTCCCTCTGTCGGCTCTTACGACACCCATGGGATGATATGGGGTGGTGACATTACGTATTCTTAATTCGTCACCACACGGATGCCCTGTTAAACAATTGCAAAGTAGTTTTTCTTTCTTGTGAGTTACATTTGTGTATCTAATCTCAATGGAATATTACAACAAACATTGAATTTTAGTTTGAAATTATGTTATATAAACAATAATGGCGCCATATAGAACATTGGCAAAATTTTCTTCCGTACATATATTATTCGACAAATAATAATCTTAATATATAAAATCCTTGCGTTACTGACTGACTGACAGACACGCTACAGCCGAAACTATTGGGCGCAGGAAGCTGAAATTTGACATGTATGTTCCTTGGGGACCGTAGGGGTGCACTAAGATGGGATTTCCCGAAATTCCCACGGGATCGGCCAAAACGGGTAAATTAAAAAAAAATGCAGGCGTAGCTGCTGGCGTCCTCTAGTCATAAACTAATAGCCTATTAGTGCTAGCTTTAAATCAGTTGATTTTCAAACTTTGCAGGCCTATTATACCCGCTCAGGGATTAAATGCAACAGAACAAACACTTAACTATATTTTTGAATTATCGGTATGTCTGTCAATGTGCTATTAATAAAAAACAAAGCTATCCTAATCTTTCTAGCCCACGGATATCCCAAAATCCATCGACTACTGCAAACTTCATTTCAAGACGCAGACATCTTCTCAAACATGACCACACTTACACAAAAACGAAAAAACTATTATAATCTTAATATATAAAATCCTTGCGTTACTGACTGACTGATAGACACGCTACAGCCGAAACTATTGGACGCAGGAAACCGAAATTTGGCATGTATGTTCCTTGGGGACCGTAGGGGTGCACTAAGAAGGGATTTCCCGAAATTCCCACGGGAACGGCCAAAACGTGTAAAATAAAAAAAAATGCAGGCGTAGCTGCTGGCGTCCTCTAGTTTAAAATAATTTATTGCGTGCATCAGCTTGGATACGGCTCCAAAAGCTTTCAATAAAAATAAATTTCATTTCCAATAATCGTTCCCTCCATTTTGTCATCCCTCATTTTGAAACTTGGGCGTGTCCCAAATAGGGGTGCAATAATTCACATATTATTGACATCAAAATTGGATATAATTTTAGAATCTCTGTCTCGGGATTCGAGGTGATTTCTATTTATCTTCGCTTACACGAATGGAAAATTGGTAGTTTTCATATGTAGACGTTTTTGGTGGAGATGTACATGAAATGTCACTTCTACAAAAGTTAACTTTCCTTCTTTATTCATTTTTTTCTCTTTGCCTGTATTTTTTCATGAATTCTTCTTTATTGCCTGCTTTTACAGAACATATTCAACACTAAATAACTCAACTAATTCTTAGATATCGATGGAGGCATAAAGTATCTGAGATCCTTATAATCTAATTAGCAGTCTGAGAATGCTTTCGTGTTATGTTTGATAGAATTATACAACCAAAATGTTATTAGACTTTTAAGTTCAATCAAAATAAATATGAATTCATCTGCAGATTTCTATCAAACGTATTCCTGTAATATTATTTAACATCGCGACTACAGGTCGAAATACTGTTATCTAAAGGGTTCCTTGAAGTATAAATAAAAAGTAATATATCACTTTTCTCAACAAAATCTCAAAGCAGCAACACTTTGACATCCTCCCAGCCAAGTACCTCTACAAGTGACATCCCGTGACTGGGCAATCGTGTCGATAAATAACACAGCTCCAGAGGCGAGGGCGAGCTGAATATTTTATGATGCCGAATCGTCAACCGTCAACCCAACAGGGAATTCACACTGATTCGGCTACAGTTTTTATTTGGTACGTTAGTTGCTGTCATGTGTTTGGGGATTTATATTGCCTGTTGATTTGCTTGTAGAATGTGCATTAATTAGTCAATACTCAAATGATTTGAAGTTATGCGATTTGTTTGCATAAGTATATTATATGATATTTGTTGACCCTACATTTGTTATTAAGGCAATTATTGCTCTTAAGATATGGACTATAGATAATATTGATATTGTCAGATTTACCGCATGTAATTCACATCAAAATCTACTCAGAGCCTTTGGTTTGAAGCGATAATAAATGGAAAAGCGAAATAAATATTATATCATATAAATGAAACTTAAAAATGTACCTGTCTTTCAGTGCTATTTTGTATTTTATAGTTTTAAGCCCATGGGTGATTCAGTTTTAAAGTAAGTTAAGACAATACAGCTGATATAATAAATATACTATGGTTTACATACATACATAGACTCACGCCTGTTTCCCCGAAGGGGTAGGCAGAGGCATATTAAATGCCCACTTTTCGCCAGTGTTTTGATCCCACGTAATAGGTGGCGAGCCTATTGCCGCTTATCGGGATATTTTGTTTGCCAGAGCCCTTGCTATTGTTTGTCCCCAGACATGTTCGCATTTATCTTTCACTGGTACCACGGCCTATCAGAATGGTAATTAATCAAAATTAAGCTGTGTGCAGAGCTTGCCCGGGCTAACGTGTTAAATTTTTCCTCAATTATTTATGTGCCTACTGTAGTTCTGTTTGTATCAGGGTCGTATGTCTTCCTTCATTGTAATGAATGCTATTTATAGGTATTTGTACAGAAGTCAAGCTCGACAGTTAAAGTACGATTTTAGTCCGTATTTCCTGCGCCATAAGAACTTTACAGTACTGTAGGCTAGCAGCGATAGCCCAGTGGTGAGACCGACGGGATCGGCCAAAATGCCCGACTGCTACGCAGAGGTCTCGAAGGTTCGAATCCACGGCGCGCACCGATGATTTTTCGGAGTTATGTGCGTATTAAATTGTTAATGATCGCTTGCTAAACGGTGAAGGAAAACATCGTGAGGAAAATTGTATGTCTGAGAGTTCTCCATAATGTTCTCGGAAGACATGTGAAGTCTGCCAACCCGCACTTGGCCAGCGTGGTGGACTATAGCCTTACCCATCTCATAATGGGAAGAGGCCTGTGTCCAGCAGGACAGTATAAAGGTCTGATGATGATGATAATCTAAATAATTTTAAAAATGCATTTTGTTGACTATCCTTCGTAACTGACAGACATAAGGTACTTATTTCACTTGCAACGGTATTTCTTTAGTCACTGTTGTACCTTGTTTTTAAATCACATTTTCTTATTGGAAATACAACAGGCCTCTGTAGGTCATCATCATCATCATCAGCCTTTAACAATCCACTGCTGGACTAGGCCTCTCCTTTGAAATGAGGAATTGGCCTACTATACCACGCTGGCCAAACGGGTTGGTATAGGCTTTGTATCAAGTTTTCTTTATCTTATAGTGCTGTTCTCTGCATAATATGCTCCCTCTATCGGCTCTTACCACACCCATGGGATGATATGGGGTGGTGACATTCCGTATTTTTAATTTGTTACCACACGGACTTATTACTCTATAGGTATGTAACCAGAAAACAGCAATTTGAATGTTTAGTTCAAACTACGTCGTCTTAATAACATATTATTGTGAATACTTGGTAAACATTTAATTCACAATAAATATCAGTTCCATACGTCGCAAATAGCCGTGAAGACGTAAATATACAGTTGGTTTCCGCGTTTCTATATCGGAGTAATGGAAGGTTAGATGCTGCCAAGTAACTTAGTATTTTGTTTACGGCGTATATTAGTCGGTTTTGCTGTTATTCAGGCAGTTTGAAGCTGGCTGTATAGCTCTAGTAGATCACGGTATGTAGTGTCACCGATGTGTGATATGCGTTCTAAATAGGGATAGTACTATAAATGTCGCCATTTTCTGTCGCAGTTCAGAATTACTTCATATGGTATGACAAATAATCAAACAACAATTTACGATATAACAACCCAAGTACGTTAAAAAGGGGGTCTGAAAAGGACGAAACAAGAAAATAGCTCATTCTGATATAAAGCTAGAGCCGTCGTCGCACCTATTGTATACTATTAGGTACCTGCCACGTTTTTTTAATGCAGGTTAAGTATTCCTGGCACCCAGATTAGGTAGGTAGGTATACAATACGTGCGATCACGGCTCTAGCTTTATATCGGGTTATAGTTTTTTAAACTTATTTTATTATATTTAAATATTTACGCGATTAAGACATTGTTTCATATATGTTATTACTAAGAAGAACAACGGATTTAGAAAAAAAGATACTGAAATAAAATTACGGGATAGTTTAGAAACATTCAAATAATGGACACAGAAAAACCCGGATCAACAATTTCGGGATCACACAAATTTGCCTCGGGTAGGTATTAACCCAAGAAACTCGGCTCAGTATTAACCGGCGTTTAAACAACTAATCAAGACAATCAAATTAAAAGTTTTCCAACAACAATTCCGATAATCTTTACCTAACTGGATTAAACCATAACCTAATGATGCGCAAAAAGAAGCGAAGCCAAAGCTTTATCACAACGGTAATTAAATTAATTATACAAGATTATATCTAGAAACGTGACAACTTTACGAGTAAACCTTAGTTTACCGAAAATGCCAGCCAAACTAACCTTTTGTGTGCACAGTGGGTCAGTATGCCGACTATATGGACAAAGAAAATTCCGCTCAGTGACAAGAGACGAAGGTATTTCTACCCAAGTTTACGGAATCACAATAATGTTTAGTGAATAATTGTGCAAATTGTTATGCCACATTGTAATTGCTTGTTATCATATTGTTAAGTTTTGTTTGCTTATACAGTTATTTGATTGACAGAAACTTGGTTTAACTTATGGAATCGGGCGTTTAGTTGCGAATTGTAAATTCAATTGTGAATTGCTTTGTGGAATTTTACGGTGCTATTCTAACTTGCGCAATGTGTTTATTGCATTCGATAAATTTATTAACAGCCTACTGGCGTTTCAGTGTTACTTACTAATATTAATAAAGAAGCATTCTCATTTATACCTTACTAATTTGGTAATATGCTTTTATTTAATTCGTTTCTGTTAAGAACAAACAGAAGTTTTATTCTGTATAATTTAGATTATTTATTTTAACAGATTCTTTGAGGCACTTACATATATATCTAAATGTTGAATGAGTAGCTCATGATTACCTATTGTATGCAGATATTCACCCATGTAAGACTCATCATTTTTACTGCACGGTTGGCGTAGTGGTTTAAGCGGTCGTCTCGCCACTTGGTACTACGCCGCGTGACGTAGGTTCGATTCCCACACGAGACAAGACTTTGTGTGATCCACAAATTGTTGTCTCGAGTCTGGGTGTTCTTGTCCGTTGATTGAATATTTGTAAAGTCCCCCGCGAGTCAGGAATTTCTTCCTAGTGTGGAACTCCCACACTAGGAAGAAATTCCTGACTCGCGGCTTTTTAAAAGAAAAAGAAAAGAAATAATTTCATAAAGTTTAAAATGCAAGTAGGTATATTCTTTTAGAATTACAAGCTTTATGGCATTACTACTATGTAATGATAAAGGCACAAAGTTTAGTTGTTACGTTTATATGACGGATGTTTAATTTGTATATTTACGCCGGAGTTATTGCCGCGTAATAAACACTCACTCTACCTAGCGTAAGCAATAAGAACGGCCCGTTCTCTTAAGCCATAATTTGCCCGCTAACCGGGATTATGGTTACCACAGTAAATATTGGTCGAGTATTATGTATAAAGTTCTACTAATGTTTACATGCGAAATATTTTTACGGATATATTTGGTTTATAAAAAAAATTACTAATATTAATTACATAAGGGTCATAAAAACACTTCACAATAATATTTATCTATTTCACATACACTCAAATAAATTACAAAGCATTGGCAAGGATATAGCTTAAATTCGAGGTTTCAAGAGCTTCTTATTTTTAAACTGCTCTTTTTTCTGTAAGTTGTCACCATAAACTATCCATAGATTATAATATTGTTACTATCTCTGCCTACTTCGACAGGCGCCACTGTGTGGGTCACATCTTTGTCTATGGCCAGAAATGCGCTTTCGATCCATCAAACACATGTCCCATCTTTAAGTATGTGTACTATAATTATGGTTTCGTCAAGTATGTTTACTTTTGTATTGTTTTCTTAAGGTTTCGTGTATTGTTTGGCAAACTCTGGTGTCGGGGTTAATAGAACTCCCAAAAGCCTCGACATGGTCTAACGATTCTGGTCCTCAGACAAGAACCGCGACAAACAGATTTACATACCCTTCGAAGCACAGTAGTTACATTATGCAAATTCCACGCGCGGTCCCATCCAAGTGATGACCTGTGCAAGCAATGCTTAACTTTGCTGAAATAATAAGAACATTTAATGCACGCCATTCATCGTTTAATTAAGTCCAGTCTTACTTGTTATCACGTGAAGAAAATAGAAAAGTCTTGCACCTAATAAAAGTTATCAAGCATACAAGCATAAAGTCTGCAGAATAAGATTCTCATCTAATAACATTTATTACTCAATTCGATTTGACCACTAAGCGTTCTATAACTGAGACAGCAGATATTAAAAACGTTCAGTAATCTTTTTTGATGAGAACGACAGATCTAATGTTCAGACGATTCGGCAAATATGAGAATGCTATATTAAAGATTTTGTCTGGCCATTGCAATTTCAGACCATCTCTGCAGCTCAAAGATGCTGTAATATAAACTCTTAGATCATTGCACACATCAGGCTAAGGAGCAGACTTTCCCAAAAACGAAAGACACTTACACAAAAACGAAAAAACTATTATAATTTAAATTTATTTACTGCGTGCATCTGCTTGGATACGGCTCCAAAAGCTTTCAATAAAAATAAATTTCATTTCCAATAATCGTTCCCTCCATTTTGTCATCCCTCATTTTGAAACTTGGGCGTGTCCCAAATAGGGGTGCAATAATTCACATATTATTGACATCAAAATTGGATATAATTTATAGAATCTCTGTCTCGGGTTATAACGATGTGATTTCTATTTATCTTCGCTTACACGAATGGAAAATTGGTAGTTTTCATGTTTTTTGGTTGAGATTTACAGTCGAACAACTTGCCACTAGACCACCATAAGGGCGCGAATCGCTCAGCAAGACATCGTCGCTTTCAGTGCTGCTTTACGCGTACATTGACACTCGTATATAAAACCAGTTTCTAGTGTGCCTCGACTCTATGAGCGAGCCAAGGGATTTTCTTCAAACTGTCACTTCTACAAAAGTTAATTTTCTTTCTTTATTCATTTCTTTCATGAATTCTTCTTTATTGCCTGCTTATACAAAACATATTCAACATTAAATAACTCAACTAATTCTTAGATATCGATGGACGCATAAAGTATTTGAGATCCTCATAATCTAATTATCAAAAATGAATATCAACAGACTGCCATGCAGAGGGTATCGGGTTCGAATCTACGGCGCGCACCAATGACTTTTCGGAGTTATGTGCGTATTGAATTGTTAATTATCGCTTGTACCGTGCCTCGGAGAGCACGTTAAGCCGTCGGTCCCGGTTCTCATGAAAATCTTTGACAGTCGTTATAGGGCGTCAGTACCTTCTAAATAAACTGACACTAGTCTAAACCATGGAATATCGCTATCCCTTCGGGTTGGGTTGCGGAGGTCAAACAGGCAGCTGTTTGACCTCTTTGGAAAAGTTAATATTCGCTTCGTGGAAAAGTTAATATTCAGCCAAATCCGGTTAGACTAGAGAGGGGACCCTTGATTGAAACTTGGATAATGCTAAGAGGATGATGATGCTCATTCTCAGACTGCTTTCGTGTTATGTTTTGATAGAATTATGCAACCTTTATTATTAGACTTTTAAGTGCAATCTAAATAAATACGATTCATATGTAGATTTTTATCAGACGTATTTCTGTAATATTATTTAACATCGCGACTACAGGTCTAAATACTGTTATTCAAAGGTTTCCTTGAAGTATACTCATCATCATCAGCCCTGTATATAAACTGTCCCACTGCTGGGCACGGGCCTCTTCTCACTATGAGAAGAGTAAGGCTATATGCCACCACGCTGGCCTAGTTATGGTTGGCAGACTTCACATGTCTTTAGAAAACATTATGAAGAACTCTTAGACATGCAGATTTCCTCACGATGTTTCCTTCACCGTTTAGCAAGCGATCATTAACAATTTAATACGCACATAAATCCGAAAAGACATCGGTGCGTGCCGTGGATTCGAACCCGGACCCTCTGCGTAGCAGTCTGTCGGTCTCTCCATTAGGCTATCGCTGAAGTATACTATGGCACCTTATAAATAAAAAATAATATATCACTTTTCTCAACAAAATCTCAAAGCAGCAACACTTTGACATCCTCCCAGCCAAGCACCTCTACAAGTGACGTCCCGTGACTTGGCAATCGTGTCGATAAATAACACAGCTCCAGAGGCGAGGGCGAGCTGAATACTTTATGATTCCGACTCGTCAACCGTCAACCCAACAGGGAATTCACACTGATTCGGCTACAGTTTTTATTTGGTACGTTAGTTGCTGTCATGTGTTTGGGGTTTTATATTGCCTGTTGATTTGCTTGTAGAATGTGCATTAATTAGTCAGTACTCAAATGATTTCAAGTTCTGCGACTTGTAGGCATATATAAGGTATACGATATTACTTTGTTGACCCTACAATTGTTCTTCAGATAATTATTAAAGTTAAGATATGGACTATTGATAATGTTGATATAATCAGATTAATCGCATGTAATTTACACCAAAATTATTTCGGTACCTTTGGCATAAAAACGAAAATAAATGAAATTGAGAAATAAATTATTTGTAAATTAAACTAAAATGTTTGCAGTATTTCAGTGCTATTATTGATTTGATAGTTTTAAGCTCATGGTTACTTAGTTTTAAAGGAAGTTAGACTATAATGCTGATAAAATACTATCTAATATAAGGAAAACTTGAAACAAACCCTATACCAACCCGTTTGGCCAGCGTGGTATAGTAGGCCAATTCCTCCTTTCAAAGGAGAGGCCTAGTCCAGCAGTGGACTGTTAAAGGCTGATGATGAAAATACTATCTATTATTATTTGTTTCCAGATATGTTCGCATTTATCTTTCACTGCCGCCGTGGTCCAGTGGATAGCGTATGCGACTGCTGATCGGAGGTCCCGGGTTCGATTCCCGGGTCAGGCAAAAGTGTTACTGAGTTTTTCCGAATTCTCAGTAGCAGCACGGAGTCTCGTGATGTGCCCGGTAACGGCAATAGGCTCGCCCCCTATTACGTGGGACCTAAATATTCCTGGCGAAATGTGGGTGTAATATTACGCCTCTGCCTACCCCTTCGGGAATACAGGCGTGAGTCTATAAATAAAATAAATAAATTATCTTTCACTTGTGCCACGACCCATCAGAATGGTAATTAATCAAAATTAAGCTGTTTGCAGAGCTGGCATTGTAATGAAAGCTGTTTATAGGTATTTTTACATACAGCGAGAAGTCAAACTTAACAATTCCAGCACGATTTTATGTAATCCCTATGTCCTACGCCTGGAGAACTAAGGTCAAAGTGTACAGATTGACAAGTAGCCATTTGTAAAATCTAATAAGCAAGATCTTTTGTACTATCCTACTAGTAATATAAATGAGAAACGCTTACCCGCGAAAATTTAGAGTACTTATATCTAATTTTTCGACCTTTTTGGAAATATCTATTTCCAATTTTGATTTTATGGCTGATAAAATTGATGAGGTTTCTGGATCCCAGGTCAAAATGTTTACTATTCAAATTGTACAAGTATTGAAAAACATTGTAAAAGTGTATTTTTCTTCCCTCTCCCACAAAGTGATGATAGTTTTAAATACCTAAATATAAAAAGAAAAATATCGGCTAAACTATGACTTATAATATTATTTAGCGGGTCTTACTCGCGGCCATGACCGGAGCAAGTCAGTCGAAACGTCGGAAAATACCAAGGTATTTCATCATCATGAGCCTTTAACAGTCCACTGCTGGACTAGGCCTTTCCTTTGAAAGGAGGAATTGGCCTACTATACCACGCTGGCCGAACGGGTTGGTATAGGGTTTGTATCAAGTTTTCCTTCTCTTGCAGTGCTGTTCTGCATAATATGCTCCCTCTGTCGGCTCTTACGACACCCATGGGATGATATGGGGTGGTGACAATCCGTATTCTTAATCCGTCACCACAGGGACAGCAAGGTATTTATGCCTTAAATAGGTATTATAATGTATACAAATCGCGAAAGTTTAAAAACGTTTATTTTAACCTATGATCGTCAGATATGAAGCATTTCTCTTGCAACTTAATCATCCACTCTTCTCTGTTCTATCTTGTTTTGGAATACAGATTATGGCAACATAACAGGTCCCTGTATGTATGTAACATGAAAACAATAATTTGAATGCTTAGCTCAAAGTGCGTCGTCTTAATAACATATTATTGCGAATACTTGGTAAACATTTAATTTACAATAAATATCAGTTCCATACGTCGCAAATAGCCGTGAAGAGATAAATATACAGTTGGTTTCCGCGTCTCTATATCAGAGTAATGGAAGGTTAGATGCTGCCAAGTAACTTAGTATTTTGTGTACTGTTGATATTAACTGGGTTTGCTGTTATTCTGGCTGTTTGAAGCTGGCTGTATGGCCAGCAGATTAATTGTGACGGAATGTAGCATTACAGATGTGTGATCTGCGTTCTAAATAGGAATAGTACTAGAAATAATGACATTTTCTGTCGCAGTTCAGAATTACTGCATACTTACGGTGTGTCAAAAAAACTTTACATTTGATAAAAAATAATAATAAGTAATGAATACTTTTAAACGTTCGCGACTTGTACTCATGATATTTATGTAATTAGTAATTTAATAAGTACTGATAAGAACAACTGATTAAAAAATATATAATCATATTTTATTGAAATCACGGGACACTTTATAGACATTCAAATAACAGACAAAAAGAAACTCGGATCAATAATTTTGGCATCACACAAATTTGCCTCGTGTAGGGATTAACCCAAGAAACTCGGCTCAGTATTAACCGGCGTTTAAACAACTAATCAAGACAATCAAATTAAAAGATTTCCAACAACAATTCCGATAATCGTTACCTAACTGGATTAAACCATAACCTAACGATGCCCAAAAAGAAGCGAAGCCAAAGCTTTATCACAACGGTAATTAAATTAATTATACAAGATTATATCTAGAAACGTGACAACTTTACGAGTAAACCTTAGTTTACCGAAAATGCCGGCCAAAATAACCTTTTGTGTGCACAGTGGGTCAGTATGCCGGCTATATGGACAAAGAAAATTCCGCTCAGCGACAACAGACGAAGGTATTTCTACCCAAGCTTACGGAATCACAATTATGTTTAGTGAATAATTGTGCAAATTGTTATGCCGCATTGTAATTGCTTGTTATCATATTGTTAAGTTTTGTTTGCTTAAACAGTTATTTGATTGACAGAAACTTGGTTTAACTTATGGAATCGGGCGTTTAGTTGCGAATTGTACATTCAATTGTGAATTGCTTTGTGGAATTTTACGGTGCTATTCTAACTTGCGCAATGTGTTTATTGGATTCGATAAATTTATTAACAGCCTACTGGCGTTTCAGTATTACTTACTAATATTATTGAAGACGCATTTTCATATCTTAAGAAGCGATAGTGAAGTGATAACAAGCTTTCATTTAGTTTGTTTCTGTTTAGTACAAACAAAACTAAATACATTTACTACCAAAATTAAAGTACACAAATTACGCAATGTCATTTGGCTCCACACTAGCCAAGCCTGTCCTGTCGGTAAAATTCTTTAGAATTTTGATAATTTGATTTAACAAATTATTTGAGCCACTTATGTATCTAAATGTTGGATTAGTAGCTCATGAGCATTTTAATGCTTAGTACCTATTCATCATTTAATCACATTTAATATGTATGTGCATTACTTTTAAACAAAAAGCTTCTTGGCATAGTGATCATAAAGGCACAAAATTTAGTCATCACATTTATACTTGCGGATGTTTAATTTGTGTATTTGCGCCACAGTAATTACAGCGTAATAAACACTCACTCTACCCAGCGTAAGTAATAATAACAACCAGTGCTCTTCAGCCCATAATTTGTCCGCTAACCGGGACTATGGTTAATAAATATTGGGCGAGTATTATGTATTAAGTTCTACTAATGTCTTTTTGTTCAATTGCGGTCACATGCGAAATATTATTTAAGGACATGTTTGGTTTACGAATAATTTAAAAAATATTAATTAGGGACATAAATACACTTCATAATAATATTTATCTGTTTCATACACACTCAGATAAATTACAAAGCATTGGCAAGGATATAGCTTAAATTCGAGGTTTCAACACTTATTTCTTTTTAAACTGATTTTTTTTTCTGTAAGTAGTCACTATAAACTATCCATAGATTATAATATTGCTACTATCTCTGCCTACTTCGACGGGCTATATCGACACTGCGCGGGTCACATGTTTGTCTATGGCCAGAAATGCGCTTTCGATCCATCAAACACATCTCCCATCTTTAAGGATGTGTTCTATTATTGTGGTTTCATCAAGTATGTCTACGTTCTTATTATTTTCTTTAGGTTTCATGTGATGTATGTCCCACTCTGGTGTCGGGGTTCATAGAACTCCCAAAGGCCTCGACATGGCCTTACAAGTCTTGTCCTCAGACAAGAACCGTGACAGACATATTTACATACCCTTCGAAGCACAGTAGTTACATTATGTTCCACGCGCGGTCCCATCCAAGTGATGACCTGTGTAAGCAATGCTTAACTTAGCTGACATATTAAGAACGGCACGCCATTCACCGTTTAATTAAATCCAGTCTTACTTGTTATCATCATCAGCCGCATACTGTCCCACTGCTGGGCACGGGCCTCTTCTCACTATGAGATGGGTAAGGTCATAGTCCACCACGCTGGCCAAGTGCGGGTTGGCTACTTGTTATCACGTGAAGAAAATAGAAAAGTCTTGCACCTAATAACAGTTATCAAGCATAAAAGTCAATACGTTTGCAGAATAAGATTCTTACCTAATAACATTTATTACTCAAATCGATTTTTTTTATGTTAATAGGCGGCAAACGAGCAGACGGATTGCCGGATGGTAAGCAATTACCGCCGCCCATGGACACAAGCAACACCACAGGCGTCACAAGTGTGTTGACGCCCTTTGTGGTTGGGAATGGGGATAGGATGAGGAGTGGGATGAGGGACAAGGAATAGAGGATAGGGCCTCCGGCACTCTCACTCACCGAACGAAACGCAACAGTTTAGGTACCGATACTTTACGTCGATTTTCTGTGAGAGGGTAGTACTTCCCTGGTCTAGCCGGCCCATTCATGCTGAAATCAGCAAGGCTCTACTACCTATAAAAATACCGATTTGACCCCTAAGCGTTCTATAACTGAGACAGCAGATATTAAACGTTCACTAACCTTTCTTTAATGAGAACCACAGATATAATGTTCAGACGATTCAACAAATATGAGAATGCTATATTAAAGATTTTGTCTGGCCATCGCAATTTCAGACCACTGTGCAATGTCACAAGAAGTTATGTGACTTTTATGATTGTAAAATTCTATTTTAGGTTACATTTGCTTCACATAGTATATTGCTCTAATATTAAGAAATAGTTATAAAATCTTTAATGTGGTTTTATTTCTAAAAATACTATTAATAATACAAGGAATTAACCCTGTGTCGCGGGAAGTCAAAGTCAAAGTCAAAATCGTTTATTCATCTAGGTCACAAGGTGACGCTTATGAACGTCAGTTTTTTAAATTGAATTACTTAATGAGACTTTATTAACATACAATCAACGGACACAAACCCAGACTCGAAACTACTATATATGGGTCACACATTGTGTGTAGAATCAGCAACATACAGGTTGTAAAAAGATCCTTAACGAAAACTGAAACCCCATATTGTACCTATATAATGATAGCATTACGAACATTTTAGTTGGGCGCCATACATGGGAAATAACTGGTTCAGGAGATATTGAGGCTCAAATGTAAAATCAATGCATTTACCCTGCGAACCTATTCTATGGATGTCCTACGCATCACCATCCTCTTAGCGTTATCCCAGTTTCAATCTCGGGTCCGCTTACTAGTCTAACCGGATTTGGCTGAATTTTAGCTTTTCCACAGAGCGATTGCCTGTCTGACCTCCGCAACCCAAAGGGATGGCGATAGTATGGATGTCCTATGCACCCATGGATAAGTAGGTATTTCGAAAATTGCACGTGGGCACTTTTAATTGCGGTTTTAAAAATGTGTCTATTAGAAAAAAGAGTAATTTCCCAAGTTTTATGTTTGCTTAGTATGACTTGGCATGATGTCCAAAACGAGTAGACTTCGGCTTGGTGATGGGTCTTGTGACACCCTGTATTTTGTTGTATAAACAGTGAGGGAGCTACGATTGAACTAATCAGGTAATTTTGCTATATTCCCGTACAGTTTCTGAGAACTTCCTGAAGAAAAGTACTTTTCAATATAAAGCTCTTCACTGAAGTAAAGTCTTGGAGTCGATAGAAAAAGTCAACAGCATCATTTAACAAAACGACTTTTACTACGTTTAATTTTTTATAGACTCACGCCTTTATCCCCGAGGGGGTAGGCAGAGGTGTAATAATATACCCACATTTCACCATGAATTTTTAGGTCCCACGTAATAGGGGGCGAGCCTATTACCGTTACCGGGCACATCACCAGACTCCGTATTGCTACTGAGAATTCGGAAAAACCCAGTAACACTTTTGCCCGACCCAGGAATCTAACCCGGGACCTCAGATTAGCAGTCGCATACGCTATCCACTGGCACAAGTTTATGTGATGAAAATGATCGCTGTAAGACCATAGTGTCCTAATAGCAAGACCAAAACACAGCTACGCAGAGCGTCACAAACTTATCATCATCATCATCAGCCCTTAATAGTCCACTGCTGGACTAGACCTCTCCTTTGAAAGGAGGAATTGGCCTACTATACCACGCTGGCCAAGCGTGTTGGTATAGGGTTTGTATCAAGTTTTCCTTCTCTACAGTGCTGTTCTCTGCATAATATGCTCCCTCTGTCGGCTCTTACGACACCCATGGGATGACATGGGGTGGTGACACTTCGTATTCTTAATCCGTCACCACACGGACAAAAACAAACTCAAACCAATTTAAAAATATCGTGAGCCGGCTGTGATGAAGATCTATGACAATCGTTATGGGTAGTCGATCAGGTTGCATCTAAGGCGAAAGTTAAGGATAACGCTCGGATGAAGATGGCTTTCCTCTTCACTCGCACACTGTAAAGTCGAAAGCTGCAGTATATTACCTCCACCTTTGTGGTAACTTGCACTGTTATTGAAATGTCTATCAGGATATATTCCGCGTATAGTTTTAAGATATTTTGGCACTGTTGCGAGCGTCGCCGTCGTGGTCACGGTCAAACCATACTTCTACTAGAGGTTGCCCGCACTTTTCATTATAATTTAACCGTTTGTTCCCGATTTCGTGGGGGTTTTGGATAAGTAATCCCTTTTTAGTGATCCCCTACGGTCCTAAAGAACAGACATAACTAACAGCTTTTAGCATCCAATAGTTTTGACTGTTAGTTATCTGTTAGTCAGTCAGTAACGCAGAGTTTTATACAAACAGATATTTGTAATCATAAATCGGATTATTCAAAGATTTAAAAAACAAACACCAAATTCATCATCAGCCTTTAACAGTCCCCTACTGGACTAGGCCTCTCCTTTGAAAGGAGGCATTGCCTACTATACCCCAAGTCCGTTGAGCCCTGAGAGCTAATACAAAGATGAGTTCTATTTTCTTTCGTACCCATCTACTTAGTAGATAAACAACATACATAAGTAAAGGCGGTGAAGATTGTCAGCCAAACGGGCTTCCCCTTCACGTAGTGCGAAGAGGCCTGTGCCCAGCAGTGGGACAGTTTTTGAATAAGGTTGATATAATCATATCATCATATCATTCCGTGTGGTGACGGATTAAGAATACAGAATGTCACCACCCCATTAACATCCCATGGGTGTCGTTAGAGCCGAGCCGGACCATATTATGTAGAGAACATCACTGTAAGAGAAGGAAAACTTGATACTACTCCTATACCAACCCGTTTGGCCGACACCAAATTACGAATATATTTTTTTAGCGCAACACTGTCCATAAAATATGAATAAAAAACACTCTGTTAGCTTAATTTTGACCATTTTTCATCAGATTTTTAACTACAGATTTCCGACCGATGGTTCTAAACTAAAACTGAAGCTTAGATACGTAGCGCGCTACGTTTATCGTTTGACACGTACTGTGCGTCAATAAACTGTGCAATGATATATTGTGAAAACGTCAAATAAAATTCGGGTTTGGGTGAGTTAGACATGAGGATTCAGGATATCGTACAAAATATAAATAACTAGATTTCGCCTACGGCCTCACACGCGTGAGAGTTTGTTATTGCTGTAAAAATCATTCCATCATATCGCTCAGTTGTGACGTGAAAGAAGGACAAAAAACCAAACACGCTTTCGAATTATAATATACTAGCTGACCCGGCAAACGTTATTTTGCAAAATTTTTTTTTTTTGAAAAATAGATGTTGGCCGATTCTCATAGATACCGGATAAGCACAAAAAATTTCATCAAAATCGGTCAAGCCGTTTCGGAGGAGTATGGGAACGAAAACTGTGACCCGAGAATTTTATAATATATATGCTTTTAGTTTATTCCCGTTCTCGTTTGAATTTCGGGAAAGCCCTTCTTAGTGGCCCCAGTTTCCTTCTAATATATATTATATTTCTATCCTAGTACCCAGAACAAAGACTAACATCAGCAATATATTTCATAGAAAATGTCTTTAAACACCATAATACGTCGGTCATAGCTCTGAAATAGTACCATAAACATTTTATTAGTGGCCGTGAAACGTGACAGTTAAAATGACAGTAAAACACAGGTTAATTATAATGTGTCAACATAAAATTTATTAGCTTAATATCCTGCGGTATTTTGTGCTTTTACAAGGTGTTTTGTAAATAGTGAAAGTGATATATTAGCAGAAACTTATGACACGTTTTGTATAGCTCCTCCTCCTTCTAGCGATATCCCAGTTAGAACCTGAAGTCCGCTTTCTAGTCTAACCAGATTTCTAAATATTAGTTTTTACACAGAGTGACCTGTCTGACCTCCGCAACCCAAAGGGGTGTGTGTCTAGTTTATTTATATGTACTGGCTCCCTTTAACGACTGTCAAAGATTTTCATGACAGCCGGGACCGACGGCTTAACGTGCTCTCCGAGGGATGAGGCAACCGATAATTCACAATTCAATTGTTTTGTATGGCTGTTGACAGAAAACAGTCATGTAGATGTTAATTGTGAATTGGTTTTTATGAAAAGTTTCTATCTTTTTTATGAATTTATTGTGAGAATTTTTAGTTTTGTGTGGTATGATATTAATATGAAATTACAAAACATTTTTAACGCAGGCAACCCAAAGGGATAGCGAGATTCCATGGTGCGTACTAGTGTCAGTTTATTCAGAAGTATTGACTTCCTATAGTGACTGTCAAACCTCTTCACGACAGCTGGGACCGACCGACTTAACTTTTTTAATTGGCCGATATATCCTGAATTAATATATTTAAATAAGGAAATTCAGGTTTTGGTGAGTAAGATTACCATTTAATGAAACAAAAGAAGAAAAATTTTACAAAATATCCCCGCAGGGGTAGGCAGAGGTGTAATACCTACCGCACCCACATTTCGCCATGTTGTGGGGACGGCAAAAAAGAAAATACACTTACAGCGAAATACATATTCTAAAATGTAAATACATGACAAAAATTGTTTAATCTTAATAACATTACGAAAAAATGTACGTGAGAATTATCAACAATATTATACCATTTATTTATCCTCATATTATAATATTTTATGTCTATTTCACAATCAAACGCAACATTTATTTCGCATAATGCAATTATATTTCTTGGAAAGTTACACAACGGCATTTTCTCAGACAATTCTTTAACAAAATATAGGTATATTAATTACTTATTAATATATAACTGCAATTCAATTTTTTTAATTTATATAAATAAGTTTTATTTGTAAAGTATACATTCAAATTATATTGAATGCTTCTACACTTAACTATATATTCATTGCATTATAATGTTTAAGCAGCCGTTATTAATATATGGGTTGTATTTAACTGTTAGTCAAAAATACTAATTATCCACCAAAAATACTAATTGCACCACTAAGCTAAGTTGACGGAGCCCTGCTTCGCAGGGCTCCTATTTTTGGGAGCAGGGTCACAAGAGAACCTAACATAACCTATTAAGTTTTCTGAGTGGATAAGTTTCCCGAGCGGACGAAACTTTTCATATCAAATGATATTTTGTAAAAAGATCATCATATTTGGTGTACAAATAGTATTTTAGTGTGCAAGTCAGTATTTTAGAGAAATAATAAAGTTTTTTTTTGCGTAACTCACTTTAGTGTGTTACATAACATTTTTGATAGATACGCTGTTAAAAATATATAAGAAATATATTAAGGAAATATATTTCTTAAGAATTATTTTAACCATTTTATTTTCAACATAACATAACTTAACGCCTGTGTCCCCGAAGGGGTAGGCAGAAGTGTCTTACACACTCACACTTCGCCAGTTATGTTTCGGTCACAAGGTAATAGGGGACGAGCCTATTGCCATCTTTTTATTTTTGTTACTGACGTATTCTGCAGCTCTATCCACGTTATTAAAAGATTACGTATTTTGATATGTTTAGTTTACTTTCAAGGACAAATGTGATGAATAGTATTAACTGAAGTAGGCATACATACATAGACTCACGCATGTTTCCCGGAGGGGTAGGCAGAGACTACGGAAGGCCATTTGTAACGATCGTGACAATTATCTCTTGTTTCATTCACTCTCATCAAGTTTCATGGTGATACCAGTACACAAACCCCGTAATGTTGCCATTACGCTCTCATGCATAAATTAATACAATTACAACATTTTCCCGTTTGTTTTTCTCATTACCCTTATCAAGGTTCATAAATACTTTTTTATTTACACGATAAAATGGCGTCATTTGAAATGAGGTTGTATCACGTCCGTTTTACGTGACAGAACTCATTTACAAGCCTACGTCACAAAAATAACCGTTATATATTTAAAAAGTGACTTTTTGAAATCAAAGCCAAAAAATTAAGATTCTAAAACAGTACCCAAGACAATTTATTAATCCAACCCCTCTTGGGAGGGAAACACCCCTCTATGTAGATTTATTATGTCTACAACGTTATCTGAAATTAATCTCTGATTCCACGTGAAACGATTTTATTGTCAAAAATAACGAATTTTTCTGCTAACCAGACGGATTGACGGTTCCTATAGAGTGAAGAAATTAAATATCTTGTAAACGATTTGTGCTAGAAAATGTTATTAAGTAGCCTTTTTTGCTGTTCTCTGCACAGTATGGTCCCTCTGTCGGCTCTAGCGACACCCATGGGACGATATGGAGGGGTGACATTCCGTATTATTAATCCGTCACCACACGGACAGCACTGTAAGAGAAGGAAAACTTGAAACAAACTACACCAACCCATTTGGCAAGCGTGTTAAAGTAGGCCAATTCCTCCTTTCAAAAGAGAGGCCTAGACCAGCTGCAGTGGACTGTAAGGGGCTGATGAAGAAGAAGCCTTTTTGGAGATGCTAAGGGCATCTTCAGAGGCCATGTTTACTTTATAGAGTGTCAAACCTCCAGGCCTTTTGTAGCGGGTTAAATAAGAGGTTTATTTTAGGGCATGCATTGTGAATTATTCTGGAATTGACCTAACGGGTTGGAATAGATAAAGTAAGGCATATATGTTTTTCTTACAACTTGGTAGCTATTTTATTTACTGATCTGTTGGTCCAGTGCTTGGTGACTTTGACTGCTAAGCTGAATGCCATCGGTTTGATTCCTGCTCAGGACGAATCGTTGTGTGATTAGAACGATCATTTGGTTTGTGTCTGTGTGTAATTTATTTAAGTATGTTTTTTTTTTATAGACTCACGCCTGCATCCCCGAATGGGTAGGCAGAGGTGTAAAATTACACCCACATTTCGCCAAGAATCTTTAGGTCCCACGTAATAGGGTGCGAGCCTATTGCTGTTACCAGGCACATTACCAGCCTCAGTGCTGTTACTAAGAATTCGGAAAAACCCAGGAACACTTTTACCCGACCCGGGTATCGAACCCGGGACCTCCGATCAGCAGTCGCATACGCTATGCACTGGACTACGGAGGCAGTCTTTGTATGTATGAAAGAATACATTGATGTATATGTGTGTCTAGAGGCAGCGATAGCGTAGTGGGTATGCCAAGGGACTGTCATGCAGAGGTTACTGGGTTCGAAACCACGACGTGCACCACTGACTTTTCGAAGTTATATTCGTATAATTTTTTTTTATTATCGCTGGCCCACAGCCTCAGCGTTCAAGTTAATCTGTCGGTCCTGGCTGTCATGAAGATATTATCAGTCGTTATAGGGCGTCACTACAACTATGAATAAAAAAACAATAGTCTAAAGCATGTAGGTAATTTCGCTAGCCGTTTGGGTTGCGCAAGTCAGACCTTTCAGACTAATTATCGGAACCCCGGGTTGCAACCAGGATGGCCCTAATCGTCAGCCCTTTATACTGTCCCACTGCTGGGCACAGGCCTCTTCTCACTATGAGAAGGGTAAGGCCATAGTCCACCACGTTGGCCAAGTGCGGGTTGGCAGACTTCACATGTCTTTCGAGAACTTTATGTAGAACTCTCAGACATACAGGTTTCCTCACGATGTATTCCTTCACCGATAAGGAAGCGATAATTAACAATTTAATAACCCTAATAGAATGACTATATTTAAGTTTTTAAATATGAAAATATGGAACCCAAAGAATACCTTTCGTTTCAAACTGGCACAATTTTACAAAGACAAACTAAGTTCGAACGACACACTTGGGGCTCCTAAACCTATAAAGCGCTACTGCGCACGCTATTCAAAGTAAACTTTACAATCCTTCGATGGGTAATCAGCTAAATTGGTTACGGACCTATTAATTTCTAGAACAAACAATATTGGACATGCAACTCCTATAAAACATCGATGAGCAGCGATAGCCAAGTGGAGAGACCGACGGACTGCTACGCAGAGGTTCTCGGGCTCGAAACCACGGCACGCGCCAATGACTTTTCGAGGTTATGTGCGTATTAAATTGTTAATTATCGCATGCTAAACGGTGAAGGAAAACATCGTGAGAAAACCTGCATGTCTGAGAGTTCTCCATAATGTTCTCGAAAGACATGTGAAGTCTGCCAACCCGCCCTTGGACAGCGTGGTGGACTATCCTTGCCTTACCCTTCTCTTAGTGAGATGAGGCCCGTGCCCAGCAGTGGGACAGTATAAAGGGCTGATGATGATAGGGGCAGAAGCGTTTTTTTAGTGTTTAATTTTAAAGCTGAGCTTCAAATCTGTAGAATTAATGAAAACACAGACTGCTGTTTTACCCGTTGCATTTTGTAGAAAGAAAAATTATTCAGACTGCCTCCGTGGTCCAGTGGAGAGCGTATGCGACTGCTGATCGGAGGTCCCAGGTTCGATTCCCGGGTCCGACAAAAAGTGTTACTGGGTTTTTCCGAATTCACAGTAGCAGCACGGAGTCTGGTGATGTGCCCGGTAACGGCAATAGGCTCGCCCCCTATCACGTGGGACCTAAAAATTCATGGCGAAATGTGGGTGTAATATTACACCTCTGCCTACCTCTTCGGGGATACAGGCGTGAGTCTATAAATAAATACAATACATTCCTACTATTATATAAATGTTACGGATGGATCGGTGTTTTAATGAAAGGATATATGTTAGAGTTTAATGCAAAAACTACTAAACAGCTTTTGGTTTAATTTTATTATATCGATGGCTAGGCGTTTCTGGCACCTACTGATGAAAAGAAACGCTATATTAACCACTACGGCTAAAATCGGGAATGGCAACTTAAAATTTGACTGCACGGTTGGCGTAGTGGTTTAAGCGGTCGCCTCGCCGCTTGGTACTGCGCCGCGTGTCGTGGGTTCGATTCCCACACGAGACAACACTTTGTGTGATTTACAAATTGTTGTCTCGAGTCTGGGTGTTCATTGTGTCCGTTGGTTGTATGTTTGTAAAGTCCCCCGCGACACAGGAATTTCTTCCTAGTGCGGGAGTTGTCTTTTTTATAAAAAAAAAAAAAAAAAAAAAAAAATTTTGAAGTAATGTTTATACTTCCTTTTCAAATTAACAACATTTTATAAAAGGAAATGAAAAAATGTTTACTCTTACTATATTTGCAGATTCGTATAGTTTACTAGAGGACGCCAGCAGCTACGCCTGCATTTTTTTTAAATTTACCCGTTTTGGCCGATCCCGTGGGAATTTCGGGCTATCCCTTCTTAGTGCAACCCTACGGTCCCCAAGGAACATACATGCCAAATTTGAGCTTCCTGTGCCCAATAGTTTCGGCTGTAGCGTGTCTGTCAGTCAGTCAGTAACGCAAGGATTTTATGCATAAAGATTTACCAAAAGACTATAAAAATAATGAGAATTAGAAAACACATGAACGTAGATTTTTTGTAGTTGGATGTCATACGAGTTTAACTTCATTGCCTACAATTTAGAATGCTCAAAGCACTCCCACAGAAATTATTTTACACGTCGATTTCGGCTTCAAATATCGACTAGCCGTACTTAAAACATTCAGTCTCACTCAAAACTGTGAGTGCACTTCAAACAGAAATGACCAACAAGATTATTAAAGTCGTCAGATATTCTGAGCATTTAGCAGCACTATCTATAATGCATATTAAGCCAAGGCTACGGCTACGAATAATTTCACCAGACCGTTAAAAGCTTCCATGTTTTAAGAGTAAGCTATTTCCATTCAGTTTTTAATTACTGAAGATTTTAGCTTTATATAGAGACTAGAGGATTCCCGCAGCTACGCCTGCTTACAGTTTCTAAGTTTTCGTTCTTGTAGGAATTTGGGGAAAATCCTTCTTCTTAAGGGTGCACCCTACGCTCGCCAAGCGATTTACATGCCAAATTTTAGCTTATTTCGCCCATTCGCTTTGGCTGTGCGACGTCTGTTAGTCAGTCTGTATCGCAAGAATTTTATATATACAGATACAATATCCATAATGAGCAGCGATAGCTGAGTGCAGAGACCGAAGGACTACTATGCAGAGGATCTCGGGTTCAAATCCACGGCACGCACCAATGAGTTTTCGGAGTTAAGTGGGTATTAAATTGTAAATTATCGCTAGCTAATCGGTGAAGGAAAACGTCGTGAGGAAACCTGCATGTCTGAGAGTTCTCCATAATGTTCTCGAAAGACATGTGATGTCTGCCAACTCGCACTTGGCCAGCGTGGTGGACTAGGTATGGCCTTACCACAGAACAGTTAAGAGAGGTTAGAACGGCCTTGTGGGCGTGGCAGCCTCGCCGCCCATGTGAGCAAACGCTCATATGCCGAAAAATTTGATTGACGCTGTCAACAATCGTGCTCATATTGCGACAGCGTACGAAGCTCCGCGAAAATAAAAGAATTATGCCGTCTTGCGCTATAATAACGTGTCGAAAAAGAAGCCAATTATGTACTGTGGCTCGAGAAGGGATTTCTTTTCACCGGTAAATCCGAAAACCTTAAAATAAAAATGATATTTGTAATTATTACAATAGTATTATGTAATTTGTAGACAAACACGATACTATCGCAAGCAAATAAAAAAATATACATTGCTGGCAATACGTGGGTACCATCTAGTACTACGTAGGCGATTGCGCAATGTATTTCGTTCACTGCGAACGTCAAAGCTTGAATTCTGCTAAATCTATGGTGGTGGGTCTGATAGTGTTGTACCTACCAAGTTGTGAACAATGTCGATTGTGAGTTCCTTCGTGTGAATGTATTCAAATGATTGTTATCAGTAATATTAAGATTAACATAACTTTGTTTATTACTACCGATTAATGTTTATTGTGGGTTATTAACTTAGTATCGCGGGTTACATATCACATATTTTAATTAAGAAAATTGATTGTGACATATGCGTTGGAGCACTGCTGTCAAATGAAATGAATTCGGACCATAAATTTACCGTAGCAAAAGATAAAGGGGGTCTCCTGTATCATTATATAAAGATTTACACCGACAATCTTCGGCAAATTAATGAACATAATATATGTTGACAACAAAGATCTTGCGCACCTTTGTCGGAACTGAATTATTTAGCAACATTAGTTATCAAGATCTTGGTAAAAACAATGAGAAGAAAGAAATCGACCGCAGGATCTAGTTGAGTTGGGCAGTGTTTGGCAAGCTACGTCGTGTTTTCTCTTCGCCCCTACCGCAATGCCTGAAGACCAAAGTCTTCAACCAATGCGTCCTACCTATTATGACGTACGGTGCCGAGACGTGGACACTCACAGTGGGACTAGTCTACAAACTAAAAGTCACGCAGCGAGCTATGGAACGGGCTATGCTTGGCGTCTCTTTGAAGGATAAAATCCGAAACGAAGCTATCCGACAAAGAACCAAAGTTACCGACATAGCTCACAGAATCAGTAGGCTCAAGTGGCAGTGGGCTGGCCATATCTGTAGAAGGACTGATGGCCGACGGAGCAAGCGTATCCTAGAGTGGAGACCACGTCTCGGCAAGCGTAAGGTAGGGCAGCCCCCGGCTAGGTGGACCGACGACCTGAAAAAGGTGGCTAGGACAGACTGGATGCGGAAGGCTGAGGGCCGTGTACTGTGGCGCGTGTTGTGAGAGGCCTATGTCCAGCAGTGGACTGCGATAGGCTGATTGATTGATTAGTTATCACCAGGTTGGATTTTATCCTAGTGCGAGCCATGTTACAGACCTATCTACAGCTATCATAGAAAAATATATCAATGTAAGATTGCGTTTTATTTTGAAAAATTCGAATTTAAAAGATAGCAAGCGTATGCTTCTTAATAAAGCCGTCTTATTTCAGGGACAATAATAGAATCTGGGTTGAAATTTAATTTAAATTATTGTTCAACATTAAAATATTATTGTATTACTAGAGGCCGCCAGCAGCTACGCCTGCATTTTTTTTTAATTTACCTGTTATGGCCGATCCCGTGGGAATTTCGGGAAATCCCTTCTTAGTGCACCCCTACGGTCTCTAAAGAACATACATGCCAAATTTGAGCTTCCTGCACCCAATAGTTTCGGCTGTAGCGTGTCTGTCAGTCAGTCAGTAACGCAAGGATTTTATATATTAAGATATACTTGTGTCATTTATTTCTTTACAAACTTTAGCTTATGTGGTTGTACACATGAATAGTTTATCACGGACTCTTGGTATTCGGATATGATAAAGGCCATATTGTATCTTCCCCTTTAATTTTATATTATTATTTATATATATTAAGAAAGGCCACACTATTTGTACCCTATCCCACCATCCCGAAATAAAAACAAACAATTGCAAAAATTAAAGTAACAAAACAACAGTATTTTATCGATATAAATAATCGACTTTTTGGACACCGTAACATTAATGAGAGTGTGTGAGTGATCGACAAGCGCGATAGTTCCATGTCAAGCGAAGTGTTTGCGCTAGTGTGACAACCAATGGCAAACTCGCGATCTAAGTAAGTGCAGTTGATTTGTGTGCGTAATGCGCGTACGTATTAATGTATTGCTTGTAGTGGAGATAGAGAGTGGGAGACAATCGGCGACACGCGTTCTAATACAAATCAGTAACTATTTCCGTTCTAACCTCCTTTAATTGTTCTGTGGGCCTTACCCTTCTCATAATGAGAAGAGGCCCGTGTCCAGCAGTGGGACAGTATAAAGGGCTGATGGTGATGATACAATATTGTTTAATATTGATCAAGTGGTAGGCAGCGAAGTGCAACAGTTGTATTATTGAATCTATACTTCAAGAGAGACTAACGAGATTCAATAGTTCGTAGTACCTCCGGTAGTCTTTTTATACAAAAGGTATCTCCGGCACGAGTATAAGTCCTGTGTCGGGGACTGTACAAATATTTAATCTATACACATAAATAAAATTGGAGTGTCTGTTTGTAATATCAAAATAACCGCTTTTTACTCAATGCATATGGATGTATACACGGTACATATACCGAAATGATTTTTTTTTAATGTTTGTCTGTCTGTCTGTCTGTTTGTTCTCGCTAATACGCTGGAACGGCTGGACCGATTATGACGAGCCTTTCACTGGCGAATAGCTGATGTACCAATTAGTAACTTAGGCTATAAATTAACGGGGTAGGTGAAGTAGTTCTCTCAGGATGCGGGTGAAACCGCGGGAAACAGCTATTCAAAAATATAAAGTACACCCTAACTCGAAACAACAGTTTTTGGATTATGAAATGAAATATATTTTTATCACGGTTAGTGTAGTGGTTTAAGCGGACGCCTCACCGTTTAACACTAGACCGGATGTTGTGGGTTCGTTCTCCACGCAACACAATTGGTTGTATATAAAGTCCCCGGCACAGGCTTTAATGTTGGGCCTCCCTTACATTGTTCATGAGCGTTCCTCGAGCGTACGCTCGGTGTCCGTTCGGCATGCGCCCGACGTTCACTTTGTACTACAGAGTGAACGCTGAGCGCACACCGCCGGGCGTACGCTCGAGGAACGCAGTCGCCAAATGTGTGGTCGGCATTAGTGTTCAAAAATTGCGTCTCATTTTTTTCTAACGCGTCCATTTTACTTTCACTTTTCTCTTTCTCTTTTCTATTGTATTTAAAAAAATTATCTTCTATATTAGTGAGTGTGCATCCCAATAAAAATTGGTCATTTAGATAGTTTTTTTATCATGAAGCCTACAAATATATTGATTCGCGAGAACAAGTGCGTCATCACCTGATTTATAGGTCATAAAAATCACACCCAGCCGTGCGCCCCTGAACCCATAAAACAAATCTATATGATAGACGTTACTAGTAACTATCCTAACACTGTTCGTACAAAACTCTTAGAATATGATAGATACATAGATAGATCCACGAGTTATTGCACATCAACATATCATTACACAGTAAAGTGACTTAAAACTGCAATAATGTCATCCTCTTAGCGTTATCCCAGTTTCAATCTGGGGTTCGCTTTCTAGTCTAACCGGATTTGGCTGAATATTAGCTTTTACACAGAGCGACTGCCTGTCTAACCTCCGCAACCCGAAGGGATAGCGATATTCTATGGTTTAGACTAGTGTCAGTTTATTTAGAAGGTACTGACGCCCTGTAACGACTGTCAAAGATCTTCATGACAACCGGGACCGACGGCTTATTGTGCTCTCCGAGGCACGGGACAAGCGATAATTAACCATTCAATACGCACATAACTCCGAAAAGTCATTGGTGCGCGCCGTGGATTCGAACCCGATACCCTCTACATGGCAGTCTGTTGGTATATCCAATCGGCTATCGCCGCCTTTTAAAACTGCAATAATGTAGGTACAATCGGAAAGTCCAGGCAACCTTGAAATAGATAGGAATGATGTTAGCAATTATATGAATATGGTTATACCTTTACGTTGTGAAGATCAGATTGCACTCTTTTTATTTATTTTTATTTAGTTTATAGTATCACGCCTGTATCCCCGAAGGGGTAGGTAGATGTGTAATATTACACCCACATATTTCGCCACGAATTTTAGGTCCCACGTAATAGGGGACGAGCCTATTGCCGTTACCGGTTACCGGACACATCACCAGACTCCGTGCTGCTACTGAGAATTCGGAAAAACCCAGTAACACTTGCCCGACCTGGGAATCGAACCCGGGACCTCCGATCAACAGTCGCATATGCTATCCACTGGACCACAGAGGCACTCTTGCTATTCTGTCAAATTTATGTAGATTTAAAAGCAGATCCGAGTCTTTGAGGTGAAAGTCTTGCATGCAATAACTTAGCGATTTTAAAGGTATTCATAAAATTATAGTGCAGCGGCGATAGCCCAGTGGTGTACGTAACGGACTGCCGAGACTATGGTCCCGGGTTGGATCCCCGATTACCCCGGGCACACACCTCTGACTTTTCAAAGTTATGTGTGTATTAAAATGCTAATTATCGCTCGCTTACCAATGTGCCCGGTAGATGGCAATAGGCCCGCCCCCTATTACATTGGGACAGAAACATAACTGGCGAAGTGTGGGTGTGTAATACACCTCTGCCTACCCCTTCAGGGATAAAAGGAGTGAAGTTATGTTATGTTTAAATTATACGTTATTTTACTGAAATGACATTTAGTATTTCATTCCGTAATGTACTATGTTAAGGGGATAATCCGTTGGTATATGGTGAAAAGTCTGAATAAATCACATAACCACTTATACCGAGCTCCCAATTTATACCTGTTTATACCTCGATTTGAGTAAAAGCAGACTTTCTACAAATCATCACTGAAAAGGTAGCTATTAATCACTGTCAACAACAGGATCACTTCATAGTCAAACATAAGTCTATCTATATTAAAAATCACTAAAATCCTCAACGGATACAAAAAACACTTTTACAAGCTAATCGCAACGAACCTTACTTTCCTGATATCGATCTGCGCAATCCACAAGAAACCGATTCAAATAATCCCTAAAACCCTCAATAAGTAACAATGTGTCATTCAAACACACGCATACACATATACATAATATACGCACACACACATAGACACCTCCAAAATTTATGTCATTCGATTATCGGAAGAAATTCGGCATAAAATCGATTCGTATACTTATTACCATAATCAGTTATTGGCAAGGAACGAATTATGTTGGTAAGACGGAACCTGTGTATAACATCAAAGGTTTTAACCCTTTAGGGTTAGGCACAGGTGTAGACTTCCCGTGTTGCACACCGGTCCGTGTGGTGATGGGTTAAGAATACGGATTGTCACCACCCCAATCATCCCATGGGCGTCATAAGAGCCGACAGAGGGAGCATATTATGCAGAGGACAGCACTGTAGGAGAAGGCAAACTTGACACAAACCCTATACCAACCCGTTTGGCCAGCGTGGTATAGTAGGCCAATTCCTACTTTCAAAGGAGAGGCCTAGTCCAGCAGTGGATTGTTAAAGGCTGATGATGAATAAACTTCCAATTTGAAAGCAAAGCCACAGGCTTAATGAATATATTTTAAAGCTTTATTACTACATTGTTCCTTCTAAGCATTCACATTTACAAAAGGAAACTGCTTTGTGAATTCGTATTTTTCAGTGCAACTTCGTAATAAATATCTGAGATTAATGTAGGTAAGCCGTGTGGTTGACGGCATAGAATACAAGTATCAGCAACCCC